>CM076680.1:108180706-108780706 GCA_038501925.1 Xenopus petersii | reverse complement strand
ACCATATATTTTCGGAAAGTACACATTCCCACGAATCCAAATTGGGTATGCATGTGTTTCTACACCAAAGTACCAAGCCGCAAACCATTCCTAAATTTGGTGATTTTGGTGTCATTTCCAAAATCACCTCAAAATATCTACTCTGAAAGCCTAGGGTCCTCTGAACAGTTGGATGCCCAATATGTATAGGTGTACCCAAGCACGTGGCATATAGGGGCCCTAAAATGAGGACCCCCCTTGTATGTTCTGTCATTTCAGGTACTGCAAAATCAACACATTTACATCGTTTTGGGGGGGCAAAGGTAGAAAAAAGTAAGTTCACCCCAGAAAACCATATATTTTCGGAAAGTACACATTCCCACAAATCTAAATTGGGTATGCATGTCTTTCTACTACAAAGTACCAAGCCGCAAACCATTCCTAAATTTGGTGATTTTGGTGACATTTCCAAAAATCACTTAAAAATGTCTACCCTGCAAACTTACTGTTTTCTACTTTTGCCCCCCCCCAAAACGATGTAAATGTAGAAAAAAGTAAGTTCACCCCAGAAAACCATATATTTTCAGAAAGAACACATTCCCACGGATCTAAATTGGGTATGCATGTCTTTGTACTCCAAAGTACCAAGCCGCAAACCATTCCTAAATTTGGTGATTTTGGGGACATTTCCAAAAATGACCTCAAAATATCTACCCTGCAGCATCGTATTACCCACATACTTTTAGGTATCAAGAGAAATCACCCCAAATATGAAAGCCTAGGGTCCTCTGAACAGTTTGATGCCCAATATGTATAGGTGTACCCAAGCACGTGGCATATAGGGGCCCCAAAAGGAAGACCCCCATATGGTCTGTCATTTCAGGTACTGCAAAATCAACACATATACATAGTTTTGGGGGGAGCAAAGGTAGAAAAAAGTACATTCACCCCAGAAAACCATATATTTTCGGAAAGTACACATTCCCACGAATCCAAATTGGGTATGCATGTCCTTGTACTCCAAAGTACAAAGCCGCAAGCCTTTCCTAAATTTGGCGATAAAAGCAACAGTTTTTAAATTTTTGAAAATTGCCTAAAAATATTGCAATTGCCGCATTTATCTCACCCAATTTCTTACATACAATTCTAAAACACCATAAATACTGATGCCAAGGGTCAACTGAACCGTTTGATGCCCAATATGCATTGATATACCAAGGCAGCTGACATGTGCGGACCCAAAATGAAAATAGTGCATATGATTTTTCTCCGCTGCCGATTCGCCTTCTGTGAACATAGACCCTTGACTTCATATTATGTGCCTCAAGACCCTCCTAACAGCAAAGACCCCCCCAAAACCATATATTTTTGGAAAGTACACATTCTGACGAATCCAAAAAAGATAAAGACGTCTTTCTACACCAAACTGCAAAGCTTTTCTAAACGCAGAGGTTTTTACATTTCTGAAAATCGCCTAAAATTGTTGCAGTTTGCCGCATTTATCGCACACAATGTTTTACGTATAAAGAAAAATCACCCTAAATATGGACGTCAGAGATCTACTAAATAGTTTGATGCCCAATATGCATAGATTTACCAAAGTATGTGGCGTGTACGGACCCCAAATGAAAAACATGCCTATGAATTTTCACGCTAGCCAACTAAGCTGCAGAAAAGAGAGCCCCAACTGTGCGTTATGTGCCATAAGACCCCAAAACTGTAAAAAGACCCCCAGAAACCCATATATTTTTGGAAAGCATATATTCTGGCGAATCAAACTAAGTAAAATAAATCTTTCTATACCAAAGCACCAAACAGCAAAACTATACTAAAGATACATAAGGAACAATAATGCGTGGATAAAATTGCAATAAAACCACAAAAATAGCGTAAATCAATGAAATAACAAAATAATTGATCCGGCAGCGTAATTAGTGGCCGAAATCGATTATCCAATAGTCACGCTGTCAAAATAACATGCTTTTAGGCAAAACAAACAGTACAATGAATAAGTAAAAAAAAACAAAAAAAAAAAACACCTGTTTGTGAGTTTTTGTGTATACATATTTGTGCACTAATAAAAGTTGTCTGAGTGTGCAAATACATGTAATTAAGTGTACAAAATCGACCAAGTGTGCTAAAATAAAAAAATAAAAAATAAAAAAATACAAATTTTTACTAAAATGTTTATGTAAGTGTATAAATGTACTGTAGGTATGTGTAAGTGCAGGTAAGTGTGTAAAAAAAGTGCACTTACCGTTTTTGTAGCAGGAGGATCGCTGGAACCGAAGGAGGACTCCTGGCAGCGTGTCTGCAGAGTTACTGCGCAGCAGGAAGTGAGTGAGCGCGTGGTGCGACGAGGAGGAGGTAAGCCAGCAGCAGCAGCGCTTACATTGCGCTTCTGCTACTTTGAAGTCGGATCTGCGACAATCGCGTCGCAGATCCGACATGACAGCCCCCCAGCCACGTTGCCCAGGGGGCTGTCTACCCTCCTGACTCTCTGCAGAGGCGGCAAAAGCCGCCGATGCAGAGAGAAGGGCTCAGCTGCAATAGAACGTACAAGGTACGTTCTTGGCAGCCTGAGCCCTGAACCGCCAGCACGTACGCCGTACGTGCTTGGCGGTTAAAGGGTTAAAAGATATAACATTATGGTCACTATCACCCAGGGGTTCAATGACTTGCACATTTGCTATAAGTTCTGGGTCATTTGAGATCACTAAATCAAGAATAGCATTTTTTCTGGTAGGCTCCTCAACAACCTGTGCTAAAAAATTGTCGTTCAATAAGTTTATAAACTTGTTCCCATTAACTGATCTAGCAGTACCATTGCTCCAGTCAATATCTGGGTAATTAAAATCCCCCATTATCATTACTTTACCCAAACTAGCAGCCTTTTCTATTTGCATTAGGAGCTTTGTCTCTTCCTAGTCACTTACATTAGGGGGTCTATAGCATACTCCTACGATTAATTTGCTGGATTCTTTACAATTGGTGAAGAACTCCACCCATACGACTTCTGCCCCCTCATTTTCTAACATAACCTCCTCCTTTATATGAGCTTTTAAATCCTGCCTAACATACAGACATACCCCTCCTCCTTTTCTATTGCCTCTATCCCTCCGAAACAAAGTATAGCCACTGATATTTACTGCCCAGTCATGCGACTCATTCAGCCATGTTTCGGCCACACCAATCACATCATATTTTCCTTCCAACACCAGCAGCTCCAGCTCTCCCATTTTACCAGTCAGACTTCTTTTTTCATTTCATTATTATTTGTAATTTTTTAATGATTTAATGTCTTGTTCAACACTCCAGTTTGGAATTTCAGCACATATCTGGTTGTGTACGTGCTTGGTGGTTAAAAGGTAAATGTATATGTGTCTTTGTGATGTAAGGGTATCTAAATTCCCAAGTATTTACTATTTTGTTTTGTTTTTTGTGGTTGCCAGTCTGTAGGTTCTGAGTGGTGTAGCTGAAGAGCTTTTGATTTGTCTAAATTGATTTTAAATCCTGATATTCTTTCAAATCTCTGTATGATTTGTAAAATTATGGGCATTTCTGTTTTTGGTTCAACAAGGAAAAGTAATATGTCATCAGCAAAATATGTTACTTTTAGAGTTGTTTGGCCTATTTGTATGCCTTGTATCTGTGTGTTTTTTAGTATATGTCTTAGTTAGGGATTGATGGCTACATTAAATTATAGAGGTCATGCTTGACGTGTGCCTCTATTTATTGGGAATCTTTTAAAGTTATTATTATTAATTGTTAAAAATGTAGTAGGTGTGGAGTATAAGGTTTTGTATAGGTTGATCATGTGAATGCCTGTCACGGCCGGCACCCAATACCAGAACTAGAGCCAAGCACCATGGTCAGAGCTCTCTTCACCAGTATGTGTGACCACTTTTGGGCTTCGGGAAGGCCCTCCGCCTACTGGGGTGCCACCTGGACTTATGAGTGGGCAAGGCTAGAGTTCTGGCAGGCAATGGGGCACGGCAGGTATCTAGAGTCTTTTGGGCCGAGGATCACGGTTACAGGCAAGGATGAGGCAGAGAGGATAGTCAGACAGGCTGGGTCGAGGCAGGCAGATAGCAAGGATCGTCAGGCAGGCAAGGGTCAAAACCGGGTATCAAGCAGAAGGGGTACAGGCAATAGAGTAGTCGGGTAACAGGCACAGGTCAGGATTCAGATGGGAGCGTCATCAGGAAACAGGCTGGGGTCAAAACCGGATAACAAGCAGAATAAACAGGAACAAACAGCACAAGGCTTCAGGCAAAAACCACAGGATAAATCCTATCACGGGCA
Source organism: Xenopus petersii (assembly GCA_038501925.1). Classification (NCBI taxonomy): domain Eukaryota; kingdom Metazoa; phylum Chordata; class Amphibia; order Anura; family Pipidae; genus Xenopus; species Xenopus petersii. Next base: position 108,776,422 of record CM076680.1, on the reverse strand, counting down.
ACCAGCAGTACCAATGAATGGGCTTAAATACAGTTTGAAATTCGCGCCATTGCACGCTGACGTTATTACGCCAGCGCGCCTGCGCCTTTAAATAATGCGACGAACAGAAGAAGGGTTGATAATAGAAGTGATGGGATATGGACCAATGAAACGGGGACCCAATTTTAGGGAAGGAACTTTCAATTTAATGTTCTTGGTGGAGAGCCACACCAAGTCTCCCACCTTATATTAGAAAACTGTTCGACAGAGGAGTTGGCAGATGGAACAGAGGAACCAGACCCTGAAAAAGAAAATGCCTTGGGGTGCAAACCATTAACAACAAAAAACTGAGACTCCCCAGTGGAGGAGTGCGGAGCATTATTGTAGGCAAATTCTGCCCAGGGTAACAATTCTGCCCAAGAAGACAGATTCTCAGACACATAACACCTTAAAAATTAAAATAGAGTCTGATTTACCCTTTCAGTTTGCCCGTTGGTTTGTGGGTGATAAGCAGTAGAAAAAGAAAGATTAATCCCCACTAAAGAGCAAAATGCTCGCCAAAACTTGGAGACAAACTGAACCCCTCTGTCAGAAACAATATTAACAGGAAAACCATGTAACTTAAATATGTGCTGAATAAAAAGCTCAGATAAGGTTTTAGCGGAAGGGAGATGTGGAAGTGCGACAAAATGACCCATTTTGCTAAATCTGTCCACAACCACCCAAATTACTGTTTTCCCCTGGGACGATATTGTTAGGGAATAATCCAAAGACCGGAGATCACCGAGGTAAAAGGAATAATCCAAGTTTATTATTTATATAATAAACATACACGAGCTCCGTGGGTTCTGATACACAAGTAGGTCAGAACTGAGAAACAAAAGATTGACCACACATTATATACCCTCTGGTGGGGAACTTCATGGGAATGGTATGTGAAAGGAGTACGGAAGGGAGAATAGGGAGTGAGGAGGAGTACAAGTCAGTGTGATTAGCTAGTTATGTGAAAATAAAGGGAGTACCACTATGTGCGAGCTTCAAAGATATTGCACCTTGTTACTGAGAACAAAAACATAACAGTGATACAAACCTTCTCACAGATGTTACACATAACCTTGAACAGTTTCTAGAAGGGCCTCATGGGCACTTAGAAACTGTTCACTCCATTAAGGGGGGCCAAGCAAGGCCTGCAAGACTTTTCCTTCCACAATGGTAAGTCTACTATAAAATCCATCGAAAGATGGGTCCACGGTCTCTCAGGAATAGGCAGGGGAATGAGTAATCCCTGGGACAAATTTTTAGAAGATTTAGAGCGTTGGCAAACAGGGCAAGAGTCTACAAACGATTTTACATCTTGCTTGAAAGTTGGCCACCACACACTTCTGGACAACAAAGATGTAGTTTTACTTACACCGGGGTGTCCTGCCATTTTGGAATCATGAACCTCTCTTAACACCTGTTCTCTGAGATTTTCAGGAACAAAAAGCCTCCCTTCAGGAGTGTTGGAGGGAGCATCAGTTTGAACAGAGGACAATAAGGAAGAGAGGTCAGATTCCAATGTGGCTACAATACATTCACCTGGGATAAAAGAAGGTTTATCATCTGAGTCAGAACAGATTGAGTCGAAGCTCCTAGAGAGAGCATCTGCCTTGATGTTCTTTGTACCAGGTCTAAAGGTCAAAGAAAAATTAAACCTGGTGAAGAACAGGGCCCACCTAGCCTGTCTAGGGTTTAGTCTCTTAGCTGACTCAATATAGAGCAAATTCTTATGGTCAGTATAGACCATAATCTGGTGTTTAGCCCCTTCCAGTAAGTGCCGCCATTCCTCAAAGGCCCACTTGACTGCCAACAATTCACGATTCCCTATATCATAGTTTACCTCAGCGGGCAGGAACTTCCTAGAGAAGAACGCACAGGGATGCAACTTGTTAGTAGTCGGGTGCCTTTGGGAAAGAACCGCCCCTGCTCCTACCTCAGAAGCATCTACCTCCACAATGAAAGGTAAAGCAGTATCAGGATGGGGAGGAACTGAATTCCCTCTTGAGGGTCTCAAAAGCTTGAATAGCTTCAGGGGGCCACATGCTGGGATCAGCACCTTTTTTGGTTAAATTAGTGATGGGCGCCACTATGACAGAAAAGTTTTTGATGAATTGCCTGTAATAATTTGCAAACCCTAAGAATCTCTGGGTTGCACACAGTGAAAGGGGTTGAGTCTCTTGAATATACTCTCTCATTGCCTGGGCCTCAGGCAATGAAAGGGGAAAGGTTCTGCCTCGAGGGGGAGAGGATCCAGGAAGCAGATCAATAGGGCAGTCATACTGCCGATGTGGGGGTAGTATCTCAGCTGCCTTTTTGGAAAATACATCAGAATAGGCAGTGTAGGCAGAGGGTAAGCCCTCAAGGATGGTATTACCCACTACAGAAGGAGTACACACCCCACTACAACCAGAACCCCACTGAATAACCTCCCTAGAAACCCAATCTATCAGAGGGTTATGCCTCTGGAGCCAGGGTAGACCCAGAATGAGAGGACAGGAAGCTCCCTCAATGAGGTACAGAGCTATTTCTTCAGAATGCAGATTACTTATACACAAGGACAGGTTGATGGTCTTTTGTCTACAGCAAGGATTCTCATGGGCGGATTAAGGGCAACCAGTAGAATTTTGAATTTTGCAGCAAAAGCCGCGTCCAAGAAATTACCCTCTGCCCCAGAATCAATGAAAGCCGACACTTCGATAGTGCCCGTAGGCCAGGTCAGTTTAACTGGTAATAGGACCTTGGAGGCAGATTGGGGAGAGGAAACGCCTGCACCCAAATGGAGCTCCCCTTCTCCATTTAGGCTTGGGCGTTTCCTGGCCTCTTGGTGCATTGATTGAGAAAGTGACCCTTCTCCCCACAATAAATACACAGCCCAAGGGACCGCCTGCGTGCCTTTTCCTCAGGAGTAAGGTGTGAGATGCCTAGCTGCATAGGCTCCTCCTGAGGATGAGACACAGAGGGGTTTGACAACTTAGCACTATGAACATGTTTATACCCAACAGAAGTATCCTGTTTATCCCTATTCTCCCTTTGTCTCCTATCTATCTGGATGGCCAAAGACATAAGGTCATCCAGACTAGAAGATAGGGGATAGTTAACAAGGCTGTCTTTGACAGATTTGGCCAGACCAATGCGAAACTGACTCCGTAGAGCCGTATCATTCCACCCAGTTTCCACCGCCCACCTACGAAACTCAGTACAATAAGTTTCCACCTCCCGTTTACCTTGGCGTAATTTACGAATCGCGGAGTCGGCCGAAGAGGCGCGATCCGGGTCATCGTATAGGATAGCCATAGAACGGAAGATATGGTTTAAAGAAAAACGGGCAGGATCGGTGGCTGGCAGTCTGAGTGCCCAGATTTGGGGGTCACCCACTAATAGGGTCATAACGAATCTGACCTTTTCCTCATCAGAGGGAAAAGAGTGGGGAAAAAAGCTGAGGTACAGCTTACAGGCCTCTTGAAAAACAAAAAACTGGGTTCTGTCCCCACCGAACTTGGCAGGAAATGCGATCTTGGGTTCCTGGGGTCTGGATGTAGAACCCCTATCTGGCGGGGAACCCACAGAGGGTGTAGGAACAGAACTAGCTCACTGCTACGAGGGTCCCAGCTGGCGGGTTAGATTATGGAACCCCTGGAGCAGATAATTTTGCTTTCGCTCCTGGTCCTCCATTCGTTGCAGCAAAGTAGTAAGCAACAGATCAGTGGATGTTGGGAGAGGAGCAGCAGCAGCTTCAATGTGATCGTCGTCCTCCAGGGCCCGTGATAATGTCACGGCCGGCACCCAATACCAGAACTAGAGCCAAGCACCGTGGTCAGAGCTCTCTTCACCAGTATGTGTGACCACTTTTGGGCTTCGGGAAGGCCCTCCGCCTACTGGGGTGCCACCTGGACTTATGAGTGGGCAAGGCTAGAGTTTTGGCAGGCAATGGGGCACGGCAGGTATCTAGAGTCTTTTGGGCCGAGGATCACGGTTACAGGCAAGGATGAGGCAGAGAGGATAGTCAGACAGGCTGGGTCGAGGCAGACAGATAGCAAGGATCGTCAGGCAGGCAAGGGTCAAAACCGGGTATCAAGCAGAAGGGGTACAGGCAATAGAGTAGTCGGGTAACAGGCACAGGTCAGGATTCAGATGGGAGCGTCGTCAGGAAACAGGCTGGGGTCAAAACCGGATAACAAGCAGAATAAACAGGAACAAACAGCACAAGGCTTCAGGCAAAAACCACAGGATAAATCCTATCACGGCAACCAGCAGTACCAATGAATGGGCTTAAATACAGTTTGAAATTCGCGACATTGCGCTGATGTCATTACGCCAGCGCACCTGCCAACGGAGAAGGAGCGTGGCGGGGTGGCGGCCGTCCACGCCGCCACGACCCAGGTATTTTTCTTACAATGCCAAAGTATTGGAACTTGAGCAGGTGACGTAGGTGTGTATGTGATATCCTATTGAAGGCTTTATCTGCATCTAAGATTATTAACATTTTGTTTTTTTTTTTCAAGGTTACTTTAATAAACTGCTGTTAATATTTTTCGAAGAACTCGGACCGGATGACGTTGCTTGAGGAATCCTACTTGATGTTCAGGAAGTATTGTGGGTAATATTTGTTGCAGTCTGTCTGCCGTTATTTTAGTCAGTAGTTTTAAGTCTTGATTTAAAAGTGATAATGGCCTGTATGAGGTTGGGTGATTTCCCATTTTTTTAGTTGTGCTATTGTATGTGATATTTCTTTTTCTGTTATAGGTGCATCTAAAATGTCACGAATTGGATCATCAATTTTTTAAGATCAGCTTACTGTAGGAATTTCAAACCATCTTGTGGGTCATCTTCTAATGCTTCGTAAAACTTTCTAAAATGTTGAGTTAATGTTTGTCTTATTTCTTTTGGATCATTAGTCCATCATTTGTCATTTGTCTTTTGTTTTGATCTTTTGTATAAAGGTTCTGTATGTTTGCCTTTTAGCTAGTAATGACAATAATTTCCCTGATTTGTTGCCATATTTATAAAAAAAATTGTTGTATGACTCATTGCCATATGTACCTTTTTTGTTAATAAAGTATCAAAAAGTAATTTTGCCTTTGTATTTGTTTTTATCTTCTTGTATATTTGTTTTTTTAAAAGCTATATAGTTTTTGTAATAGGTTATATTTTTCATTATAGCTAATTTTTTGTTATTAAGTATGAGATTATCTGTCCCCTTAATACTGGCTGCCCATAGTAATTGTGGGTTGTTCCAATAATTGATGTTGTCATCTACAGTATATAATTCACACAACTTGTTTTTAGGTATGTTTGGAAATGTATAAGTTGGAAATCTCCAATTATAGGATGTCGGTTGTGATATCATTAATTTTAGATTAGCTGAAGTCAGTGCGTGATCAGAGACATCTATGTTACCTATTTTAGCCAAAATCAACATTAGTAGCAATATCTGCGAAACAAATATATAATCTAGTTTTGAATAAAATGTATAGTCTTTTGTGAGGGGATATATATGTCTATGTGTCATGTAGGTTCAGGATTTCACAGTGTGTGTAGGGGTTTTGCTCTGTTTCATGAGTCTGGGGTTGATTTACCTGTTTTGTCCATGAAATCATCCCAAACCACATTGGCGTCTCCTCCAAGTATGTACCAAATGATGACAACAAATATTTTTCACAGATCTCCTGCAGATCAACAGGGCAATGAATAGGGAGACAGGGATTAAAGTGAAAAAAATGGGTTTATTTGAAGTTTCATTTGTGTCCTATCTGTCTTAAAGTGGGTATACATTATTTCCCACTACAAGCATTCTTAGCTTTCCTTTTCTCAGTGACAGAGGCTTTGTTTGCCTATAGGCTGTCAGAATGTTCATCTTGGCTGTGTAATTGAGTAGTTGGACTTGTCTTGGTCTACTTTTGTCTGGGGTTAGTGGAGGGCCAATTCTGTGGAATCTTTTGATTAGAACTTTAGATTCTGGGTCATGCATTTTAACAAGAATGGTAGTTTGGTCTTAAAGTGCGTGGTTCACCTTTACGTTAACTTTTAGTATGTTATAGAATGACCAATTCTAAGCAACTTTTCAATTGAACTTTATTTTTTATTAAGTAAAGTTTTTTATTTGTTAGCCTTCTTCTTCTGGCTTTTTCCAGCTTTCAAAGGGGGGTCACTGACCCCATCTAAAAAACAAATGCGCCGTAAAGCTACAAATGTATTGTTATTGCTACTTTTTATTACTCTTATTTCTATTTAGACCCCTCCTATTCATATTCCAGTCTCTGATTCAAAATCATTGCATGATTGCTAGGGTAATTTGGACCCTAGCAACCAGACTGCTGAAATTGCAAACTGGAGAGCTGCTGCATAAAAAGCTAAATAAACCAAAAATAAAATGAAAACCAATTGCACATTATTTCAGAATATCACTCTCTACATTATACTAAAAGTTAATTTAAAGGCAAACAACCCCTTTAAGAATAGTTCTAGTTCCTCTCCCATGACCGATTCTGGGATGCTTACTATTTTAAGGTTATTCATCTGCTTCTATTCTGTAGGTCATCCTCTTTATCGACCAAGATAGTGATTTCTCTTTGTTGTGTATCTACTATCTTTTGTGTTTTGTCTAGTTCATCCTGCAGCGTACTGATTCTTTGTTCCGCGACTGTTATTCTTTGAGTTTGATTGGTAACTTGTAGAAATATTTCTGTCATGAATTCTTTTATGCTCCCCAATTTTTAATCCAGCAAAGGGCTCTCCAATTTTTTTTGTATATTCTGTTTTTATTGAAAGAATTCTACAATCATAACATAACATACATGTAGGTATCATCAGTGAGATTCTGTGACTCTATGAGGCATTTTGTACACATTGTGAGAATTTCCACAATCAAGTAGCATACTGTAACACAAGTAATTCTTAGTTATACATTGTAGGCTATATATAAGCATTTCAATGGAAATACGATTATTAATTATTGAGTACCATCATACTCTGTGTCATCTATTCATTGCTTGTGCATCTATGTCTGCTTTATACATATATCTTGTTGATAGAGACATATTATAGAACTTATCAAATGAGAATAACTGACAAAAATAGTAAGGGTGATATGCCTAATGATAAGGCAAAGATAGAGAAGAAAGAGGAAATAGAGAGAAGGAAAGATTAAAAAGTAGTCGCCCAGCCGTATTAATGTCTACTTATAAGATACAATAATGACCAAATACTTATTTACCAAAAATCATTTAACATATATTTATAAAATGAGCTCCTAGTCCGAGTTCAATATTTTATACTGCTCTGACTCCAAAAATACAACCCAGGTTGTCCCAAGTCTTTAGAAATACCTCATGCTTCTCATGTACATAACTAAGTATCTCTTCTATATGCCTAGTGTTACCCATTTCTTCAAACCATTCCTTTATTGTGGTAGGGGTCATGGCTTTCCAGTGGCGGGGTATAACAGTTCTAGCAGCAGACAAAATCCTGTTAATGACCTTTTATATTTTAACACATTTCTCGAAGCATAAGATACCTATGAAAGGAGTTGTCGGTAAATCCAATCCTGTTACTATGTTGAATTTTTTTTATTATTTTTAGAGAAGTGCAGGACCACCATATATATGTAGGGGATGCTACTTCTTTTTTTACATCTCCAACATAGATTAGAAGCATTGATATACATTTTGTGTACAAGCTCAGGACACCAGTACCATCTTGAGATGATTTTATAATTAGTTTCCTGTGCTTTACAAGCTAATGCGAATTTATGCGTGAGAAAAAAGCATGAGTTCCATTGCTGTTTGGTAAATGTAGCTTGTAAATCCTTTTCCCATTTTTCAGTATACTTGGGTTGCCTAGTTACTGCTTTGGGATCTGATAACTTATACAATAAGGAAATCCCGTGCCTGAGGGGTACTGTTTGTAAGCAAAGGTCTTCGAAGGCTGTAGTGGGTACATTTCTAATATGCAGATTAACAGAGTTTTCCAACCAATGTTTAAGTTGAGCATACTTCAATGGAGACAGGAATGATCCTGGAGCAACTGCACATAAAGTATCTAATGGTAAAAGTTGTTTGTGCTTCAATACCTGTGTACAAATGAAGCTTTCATTAAAGCGTCTGCCCTTGGTCATACCCGATGGGAAATTTGGGTTTCTTATGATTGGTGTCATTTAGATATTGGTCTGCCTGGGAGAGAGTTTCTCTGCATATTTTTGGCAATGTGCTTTTGTTTGGTCTGAAAGAGGGGTGTAACCACCACAAAGATTGTAGGGGTCTGTGGATTAGTGATTGTTCAATCTGTATCCAGTTTTCTGATCATTGTAATAAAACCATTCTGTAATTCAATATAATACAGAAGCTCTTACTTGGAAGGCCTAATCCCCCTTTGGTTTATGTATCCTTAAAGGAATATTTCAGTGTGAAAATAAAAACTGTATAAATAGATAGGCTGTGCAAAATAAAAAATGTTTCTAATATAGTTAGTTAGCCAAAAATGTAATATATAAAGTCTGGAGTGAACAGATGTCTAATAAAACAGCCAGAATCCAACTTCCTGCTTTTCAGCTCTATAACTCTGAGTTAGTCAGCGACTTGAAGGGGGGCCACATGGTACATTTCTGTTCAGTGAGTTTGTAATTGACCCTCAGCATTCAGCTCAGATTCAAAAGCAACAGGAATGACCCATGTGGCCCCCCCTCAAGTCTCTGATTGGTTACTGCCTGGTAGCCAGGGCAACCAGTCAGTGTAAACCAAGAGAGCTGAAAAGTAGGAAGTTGGGTTCTGACTGACAAGTTATACATCCAGTCACTCCAGCCTTTATACATTACATTTTTGCCTAACTAACTATATTAGAAACATTTTTTATTTTGCACAGCCTGTCTATTTACCCAGTTTTTATTTTCACACTGAACAATTCCTTTAAAATGTTTTTACTTATTCTGGAGTTTTTGTTTGCCCATACAAATTTAGTTAATGCTGAATGTAATATGTTAAAAAAAAAAGTGATTAGGTGGTTGTATCAGTCTGGCCTGAAATTGGTATAGGAGCCTTGGCAACACCTTCCTTTTTATTAAACTGATTCGGCCAAACCATGAAATATATGGGCCTAAATTTATCAAAGAGTGAAGTTCCGCCACTAGAGTGAAATTCCGCAGCTCACAATTAATTTCTATGGGATTTTGAAAGACATATTTATCAATGGGTGAAAGTGAAAGTTCATTTTATTGCCTCTGACTTCCATTTAAATGGGAAGTTGGATTGCAACAATTGTTGTGAATTTGGGGGTATTGAGATATTTAATGCTTTGGATTTATCCATATTAATTTTAAAATTGCTATATTTCCCATATTCTTTGAATCTGCCATTAATGAGGGTAATGAGGTATGTGGGCTGGTGATGTAAGTTAAAAGGTGACAGCTGAGCGACTGAAAGAAAAGAACGGGCATTAATATTAAGATCAATGTTTTTCCGAATGGGAGTAAAACAGCGATAAGACAATTCTGAACACTGACTTTACTATTAATTTGAGATACATTTTAAAAACAGATTAAGGTGTGTCTTGGTTCAGTGGGCCTCTGTGGGGGCATAGGTTGTGACATAGTCATATTATCGAATTTGCGAGGGGAAGAGGTATATAAAAAATCAATAGGAGAGCACCATAAGTGTAACAGAGATAATTAAGCTTAACTCTTTAGAATGTGTAATTATACAGTAAAATATAATCAGCTGTACTTATATCTCTTCTCGGGTATCAACCAGTCTTTTTTTGGTTGTTGTGCTTTGTCCACTCCTTGGTATCTACTCTTATCTGACGGCTTTTACCACTGGGTGAGCCTTTTTGGTTATAGGTGGAAGAGGAAATCCAGTCCCATGTGTTCCAGTCTGGGATTTGTACTTGTGGTAGGTTGAAACTGTCCAGAAAGGGGGCCATATCCCAGTGTGTTTTGATTGTGATGGACTTCTCATTTTCATAGCAATCAGTGCGAAAGGAAAACCCCATTTGTATCTGATTCCACAATCTTTAAGTAGGTCCAGTACTGGCTCGAGGGTTCTTCACAGGCACAATATGTATTTGGATAGATCTTGGAAAAATCTCAGTTTCCCATTTGCGAATTCAATATCTCCTTTATGTCTGGCTTTGAGCATGATGCTTTCATTTATTTTGTAGAAATGTATTCTGCATATGACATCTCTAGGGATATTGGAAGTTGGGCCTTAATTCCCTGTGGACTCTGTTATCTCTATAATTATTGGGTTTTTAGGTTTCTCACCTAAAAGTTAATTGAACGATTTTCTTGGTCATCAAGGAGGTTCTGTACATATGAAAATCGGTTTTCATATTGTGCCATAGTCTTTCCCATTTGTATCAGTTTATCACTGTTCTTATTAACAGATTTTTCAAGTTGAGAGTATTTTTCTCCTATTTCTGTCAATTTATGATATATTGTGGAAATTTCAGACTTTAAGGTGGTTTCCGTAAGCACCAATGTTTCTATGTCCCGGTGTGAGGGTATTGACAAAGTATGGGCCCTTAAGTCTGCATCCAGTGATAAGGCCCTGCAGACAGGCCGGAATCAGGATAGAGAGTGTAGAATATTCGATGGACAGGCAAAGGTCAGATTGGAGAGGTCAGAATAGTCACAGACAGGCAGGTTCAGGATTGGAGAGATCAGAATAGTAAATCAGGCAGGCAAGGGTCAAAACACAATGGATCAGCCAGGATTCACAAGGAATTAACACCCAGGAACTTCTAAATAGAACCTAACAATGGGCAGTGTGCTGCAAACTAAATTCCCCTTTTAAACATTTGAATTTGGCGCCATTGCGCGCTGACGTCACACGCCAGCGCACTGCACCTTTAAAAGAGCGATGTGCATGCTTGCGCGCGCCTTAGAGGAAGCAGGCACAGTAGAGAAGGAAGCAGTGCAGCGGGCGTCCACGCCAAGGACACGGCGGTGGACCCTGCTGCCCACTAGACCACCAGGGTAAGGCTTCCTTACAGTCTGATTACAAAAGAAGTCAGACTTTATTTCCAGTTAACTTTTTAGTGGTTAGCTTTTTATGACAGTAAGAGTTATTAGTCTGCGTTTATATGTATTTAGTTTTAGAAGAGGCAGAATAATCAGCTTATGTTGCCCTATTGTGGTAGTTCTTACCAAAATTCTGTAAGTTATGCTTACAAGAAAGTGTGGTGTCTCTTTAAGGCATATATAACATTATTTTTCCACTTGTATTGCAGCGCATTTACAAATATGCAGGTTTGTTAGTATGCAGGGTATTTTGCAGGGTATTATTTGTATATTGCTTTTTGGTTTGTGCCACAGTTTATAGCTGTTAAGTTGGTGGATTCTACTCGGGTTAAAGTTATGCCTTTATATTTCACTGTGCATGTATTTAAGAATCACGTGGGTCTGGATCCATGGAACAAGTGTGCCAGGTTTCAAAGTGTCAGGCGGTTGGCAACTGCTCTCCTAGTCAGCCAGGCTCTTTTTTGTTAGATCTAGCCCGGTACAGGTTCGCACCTTTAGGTTGCACTATATGGTTCTTATCGGAAGTGCCACGTGGCCTTGTCTGTGTAGCATACTCATCAATCAGGAACCTTTAGGAGACAGCGGATAGATGCTGAAGGAATACCCCTGTGGATTCTGGTGTTTTTCTGATGCCCTTTTGGGGCCCCGGGGCTTTCTGCTGCAGAGTCAATGAGAAATAAGTTTGTTTTGGTAGAAACAAGTCTGAAATGAGGTACCGGCTAGGATTAGGCAAAAACGTAATCAGGCAAGCGGGTCAAGGCAGGCGGAAGGAATCACAGTAAAAAAATAGGCAGGATTCAAAAACCAAAGTAATCAAATAGAAAATCATGCTTTAGCAGGTTCTGTAAACAAAAGCCAGCTTGGGCACTGTTAAAATGGAGACAGGCCCTTTTAAAGAGGAATTGGCAGCAAAATTTCAAATCTGGAGCTGAAAAATGACATCATGACGCTCAGCGTAAAATCGTGAGTGTCATGATGCTCAGCATCAAGTGCTGTGTGCACCTCCACTGACGTAATCAGCGTCACTTGTGCCTGGCTGATGATGTCAGTGGAGGTGCGCGCCTGTGCATCAAACAAGGCGAGATGCTCCAGCAGTAAGACTCTGAAGAAATCTCCTGCCGCATATTACAGTAACCCGCCTTCAGGAGTACCCTCCGGGAGCTCCCAAAACATCCAGAAATTTCTTGTGAAAGATCTTTATTTATTTATTTTGAAAATATTTTATTTTATTTTCATGTTAAACAAGTGATAACAGTATGACAGCAAATATTATGCAGATGAAGAAAGACATGTTGTAATCATTACAATGGCATTGTATTATTAAAAACTAAATACCATTTAAATAGACTGACAACAATTAACTGAAAATGTGAAAGATCTTGATCAGTCGAGGAGCATAAGTATCCGCAGCTCTCACCCAAGACCTTTCCTCTGGTCCAAAACACTTCCAATGAACCAAATACTGAACATTGCCTCTCAATTTCCTAGAATCCAAAATCTCTTGAACTTCAAACTCTTGATGATTATCGAGAATGCGGGAGCAGGAGGGAGTTGATAAACAGAAAAAATATTCCTAACAAAAGGTTTGACCAAAGAAACATACAAGGAATTTTAGATGTTCATGGTAGGGGGAAGATCCAATCTGATCAAGACACTTATGTGGGACCCTTCAAGATTATCTCCTTAATCTTGAAGGGTCCCACATAATGAGGTCCAAACTTAGGAGAAGGCAAGCAAAGTTTGATATGTTAAGTGGATAGCCAAACAAAATCTCTGGTCTGATATGGAGGATTAGAATGACAATGTTTATTGGCTTGGAGAAGAGATAAGTGGGCCTGGGACCAGATGGTATTAAAATCATGAATAAGTGCATTCGCTGCAGGTATCTCTGTCTTAAAAGCATTAGGTGGAAGGGCAGATGGGTTATAGCCAGATACAGAGAAAATGGGGCAGGACAGGATCAGGATGAAGAAGAATAGGAGCTGACCTAAATCATTTCTTGAGAGTCAAAAACGCCTCCTGTGCTTGTGGGGTCCAAGAAGTTTTAAAAGGTTTCTTTGTGAGAGCTGTAATAGGAGCCACTGTCTGGGAAAAATTCTTCATGAACTTGCGGTACAAATTGGCAAATTCCAAAAAAATGTTGAATGGCTTTCAGTCCCATGGGAACAAGCCAATCTGGAACAGCAGAAACTTTAGCAAGGATCCATCTCAAACCCAGAGGAAGAAATCATGTAACCCAAAAAAGAAATTGTGGACTTGTGAAACTCACATTTTTCAAGCTTGGCGTAGAGGCAATTTTCCCTTAACTTGAGTAGAACTTGATCAGACATCGGGGAAGAATAAACCAGGATATTGTCCAAATAAACTATGACACAAGTTTGCAGGAACTCATGAAGGACATCGTTGATGAGATCTTGAAAGACAGCAGGGGCGTTGCACAAGCCGAAAGGCATGACCAAATACTCATAATGGCCATCTCTGGTGTTGAAGGCCGTCTTCCACTCATTCCCCTGATGTATACGAATAAGGTTGTACGCACCTCATTAAGTCTAACGTGGTGAAGACTTTGGTTCCCCTTAATCTGCTGAATAATTCTAGAATCAAAGGTAAGAGATAGTGATTCTTTATCGTTATCTTGTTCAAGGCTCGGTAGTCAATGCATGGTCTAAGAGTACCATCCTTTTTCTAAATGAAAAAGAAACCAGCCCTGGCTGGACACGTAGGTTTCCTGATAAAACCTTTGGACAGATTCTCCAGAATGTATTCTTTCATGGCTTGGGTCTCAGTCACAGATAAGGGGTATGTTCTTCCCCTAGGAGGAATGGAGCCGGGAATTAAGTCAACAGGACAATGATGGGGATAATGAGGAGGTAGGATTTCAGAATTTTCCTTTTCAAACACATCTCCAAAGTCTTTATAGACATCAGGAAGAAGAGGATTGTATGCTGGGAGGAAGGATGAGGCGGCCACTGGAATAACTGAAGAAGAAATACAATTGAAACAACAAAACGAACCCCAGGCCGTAAGTTCCCCAGTAGACCAGTCAATGGAGAGTAAAATAGGGAACTAAGGATGCCTTCCAGGCAGCTCTATCTACCAGGCAGATAACAAATCAGCCACACCCTCCTCCTAGGCTAAACACACCTCCCCCAGCTCATTGGTCAGTAAACACTAGCATTGCTTTCAATGATATGTGTGATGTCATCTGCTCCTCCCTTTAATGATGTGCTGTGTGATACCATCTGCTCCTCCTGCATCATGGCTGCTGAAGTCTGGAGGGAAAGTGATTTGAAAAGAGAAGGGGATTCCTGCAGAGAAGTAGAATTTTAGTGAGAAGTTTTATGCAGGAAACTGCACAGAACTCTAGAGAAAGTCACATACAGGTGGTAATCTGGGTGCAGGCAGGGAAGCTGTGTGTGTGTGTAGGCTGTGTTTTTTTTAGTGAATTACACTGACATCTTAATGTAACATGGAGGCTCTGAGGGCAGAGAGCTGCAAATTGTCTTTCTAGCTCAAAATCTGCTTCCCAACTATGTTTTTTGTACAATAAATGTGCTGTGCAAGTGATTGTATTGTGTTTCTTAATGCTAAAATAGTAAGTTGTAACCATGTGCAGGCAGAGACTCCCAGGATGATCTCATTTATGTTCTGCCTGCTCAGGTTGGTGATGTCACTATGACCTGCCTGACAGGAGGATATCATCCTAACGCATAGTGTTCTCTAAGTTTTTTTTTTTTAACCAATTCCATTCTTATCATTCTAGTACTACTTCCCTTTCTGCTCCTACTATATATCCTCTCTATATGTTCCTCTCTGAGTCCATTTTGCCTCCCATTCCACTTCTGTTAAGCTGTCCACTTTTACCCTCACCCTTATTTTCTGATCTTCCCTCAATTCCTCTATATTTGTTCTTCCCCTGTCCAATGTACTGAAATTTTTATTTGCATAACTTTTCTGCATCAATTTCCAACCTTTTGATTATTATTAAGGGCAATGGCCCATGGCATGTTTTAAATGGGTTGTTCACCTTTGAGTTACCTTTTAGTATGATGTAGAGAGTGATATTCTGAGATAATTTGCAATTGGTTTCAGTGACCCCCATTTGAAAGCTGGAAAGAGTCAGCAGGAAAAAGCAAATCATTTAAATCTATACAAAAAAATAATGAAGACCAATTGAAAAGTTGCTTATAATTTGCCATTCTATAACATACTAAAAGTTAACTTAAAGGTGAACCACCCCTTTAAGTACATTTTTGCTTCCTCAGGCAACTTCTGACTGGTGGTACTTTGAATCACTGCCCAGAAAACATACATACTGCAAGGTAGCCTAAAGTTTTCTCATGAGGCAATTTCAGGCTAGTTTGGAAAGTGGAAATGATGTATGTTTCCCCACCTGTGGTTCACATTACTGATGCTGGAAAGGAAATAGGGATGTTGTGTCACCTGAAGTAGCATAGATTTACTACAGGCAAAAATGTCCTATGTGCCATTGCTCTAAAGCAGTGCTGTCCAACTTCCGTGGTACAGAGGGCCGGAATTTTTCTGGCCTACATGGTTGAGGGTCGAGAATGGAAGTCAGTGTTAACAGCTCCCTGTTTTTAAAACATTAGTTACTAGAAGAACATGTCCACATTAATTGTGGTAGCACACCAAAAAAAAAACAAATTGTTGGTGCTCACTGCAGGGATATCACATCACTCAAATGTGAAAAAAGTTGTCATATTTAGTCATACCCTTAAATACATATGCCTCCTCCCCAGTGGATAACACAGCACCTCCAGCACATTACTAAACACCTTAGGGGCCCCTAACAATAATTTTAAAATGTTAACAAACCCCCAGAACAAATACCAGGCTTATGTTCCACAGGCAGAGCAGGGCACACACAGGGAGCATAGGACATGCAGAGTATGGCACACACAGGGAGCATAGGGCAGGCAGAGTATGGCACACACAGGGAGCATAGGGCAGTCAGCATATGGCACACACATGGAGCATAGGACAGGCTGAGTATGGCACACACAGTGAGCATAGGGCAGGCAGCATATGGCACACACAGGGAGCATAGGGCACGTAGAGTATGACACACAAGGAGCATAGGGCAGGCAGAGTATGGCACACACAAGAAGGATTGGGCTACTCTGCAAATTCACTAAAATGCCGATATTACTGAACATTACCTCTTTTGCCAGAGTTGCCTTCACCAACTCAGACCAGGCGAAGTGCATTAAAGTAGCTTGATTTTCCTCAATCTTCTGTCACTTACATTATATTCTGTGAACGGAAAATGCCTCAAAGTTTTTTCAGAGTGATTTTTTTTTGTGTAACCGGTTTCCCCCCATACATTTTCTAACATGTGGAACATTAACTATACAGTGGGCTCATGTGTAGGGCATTATAGCAACTTTGTTGTCCTTATAAAGGTTCCCTGGACATGTGTAATTAACAGTGGAAATGTATTTGCTGCAACATAAAGACGTGCATTCAACTTTAAATTTGCGCTAGGTGAAAACTCGCCAGCATTCCGCGCCCAGGACAAAGCTCTGCATGTTGTCTGGGTAGTGTTGTGATGGGTGCTAAGCTGTCACTGGTGAATTTTCGCAATTTAGTAAATCTGCCCTCATATGTATCCACACGTGCTGATCCCTGTCAGGATAGGCATAGAACTTCTTATATCGACTTTTTCTGCTTTTCTACACAGAGTTAAATAGAAAATTCTGATCAGGAAAGAAAATGGTGTATGTAGCAATTTTTCTTTTTTCATATTCATTCCCTTTTTTTATCATGTCCCTTAAAAATTCTGTGTCAAGGTTCTAATTCAGTTTTGCTAAAAAAAAGTGTCTACCAAGACAAGTTTAGAACATAGGGGTATATTTATCAAAAAGTGAAGTTAGAGATCACCACAGTGTGCTAGAGTGAAATTCTGCCATTCTCCATTCATTTTTATGGGATTTTGAAAGGTATATATATTTAACTTCACTCTTTGATAAATATACCCCAAATACTGCACTACAGCTAGTGAGGATGGAATATCATCCTACCAGGCAGCACATAACAATACCATCCTACCAGGCAGCTCAAACTGATAAAGCCATCCAACCAGGCAACTCATAGGAAACCCACCCTACCAGGCAGCTCATAGGAACACCATCCTACCAGGCAGCTCACTGTGACAACACCATCCTACCAGACAGCTCCTTGAAAAACCATCCTACCAGGCAGCTTATATGAAAACCATACTACCAGGTAGCTCATAGTGACAACACCATCCTTCAAGGATGCTCATAGGAAAATCATCATACCCGGAAACTCATAGTGACAACACCATCCTATCAGGTAGCTCATAGGAAAACCATCCTACCAGGCAGCTCATAGGAAAACCATCCTACCAGACATCTCATAGTGATAACAACATCCTACCAGGCAGTTAATAAGAAAACCAACCTACTAGGCAGTTCATAGAGACAACACCATCCCACCAGGCAGCTCACTGAAAATCATCCTACCACGCAGCTCCTTGGAAATACAGCCTAGCAGGCAGCTCCTTGGAAAACCAGCCTAGCAGGCAGCTCATAGTGACAGCAGCATCCTCTCAGGCAGCTCATAGGAAAATCATCCTACTAGGCAGTTCATAGAGGCAACACCATCCTACCATGCAGCTCATTGGAAAACTATCCTACCAGACAGTTCATAGAGACAACGCCATTCTTCAAGGCACCTTCTTCAAAAAAAATCCCACCAGGCAGCTCATAGAGACAATACCATCCTACCAGGCAGCTCCTTGGAAAACCAGTCTACTTGGCAGCTCATAGTGACAACAACATCCTATCAAGCAGCTCATAGGAAAACCATCCTACTAGGAAAACTATCCTACCAGGCAGATCACAGAGACAACACCACCCTACCAGGCAGCTCATAGTGACAACAACATCTATCAGGCAGCTCATACGAAAACCATCCTATCTCGCAGCACATAGAAAAGTCATCCTACTAGGCAGGTCATAGAGACAACACCATCCTACTAGGCAGATCATTGGAAATCATCCTACCACGCATCAGGCATCTCATATTGAGGACAACAACTTCCTATAAGGCAGCTCACAAAAAATCCATCCTACCAGGCAGCTCATAGAGACAACACCATCCTTCCAGGCAGCTCATAGGAAAACCATCCTACTAGGCAGTTCATAGAGACAACAACATCCTACCAGGCAGCTCACAGAGAACCATCCCACCAGGCAGCTCATAGTGACAACAACATCCTATCCGGCTGCTCATAGGAAAATCATCCTACCAGGCAGCTCACACAGACAACACCATCCTACCAGGCAGCTCATATGAAAACCATCCTACCAGGCAGCTTATAGTGACAACAACATCTATCAGGCAGCTCATATGAAAACCATCCTATCAGGCAGCTCATACTGACAGCAACATCCTATCTGGCAGCTCATAGAAAAGCCATCCTACCAGGCAGCTCAAAGGAGAAGCATCCCACCAGGCTGCTCATAGTGACATCTTACCAGGCATCTCAAAGTGACAACAATATCCTATCAGGCAGCTCATAGGAAAACTATCCTACCAGGCAGATCACAGAGACAACACCATCCTACCAGGCAGCTCATATGAAAACCACCCTACCAGGCAGCTCATAGTGACAACAACATCTATCAGGCAGCTCATACGAAAACCATCCTATCTCGCAGCTCATAGAAAAGTCATCCTACTATGCAGGTCATAGAGACAACACCATCCTACTAGGCAGATCATTGGAAAATAATCCTACCACGCATCAGGCATCTCATAGTGACGACAACAACTTCCTATAAGGCAGCTCACAAAAAATCCATCCTACCAGGCAGCTCATAGAGACAACACCATCCTTCCAGGCAGCTCATAGGAAAACCATCCTACTAGGCAGTTCATAGAGACAACAACATCCTACCAGGCAGCTCACAGAGAACCATCCCACCAGGCAGCTCATAGTGACAACAACATCCTATCCGGCTGCTCATAGGAAAATCATCCTACCAGGCAGCTCACACAGACAACACCATCCTACCAGGCAGCTCATATGAAAACCATCCTACCAGGCAGCTCATAGTGACAACAACATCTATCAGGCAGCTCATATGAAAACCATCCTATCAGGCAGCTCATAGCGACAACAACATCCTATCAGGCAGCTTACAGAAAAGCTATCCTATCAGGCAGCTCACAGAAAAGCCACCCTACCAGGCAGCTGATAGAGACAACACCATCCTACTAAGCAGCTCCTTTGAAACTCATACTACCACGCAGCTCCTTGGAAAACCAGCCTACCAGGCAGCTCATGGTGACAGCAACATACTATCAGGCAGCTCATAGGAAAACCATCCTACTAGGCAGTTCATAGAGACAACAACATCCTACCAGGCATCTCATAGGAAAACCATCCTACTAGGCAGTTCATATGAAAACCATCCTACCAGGCAGCTCATAAGAACGCCATCCTACCAGGCTGCTCATAGTGACAACAGCATCTATCAGGCAGCTCATATGAAAGCCATCATATCAGGCAGCTCATAGTAACAACAACATCCTATCAGGCAGCTCCTTGTTAAACCAAACTAGTGACAACATCCTATCAGGCAGCTTATAGGAAAAACATCCTACCAGGCAGCTCACAGAGACAACAACATCCTACCAGGCAGCTCATTTGAAATCCATCCTACCAGGCAGCTCATAGTGACAACAACATCCTATCAGGCAGCTCATAGGAAAACCACCTTACCAGGCACCTCATAGGAAAACCATCCTACCAGGCAGCTCATAGTGACATCACCATCCTACCAGGCAGTACATAAATGAGATCATCCTGGGAGGCAGAGAGCACATGGTTACAACTTACTATTTTAGCATTAAGAAACGCAATACAATCACTTGTACAGCACATGTATTGCACAAATATACAAAAGCATAGTTGGGAAGCAGATATGTGTTGAGCTAGAAAGAAAAATTTGCAGCTCTCTGCCTTCAGAGCCTCCATGTTACATTAAGATGTGAGTGTAATTTTCTAAAAAAAAAAAAAAAAAACACAGCCTACACCCCCCCACAGATTCCCTGTCTGCACCCAGATTACCACCTGTATGTGACTTTCTCTAGAGTTCTGGGCAGTCTCTTGCATAAAACTTCTCACTGAAATTCAGCTTCTCTGCAGGAATCCCCTTCTCTTTTCAAATCACTTTCCCTCCTTCAGTAGCCATGATACAGGAGATGACATCACACAGCACATCATCAAAGGGAGGAGCAGATGACATCACACACTCCATATCTGGCAACTTTATTGAAAGCTATACCAGAGTGTACTGACCAATGAGCTGAGGGAGCTGTGTTTAGCCTAGGAGAAAGGTGTGGCTGAGTTGTTATCTGCCTGGTAGATAGAGCTGCCTGGAAGGCATCCTTCATTCCCAATTCCTCCCTACTCCAGAAAAAAATGCCTAGTGACGTCACCCTAACTGTTTTGTATATTTTGCAGCTGTTTCGCAAATTTTCCTACAAAGCAAAATGGGACTGATTTGTTCATCACTACTAATGGGCGAAAAATAGCCCTTACCACTGATGTTCTGTTTTGTTTGACACTGCATGTTGACTGAATTTTGCTTGCTTATTGCTTGCCCCTCCTTGACCACAGACCACTGTGCCTTTTAGAATAAAAATGCAATGGCATTTGGCACCGGAAAAAAGAATAGCATTGTGTCTTCACATAGAGTAAATCCACAAATTTTACACTACTGGGGTCGTTTATATCTGTGAAGACTTCGCACAAAGT
Source organism: Xenopus petersii (assembly GCA_038501925.1). Taxonomy (NCBI): domain Eukaryota; kingdom Metazoa; phylum Chordata; class Amphibia; order Anura; family Pipidae; genus Xenopus; species Xenopus petersii. The sequence continues at coordinate 108,755,582 of CM076680.1, read as the reverse complement.
GCAAACAATGGCAGATTTTGCCCACTGACTTCCTTGCTATTTGAATTGACACATGTCTCTCTGCTCCTTTTTATCGGTTTCCCCTGCTCCCTAACTTACAAGTCAGTCAGATATACATGTAAGAAAGTGGCAGAGGACATGGTCTGCAACTGTGACCTGTGGGTAATGTGGTAAGTATAGGGCTGTTGTGCACCCACTGAAGCTGCTCGTTGCACATTTGCAGGTTCCAAAACAAAAGAACTCTCTGCATGAGCACTAAGGGGCCTGCTCTTGCTCCCTTTAGTGCTCTTGCATTTCTACCTAAGGACATAATGACCCCATAAGTGTTTTGCTAGTAAGCTTTATTGTTTATGTCAATAGGAGCTTACAGCTATTCATTACTGTATATTTCAAATTTGAAGAAATTTAAAGAAATTGTCACTTTCAGGTCTTTCAAGCAGCCTGGGAATTTGACTCATTTCTGGAATTGTCAGCTAAGTAAAACAGGACAGATTCACCCATCTCTAATGTTAATACTTTTTGTACATTACCTAAAGTTTAGAGCATGTTTGTCAATTGTTGGTAACAGCACCAGTCCCTGTAATTATGTAACAAATAACAAGGCTAGACCATAATAGAGTTTTGTGTCCATGGAACAGGAAAAAATATTAATTAACTTTCTTCACAGTCTAATTGTTGGGAGAATATTTGCCCCAATACTAGAACAAGAATGTGCCTTTGGCATGAAAAGCATTGTGCATATGGGCTGGTTTGACTAATATTGCTGGAGAAGGATTTATAAATGTTAAATTGGCTGATTTGGCCAGAAAGCAACACAATCAGATTTTAGGCACTCAAATGGAGATATAAATCTATCTGATCTACCTCTTTGGCCCTCGGGCAAGAAAATACCAATGATGTATGGTTATCTATATATATATATATATATATATATATATATATATATATATACAGTGTATATATATATATATATATATACACTTTTTCAGCCTTAGAACATGTTCCATTAATAATTAATTAATGGTCCATTAATAATTAATGCTTTCTTCTTACTACAAAGCAATATAGCAAGGATATGCTGCCTTATCATTCACAGTGGGTCTACTATAAAAAAGGCTTAGCCAGAGGCCTTTTCACTTGAGCAAAAATATATTGTGGTAATAAAGATCCATTAAGTGAATAATATTTCCTTTCTGTTATCCTGGTGAGATCATTCCTCTTGTATATAAATTGCCTCAATTAATCTTATGGTTTAAATTGACAAGTAGATTGCAATGAAATGGCCAATACTGTATGTGTAGTTTTCCCTGCCTTTTTCAGAACAGACATTATTTAACACAGAAACTGCTGTGTGTTTTTTTCTCATTATCACAAGCCACTCAACTGTGCAATTTAATATTCAGGGAACAAAATTAAATACTACCATGTAAAGCACCCTTTAGGCTTAAAGTTTGTTCATAGACCTTTTGTTATGCATATCGTTTACTTATTGAATTGCATTGATTTATACTTTAGAGGTTTATATACACACTTTCAAAGTGTGTCTATGTCCAAATCATTTTCCAGCATTTTTTCTGTAAGGAAATAAAGGTTTAATTTAACGTGCTGTTTTAGGAACTTATAATTTTATTTCACTTCTTGATACTTTCAAAATTTGTTTATCAGTTGACCAGTGTGTGGTAAAGGGAATTTTAATGCTACTGTATTCCTGTAATATAATTACAGATACTAGAGTGATTAGAAAGGGACATATTTATTAATAAAAAAGTACATAGTGCCCAAAACATTTTCCAAAAAGCAACATTGTTGGTAAATGTTTTGATATTTTTTTAGAATTCCTTTGAAAAAAAATTCCTTTTCATAATAACTCTTTTTTCTTTCCTCTAAAATGAATAGTGATAAGTGAATTTTTCCGTCAACCGTAGATTTGCGGTGAAATTCCACATTTCGATATCTGCAAATTTTTTCATGAAACTGCTGCAAACATTTGCAGCAGAAAAATTTGCTGTGACAAAAAAAACAGCAAGACGAAAATGTTGCTAAGACAAAAAGTTGCCATAAGAAAAAAATCCCATTGACTTTAATATATTTGGACAAAATTTTGCCATAAGAAAGAACGTCCATTGACTTTAATGCATTTGGACAAAAAAGTCAGTAAGACAAATTAAGTCACCAGAAGAAAAAATGTTGTACGTGTAAAAAATTGTTGCACCTAAAATATTTTTTTGTCGCCCATTGACTTGAATGTGTTTCATGAATTTTTCACAGTTTCCAAATTTGTTAGCAGTTTCACAAATTTTTAATTCACTCATCACTACGGATGGTGAAGGAGTGCAAAAAAAAGGAAAATAATATACTGTATAGTGTAGTATTTAACCAAGCTCAATCATCGCTTGTGCTACTTGAAGTGAAGTGTGTCACAAAAATGTTGGGTTTAGTTGCCCTTTAAACACACAGAGCACAAACATTGGTGTATAAGGATAAGTTAAAGTTTTGTCTCCACAAAGTACTTTTTCACCTATTTGTACACCAGGAGTTCTTACTCACAGACTATTACTTTCTCCCAATGCCGTTCAACGATTAGTTTTGCTTCTGTAAACATCCCTCTCATGGCAATAATTGGGCTAAAAAATATTGCTTCACAGTTAGATGCTGAGCAGTAAGATGTTCCACTTGCAGTGATTCGGTAGTCGGCAATCTACTAATTTTCGTCCCTGATCCAGGAAGTGAGATTATTGCCTATATATTGTAGCCCGCAAGAGCACAGCAAGCAATGTATAACATTCATTGCAGTACACTTAATACTGTTTTATTTTACACTCTTTATTGTTACAATATATCTAAATTTTCTTCTTTTAACAGCATACAAGCCTTACATAGGGCACATGGGCTACCCCTTCCCCAAAATCCTCCTTCTCTTCATTTCTTTTTGTTTGGATTTTGGTCAGCAGTACCCCTTGCCACTCCCCAAGACAAGCTCTGAACATATCTGAAATGTTCTTTTAATTTTTTAGGCAAACAGGCTTGGGGAGGTTTAGCCTATGGTTCTCTACCTCCTCTGGCAAACATATTTCCCATTATAAACTCATCAGTGATTTGCTTGATGCAATCTAAAGGTGGCCATACACGGGCCGATAAAAGCTACCGACAGACCGTGTCGGCAGCTTATTGGCCCGTGTATGGGGGCCCCGACGGGCTTCCCCGATTGAGATCTGGCCGAAAGTCGGCCAGATCTCGATCGGATGGGTTTAAAAATCCCGTCGGATCGCGGCCGCATCTGTTCGTTGATGCGGTCCCGCGATCCGACTGCCCGTTTGTGAATGCTAGGATCCGATCGTTGGGCCCTAGGGCCCATGATCGGATCTGCCCAATATTGCCCACCTCAAGGTGGGAATATCGGAGGGAGATCAGCTCGTTTGGCGACATCGCCAAACGAGCGGATCTTTCCATGTATGGCCACCTTTACTCTGTAAAGCTGTTGCAGACCTAAAATGCCAAGTTTATGCCAATGGCTATGATTACAATATTTTCGGTAATTCCTATGCTGAAACTTGGGCCAAAGCAGTACAGAAAACATACCCATTTATTTTTTTCCACTACTCCTAGCCCTCCACTTAATGACACCAGTGTGCCTGGTCACGTGTCTTTTCAACATCTTATTTCTGCCCGTGAAAATTTTGGTCTGCCCCTGAGTTTTTCTCTGTTGCTCAGAGGATCCTAGATGTTTGCTCCATATGTCAATAATACAATATAGGCCAAACTGTTCCAACCATGACAATGCCATTTGCCACCAACAGAAATTACACCATGCCAACTGTACAAAAAATGTACAGTTACTGGGTAGTGGTGACATGGTATAACACTATTGGATAGTGGTTGTAGTGCCTTGTTAACAGTGGTACTGAGAAGTTCTGAGAGTAGTTCATTCCCCTACCACAGCATGGTTTCTTTCTTTTCTCCACAGTCTCTATGTGCAATGATAATATGTTGTTCCAGACACATGTCAGGGTGGGTAAGGCAAATCTGTGTGTGCTTGGCACACACAGATCAGCTCTTAAAGTTTCCCATCTGAAATCTCCTGAGATTTTCAGTGCAAAAGCTCATGATGAAATGACATCACTGAAAATATCAGGTAGGGATTTTTATCTAAAGACACTAGTCAGCAGAGGGCCCCAGAGAAGCTCAAATAGACACATTGGTCATTTAGAGGATTTTTATTTTTTTCTTTGAATTTTTCTTTAATTTTTTAGGCAAACAGGTTTGGGGAGGCTTAGCCTAGCTTAGTGTCTCAAGGATATTATAAGTTTGCAATTTCTTGAGTTCTTTTTAAATTTCTTTTAGGCACTGAGATAATGTCTGTATAAAAAAAACAATGAGAAATAAGCAATAATTAAATATGTGATGTACTAACCTATGAAATAGAATTAAATATGTTACGTAATCAAAAATATTAATGATGTTTTGATCTTGGTATAAACTTGTAGAAAACAGTGATTGCTTTTTTGCTAATTTGCAGTTTGGTGCACTGTTCAATAAAACTTATCTTATGAGTTTGAGCATTATCCGTGTGTCCAGATGTGGTAATGCCTGGGAGTTTAAAGGACCAGTATCATCAAAATGTTTTATAAAAAAAATTTGTTGGAATACAACGAAAAAAAACCCCACCAAGACAATTTAAAATAGCAAAACCTTTATAAAGAAATAACTTACAGAAACTCCACTTCCTGTCCTCTACAGAAAAGGCGACATCCATCCTGCAGTGCTCCATCTTGTCATAGCGCTTCAGGCCCCTGATCCGAATCCAGCATTGCTCTGGGGTGCGCTAGAAGCCCGGATGCAGGTGATCAGCCTGCGCATATGTGACCCCAGTAAATATGAGGTCACATTTACATGAATGTATATATATATATATATATATGTGAATGTATACTGTATCTGTGCATCAGACTGTAGCCAAGTTCTGTATAGTGGTTTAATCCATTCACATTCCCACCAATAGGGGTTACCCATAAGCCCACACTGTGAGGGAGTTTAGACACAGAGAGCTGCTGTTTTGTCAGTTGAGAAGCAGCAGCACACCAGTAACATTGGCTCTGTGTCTCCACTCTTTTTCTTTAACAGGTATGTAGTTTGCCACCTGTTTGGTTCAAAATGTGGCTATACAATATTGTCATCTAAACAACAGATCCATGTTGAAGGCAGTGAGTGTTTAGAAAAGCTTATATGTTGCCTTAACATGGGAATTGTAACATAGTATCTATAGAGTGACAAAATGTCTGATGCAACCTTGTGTTTTATACTTGTTCAGATACATTGATACTTATGTATATTCTCTGATTTGGAGATTTTTAGTTATCAGTTAATTTGGAAAGTGTTACAAATCAGGCTGTTGCCAGTTAAAGAGGTTGCTCTTTAACTGAGGCCAACCAACAGCATCAGCCTGTCTGTCTGTTATATCTCACCCTGTTAAGGTTATACATTCAACTGATGTATTTATTGCTGCAGCCAATACTGTGAATAAAGCATTTATACTTATATGTGTAAATATAATACTGCTATGATGAGGCTGACATCACATATGTTATTTGCCTTGAATGTGAAGTTATGAGAGAAGGCTCAAGTACAATATTGTTCAGATGTTAGTATCTTTGAGAATGCATGTATGTGACACATGAATTGTAAATGACAGGTAATAATAAACTGTATGTTGAGAAATAACAATGTAATAAAAGTTGAGAAGCAGCAGCACACCAGTAACATTGGCTCTGTGTCTCCACTCTTTTTCTTTAACAGAATCACTGTTGCCACGGCCACACCGTGGGCCTGTAACAGTTTCTTGGGGGCTCGTCCGGGATCGGCGCTACCTGTTGGTGAAGTGCTGATCAACAGAACAGAGGGACAACAGACCAGAGACTGAAAGCGGAGTATTCAGAAAGGACAATCTGTGTAACAGCGCCAGAGAAGTATTCAGCATGGCAGCAGACAGTGAGAGGAGGAGCCTGACGTGGAGCATCAGCAAGCGCCTGCTCACCTTGCCAGCAGAGAAACTTCTAAAGATTGCCCAGAATGTTGGTCCAGTACCAGATACAGACCCATCACAGCTTGAGGTGGGGAATGAGGAGGAGTGTTTTGAGTACATCCATTCCTTTATGTACAGTAGACATTTGTTAGAATCAGAGGATAAGGGAATGGTGGAACTGTTAATGCTGAAAGATGCTATTGATGTTATGTTTACTGAAAGCAATGCTAGCGTATATAGTAATGTGAGTGCCAACGGAGTACAATTACAGAGTACAGCCAGAACACAAAAGGCATTAGAGGTAGCAGATACAGTAATTTCCAGTAAAATACCTTCCGACCTGCCCTCCAGTAGCACGAATGAACCATTAGCAAGCAGTGCAAATGCCAAATCATTGGTTGGTGCCCCAGGATCCCAGGCTTCAGTCTATGGAGATTTGGAAAAAACACTGCTCCAGTGTATGCATGCACTTTCGGCTCAGTCAACACAGTGCCCTACTCAAATCTTAAACTCAGACAACTCTAATAGCAGCCAAGCAGACTCTGGAAAACATCAGAAATCTGAGAGAGATGTTGCCATAAGGGACCTTTACCTTCATCGCAGAGAATTCAAAATATATGGAGGTCAGATTAGTGATGACACATTTGATATCGCTTACAACAACGTATGCAAGCAAATAGATGAGGGTGTGAAGGAGAACTTCAGTGAAACAGAAATTATTCGGGGGGTGCTTAGGATAATAAAGCCTGGACATTTTAAAGATATGCTCATGAACAATGATGGCATGACAGTGGCTGAACTCAAGGGTTTCCTACAATCACATCTTGGGGAAAAGAACAGCACAGAGTTATTCCAAGAGCTAATGTGCACTCAACAGAAAGAGCAAGAGAGTCCACAGCAGTTCTTATACCGGGTCATGGGGTTAAAAAGACGGGTTATTTTCACATCCAAACAAGTAGATTCCGGCATCAAATATAACTCAGATACAGTACAGGATGTATTTTTGCATACAGTGTACCAGGGCATAGGCTCTAAACACAATGACATTAGACGAGAGCTGAAACACTTGTTGTCTGACAGGCGAGTTACTGATGAGATTATACTGAAGCAAGTAACAAAGATCACAAGTGATGAGAATGAGAGAAAAAGAAGACTTTGTGCAAATACACGTCAAAAACATGCAGATGCACATGGTGCCCAGTTAGAAACAGTAAAAGTGAAAGATAAGCAAACAGATAAGGTCAGTCATGATAGTAAGATTGAAGTCGATGTTATACTTCAGTTGACTGAGAAGATTAATCAGCTAACTAAAGTAATCAACTCAATGAGACCTTCTAAGCAACCAGAAGTGACTCAATATGGTGCCTCAGGTCACACCAGCTCTTCAACAAGGGGAAGAGGGAAAACCTATGCTTGCACAAAGTGTAGTGAACTACATCTCTCAACTTGTAATCATTGCTGGGTGTGTGGGGGAGAGGATCATCGAGCTATTGGTTGCTTGAGGAACCCTAAGTTGCAGGGAAACGAGAAGCGGTCACTGTACAGGGACGAACAGTGACCAGGCTGCCACAACAGTCCCAACATAATAACTACAGAAGGTCACCACTGGCAAGAAGTAAACCTCGGGGACAGTTCACTACCTTATCACCAAACCCATCAGATACACCAGCAAAAAGAAAGGATCAGATCATCAAACTCATTGGAAAAAAAGCCCTGGCAAAATGTAACTTCAATGGTCTCACTGTCACTGCTTTATTAGACACTGGTGCTCAGGTCAGTGTTGTAGATAGGCAATGGAAGGACAAACTTTTTCCCAACTTGGCAGTCAGACCACTTGCTGAGCTCATGGGTGGTGGAGATAAACTGGAAGTGTATGCTATTAATGGAGAACTAATACCATTTGATGGTTGGGTAGTGATAACTGTAAACATGCTAGGAAATGAAAACCCTGATTTAGCAATAAATGTTCCTTTTCTAGTGAGTCGTCACCCAATGGACAGACCCCTGCTTGGGTTCAACATCATTGAAGAACTAATTCAAGGGCAGCCAGAAAGAGTAATACCTACCCTTATTAGTCTTCTATGTAGTGCTATTTCAGTTCCAAGTGATAAAGCCAGGAACATAGTGAACCTTATTCAAATCAGAAAAGATGGAAACCCACATACACGCTTAAGAACAGGTCAACGAGAACTAGTCATTCCAGCTGGGAAACTGATTTGGGTGAGGTGTAGAGTTCCTCTAAGCTTTGAAGTGAATGAATCAGTAGTTTTGTTTGAGCCAGAGGAGAATAGTTTTGCTCTCCAAGAATTGGATATAGGAGAGGGCCTTCTGGAAGTTCAGAACAACAAAATACCTTATGTGGTAGTACCTGTGGGAAACCATACAAAGCATGATGTCATCCTTCAACCCAGAGCAGTTATTGGTAGCATTCAGAACATTCACAAGATTGTAGAGACAGATATGCCAGATCAACAGAAATGGGAAATGGAGATGAACAAAAACATTTCTTCCTTGTCCCAAGAGCAGTTATCATTACCTTGGCTTCCACCAGTTGACTTAAGTCATCTTAGCAAGAAACAACAAGAGACTGTTAAACGCATGTTGTATGAGGAATCGGCAGCTTTTGCAAGAAATGATAAGGACATAGGCTGCATACCAAGTTTGCAAATGTCACTAAATCTTAAAGATGACACACCAGTACAAAAAGCTTACACATCAATACCAAAACCTTTGTTTAGGGAAGTCAAGGACTACATTCAAGACCTCTTGGCAAAGGGATGGATAATTAAGTCAAAGTCACCGTACGCTGCTCCTGTGGTATGCGTTCAGAAGAAGGATGGCTCACTTCGGTTATGTATAGATTATCGTCTGTTGAACCAGAAAACCATTCCTGATCGCCATCCACTGCCTAGGATTCAGGACTTGATAGACACTTTGGGAGGCAATAACTGGTTTAGCATATTAGATCAAGGAAAGGCGTACCACCAAGGTTTTATGGCTGAAGGGTCCAGACACCTTACTGCATTTGTTACCCCTTGGGGCCTGTATGAGTGGGTAAGAATTCCTTTTGGCCTCTCCAATGCCCCTGCTGCTTTTCAGAGAAGTATGGAAGAGATGCTTGACTCTTTGAGAGATGAGTGCTGCATCCCATATTTGGATGATGTTCTCTGTTATGCAAAATCTTTTGAGGAGCACGTTGAAGGGGTTCGTAAAGTTCTAAAAGTACTTCAGAAGCATGGTGTGAAGTTAAGGCCACAGAAATGTGAGCTGTTTCGCAATCAAGTGAGGTATTTAGGTCGTATAGTATCAGCAGAAGGAGTAAAGATCGATACAAAGGATATTGAGGCTGTAAAATCCCTCAAGGAGACAGTTGGTGATGTACGAAGATTGTTGGGGTTTCTCAGCTACTATCGCAGCTATGTTCAAGACTTTTCACGAATAGCTAGACCAATTTTTGAGCTTTTGCAAATGAAGCAAATGCCTGCAACAAACCAATCAAAATATTCCAAAGCTAAAGGACCTCAGTTACCATCGAGAACTGCAATCCTGTGGACAAGCACACAACAGGAGGCATTAGATCAGCTCATTGACATGCTTACCAGTCCACCAGTCTTAGCCTACCCTGACTTCAATCTCCCATTTACACTCCACACTGATGCTTCAGAACAGGGGCTTGGTGCAGTTCTATATCAACATCAAGATGGGAAGCTCCGAGTGATAGGATATGGTTCCCGTACATTAACTCCTGCAGAAAAGAACTACAGGCTTCATAGTGGAAAGTTGGAGTTTTTGGCTTTGAAATGGGCTGTGTGTGAGAAGTTCAGGGATTACCTGTATTATGCACCGCAATTCACTGTATATACTGATAACAATCCATTAACATATGTCATGAGTACTGCAAAGTTAAATGCAGTAGGCCATCGCTGGGTTGGAGAATTGTCAGACTTTCACTTCATTATTAAATACAGACCAGGAAAAGCAAACACAGATGCTGACCACCTGTCTCGTATTCCATTGGATATTGATAGGTATATGGCACAGTGTACAGAAGAATTGTCACAGGATGTCATTTGTGCCACTTGGGATGGTAGTAAAGCAGGCCAGAAGGGAGATGTTGCTTGGATTGCTGCTCTCAATATGGATGCAAACACTCATGAGGAGCCTTCAACTTTACTAGTAGAAATCAGCCGTGATGACTTGATGAGAGCCCAGCGCGAGGATCCAGTGATTGGGGAAGTCATCAGACTCAAAGAGGTAGGAGCAGTTCTACAGCGAGATGTAAGACAGGCAGCTAATAGAGCTACACAGAAACTGTTGTATGAATGGAAAAAATTACATCTGGATCAAGGACTCTTGTACAGGATAACTGGTGAAAGACGACAACTGGTCCTTCCAACCAAGTACAGACAGATAGCTTTGAAATATCTTCATGATGACATGGGTCACGTTGGTACTGAGAGAGTAGTATGGTTAGCAAGAGAAAGATTCTACTGGCCATTTATGAGAAAAGAGATTGAAAATTATATCACAAGTAAGTGCCCTTGCATCAAACAAAAGAAACCAGTCACTCATGTTAGAGCTCCAATGGGAAGTATTACATCCTCAACACCATTGGAATTCGTTTGTATTGATTTTCTGCATTTAGAGACTAGTAAAGGGGGATATGAATATATTCTAGTAGTGGTGGACCACTTCACAAGGTTTGCTCAAGCTTATCCCACAAAAAACAAGTCAGGTCGTACTGCCGCTGAGCGTATCTTCAATGACTTCATTCCACGCTTTGGATATCCAGCAAAGCTGCATCATGACCAAGGGCGAGAGTTTGAAAATGAGTTGTTCCGTACTCTTCAGCAATTGGCAGGTATTAGACATTCCAGAACATCACCTTATCATCCTCAAGGCAATCCGGCTGAGAGATTCAATAGGACACTGCTTCAAATGTTACGAACTCTCAAAGATAAAGAGAAAGAAAGGTGGAAAGATTACCTGCAGCAATTAGTACATGCATATAATTGTACCCGACATGAATCAACTGGATATTCACCATTCTACCTATTATATGGATTTCATCCACGTCTGCCAGTAGACTTACTGTTTGGTCTTTTTGGTGAAAAAGAGAAAGTAACTGCAAGAGGCTATGCTGAAAATTGGGCAAAGAGGATGAAAGAAGCATATAAGATTGCCAGTGAAAACAGTAAGCGATCAAGTTCAAGGGGAAAATCCTACTATGATCAGAAGATGAGAGGCGTCATTCTTCATCCAGGGGATCGTGTACTGGTCAGAAATAACAGTGAGAGAGGAGGACCTGGTAAACTAAGGTCATACTGGGAAAAAGATATTTACATAGTAAAAGAGCAGGTCAATGAAAACCCAGTATATGTGGTTTATGTAGAATCTGGGGATAAAACAAAGACAAGAACGCTACATAGAAACCTGCTGTTATTAGTGAATGATTTGCCTGTAGATTTACCGCACACAACTGTAGGTAAAAAGGAGAAACAACCGCATCAAAGGAAAAGATGTTTAAGAAACAGAAACTTGAACAAAGAGACTAACAGTGGCAGTTCAAGTGACTCTGGAGATGAAGGGGATACAGGCTATTGGGTAAGAGTACCTTCATCAAAACATCAACACTGCACAGTTTGTTATCAGGACAGTTCGCCATCAAGAGATAAAGAGGGAGTGACTCAATCATCTACAAGAACGCAACCAAAAGCACTGAAAAGATTATCGGAGTTACCTGGTGTGGAAGGCCCATCTGGAGCAATGGGACAGGAACAATCACTTGTAAAAGAACAAGGGCAGTGCCACTTGGAAGATTCACCTTTTTCAGAAGATTCGCCTGAGACAGAAAGTGAATCAGTCCAAAAAGGAAGACCCCAAAACACAAATCTGCCAATTGAGGTTAGGCGTTCCAACCGAGAGAGAAGGCCAAAGCAAGTGTTTACATATGATACTCTTGGTCAGCCGTCAATACGTTCACATCCCACAGTGAACATGGTGACTCACACTCAACCTAATGTGACTTGGTGGAATGTTCCACACTATGTTCCACACATAGAACCTTACTTACTGTACATGCATATGCCAAATGCACATCATGTACCAGTTTATTGAATGTTTAAGACCAGTTTAGTGAACATGGTGACTCACACTCAACCTAATGTGACTTGGTGGAATGTTCCACACTATGTTCCACACATAGAACCTTACTTACTGTACATGCATATGCCAAATGCACATCATGTACCAGTTTATTGAATGTTTAAGAATATTTTTTTTTGTTTTTTTGTACTGATTGTTAGACATGTCAGGAGTCATGCTATAATTTTTGTCAGGGAGTGTGTGACCCCAGTAAATATGAGGTCACATTTACATGAATGTATATATATATATATATATGTGAATGTATACTGTATCTGTGCATCAGACTGTAGCCAAGTTCTGTATAGTGGTTTAATCCATTCACATTCCCACCAATAGGGGTTACCCATAAGCCCACACTGTGAGGGAGTTTAGACACAGAGAGCTGCTGTTTTGTCAGTTGAGAAGCAGCAGCACACCAGTAACATTGGCTCTGTGTCTCCACTCTTTTTCTTTAACAGGTATGTAGTTTGCCACCTGTTTGGTTCAAAATGTGGCTATACAATATTGTCATCTAAACAACAGATCCATGTTGAAGGCAGTGAGTGTTTAGAAAAGCTTATATGTTGCCTTAACATGGGAATTGTAACATAGTATCTATAGAGTGACAAAATGTCTGATGCAACCTTGTGTTTTATACTTGTTCAGATACATTGATACTTATGTATATTCTCTGATTTGGAGATTTTTAGTTATCAGTTAATTTGGAAAGTGTTACAAATCAGGCTGTTGCCAGTTAAAGAGGTTGCTCTTTAACTGAGGCCAACCAACAGCATCAGCCTGTCTGTCTGTTATATCTCACCCTGTTAAGGTTATACATTCAACTGATGTATTTATTGCTGCAGCCAATACTGTGAATAAAGCATTTATACTTATATGTGTAAATATAATACTGCTATGATGAGGCTGACATCACATATGTTATTTGCCTTGAATGTGAAGTTATGAGAGAAGGCTCAAGTACAATATTGTTCAGATGTCAGTATCTTTGAGAATGCATGTATGTGACACATGAATTGTAAATGACAGGTAATAATAAACTGTATGTTGAGAAATAACAATGTAATAAAAGTTGAGAAGCAGCAGCACACCAGTAACATTGGCTCTGTGTCTCCACTCTTTTTCTTTAACAGAATCACTGTTGCCACGGCCACACCGTGGGCCTGTAACACATACGGAACGCATACCTCTGCCAGCGGTTTCCTTCAAGTGCCGACTGTAACTTAGTCCGCCTCTCTCCATATGTCCAACAAGGCATGGGTCTCACATCGGACCATAGGAAGCCCTGGGTGCTGGTGATCAGCCTGCTAAACTTGCTTGCAGCGTGGACTGGACTTATCTGTCACTCACTGGCATCCTGCTCGACTCCCACTGCTGCTCCCAGCACCCGCACACAGCAGCAGTCTCTAAATGGGCGCATCCCCCGAACTCAAGCATATCTGCACAAACCCACACAGGTGGGAAACTGGCTTAAAGACAGCTGGCAGAGGTATGCGCTCCGTATGCACAGGCTGATCACCTGCACCTGGGCTTCGAGCGCACCCCAGAGCAATGCTGGATTCGGATCAGGGGCCTGAAGCGCCAGTACTAACAGGCCGGGACAGTCTCCGAAAGAATGGGCAAGCGGCGCAAGATCTGTTGCTTCTATGACAAGATAGAGAATCCTTAGCATGGCTGCATAAACCCACACAGGTGGGAAACTATTTCATAAAGGGCTGACAGAGGGACATGGCCTGCAGCTTCCCCTGGAGCCCGCTGACATCGCCTTCCTACTGCTGCTCATGACAGGAGGATGAAGGAGAGCTGGAGAAGGAGATCAGGGCAGAGGACACGCTGTCAGTGAATAGTCAGGAAGAGAAATCGAGCGCCGCACGACGAATGGTCGCCCTGTCTCCTTTTCTGTAGAGGACAGGAAGTGGAGTTTCTGTAAGTTATTTCTTAATAAAGGCTTTGATATTTTAAATTTTAATTTGTCTTGATGTTTCTTTTTTCGTTGTATTCTAACAAATTTTTTTATAAAAAATGTTGATGTTACTGGTCCTTTAACTACTGAACTCTTCAGAAGTAATGGGCATAGTAAGAGAAAATGGGGGTAAAGATTTAGTTGGGGGTATTGAAAATGTCAAGGAGGGCCACAATTGTTTTTTACACAATTCACAAGCCAGTACCAGTATTAAAAGTCTCACTGGTTAAATGAGAGAGCTGGGGGTACTGGTGCTGGACAAAAATCCAATGTAATAACCATTGCTGAAACATGCCTGAATGACTCACACAACTGGCAGTACATATAGGAGGCTATACCTTGTTGTAGAGAGATGGGGAATTAGAAAAGTAGTCTGTTAAGCAGGAACTAAATGATTTGAATAAAGGAATGGTTGAAATGAGGGAGCTGAAGCCTTAAGGGTGGAGTTTTTATAGACTGTAACGAGTCTAGCAAATTAACTGTAGGTGTATGCTATAAACTCCTTAGCTAAGAAGAAGCTATAGTAGAATAGGTTGCTAGTCTGGGGCAAGTAATGATAATGGACATTTTAATTACCCAGATATTGAATGGAGCAATAGTACTGCCAGGATAGTTAATGGATCAGATTTAAAAACTTGTTATATGTCACAGGTTGTTGTGGAGCCAACCACATGGTATACCGGATAGAGTGATCTCTAACACCAGGATGTATAGCAAATGTACATGTAGAACCTCTTGGTAACAGTGACCATAACATTATTTCATTAAATGTTTGCTGGAAAAGCAAAATTACACTGAATTTCAGAAAATCAAAATTTTGTTCATTAGGTTAGTGCTTTAGAGCAGAGATTGGGCTATTATGATTTCTGCTAAAAATACAGAAGTCATTACAGTTCTCAATTTACTCATATAAATGTAAGAGCATTAAAGACCACCCTATGTGGATCTCCCCACATTCCCCCATTATCTTTACCATTTAATTGTGTAACCAGGGCATGGGGATGGACATCGGGTCCTCTATTCTGGTGCACAAACAAGATTCTGAGATGATACAAGGCTTGTCTTAATAACAGTGTCCACAAAATGGCTGCTGCCTGCTTGCTATAATTTTGAAATCCCAGACTGAAGGGAGCAAGATTCAAATAATTTATATAGTGTAATTAAAGTTCATTTTGCTTGACTAATGTGATAAAATAGGATTTTGAATATTTTTTTTTGTCCCCTTTAATTGAAAAGAAGTGGAAATGATTCAAAACAGCAATCAGGAAGCAAAGCTAAAAAATGAGTAACAGATTATGATGGAGGCTAACACTAACCCCCAAAATATTTTAAAGTATATTAATAGCAAAATGAAGGAGGCTGAGTGTGGCTCCATTAAATAATGGAAATAGCATGTCAAAAGGGCAAATGTTCCTAATTAGCTCTTTTCTTCAGTGTATACAATAGAGGATTTAGAGTTTGAAGAACCACCTGATATCTGCAGACATATCTCAAGCTCACTCTAGTCAGCAGGTCCTGCAGGATATAGTAAAAAAAGGTTTACTCAAAATTAATATGAACATGGCATCAGGGCTAGATGGAAAACCCTTCAGATACTTAAGAGAGCTTAATTCAGTTTTAGCCATGACTCTAAAAGGGATTACAATAATTTTGACATCTTTGGTGGGCAAGGCTTATTACGAAATTGCATTGGAAATTATGTTCTTATGAAGGCTAGATCATGTTAGACAAACTTTATGATGAGGTTAGTAAGAGGTTGGATATTGGACTTGCAGAAGATATATAGTAGATCTATTTGGATATTGCTAAAGCATTTGATACCGTGCCCCAAAACAACTGCTTTCTGTTGGTCTTAGTAAGTTTGTGTGTGTGGATAGGAAACTGGCTACAGGACTGGGTACAAAGGGTGGTTGCCAATGGTACATTCTTTACTTGTAGCAGGGTTCTTATTGCGGAACCACAGGATCCACAGGATTCTGTATTGGATCCACTTTTATTTAACTTGTTCATTAATGACTTGTGGGAGGGTGTTGTAAGTAATATACAGTATCAATGTTTGCAGATGTCACAACACTATGCAGTCCAATTTATTCCATGCAGGATGTGGCATCTTTGCAGCAGGACCTTGACTAACTGGCAATCTTGGCAGCTAAATGAAAGATGACATTCAGGGGCAGATTTATCAATGGTCAAAGTGAAAATTCGAATTTTCGATTTCAAATTTTTAATATGAATTTTTGAGTTTTTTTATTTCCAAAACTGTCAAATTCGACTAAGAAATTGTTAAAATTTGATTAAAGTTTTTTTAAAAATTTTAATTTGATTTTTGAAATATATCATACACTGGCCCTTTAAGAACTCGAATTCGATTAGTGGCCACCTTAAACCTGTTGAATTGCTGTTTTAGCCTATAGGGAAAGTCCTGGGATCAATTCGAATCGATTAGATTTCGATTTGAATTTGACTCTAGTTTGCGGGTCGATCCTATTCACCCAATAATACATTTTTTTAAATAAATTGCAGTTGGTCAAATTGAGTTCATGGGAGTTTAAAATAACTCCCATGAACTCAAAATTCAACCCTTGATAAATCTGCCCTTCAAAAGTAGTCTGTTAAGCAGGAACTAAATGATTTGAATAAAGGAATGGTTGAAATGAGGGAGCTGAAGCCTTAAGGGTGGAGTTTTTATAGACTGTAACGAGTCTAGCAAATTAACTGTAGGTGTATGCTATAAACTCCTTAGCTAAGAAGAAGCTATAGTAGAATAGGTTGCTAGTCTGGGGCAAGTAATGATAATGGACATTTTAATTACCCAGATATTGAATGGAGCAATAGTACTGCCAGGATAGTTAATGGATCAGATTTAAAAACTTGTTATATGTCACAGGTTGTTGTGGAGCCAACCACATGGTATACCGGATAGAGTGATCTCTAACACCAGGATGTATAGCAAATGTACATGTAGAACCTCTTGGTAACAGTGACCATAACATTATTTCATTAAATGTTTGCTGGAAAAGCAAAATTACACTGAATTTCAGAAAATCAAAATTTTGTTCATTAGGTTAGTGCTTTAGAGCAGAGATTGGGCTATTATGATTTCTGCTAAAAATACAGAAGTCATTACAGTTCTCAATTTACTCATATAAATGTAAGAGCATTAAAGACCACCCTATGTGGATCTCCCCACATTCCCCCATTATCTTTACCATTTAATTGTGTAACCAGGGCATGGGGATGGACATCGGGTCCTCTATTCTGGTGCACAAACAAGATTCTGAGATGATACAAGGCTTGTCTTAATAACAGTGTCCACAAAATGGCTGCTGCCTGCTTGCTATAATTTTGAAATCCCAGACTGAAGGGAGCAAGATTCAAATAATTTATATAGTGTAATTAAAGTTCATTTTGCTTGACTAATGTGATAAAATAGGATTTTGAATATTTTTTTTTGTCCCCTTTAATTGAAAAGAAGTGGAAATGATTCAAAACAGCAATCAGGAAGCAAAGCTAAAAAATGAGTAACAGATTATGATGGAGGCTAACACTAACCCCCAAAATATTTTAAAGTATATTAATAGCAAAATGAAGGAGGCTGAGTGTGGCTCCATTAAATAATGGAAATAGCATGTCAAAAGGGCAAATGTTCCTAATTAGCTCTTTTCTTCAGTGTATACAATAGAGGATTTAGAGTTTGAAGAACCACCTGATATCTGCAGACATATCTCAAGCTCACTCTAGTCAGCAGGTCCTGCAGGATATAGTAAAAAAAGGTTTACTCAAAATTAATATGAACATGGCATCAGGGCTAGATGGAAAACCCTTCAGATACTTAAGAGAGCTTAATTCAGTTTTAGCCATGACTCTAAAAGGGATTACAATAATTTTGACATCTTTGGTGGGCAAGGCTTATTACGAAATTGCATTGGAAATTATGTTCTTATGAAGGCTAGATCATGTTAGACAAACTTTATGATGAGGTTAGTAAGAGGTTGGATATTGGACTTGCAGAAGATATATAGTAGATCTATTTGGATATTGCTAAAGCATTTGATACCGTGCCCCAAAACAACTGCTTTCTGTTGGTCTTAGTAAGTTTGTGTGTGTGGATAGGAAACTGGCTACAGGACTGGGTACAAAGGGTGGTTGCCAATGGTACATTCTTTACTTGTAGCAGGGTTCTTATTGCGGAACCACAGGATCCACAGGATTCTGTATTGGATCCACTTTTATTTAACTTGTTCATTAATGACTTGTGGGAGGGTGTTGTAAGTAATATACAGTATCAATGTTTGCAGATGTCACAACACTATGCAGTCCAATTTATTCCATGCAGGATGTGGCATCTTTGCAGCAGGACCTTGACTAACTGGCAATCTTGGCAGCTAAATGAAAGATGACATTCAGGGGCAGATTTATCAATGGTCAAAGTGAAAATTCGAATTTTCGATTTCAAATTTTTAATATGAATTTTTGAGTTTTTTTATTTCCAAAACTGTCAAATTCGACTAAGAAATTGTTAAAATTTGATTAAAGTTTTTTTAAAAATTTTAATTTGATTTTTGAAATATATCATACACTGGCCCTTTAAGAACTCGAATTCGATTAGTGGCCACCTTAAACCTGTTGAATTGCTGTTTTAGCCTATAGGGAAAGTCCTGGGATCAATTCGAATCGATTAGATTTCGATTTGAATTTGACTCTAGTTTGCGGGTCGATCCTATTCACCCAATAATACATTTTTTTAAATAAATTGCAGTTGGTCAAATTGAGTTCATGGGAGTTTAAAATAACTCCCATGAACTCAAAATTCAACCCTTGATAAATCTGCCCTTCAATGTTGATAAATCTAATGGCATGCACCTAGGATTTAAAAATATGCAAACTACTTATACCCTTACTGGGACTACACTAGGCAAATTGATGATGGAAAAGGAGCTTGGAGTCCTTGTAGATAATAAATGTGGCTGTAGCAAGCACATCAGTCAGCAGCTGTAAGGGCAAACAAGGTTATGAATTGTATAAAAATTTACATAGATTTGTGGGAAGAAATGGTCATTTTTTCACTTTAAAATGTACTGGTGATGCCCATTCTTGGTCTTCAGTGCTCAAATTGGATATTACTGAATTAGAGAGCATTGAACCATTTTCTTGGCAACCTCTAAAGCACTATGGGTCACAAGATGGATAGATCTTATGCAGTTGCAATGGTACCAAATAAGTGCTATGTAAGAGTTTTATTGATGTTTCTCTGTTTGATACACGTGCTTCCTTGGTTTGCTGTTAGACTGCATTGTGACCATTGTTTAATTGAAAATGTAGTTTGTAAATCCTGTTCCACTGAAGCATATATTTAAGTTTAAAGTTCTCCATAGGTAATCGGTTTAGTAATTTATGAGTCAGGCTCAATATACCAGGTGCCATGGTGCCTGACAGCAAATAGATTCAAAACTAGACTTCGTGAAAGAGTTATTGTTACATTTTTTGGCCTGTTTGTTCACATAATGGATAAGTTGTGAAGCTCTAAACAATTCTTGCTGTGGAGGATCACATTTTTGGATCAATTGGTGTTGAGTGAATGGTTTGCCCTGCTGAGTCAATGAGTCCATTGGGCTCACTCCATTGCCTAGCCACCAGGCAAATGCCCGCTTAGAGGTTCCTTGCATAAAATCTGGATTATTTATCACAGGGCTTAGAAGAGAGGGAAAGGAAGCCATCTGGTATTTCTTATGGTTTCTTTGCCACAGATGTAGCATTTCTGTTGTGAAATGTGGGAGATGAATCTTTAAAATTCTGTAAAGGAATTTTCAATAACTATAGAACTTGGTTAGTGAGATAGGGGTATAGTAAATCATTCTCAATTTGGACCCACAAAGGGGCTCACTGAGCGATTCTAGCGGCTCTATAATAGTTAGCTAAATTGGGCACCGAGAGTACCTCATTTGCCATGTGGAGATGCATTATGTGTATCGGTATCTGTGGATTTTTATTTTGCCATACAAAGTTGCTGATGGCTGATTGTAACTTATGGAGGTCGGAAATTGGTATAGAGATAGGTAATGTTCTGAACAAATACAAAATCTTTGGTAGTAGCACCATTTCTACACAATTTATTCTGCCGATCCATGAGATTCAGTGTTTGTCCCATAATAAAAGTTTCTGTGTTAAAAGCTGCATTAATGGTGGATAGTTCGTCTTAAATAGGGTAGAAAGGGAAACTGTTACTTTTACTCCTAGGTATTGCAAGTATTCATTTCTTATACAGAATCCAAAATTCAGCTCTATCAATTTGATCAAGGGTTTGGGTATGTTATAGGGTAGCATTTCACATTTCTCTGGGTTAATTTTCAAGCCAGATAATTTTGCAAAATATGACAATATATTTACCAGATTAGGTAGAGATGTAAGAGGGTTAGTTACATGCATAAGTAAATCATCAACAAATAACAAAAGTTTGTATTCTTTACCTCTGATTGTTAGGCCCTTGATGTCAATATTATTTACTAGGGGTTCCACAGCTAGCGCATGTACCCCTATCTTAATAATACCTGAATTTTTGGTAGAGGTTCTGCTTCTATGAAGGAAAACAAGTATGTCCAGCTAAGCATAGCAAAAGCTTTTTCAATGTCTAGAGCCAGTAGGCAAGTTGGAATTTTATGTTTATTAGCATATGCTATGATATTCAGAGCTTTCCTGATGTTATCTGGAGCCTGGTGGGTAGGGATGAAGCCTATCTGGTCTTTGTGTATTGTTGTCGTTAAAACTCTATTTAGTCTGTTTGCAAATATGGTACAGAATAAA
Source organism: Xenopus petersii (assembly GCA_038501925.1). Taxonomy (NCBI): domain Eukaryota; kingdom Metazoa; phylum Chordata; class Amphibia; order Anura; family Pipidae; genus Xenopus; species Xenopus petersii. The sequence continues at coordinate 108,734,655 of CM076680.1, read as the reverse complement.
GAAAGGGGATGCGGTTCGCATCTGAGCTCACCCGGATCACTCTGTGTCCATCCAGTCGCAGCCTTCACGAGTTGCCGGTTACTTTGTGCCGGTTTCCACTCCTATATTCATCGTATCCCCGTGTTTGCGGCGCTAATCCTGGACAAAACTCGGACAGCAGTGTTGAATACAAATTTCAGGCTTTATTCCATACACACAGATAAGTGATTTGAGCGGTGGGTGTGCACACTGACTTACGCGTTTCTTGCCGGATCCACCGGCACTTCCTCAGAGTCAGTGAATATCACATGACTCTAGAATTAAATAGCAACAGTTACTGACATCAGTGCTCTAAAAAACAGGTGTGGTCTAATTAATCAACAATCATTGTGCAATATTCATATGTCGCTACATATTGTATCATAAATAAAATGCTTAAAACATAATTCGATATCCGTATTCTTCATATTATTTATACAATGTGCTATAATCGACATTAAAAGATATATATCATATCATATTACAATAGTTAATCTAATTCATATATTGTGCAATCGTGTTATGTTTTACAATCGTGTAATTTATATATAAAGCCTGTTATTTAGATTAGCTTTTCATGTTCACACTAATGATTTAAAGTGATCATATAAAAACATTAATAGGACATTTATGATAGTTTAAAACGATATCTATTCTCTTTAGAAGACTGGTTTAGTAATTCTTATACAATTGTGTCTATTCATGTTTCATTTCGTGTATTATGACATTATGTTTCAATTCATAACCAGTTGCAACTTCTAGACTGTTGCTTTCTGTCTAGTGTCATATTTATTTTAGCAGGTATTGTATAATAAATAGTATTAATTTGTTCATAATTTTTTGCCGTTAACTATATTGTTCATTATTGTACTTCAATCAACTTCATATTTCATATTTTATTATTATTTTTATTTTTGTATTTTTTAATATTATTTCTCTATAAATATATTGATTTCTATTTATATTATGAACTGATTATATTTATTATATAGTATAACAGATTAATATCCACAACAGGTATGATTAATTTGTTTATATATATTCAAAATAGTTAACCCGTGTTTTATAACACATTTTCTATAGTATATTTATTCTTAACTTCATAATATATAGCTCAATCTCCTTACACGATATGTCTAAAAGCTATATTCAATTCTATATGGGTATAATTTTAAATTTAAGTTTTCGGGAGCATTTAGTTTCTATACTTTATATACTTTATCTGTTTCCTAGAATCATTATTTTACCCCTTATTTTTACATACACTTACGGCTGTCTGTTATTCATCATGATAGTACATACAATTCATTATTGTTATTCAGAGTTTTTTATAGATGTCCTGTTTATCTTAAGAAGTATTTTACATCTGCTTCTTTATTAAGACCTTTAGGTTTAACAGTATTTAGTGTCAATATCCAATAGAATTCTCTCTTAGAAAGCATATCTTCTATATCTCCTTTCCTCTTACCAGGTCTTATCACTTCTTGCCAATATGGTAGCTAGTATTTTAATGTCCTAATTGAGTAATGATATTGGCCTATATTTTTAGGGTTTAAGACATCTCTATTAGGTTTCGGGATTATTGTTATGCTGGCGTCATTCATTTCAGGCAAGGATTTTCCACTAGTAATATGCTGAAAGAGTTTTTGGAGCTGTGGGATGAGTTGAATTGATAATTTTTTACTGTATAGTAAATAAAACCAGTAAGGACCCAGGACTTTGCCTGATTTTAGGTGTTTAATCGTATACTATCTGTCCTCCTAGGTGATAGCTTGAGTCATGGTCTGTTTCATTTCCTCAGAGAGGTGTCTAGGGGCATATTTTTTTTAAAAATTCCTCCAGCTAGTCTGGTTTTCTGGAGGGACTGGTCTGGATGTATATAATTGTTGATAAAAGGTCTCGGCTATTTTGTCAGGGTTAGAGGAAATTGTTTCATTAGCTAATTTTATTTTGTATTCTGACTTAAGTAAATTAGCTAACATTTTGTCTGGCTTATTTGCAAACCTGTAAAACTTATGTCTAGTTTTGCGGATAACTTTCTCAGCTTGTCAAATTTGGCATGCATGCATGCAGTTTTTGCCTTGTTTCTTCTATTAGCTTCCTCTTACGAGCAGAAGGTTGTAATCTGTTAGTATGCTCTAGCATGGCAAGCTCGGGTTCTAGGCGATTTTGTACTTGCATTCTCTCTTTCTTTTTCTTAGAAGCACATTTTATCAAGCATCTGCTAATGAAAGCTTTATGAGCCACCCACACCCAATCTATTGATGTATCAGAAATGAGAAGTATAACTGGATATTCCTCTATTCTAATAGAAGTTATTTTATATATACCTTCTAGAACCTGGGTCCAAAAGTGTTTGAGGACTGGACATGTTAACCATATATGGACGTGTGTACCCTCTTTTTCATTACATCTCCAACATAGATTCGATGTCCGCCGATTCATTTTATTAAGTTTAACCGGTGTATAATGCCATTTAGTTATCACTTTATATATTGCTTCTCTTATTTTCATGGTCTTTGTCATCTTATACACGTATTTAAATATCTTTTTCCACGCCCCAATTCTCTCTCCCAGGACTTACAGAATGCAAAAGATTTGTTACTTTCTCTATTTAGTATCATGTTGTACATTTTTGATAAAGGTCTAACTATCTCGTGGTCTTCCACTATTATCTTCCGATTTAGTAGGATTCACCTCTAATCCCGAAAGTTCGGCAAATGTGACAATAATTTGTAAAGATTTGGCAATGAGGTCTGGATAGGGTCAATACAATATAGTGCGCATATAAGGCACATTTGTATTCTTTTTTTCCCACTTGGATACCTGATATTTTGTCATTATTGCGGAAGGCTTGTGTCAGTGGCTCTATTGCAATTGCGAATAACAAGGGGGACAATGGGCACCCCTGCCTAGTCCCTTTTGTTGAATGTTGAAGCCCACGTAGTTCACTTTTGCTTTAAGTGAGTCATATAGGGCCGCAATGGTTTGGGAAAACGTTTGAGGAAATTTATACATTTTCAGGACTTCATGTAAATAAGGCCAAGAGATGGTAACAAATGCCTTTTCTAGATCAATGGAGAGGAGCATGGAGGGGGTAGTGTTTTGTTTGGCTACATGAATTAAATTAAGAATCCTTTGTATATTATCTGTGAACTGTCTGTTGGAAATAAATCCAGATTGATCTTTATGGATGAGGTTTTCTATAAAAGTATTCAGTCTAGTGGCCATTATCTTAGCTAAAAGTTTTATATCAAAATTGAAATTGGATATGGGGCGTAAATTTTTGCAGCAACTGGAATCATGGTCAGGCTTAGGGATAACTGCTATCTGCGCTAACAGGGCCTCTTGGCCAAATTTACATTTACCTTGCCTGATATCATTGAAAAGTAATGTAAGCCAAGGGATCAATTTTGGGGCAAATATTTTATAATATTTCCCTGAGAAGTCGTCCGAACGGGGGGATTTTTTATATTTGATTTGTTTTATTGCCTCCTTAACTTCCTCTGGGGAGATAGGATCAGACATTAATGTTGTTTGTTGTTCTGTTAGGGTAGGTAATTTTAGGGATTTCAGAAAAGCTTCTAGTTTATTAGGATTAGGGTCATGATGTTTGCTGTATAAAGATTGATAATATGAGGCAAACTCCTCTACAATTCGTTTAGGATTTGCTGTCATTGAGGCATCTTTCAATTTTATTTGAGTAAATGGGGATTGAAAAGATTTGTTTGAGAGGCGTCTTGCCATCATAGTGTCAGCCATTTTACTAATCTCTACTTCTGTAAGCAAAAGGTTAATTTCTGTTTTCAGATTTTCAATTTCTCTCTTAAAGGAAAATTATACCCCCAAAATGAACACTTAAGCAACAGATAGTTCATATCATATTAAGTGGCATATTAAAGAATCTTACCAAACGGGAATATATATTTAAGTAAATATTGCCCTTTTACATCTCTTGCCTTGAGCCACCATTTCGTGATGGTCTCTGTGCTATCTCAGAGATCACCTGACCAGAAATACTACAACTGTAACAGGAAGAAGTGTGGAAGCAAAAGACACAACTCTGTCTCTTAATTGGCTCATGTGACATGTTTGTGAGTATAGTGATTCCTACGATCCCAGGGGGCGGCCCTTATTTTATTTTTAAAAAAAATTCTATTTCTGATTACCCAAAGGCACATACTACTAGAAAAGTATATTATTATGAAAATGGTTTATTTACATGAAGCAGGATTTTACATATGAGCTGTTTTATGCAATATCTTTTTATAGAGACCTACATTGTTTGGGGGGTATAGTTTTACTTTAAGATTATTATTATTAGGGGTTGCTTTATATTGGTCTTCTTTTTGTTGCAAATAAGACATGAGATTCTGTATCTTTTTGTTTCTGGTCTTTTTAATTCGGGATCGTAGTTGTATTAGAATCCCTTGGCTTTATGGGCTGCCCAAAGTGTGGGATTGCTGATATGGGGAGAGTTATTGGATGAAAAATATAATGCAATCTGATTATCTATATACTCTCTATGGACTGGATTTGAGAGTAGAGTATCACCTATGCGCCATTTAAAAGTAGTGGGTTTATTAATAATGTTAGCGAGCGTAAGAGTAACTACAGAGTGATCAGACCAAGAGCAGGAACGTATCTCAGATTGTATAATGTTTGGGGAAATTTGCTTATTGACCAGGAACATATCAATTCTTGAATGAGAATTGTGCTGTGAGGAGTAATAGGTGAAGTCCCATTTGACGGGGTGTAATTTCCTCCAAGCAACAACAAAGGAGTATTGCCCTAGGAAATTTGCGAAATAATGGGGGCCCTTCTTAGGGCGTGCCAGGGGGATACTACTTTGCTTGTCAACCTTAGGGTTTATCACCTCATTGAAATCCCCTGCTAATACAATTGGGCCTCTGCCCTCCTCCTCCAGGAGTGCAAAAAACTCTGTGTAATATGATTGTTGTGCTTCGTTTGGGCCATATATAACAGCCAAGGTGATAGGGTTATCTTGGAGTTGGCCCACTAATATCAGATATCTGCCATCAGGATCAGTTGTTATTTTTGTAGTTTGAAAAAAAATGTTTTTTGTGTATACAAATGGCCACTCCCCTATGCTTTTTGTTAGTACTAGTGGTATATGTAAGGTGGTATGCATGATGTAAATATTTTGGAGTGGAAGTTTTTGAAAAGTGGGTCTCCTGGAGGAAAAGGATGTCAGCCCTTATCTTGCAATAATAGCGAAATGCCATGGACCTTTTTGTGGGGGAATTTAACCCCTTTACATTATGAGTAACACATAGCAATACCATTATGACAAATAAAGGAGCAATGACGTTTGGATTGCCAAGCACAAAGCTTTGTTAATACGTTAAGTAATTTACCATTAAAATACCCATGATGCATAAACCAACAATATACTGAACAAGAAATATAACAATAAAACTTTGACCATATACGAGAATTAACATACATTTTAGACATACGTGAAGGTGTTAATATCCAACCTTATTCCCCTGAGGACTTAACCTGGTAATTTGGGAGAATACTCAGAATTAATGGCTAAGTCACTTTATTTTTTGTCGTTTGTGGTGGTGAGGCGGTTGGGGAAGACGAGCCTGAAGAACGTAGTTTTAACCGAGCCTGAAGAACGTAGTTTTAACCGAGCTAGCAAGTCCAAGCTGTCCTGATGAGTGACAATGACGTCATTATGCGTCAGTGTGGGTGGATAGATAGAGAAATTAATATACAAGAATCAAAAATTAAAACAACGTAGAAAAGAATAGTAGCAGACAAACAATTAAATAAGAGTGGTCTGTGAAGATTAAAAACAGCGACAGTGTAACAATATGCGCAAGGCACATTGTATCGCTAAATATGTATCCGTGTTCGGTAACGATCATCAGTGTAAACAGTAGTGAAGTGCGGAGATGGCAATCTCCTGCCTTAGTGGTGAAGTCTGTATGTAATGGCATGAATAAATACTGTTGCCAATCGTTAATAGTAAGTAGTTACAGTAGTTCAGTAAAAAATACAGCTAAACACAATTTAGATACGGTATGCATGGCTGTGCGCAATCAAAGGAACCTTAAGTTCACAATGTCCTGCTAATCACCGTTATTTATGGATCACAAATAACCAGCGGTAAGCAGGTGGTAACAAAGGAGTAAAGTTCTTAATAACCCCATGTAAATTTGTTGATGGAAAGGGTATTGTGCAGCTCCATGGAGTCCGTGAGGCATTGAATCCTGTCAGTACGATCTTACGTAACGGGAGCATGTAGGCACTGGAGCGGCCAGAGGTGTCGCTTGAGAATTTTGAAGTTCATCTAGCAGCTCAAGTCTGTGGTGTTGTTAGAGTCAGAGATCATGGCAACGGATATTAGGATCATATCCAGCACTAACCAATGTGGTGATCGAGCAACTGGGAGGAACTGGTATGTGAAGGGATCAGGCACCATACAGTAACAGCCAGGTTACTACCTGGTTGGCCATGTATAAAAAAGATCGAAAGAGGAAAGAAGCTAGAGACGGAAAGCTGAAGGGAAAGGAATGTGAAGAAGAAAAGTAACAACATTTTTGAATGTGATCCCTTAACAAGCCTTCAAATAATTTGCCCACCACAGATGTCAAGCTTACTGGCCTATAATTGCCAGGCTGAGATCATAATCCCTTTTTAAATATTGGAATAACATCAGCTTTTCTCCAATCCATAGACACCATACCAGATGACAGTGAATCTGAGAAAATCAGAAATAAGGGTTGGTCTAAAACTGAACTAAGCTCTCTTAGAACCCAGGGGTGTATGCCATCAGGCCTTGGAGCCTTGTTTACATTAATTTGTATTAAAGCTTTTTGAATCATATCCTGAGTCAGCCACTAGGGATGTAGCGAACGTCGGAAAAAAAGTTCGCGAACATATTCGCGAACTTGCGCAAAAATGCGAGCGGTTCGCGAACGGTTCGCGAACCCCATAGACTTCAATGGGAAGGCGAACTTTAACATCTAAAAAAGACATTTCTGGCCAGAAAAATGATTTTAAAGTTGTTTAAAGGGTGCAACGACCTGGACAGTGGCATGCCAGAGGGGGATCAAGGGCAAAAATGTATCTGAAAAATCTGCCTGTGTGTGCTTGGAAGAGATAGTGTAGGGGGAGAGCTGTTAGTGATTTCAGGGACAGATGATAGTAAGTTTGCTGGCTAGTAATCTGCTTGATACTGCTCTGTATTGGAACAAAAAAATAAATAAAAGCAGTCCTTACAAGGACTACTGTTATTGCAGCAGTCAGCAGATGAGATCAGAAGCAGGACAGCTGCCCACTGCAGCTACATACAGAGCACTGCAGTAGAAGGTAGATTACTAGCCAGCAAAGCTACCTAAGCTTAAATGTCCCTCAAACCCCTGCAGACTTCTGTCCCTCCAATAACAGAGCAGTATCAACACGATTACTAGCCAGCAAACTTTCAACTGTCCCTGAAATCACTAACAGGCAGCAGCTCTCTCCCTACACTATCTCTTCAGCACACATGAAAAAAACGCTGCAGGGCTTCGGTTTTTATAGGGAAGGGGAGTGGTCCAGGGGAGAGCTTCCTGATTGGCTGCCATGTACCTGCTGGTCTGGGGTGAGAGGGCAAAAAAAAGCGCCAACAATGGCGAACCCAAAATGGCGAACGTCGCGCGACGTTCGCGAACTTCCGGCGAGCGCGAACACCCGATGTTCGCGCGAACAAGTTCGCCGGCGAACAGTTCGCGCCATCTCTATCAGCCACTGACTAGATTGAGCAGAACTATTCGTGCAGTTATAAAGTGAGCCTGTGAACCCAGACTCCTCTATTGTATACACTGAAGAAAAGAACTGATTTAAGAAGGGGTCAATATCACAACATCAACTCAAATAAAGATTATAGTGAAACTCAATTGTTGTATTTATTATAAACATATGGAAGTCAAGACTCTTAGTAGAATATTAGTAAGTGCACTGGATGTTGGGCATAGTCCACCACCACCTTGGCTGAATCAGGGGTATAAGGACACATGACCAATCCAAGACTTGTGCACAAGTAGATTGATGCATCATAAAATATTAGCCAGTGTTGTACCACTGGAATAGAGATGGGGGGACGTCTATTGCCTGTAATACTCGTACCAAATCGGGCCTTTGAGACAGTATCCGGGACTTTTTGCTGTCATAGGATATGTAAGGGAGAGGTAAACAGGGGAGAGAAGAAAAAAGGAGGGGAAGAGGAAAAGGTTATCATAAAGCCAAGTACAACCCATTATGTTGATACTATTACTGAAGGTAATGCTTTAAATGCATAAAATAGGATGAAAGACATATACAGTCCATTATGTTCGAACATGTAATGAGGTGTGATCGGGTATCAATGTGGGAACATCAATGGGCAATGAGCTAGTGCAGGGACAGAAAAAAATCCATTTTATGCTCAATAGAAAGGGGCATATGAAGTTCATTTAGTCCTCTGGGGCTAAGTGTATCTAGGCGGTGAATCCATTTGAGTTCAGTCTGTAGTAGGTGACATTCACAATCACCTCCCCAAGTAGGTATTGGGATAAAGTCAATAATCATGCTTCTCAATGAAGCAAGTATATGTCTGTTCAACAAAATGTTGTGAAACCGGAGTGTCTCGTTTCCTTTATTGAGGGCTGAGAGGATCGGTGATCGATGATTGACCATCATATCTCTGAAAGTGGTGATAGTCTTCCCAACATATACGAGGCCACAGGGACACTTGATAATGTAGATGATGAATTTGGATGCACAAGTCACTCTGTGTTTGATGATGAGGTATGTTCAGATGTCAGTGAGCTGAATATGGAAAGCAAGCATTGTGGGTTGGATTTATTATTTATTCTATAGTACTCTTGATTAGTCTGAGATAGGGCTGAATTAAGGCAGGCCATAAGAAATTAATAGTGGAGAAAGTCTGTTTTTGTTTGCAATTTCCTCCACACATGCTCTGCTAACCCCATATAGGAGAGCAGAAATTATATCTGCGAGACTATCCAGGGATTGTGGGCACAAATGCATTGTTGCTGCAGAGAGGCATTTGTATTGATAGTGGCGGACAGTGATGTATTTAAATAAAAAGTGGTCTAGTCATACAGTAAATTGACATATGAGGGATTTGGCATTGATCAGTACTATTATGTCCACTGTCAACTGAGTCTAGAGACCACTGTTCAATGACACTTTGTATATTCTTTATGTCTACCTGTAGACCTGTATGTATTAGATAAGTGTCTCATATATTCACTATCTTAAGTAAGAAAGGAAAGAAGACAAAACTGTGCTAAACAATTTTAACAGATTTGTTCCCTCGTACAGAACGTTAAAAGTGTTAGATCTCCCCAAACTCCTATAGTCAATACAGATGCTACCATACTACATTTAACCAACAGACCATAAAGATTAAACCAAATATTTAGAACATTTATCTGGAACAAAAAACATCCAAGAATCAGTCTTTTTCAATTACAACAACCCAAATCCCTAGGTGGGCTTAACTTCCCCAATTTTAAGGTATACAACGAAGCAGCATTTCTTAGATATGCAGGGGACTAGATTCTTAATAGAGACATATACTACAATATCTATAGACCAATATCGAACTGATAATCACTCTCTAAACTATCTACTACATACACCCATACAAAATATTCCAATACACTAAAAAAACAACCCTATTTTCCTAGACACATATAACGCATGGCAATCAGTCAGGAAAAAACAAAGTTTATCACAAAACATTTCCCCATATTTATCATGTATAGACAACAAAAGCTTCCCAACAGGTATACGAAATCCCATTCTTTATCAATGGAGTGGAAATGGATTACATACCATACATGACATACTAGACAATACATACTCAGTTGTTCCCCAAACTAAATTTGCAGAAAAATTTCCGTTTACAAGAACTCATATATATTTAAGCCTACAAATCATTCACTTTGCAAACAACACAATAAAACAACAGAGATAAAGATAACCTATTAAACCAAATCTGGAAAAACAAAAACAAGAAACTTACAACCTCACACATATACCAATCTATCAAACCACTAATAGAGATAGGCAACGGATATAAACCACGCTTCAAATGGATCCATGAGATGCATAACACCACAGAATCGGACATTTTAAAACAACAAAACAATATTGTGAAGCTACTTCTAGCAAGTAGATATCAGGAATTTGCACTACAAATTCTTCAAAATTCATACTTAACTCCAATTAGAAGATTTAAAATGGGTAATCTCTCCTCAGATGAATGCTTGTGATGCAGCTCCCCTAAAGCTGACCTGATACATAACCTATGGTCATGTCCCTTAATACAAACCTTTTGGGAAGAAGTAATCTCATTTGGTGCACAGATGGCCGGACCCCTACATATGAATATGGAATGGGCACTATTCAGTAATACTACATTTATTTACACAACTAACAAAATCTGAAAAGAACTTAATGGGAAGACTAGCAGCAGCAGCCAGGAAAACAATACGGATCCCCCTTCATTAACATTGGCAAAACAAAAACTACACCATATAATTCAATTGGTTAGAAACAATAACCAGAAAAGAACATAACACACTGAAATTCTTTAACACATGGACAACCTACATAATACAACAAATAAGACACCTCACGATCTTTACTTTTAGACATATATCATGGTATGATATGGAAACCTTAAAAGAACACCGATTAGTTGTGGAATCATCCCAATAGCTAAGAACTCTGCAACAAGAACAGGAAGAACCAGATTATGCGCCTCCCAGAAGCCACCAGACTAACAGGTTAATGACATGTTTTTTAAATAAGTCTTATTAGGGTTTATATTCTTATATATATACATACTTCTTATGAGCTGAAAGTTTTAAAGTTATTAAAATGTTCTATATTCGATGTTATAATTACATTTGTCAACTTTTAAGGAATCTGTATAAAAGCAACATGTGATTAATATTTTGTAATAATTATTAATAAAAACAAGTTATTAAAAAAAAGTGTTAGATCAGTAGCAGTGTGTTGCACCAGTGTTGCTCAAAAAGTAGGTTTCATGTGGGTGTTGTAAGTAGCACCACTAGCATGCCTCACAATGATCATTAGCTGCATTATCATTTTAGTAAGAACATGAATTCTGTCCTCAGTAGAGTAGAGAACATAACCAAACTAAACTCTACTTTTTGTGATTTTTTCATAGGATACTTAATTATACGTACCATGAACAGGAGCTTATATAACATCATGAATTATATTTTATTGTCTTTAATTATATACATATTGCTGGTGTTGTATTTAATGATGATTCAGTGTCGAATCGATCTGATTCCTTTATAGAGGTCATAAGCTGGTGCAGCACAATGTGTTGATCACAGTAACCCCATCTCCATCAAAAGAGTATGCTGCTTGTGTATAAAAGCAGCAAAGGCTAGTTTGCATGTACAACTTTCTTTTTGTAAGAGGACCCTGCACCGCATAACAGTTATGTTTCTTTTTTGTAAGGCTTTGCAGTTACCAGTTAGTAGTAGTAGTTGTGTGGAAAAGGAAAGCAGTAATGACAGGGGTCAACAATTACCTATAAATCTATAATCTTTTGATAATGACATTGCTATCCTTTAGCTTGTCCAGCTCTGGATACTGTTAGAAGTTATCTCTTTTAGTGACATGGAGTCTTTGTCAATGTACATATAATAGGTGGCTTCACCAGTAGCAGAGCTTTCTTTAGTCAAGCCTTGCTTATTCCATATGGTACAAGTATAGGAGAAGGAAGAGGAACTCCAGCAGTATTACTGCACAACAACTTTTTTTTCCAGGCAGTGGTAAACACACCATGTTTTGGGTTCAATACCCTTTATCATTATATTCCTGTCAGGACTGCCAGAAGTACCCGACCCAGAAGTACCTGATGGTACTGTTTACATTCCCGACGTTCACAGTGAAGATCCAAGATGGCGGCACCCATGCTGAACACATGGCTACAGCATCGCTGCATGATGATGTCATCACTGGTGCCGGGATCTCGTCATAAAAGGGCGCCCAAAACACTGTGACGGCACCCAAGAATAGGATTTGCTGCCATTGATCCTGGGTTCCTGTTTGTGTTTCCTGATTCCTGATTCCAGCCTGATTCCAGCCTGTTTCCAGCTTCCAGCCTCATTCCTGCTCCCAGTCTGTTTCTACAGTAGCTCCTGCCTTGGTTCTGACCCCCTGCCTGAACTCTTGATATTTGTTTCTTATCTGCCTGCCCTCGTTAACTCCTGCCTGTGACCACTACTACTGATTCTGCTTAACCCTTTGGATACCGCAACCTTGCTCCCTCAAGAGGGCTTCCTCCTTGATCCAGACTACCTCCCTGGAGGGAGCTCCCAGCTCCCTGACATTATTCTTGGGCCATGGATCCCACTGAGGAAGCTCAGCCAGATTTCGGCAGGGCCTTTCGAGGTCTGCATACTCGCATGGAGGCATACGAAGCTCGGCAAAATTATCGGACGCACGCTGGAGGCGATTTTGGAAAAGTTATCCATGCTGACGCCAACTACTCCAACGCCAACAACGCCCACGCTAGTTGCTGCTGACATGGCTACACAGTCCTCCACTTCTGGTCCACGTATTCCTGCACCGCCTCTCTACAGTGGCGACCCTCAAGCCTGTCGTGGTTTTGTGAATCAGTGCCAGATTCGGTTCGCCCTGCAACCGGCAGAATTCCTGTCATCTTGGGGCTTCCCTGGTTACGCCTGCATAACCCTATCATTGATTGGTCCTCGGGGCAGGTTTCCCACTGGAGTTCATACTGCCAACAGCACTGCCTTCCTGCTGAACCCATCCAGAGGGTGAATATTTCTACGTCAGATTTGAAGACGCTTCCCTCCTTCTCTGATGTCTTCTGCAAAAAGTCTGCAGAATTTCTCCCTCCTCATCATCTCTACGATTGTCCAGTTGATCTCCTGCCTGGAACCATGCCTCCTAGAGGTTGCACTTATCCTCTCTCCCCAGCAGAGACCTCTGCCATGAAGGAATATATCCAAGAAAATCTCCAACGGGGGTTTATTCGCCTTTCTACTTCTCCTGCAGGGGCTGGATTCTTCTTCGTGGAGAAGAAGGATGGAGGCCTGCGTCCTTGTATTGACTACCGGGGTCTTAATAAAATCAATGTTAAGAACCGGTATCCCTTGCCTCTGATTGCAGAACTTTTTGACCAACTGAAGGGGGCTAAAATCTTCACTAAGTTGGATCTCCGTGGGGCGTATAACCTCATCCGCATCCATGAAGGTGACGAATGGAAGACAGCACTCAACACTTGTGATGGGCACTATGAATACCTCGTGATGCTCTTTGGTCTCTGCAATGCCCCCACTGTCTTCCAAGAATTTGTGAGGCATGGAAAGTTGCACCCATGTGCGTATTTCTCTAAGAAGTTCTCTCCTGCCGAACAAAATTATGATGTAGGAAATCGAGAACTCCTGGCTGTCAAGCTTGCCTTAGAAGAATGGCGTCACCTCCTTGAAGGTTCCTTGATCACAGTCACGATCTACACAGATCATAAGAATCTTGAGTTCATTCAATCTCTCAAGAGGCTGAATCCCAGACAAGCAAGGTTGGCTCTCTTCTTCTCTCAATTTAACTTTGTCTTGACCTATCGCCCTGGCTCCAAGAATCGGAAAGCCAATGCTCTGTCTCAAAGTTTCACTCCAGTGGATCGTACTCCTGAAAGACAAGAGCCAATTATTCCTCCTGTCAAGATCATCGCTTCTTTATACCCTCAATTTGCTGATCAAATTCTGGCTGGTCAATCTTCTGCCCCTCCTGATACTCCCATCGGAATGGCATTCGTACCTCCTGAACTTCGTCTGCCTATCCTGCAACAGACTCATAGCTCCAAGCAAGCGGGACATCCTGGTCCTGCTAAGACTCTAGAACTTTTACGGCGTCTTGTCTGGTGGCCGACTATTCATAAAGATGTCAAAGACTTTGTTGCTGCTTGTACCGTTTGTGCCACTTCCAAGCCTAGCCATTCTCGCCCTAGCAGGTTACTACAGCCATTGCCTGTCCCCTCTCGTCCTTGGACGCATTTGTCAATGGACTTCATGGTCGAACTTCCTCCCTCCAGTGGGAACACCGTGATCTGGGTCCCCATAGGTCGTTTTAGCAAGATGGCCCACTTCATCCCTTTATGGAAGCTTCCATCTGCAGTGGAGTTGTCGCAGTTGTTTATTCAATTAATTTTCCGAGGTTCCCAGTTCACGGCGAAGTTTTGGCGTTCCTAAAGGTCTTGGGTATTGCTCTCCAATTCTCCTCTGCCTATCATCCCCAAATGAATGGGGCAGCGGAGCAAGTGAATCAAGCCTTAGAACAATTCCTGAGAAATCATGTCTCCCTCTGCCAAGATGATTGGTCTGACCTTCTCCCGTGGGCGGAATTTGCTCATAACAACGCCTGTCATTCATCCACTGGAAGATCTCCATTCATGTCTGTGTATGGCCAACATCCTCAAGCCTTTCCGCAAGACTTTGTTTTGACTGATGTCCCAGCCTCTGATGACCATGCGGCCCATGGAGAAACCAAGTCTAATTTGGAGAAGAGTGCTCTTGTGCACAAGATCTTCGCTGATCGGAGATGTAGGTCCTCTCCTCTCTTCAAGGTTGGTGATAAAGTTTGGCTTTCTTCCCAAAACATTCGTCTGAAGGTGCCATCTCCCAAGTTGGGTCCGAAGTTTGTGGGTCCATTTCCCATCTTGGAAATTATCAATCCTGTGGCTGTCAGACTTCAGCTTCCCCCTGAGATGCAAATCCCCAACATGTTTCATGTCTCCTTGGTGAAACCCGCTAACTCCAACCGCTTTTCTGTTGACCAGTCTCCCCCTCCTACTATCTCTGTGGATGGTCAACAAGAATATGAGGTGGAAAAGATCCTTGACTCCAGAATCTCCAGGGGTTCTCTTCAGTACCTCATCAAGTGGAAGGGCTTTGGCCCTGAAGAATGCTCCTGGGAAGGACACTCTGATGTTCATGCTCCTCGTCTTGTGAGGGATTTCCACCCTAAGTTTCCCCAAAAGCCTTGTCCTGGTGGTCCAGAGGCCCCCCGTGGGGGAGGGGGTACTGTCAGGACTGCCAGAAGTACCCGACCCAGAAGTACCCGACGGCACTGTTTACATTCCCGGCGTTCACAGTGAAGATCCAATATGGTGGCGCCCATGCTGAACACATAGCTGCAGTGTCGCTGCATGATGATGTCATCACTGGTGCCGGGATCTTGTCATAAAAGGGCGCCCAAAACACTGTGACGGCACCCAAGAATAGGATTTGCTGCCATTGATCCTGGGTTCCTGTTTGTGTTTCCTGATTCCAGCCTGTTTCCAGCCTCATTCCTGCTCCCAGTCTGTTTCTAGCTCCTGCCTTGGTTCTGACCCCCTGCCTGAACTCTTGATATTTGTTTCTGATCTGCCTGCCCTTGTTAACTCCTGCCTGTGACCACTACTACTGATTCTGCTTAACCCTTTGGATACCGCGACCTTGCTCCCTCAAGAGGGCTTCCTCCTTGATCCAGACTACCTCCCTGGAGGGAGCTCCCGGCTCCCTGACAATTCCATATGGTACTTGCTGTAGAGTCTGAGCTCCACATTAAATTATAATCACATAAATCATATATAGTCGGAGTAAATCATGATCCATCAAGCAGACCTCTGCATTGAATTTCTATTTGCATACCTTTAATTCCAGGCATGTTTCCCGTATTGGGTTTTGCCCACTTTGCAAATCATTGGTGAACTGCAGTATTTGTTTAATTGTAGACTATTTACCAGTAGGAGCCCATTGTACAGCTGTGGAACTGTTGAGAAAAAGACACAGGTATTAAATCCAGCACCTAGGTGAAGCAAGATAGGCTACTCCAATTGGGGGTAAAGTAACAATACCGCAGTGGGTCCACCCCTAAATCGAGTGGAACAAATTATTATGTTGATTTTTTTCTTGGTGATCCGGTTTCTTTACAAAAAAAGCTGTTATAGCTGTTGATATAGTGCATCTTGTGAGTGGCTAAACTTAAATCAAGTCAAGTGTCCCGAGAATGTGAAGGGCTTAAAGCCAACCTAGGGGAAGTGGGCTGAGTGCAGTAGTAGATTTTGCTTGTGGGACATATAGGTACGTGGAGCAAATCCTTTGGAAAACATTTAGAAATCTATTTTGAGGGTTTTGTAAGGTAAATGTCTGGCCTGATCAGTTTATTACCAGCTTAAGTGGAAATCCCCATCTGTAAGGAATGCCATGTTCTCTTAATTTTACCATAAAAGGTCACTAATTCATTTTCAAATTAGATAAACAATAAAACAATAAAATCCAAATGTTTACTAACAGAGCGAGTTTTAGCCAGTATGGCTTCCTCACGCTATTAATATGATGTCCCATGGAGGTTTGGTTGAAGATGGCTTAAGGTCCAAAGTGCCGTATCAAATCGCTATGAGTCGCCAGTGAAATTAGGACAGATGAAAGTACATAAACCTAAAATAGTAGTTCGGTTTATCAACAGTGTAGAGGTGGTGGTGTGTAGCAGGTCCAGAGTAGCTTTGTCAGATTCAGCACCATCTTGGACTGAAACGTGCTTATTGCATGAATAAGAAGGGACATTATGATGGCTTTCCCATACTGTGGCAGTGAGGAAAGGTAACCAGTTATCTGTCTTTAAGGCTGGTAGCTGCTTATATGCGTGCTAGTAATGATCAGTGGAGCGAAGCCATAAGAATGTGTGTCTGCTCTCCACCATGGTTGAGGATTGCCCCCCCCAATAAATTCTTAAATGCAACCTGTAAATGACTGCTGCATTGTTGCATATTTTTCAGTGCAGGCTTTTCTCTGTAACTAGTAAGACAATCAGTAAATTGTATTATGCTCCCAGTAAACAAAATTAGACAGCTCTAGACTTGACATAAAAGTGGAACAATGGATAATTCTGTACATACCTCTCAATGAACCCTCCCTGGGCCCAAAATGGTTGAGGTCACCAAAACTTAGGTGGGGTTTGGGGGATTAGTGTAACTGGTGTTGCATTAACCGTGCATTAACCGTGTTCATGGTTGCATTAAAACCTTTTAATGCTATTTGTTTTTTGTACAGTGCTATAGAAAATGTTGGAGCATTGTATATAAAGATATAACCTATCCCACTGCAAATGAACATACAACTATTAAAATCTCTGCTTTTTAACTCAAACACAAGGACCTTGTATCAGTTACTTTTTGGCCTCCAAACTTATGTGTTTACCTGATGATGGCTTATAAATTCTTCCTAAATCTATGGTTACATGCTGTTGCTGGCTTTGCAAACAATATTGCCAGAAGTAAAAAAATCACATAAATCTTCTTGTTGCCAAGGAAAATAATTCTTAATATGTTTTCCAGATGCTATTAAATCATTTGTTGAATCACTGCACATGATTTCTCTGTTAGATATCTGCTTTTGCCGTACAAATTTTATTATTAACATGTATTTATATAGTGCCAACATATTGCGTAGCACTGTAAAGTAAATGTGATTATACAACTAAATCCCATGAATTATATACATAGAACATATGGCGTTACGTACATCACAATCAATATCGGTACAAAAGGTGAGGAAGACACTATGCAGAAAGAGCTTACACTCAAAAGGGAAGGGAGTAATACACAAAGTGTGGGAGTGGGCAAGATCGAATTAAGTGAGTGAGAAATGTGGTACTGTATGTGGTGCTGTGTTTGTTAGTTAAGCAGAGTGAGGGTAGGCTTCTCGAAAGAAGTGCGTTTTAAGAGATTTCTTGAAAGCAGAAAGGTTGGGAGAAAGACGGACAGACTGTGGGAGAGAGTTCCAGAGGAGGGGTGCAGCCCTTGCAAAGTCTTGAATGTGAGCATGTGAGGAGGTAATGAGAGAAGAGTTGAGTAGCAGGTCAATAGAGGAGCGTAGTAAGCGGTTGGGTGAGTATATAGAGATGAGTTCAGAGATGTAGGGTGGGGCAGAATTATGAAGTGCTTTGAATGTCAGGGTCATTAATTTGAATTTAATTCTGAGAGGTAGTGGAAGCCAGTGCAGGGATTGAAAGAATGGCGTGGCAGAGTAGGAGCAGTTGCTGAGGTGTATAAGCCTCGCAGCAGTGTTCATTATGGACTGGAGAGGTGACAGTCTCTGGTGGGAAATGCCAATTAAGAGAGTTACTGTAGTTTAGACATGATATGACGAGAGAGTGAATAAGAATTTTGGCAGCATCTTGGGTGATAAATGATCATATTTTGGATATGTTCCTTAGGTGGAAGTGACATGATTTAATAAGTGACTGGATATGAGGAGTGAATGACAGGGCAGAATCTAGGATAACCCCAAGGCACCGGGCCTGGGGAGAGGGTGTGATAGTGGAATTGTTAGCTATGATGGATACTTCCGGGATGTTACTGGTGTTAGTTGGAGGAAAGGGAACCATTTCAGTTCTAGAGAGGTTTAATTTAAGGTAGCATTGCGACATCCAGGTAGAGATAGCGGACAGGCAGGAGTTCTGGGTTGAGATCAGGAGATGAGAGATAGATCTGAGTATCGTCAGCATAGAGGTGGTAGTGGAAACCATATGAGTTGATTAATTTGCTGAGGGAGGAAGTATAGAGGGAGAATAGTAAGGGTCCCAGGACAGAGCCTTGAGGAACCCCAACAGAAAGAGGTAAGGGAAAAGATGCTACTCCCTCGATTGTCATGCTTTTGGCCACAAGCTGCAATGCTATGGAAGTTGTAACATGGGAATAGCTTTGCATACCCTTTCATTGTTCATTATTCAGCAGGTGCAATGACAGAGTGCCAGGCAGTTACGGACTGTGAAAGGTGGGGTCCAAACCCCAAGCAAAAGGCCCACCATTTCAAATATCTTGTTTATACAGGTCATATTTACCATTTGAAGTTTATTACCATCTGATATGGAATTGTGAAGTGGATAAGATCTAGACCTGAAGAAGAGATGTAATACTATCATCTTGAAAACTTGCAATTTTTACACATGCAGTTAGCCAAAAAATGTAAAAAGCTGGGAGGGAGGTGATGGGTAGTGGGGCAGAGCAATCACGTGGAAGTGACATCACTCGCTTGCACGCGCTGATGTCACTTCTGTTTAAAATGTTTGTTCTAACCAAACCAGGAATCAGAGCTGGAAACTGCCTGTATATTTACTTTTTCTTACCAAGTTCAATAAATTAGACATTAGTACAATTAGTACAACTACTTATGCATTTTTTTAGTAAACCCCAAAGCCTGACATTAGCAGTTTAGAGACGTACAGTATAAGAAACCTATAACAATGGAACATGAATGCCCAAGTGCTGTGCATTCATGCTGATTGCAAGGGGAGTTGTAGCATACTGATATTGTCTTGTCAGGTTCTCAGACACCACTTAAAGGACCAGTTACATCATTTTTTTTTTAAAATTTGTTTCTTTTTAACGAAAAAAAACCACCAACACAGTTCAAACTTTTATTAAGAAATTACTTACCGATTCTATGCATGCACTCCTCTTCTGAAACGGCGACAGGGCGACAATCCATCGTGCAGCGCTCGATTTCTCCTCCCTGCCTTCTATAGGAGATAGCCAGGAAGGAGAAATCGAGCGCCGCACAATGGATCGTCGCCGTTTTTGAAGGGGGGCGCATGCAGAGAATCTGTAATTTCTTAATAAAAGCTATGCAAATTAAAAGTTTACACTGTGTTGGTGTTTTTTTTTCGTTGAAAAAAAATTATTTTTTTAAAAAAAAAAAATTACTCTTACTGGTCCTTTAATTTCCATTGAATTATTATCTTTCTCTTTAAAGAGCTGAACATGTTATGACTAGAATCCGTTGCTTTACTATTACATAGTACATAGATGAGATTTTGAGACATTTGTAGTAGGAACCAAAAACCCTGATGTTACATTATGCAAGCTTTCTCCTTCCACAAGCCCTCCTGCCAACTCTTACTTTGGAAATCATTTAACAAGGCTATAGCAGAAAGCATGGCTAAGCACAGAAGGTATAATCAAACATTACCAAACACTGTAAACATAAATCAAAGCAGGACCAATCCATAGGTTATACATAGCCTTTACATAAAACAGAAACATATTGTACAGTATCTAGTAGAGTAAAGCATGGCACAAATGAAGCCAGCAATTGGATTACTAAGTGCCCTGCTTGATGGAAATGTGCTGGAACTGGTAATGTGGTCATTCCCCTTTGTATTGTTGACATGTTTCAAATCCTATACCTGACATTTGTATGCTTTCACCTATATATGCATTATAATTTTGTTGTTGCCAGTTTTGAACTTTTCTTAAAGGAGTTCCTCTCTAGTTGTAATTTTCATATTGTCGAGTTCTCTATTAAGCAACTCAGTGGGGTAACCTCTGTCCTTATATCTCACAACCATTTTGTTGATGTCAGTGATGTAACCAAACTGTATTGGTGAAAAAATTCAAAGTAAAGCAAATTATTTCAACTATCTTACTTAGTTTTCAACTCTTGTTTATCCCTCCTTACGTTGACTTCAAGTTTATTGAGGTAATATCATAGGTCATATTGAAATATAGTGTTTTTTTATGTTGTTCAGAAATTGGTGAAATTGAATAAGGTTATGCAATATTTCTTGTAAGCCTAAGGGTGTGATTTACTAAAGGGTACTGGGGTAAATTCGCTAGCGAAGGAGATAGACCCTGGCGCAACTTTGCACTCTAACAACAGGCGAATTTTTGCACTGGCGAATGGACGTAACTACGCTAATTCACAAATGTTTTTTGATTTTACTGAAGGTTACCTCTATCGCCAGACTTGCTTTTGCCACTTCAGACCAGGCAAAGTGCAATAGAGTAGCTAGGACTTGGTCCAAAAAAAGTTGACCATTTTTCTAAGTCCCAAAAAACGCTGGTGTTTTTTCCTATTTAAAGGATGATAGACTGAAAAAGATCGTAATTTTTTTTTTGGGTACCCTCTTTCCCCCCTACATTTGCTAACATATGGCACCTAAACTATACTGTGGGCACATGTGTAGGGTATTATAACAACTTTATATAATTTTATTAAGGTTCCCTGGCCTTGTGTAGTGTAATGTATTTGCTGCAGCATATACGGCCATTGTACTGCACACCATATGCAAATTAATGAACGCTAGCGTAACTTCGAACTGTTGATCGTATTTTAGCTAGCGCAACTTCGCAAGCGTGCGGGAACCTATGCGCAATTTTGGATCTTCGTGAATTAGCATTGTCCAGTCTAATTTACGCCTCGCGAAGTGTTGCGATGTGCGCAAAGCCAACGCTGCCGGATTTTCGGAGGTAAGTAAATTTGCCCCTAAATGTTACCAGTCTATATGCATCCATAGGACATGAATCTGCAATTAAAGCTGTTAAACACTTTCTAGATCTTATAGACTACACCGATCCACAAAAATCCTTTATATCAGATATATTAGAAATTGTATAGCACCAGAACTATTTCTTATTTGAGGATATATTCTGCATACAGCAAAGAGGCCCACAAATGGGCAGTAATGTAGCGCCACACTATGCCAACTTATACATGGTACACATGCAAAATACCAAAAATGTATGGGAATCCTTTTTTCACAGAACACTGCCTTGTATACCTACGCTATAATGACGATCTGCTAGTCACATGGGATGGGCTATTACATAGCCTATCCTTGCATTCAAGAGAGCAAAGAGTCTTAAAGACTCTGGGGTATATTCATGAAAGCGTGAAGTTAGAGATCACCACGGTCCTCTAAAGTGAAATTCCGCCACTCTCCATTCATTTCTATGGGATTTTGAAAGGAATTTTCATCTTCATCCACTGATAAATACTCTTTTCAAAATTCCTATAGAAATGAATGGAATTTCACTCTAAAGGACTATGGCAATCTCTAACTTTACTTTTTGATAAATGTCAGAGCAGATATTGGTACCATAAAAACAGATAGCAAAACATTTTTAAAAAATACAAAGTTTGGTACACTTCTATGTCTTCATTGCTTTAAATGTAATTCTTTGACTAAAGGAAATTCAGGTAAACTTTTCAAAATCAAACAGTACAACACCTGTGAATCATCTCTTGTTGTATACCAACTCAAATGCCCATGTGAATTAAAATACATATGTGAAAATAAGCACCACATCTCTGACTCAAAAAGTCAGAGATAGATTTTAAAACACAAGTCAACAGTATGAAAGGAAATGACCACATTAACTGTTCCAGCACATATCAATCAAGCAGAGCACACAATAAGCCAATTAAAATAGATTCAGTAAAACCCTTGAGAAGAGGAGGTGATAGATTATTAAGATTGAAAAAACTTGAAATGCACTGAATACACAAACTTGACACATTGTGGCCTCTTGGACTTAAAGAGATACTGACACCAGAATTAAATAATTTTTACATCTATCGTAATATTGGATTTGTTTACTACTATAATTTTACCATAAAGTATTTGCTCAAAGCTTTTACATTACCTTTCTGACTCCCTGTCTTTGTCTATGAGGGGGCTGCCATATTTGTGTAGCAGAAGTCCGTTAGCATTAGAAACTTTAACTGATAGGACAGTAAGGTTGGCAAAACAGTAAGGTCTAGGAACTTCAACTAACAATTACTTACAAAAACAGACCTCTCAGCAAAAAACTATCAATATGGCCTATATATTAATAGTAAAAAGACACAGTTGAGAGTGTTGCTCCATTTAATAATGGTACCAGTATGGTTGTAACAGATACAGAAAAGGCAAATGTGCTAAATCAGTTCTTTTCTTCAGTGTATACAATAGAAGAGTCTGAGTTCCCAGGCTCACTTCATAGCTGCACTGATGGCTCAGCTCAATCTAGTCAGTGGCTGACTCAGTATCAATAATTTCTCCAAAGCATGCTATTAAGTAAAAAAAAATATTTTATTCACATCAGTAATTAAAAAACATGTATAGTATTCCCTCTAACGCCTAACACGTTTCATGCTTACCTAGCACTTAAGGTGGCCATACACTGAGAGATCCGCTCGTTTGGCAATGTCGCCAAACGAGCGGATCTCCCTCCGATATGCCCACCTTGAGGTGGGCAATATCGGGCCGATCCGATCGTGGGCCCTAGGGCCCAACGATCGGATCCTAACGAGGCCTTAACGGGCGGTCGGATCACGGGACCGCATCAACGAATAGATGCGGCCGCGATCCGACGGGATTTTCTGTCCCATCCGATCGAGATCTGGCCGACTTTCGGCCAGATCTCGATCGGTGAAGCCCGTCGGGGGGCCCCATACACGGGCCAATAAGCTGCCGACACGGTCTGTCGGCAGCTTTTATCGGCCCGTGTATGGCCACCTTAAGTCATAGGCAGAATTCTGCCTATGACTAAGTGCTGGGTAAGCATGAAACGCGTTAGGCGTTAGAGGGAATACTATACATGTTTTTAATTACTGATGTGAATAAAATATATTTTTTTACTTAATAGCATGCTTTGGAGAAATTATTGATATTGTGGTTTTACCTCTGTTTGGTCACTAGAGGTCTCCGGCATGCTCACCAATAGTATTTACTGATCCTGCTCCCAATTTGATTGCAATAGTGGCTGACTCAGGATATGATCCATAACGCTTTAATAAAAATTAATGTAAACAAGACTCCAGGGCCTTATAACATACATCCCTGGGTTCTAAGAGAGCTTAGTTCAGTTTTAGACCAGCCCCTATTACTGATTTTCTCAGATTCACTTTCATCTGGTATGGTACCTATGGATTGGAGAAAAGCTAATGTAATTCCAATATTTAAAAAGGGATTACGATCTCAGACAGGCAATTATAGGCCTGTAAGTTTGACATCTGTTTTGGGGATAAATTATTTGAAGGCTTGTTAAGGGATCACATTTAAAATTTTGTCCTAGTGAATTGCATCATGAGCTGCAATCAGCATGGGTTTATGAAGGATAGATCATGTCAGACTAATGCTGGACAGTGGCGGGGCAGTAGATGTGATCTATTTGGATTTTGACAAAGCTTTGATACTATGCCCCACAAACGACTGCTTTCTAAACTAAGGTCTGTTGGGCTTAATGAAGTCATTTGCACATGGATAGGAAACTGGCTATTGGATCGGGTACAGAGGGTGGTTGTTAATGGTGCATTCTCTACTTGGAGTAAGGTTCTTAGTGTGGTCCCTCAGGGCTCGGTATTGGGTCCACTTTTATTTGACTTGTTTATTAATGACTTAGGGGAGGATATGTATCAGTAGTAAGTAGAAGTAATGTATCAGTGTTTGCAGATGACACAAAACTATCCAGCCCAATTAATTCCATCCAGGATTTGGCATCCTTGCAACAGGATCTGAACTGGCAATCTGGGCAGCTAAGTGGCAAATTAGATTCAATGTTGATAAATGTAAAGTCATGCACCTGGGATGAAAAAATATGCAAGACACTTAAACCTTAATGGGACTGCACTAGGCAAATCCATTATGGAAAAGGACATTTGAGTCCTTGTAGATAATAAACTTGGCTGTAGCAAGCAATGCCAGTCAGCAGCATCAAGGTATTGAGCTGGGGCATTGATTCACTGCAGGAAGTGGTCATTTTTCCACTTTATAGAGCACTGGTAAGGCCCCATCTAGAATATGCTGTACAGTTTTGATCTCCATCTCTCAAACAGGACATTATTGTATTAGAGAAGGTCCAGAGAAGGGCAGCTAAGCTGGTAAAAGTTATGGAAAATCTTAGCTATGAAGAAAGACTGGCCAAATTGGTTATGTTTACACTGGAGAAGAGGCATTTAAGGGGTGATATGCTAACTATGTATAAATATACAAGGGGATCATATAATAATCTCTCTAATGCTTTATTTACCAGTAGGTCTTTCCAGCTGACACAAGGTCAACCATTTCCGATTAGGAGAAAAGAGTTTCCGCCTAAATATTCATAAGGGTTTTTTACAGTGAGAGCTGTGAAGATGTGGAATTCTCTCCCTGAATCAGTGGTACAGGCTGATAAATTAGATAGCTTTAAGAAGGGGTTGGATGGCTTTTTAGCGAGTGAGGGAATACAGGGTTATGGAACATAGCTCATAGTATAAGTTGATCCAGGGACTAGCCATTTTGGATTCAGGAAGGATTTTTTTTCCCCTCTGAGGCAAATTGGAGAGGCTTCAAATGGGGTTTTGTTTGCCTTCCTCTGGATCAACTGGCAATTAGGCAGGTTAAAAAAAGGATGAACTTGATGGACGTGTGTCTTTTTTCAACCTAACTTACTATGTTACTATGTATAGATAACTTTTAATGTGCATTCATATTTTAAAAAGTAGTTTTTTAGCGGCAGTATCACTTTAACACAGATTACTCCACCTTTTTTCATACATGAATAGGTTGTTCCTGTGACATACAATATAGTGTTACAGATTATCTAAATTGCTGCAATACATAATCTAACATTATTTCTGTTGATGGTTGGTGAATACATTGAACTTTGAAAACCGAGTGCGGACAATTCATCTGCATATGTTGAAAGGATCTCCAGAGAGGATGAAGGGTATTGCATGCAAGATGAATAACCTAAGATGTGTCTCACGTTACATAACATTTTATCACTATTTGTCTTTTTGCCCAAGTCTGAGAATTCAGGTACCTGGACTTAATGTAAAGTTGCAATTAAAATGGACTTGAACATGTAACTTGAGCTGTCTTTGCTATACCTACCAACCCCCCTGCCCCACCCACTTCCTCACATATTTACCGGTACATTTTATAACCTGCACAGAAGCAGAGTTGTTTAGAATTGATAATGGGGCTGTCACGATCGCCGCCCGGAGCAGGTCCAGGAGCTCTGGGCGGCGCATCCCTCCATGCCGGCGTCGCTCCCAAAATGGCGGCGCCCATGGCCGCCACGTGGGTAGCGGCGCCGGCGCGATGACGTCAGCGCGCCGACGTCGGCGCAAGGGCGTCAATGACGTCACAATCGCGCCAAATTCAAAATAAAAACGCCATCTAGACGCCAGAATGGCGCCCAAGTATAGGAATACTTTCCCTAAGTGTATCCTGGGTTTTCCTGTGAGCTTTATTGCTAATCTTGTTCCTGATTTATATCCTGACCCTTTGCCTGGACTTTGCTGATATCTGCCTGCCTGTGAACTCTTGCCTGGATCCTGACTATTCCTTGATTAACCCTTTGGACACCGCGACCTTATTCCCTCAAGAGGGCTTCCTCCTCGATCCTGACTACCTCCCTGGAGGGACCTCCCGGCTCCCTGACATTATACTTGGGCCATGGATCCCACTGAGGAAGCTCAGCCGGATTTCGGCAGGGCCTTTCGAGGTCTGCATACCCGCATGGAGGCGTACGAAGCTCGGCAAAATTATGTCGGACGCACGCTGGAGGCGATTTTGGAAAAGTTATCCATGCTAATGCCGACTACTCCAATGCCGACAACGCCCACGCTAGTTGCTGCCGATATGGCTACACAATCCTCCACTTCTGGTCCGCGAATTCCTGCACCGCCTCTCTACAGTGGCGACCCTCAAGCCTGTCGTGGTTTTGTGAATCAGTGCCAGATCCGGTTCGCCCTACAACCTGCGGAATTTAACTCTGAATGAGCAAAGGTTGGTTTCGTGATCACTCGTCTGGCAGGGAAAGCGCTCGAATGGGCTTCTCCACACTGAGAGAAGGAGTCTCAATTAATTGACGATTCCAAAGCCTTCCTTCATGAATTCCGGACGGTGTTCGATGCTCCCGGTCGGGTGATGGCTGCTGCTTCTCGTCTGTTCCAGATCCGCCAAGGTAATCGCAGTGTAGCGGAATACGCCATTGAATTCCGTACCCTCGCTGCAGAGACTTGCTGGAACAATGATGCCTATCACACTGCCTTCTACAATGGTCTCTCTATCCGCCTCAAAGATGACCTGGTCTCCCGTGAATTACCCACGCAGGTTGAAGACCTCATTGCTTTGTCTGTCAAGGTGGACACTCGTCAGAGAGAACATCAAGCTGATAAGGACTGAGTCAAGAAATTCCCACCCATGTTGGCTCCTCGCTTCCAAAGACCTCTATTACCTCCTACCTCCCAGCAGCCTTCTGTTATTCCTCCGGAGGAACCTATGCAAGTCGGAAGAGCTTGTCTCTCTGAACAGGAGAAACTCCGGAGACGTACGGCTGGACTTTGTCTCTACTGTGGGGGTCAATCTCACTTCGCCAACTCCTGCCCTGTGAAGCCTCAGAGTTCCCCTCTTCAAGGTAACCTTGCTAAGACTCATGTAGGGGGTCTTACTCCCAAGTCACAAGAGAACTCTCATAGGTTTCTTCTGCCTTTACAGATCCATCTGTCCTCTAAGACCATTGTTGGCTCTGCTTTTATTGACT
This sequence comes from Xenopus petersii, assembly GCA_038501925.1. NCBI lineage: Eukaryota > Metazoa > Chordata > Amphibia > Anura > Pipidae > Xenopus > Xenopus petersii. The sequence continues at coordinate 108,707,270 of CM076680.1, read as the reverse complement.
CTGGAGCTGCCGGTAATTTCATGGACGCTCTCTTTGCCAAGCATATGAATGTTCCCCTGTTTCCATTAACTCCTCCACTTCGTGTAACCGCCATTGATGATCGACCCCTTGAATCCGAGTTTATCTCTATGACGACTGGGGAATTGCCTGTACAGATTGGGACTTTACACAAAGAAAAGTTATTGTTCCTAATTATTTCCTGCCCTTCCGTTCCAGTTGTTTTGGGTCTCCCTTGGCTGCGCCTGCATAATCCCACCATTGATTGGTCTGCAGGACAGATTTCCCGTTGGAGTCCATTTTGCCAGCAGCACTGTCTTCCTGCTGAACCCCTCCAGAGGGTGAATATCGCTATGTCGGATCTGAAGACTCTACCCTCCTTTTACAAGGAATTCGCTGATGTGTTCTGTAAGAAGTCTGCAGAATTCCTCCCTCCACATCGACAATACGATTGTCCTGTCGATCTTCTGCCTGGAACCATGCCCCCTAGAGGTCGTACTTATCCTCTCTCTCCAGCAGAGACCACTGCCATGAAGCAGTATATCCAAGAGAATCTCCAGCGGGGGTTTATTCGCCCTTCTACTTCTCCTGCTTCTCTTCTTCGTGGAAAAGAAGGATGGAGGCCTACGTCCTTGCATCGACTACCGGGGTCTTAATAAAATTACTGTTAAGAACCGGTATCGTTTGCCCTTGATTGCCGAACTCTTTGACCAACTGAAGGGGGCTAAAATCTTCACTAAGTTGGATCTCCGTGGGGCGTATAACCTTATCCACATCCGGGAAGGTGACGAATGGAAGACAGCATTCAACACTCGGGATGGGCACTATGAGTACCTCGTAATGCCCTTTGGTCTCTGCAATGCCCCCGCTGTCTTTCAAGAATTTGTGAACGACATTTTCCGGGATCTCTTGGGAAAGTTTGTGGTCGTGTACCTAGATGACATCCTGATTTTCTCCAAGGACCTTACAAGCCATCGTTCCCAGGTGAAGGAAGTACTCTCTCGTTTGAGGAAGAACTCTCTCTTTGCCAAACTGGAGAAATGTGTGTTTGAAGTCTCCAAGATCCCTTTCCTGGGCTATATCATCTCCCCAGAGGGTTTCGAGATGGATCCTGTGAAAGTGTCTGCAATCTAAGAGTGGCCCCTACCGCTGAGCACTAAGGCAATCTAGAGATTCATTGGTTTTGCCAATTACTACCGGCAATTCATTAAGGGATTCTCTTCTCGTATTGCTTCTATCCTGGCCCTCATCCGAAAAGGGGGTAAACCCAGCTCATGGCCCCCGCCTGCTATAGAGGCTTTTCAATACTTGAAGGATGCCTTCACTTCTGCTTCGGTTCTCCGCCATCCTGATCCGGAGTTACCGTTCTTCATCGAGGTGGATGCTTCTGAAGTTGGAGCTGGAGCTATCCTGTCCCAAAGACATCCCTCTGATGGGAAGCTGCACCCATGTGCGTATTTCTCTAAGAAGTTCTCTCCTGCGGAAAAAAATTATGATGTAGGAAATCGAGAACTCCTGGCTGTTAAGCTTGCCTTAGAAGAGTGGCGCCACCTCCTTGAAGGTTCCTTGATCCCAGTCACAATCTACACGGATCATAAGAATCTTGAGTTCATTCAATCTCTCAAGAGGCTGAATCCCAGACAAGCAAGGTGGTCCCTCTTCTTCTCTCGATTTAACTTTGTCTTGACTTTTCGCCCTGGCTCCAAGAATCGGAAAGCCGACGCTCTGTCTCGAAGTTTCACTCCTGTGGATCGTACTCCTGAAAGACAAGAGCCTATTATTCCTCCTGTCAAGATCATCGCTTCATTGTACCCTCAGTTTGCTGATCAAATCCTGGCTGGTCAATCTTCTGCCCTTCCTGATACCCCAATTGGAATGGCTTTTGTACCTCCTGAACTTCGGCTACCTATCCTGCAACAGACTCATAGTTCCAAACAAGCTGGACATCCTGGTCCTGTTAAAACTCTTGAACTTTTACGTCATCTAGTTTGGTGGCCGACAATCCGTAAAGATGTCAAAGACTTTGTTTCTGCCTGTATCGTTTGTGCCACTTCCAAGTCCAGTCATTCTCGCCCCAGTGGGTTACTACAACCGTTGCCGGTTCCCTCTCGTCCTTGGACGCACTTGGCTATGGATTTCATTGTTGAACTTCCTCCCTCCAGTGGGAACACAGTGATCTGGGTTGTCATTGACCGTTTTAGCAAGATGGCCCACTTCATCCCTCTACGGAAGCTTCCATCTGCAGTGGAGTTGTCACAGTTGTTCATTCAGTTCATTTTTCGCCTGCATGGCTTCCCGGCCAAGATCGTTTCTGACAGAGGGTCCCAATTTACGGCAAAGTTCTGGCGCTCCCTGTGCAAAGATCTGGGTATTAATCTTCAGTTCTCCTCAGCTTATCATCCCCAGACGAATGGAGCGGCTGAGCGAGTAAGCCAAGCCTTGGAACAGTTCTTGAGGAACCACGTTTCCCTTTGTCAAGATGATTGGTCTGATCTCCTCCCGTGGGCGGAGTTTGCTCATAACAATGCCTGCCACACTTCCACTGGAAGGTCCCCATTTATGTTGGTGTATGGTCAACATCCTCAAGCCTTCCCACAAGACTTTGTGTTGTCTGATGTTCCGGCCGCTGATGACCATGCAGCCCACATGTCTGCTATTTGGGCTGCAACCAAGTCAAACCTGGAGAAGAGTGCTCTGGTTCATAAGTCGTTTGCAGATTGTAGACGTAGACCCTCTCCTCCCTACAAGGTCGGTGATAAAGGCTGGTTGTCTTCCAGGAACATTCGGTTGAAGGTACCATCTCCTAAGTTGGGTCCGAGGTTCGTAGGTCCATTTTCCATCTCGGAGGTGATCAATCCTGTGGCTGTCAGCTTCCCCCTGAGATGCGAATTCCCAACGTGTTTCATGTCTCCTTGGTGAAACCAACCACCTCCAACCGCTTTTCCGTTGTCCAGCCTCCCCCTCCTACTATCTCTGTGGATGGCCAACAAGAATATGAGGTGGAGAAGATCCTTGACTCCAGGATCTCCAGGGGCTCTCTTCAGTACCTCATCAAGTGGAAAGGCTTTGGCCCTGAAGAATGCTCCTGCGAAGGACGCTCTGATGTCCATGCTCCTCGTCTTGTGAGGGAGTTCCACTCCAAGTTTCCCCAGAAGCCAAGTCCTGGTGGTCCGGAGGCCCCCCGTGAGGGGGGGTACTGTCACGATCGCCGCCCGGAGCAGGTCCAGGAGCTCCGGGCGGCACGTCCCTCCATGCCGGCGTCGCTCCCAAAATGGCGGCGCCCATGGCCGCCACGTGGGTAGCGGCGCCGGCGCGATGACGTCAGCGCGCCGACGTCGGCGCAAGGGCGTCAATGACGTCACAATCACGCCAAATTCAAAATAAAAACGCCATCTAGACGCCAGAATGGCGCCCAAGTATAGGAATACTTTCCCTAAGTGTATCCTGGGTTTTCCTGTGAGCTTTATTGCTAATCTTGTTCCTGATTTATATCCTGACCCTTTGCCTGGACTTTGGACTTTGCTGATATCTGCCTGCCTGTGAACTCTTGCCTGGATCCTGACTATTCCTTGATTAACCCTTTGGACACCGCGACCTTATTCCCTCAAGAGGGCTTCCTCCTCGATCCTGACTACCTCCCTGGAGGGACCTCCCGGCTCCCTGACAGGGGCTCTGCGTGGCCCGAAAAAAACATTGTTTATATGCAACCGTGAGCCAATAAATCACTTATGGGCATTTCTCAACATAAATCCAGTGTGCTGATATTTATTGCAGAGATCCGCATAATCTGCCTTAGAGCACAGTTCAGCACCACATTGACTACATAGTCACTACTCCGTTGCAAAGACAGGCAGTATACAAGGTTTATGGCTTGCTTCTAATGAACAGGCAGTTTATCGCAAGGGTGACATTGGTCTCCACAGCACTGACCTATTGGAACCCTATTAGTATAAAAACAAACAAATAATGGGAAATCAATTAATATTCCTATCTTAAGACCATCAAGGATTCCCACCTACAGTACTTCTCGCATTGTTCCTAATTGCTGTCAACAGAAGAGCATCTTTAGTGATCCCAAGTGGTTTGACCGTAATCCCTAAGATTATGTGCCATAACTCTAAAGCCTTTTATTTTCTTTTATAGAGCATAACTCTGCATATGTTTTTTTAACTAGTAAAACTATACTGCTTTTTTAACTAGTAAAATGAAAAGAAAGAAAAATAAACACACCAAATTATATGAAACATAAAAATTAAAGTATTTATACAAGTATTTGTGAAATTCACACTTTTGCTTAGATGAATACCAAGCTAGCATTTTCTCATTACCCTTGAATGCAGATGTCTCCTGTCTATGTTCAGTGAAAATTAGTCAGTTTCCTTTACAATAGATATGTATATCTTTTTGTTAGACACTGAAATAAAACCATATTTAAGTTGAAATTAAGCACAATGTAGTAATGTTATATAAATGTACCAATTATTTTACGAAGCCATCAAATAAATTACTCAAAAGATTTTTTTTCAGATTCCAGTGTTGGCCTTCTAACTCTTAAGTGCCAGATTTAAAAGCTCTTCTTTTAAAGCCTAAATTTAAAATGTGCATATTACCATTTTTATTGATACATTTCCTTTGTATCTGATAGCAGTGATTGTGTATTGCAACCAGAAAATGGAAAAAAATAAATGGAGTTATACATAATTCAGTGTATCTATATTTAATGCATGAGGTGTATATTTAATGAGTTTAAAATTATTTATATCATTGCTTTCTTGATGGACTGTATTTTATAGCCTGTCTTCCTATGCACATCATTCTGAAATAGCTTTTAACAACTGTATCTCAATAGCCTATTCGAAAATCCTACATATTCGAGGAGAATAGGCCCATTTTGCGTGATAAAATATTTTAGTAATCTTATTTTCAGATGAATGAACAATTACTCATATATAGCTCACATCAATCAATTTACAAGTTTTCATTATAAATATTAAATTACTTTTCTAAAGAAAACGTGTTGCCGCCTATTTTAAAACACATTAACCTCTGTTATGCTTTATAAATTACATTGATATGCAAGTACGTAATATCCAGCTATATATTGTAATAAAGTACCATTCCAATACATTTTTAGGGCTTTGCCATATGACTAAATGGAAATGAACTTTGAGTAGCAGGCTAAAAATGGTTTCAGTGTTCTCTAAGGGGTATATATGAACTACAAAATGCAGCACAGAATGTCCCTGAAATACTACATTTGTGTTTCAATTGGCATGCCCACTAGCCTTCAGTGAGAAGTAACCGAATAACACCATCTAGCATATTATTATATTGTTATGAATCTGATTAACACTATGCTATGCAGCTATCTTTATCACCTGCGAAACACAGGCAGCTCTTTTTCTGAAAAATGTCCTGACTACCTCCAGCAAGTGTCATTTAACTGGAAAATCTGAAAAAGGATACTTTCTGGGTCCTAAAATGCTTTGTAAACCATTTTACATTAATTTCAATGGGAGCCACAGGTATTTTTCCAGAGGTGCTCCAGCCATTATGCAAGTTGAGAAACTTGCCTCAGATGGTAGTGCCCTGCAGGTCACCAGGGTAGCAAAAAGCTCCTGGTAACTTTATAAGCCAAAATTAAAATGTTTAATTCAAAGCAATTGAGTTCTCTATACTAAACAATGTGGCCTTGCTCCAACTCTGTAAAGTTAGTTGGGTGGTTTGCGGGTGGAGCCTCCTCACTGAAGCAGCAGGGGCTGATATGCTCCAGCAAAAATAAGCCACCTCAAAAGTTATTTCTGTGACATTGGCCTTAGGGTCAATTATAACAATAATTTACATGAAACACATATACTCTTTTACTGTCAATACTTCCTGTACTTCAATACTACTGTAAATGAGGAAAAATTATTATGTGGCATTCAGTTGGGTGTGCACAAATAACATCTATCTGCATACAGTATGACATCCAAATAAATGCAATTTCTACCTTTGTTATTGTAGGGACCCATAGGTTTTCTATGTTCCCCTGGGGCAGATTTACTAAAGGGGGAAGTGACTAACGCTAGCGAAAGAGAGAGACTAATTTACTAACCACCGAAAATTCGCTCACATCCAGGTACCCCAGAAAAAACGTTACAATCTTTTGCAGCCTATCACCCTACAAAATTGCCAGCGTTTTTTGGAACTTTAAAAGTCGCAAGCGTTTTTGGGACTTAGAAAAATTTTAAACTATTTTTTGCGGAAGTCCTATCTACGTCCATTCGCCAGAGCGCAACTTCACCAGGCGTAAGGGAGCAAAGTGCTGCTAGAGTCTATCTCTTTTGCTAGCGCGTTAGTCACTTCACCCTTTTGTAAATCTGCCCCTAGCGGTACTTCACTCACACCTGGCGAAGTTGCGCTCTGGTGAATGGACGTAACAACGCAAATTCAATAAGATGCGGATTTAACTGAATGTTACCTCTTGCGCCAGACTTGCCTTCACCACCTCAGACCAGTCGAAGTGCAAAAGAGTAGATAAGACTTCCTCAAAAAAAAGTCCCAAAAACGTTTGCGACTTTACATTTTTCTGGGTGATAGGCTGCAAAAGATCATAAATATTTTCTGGGGTACCCGGCTTCCCCCCTACATTTCCTAACATATGGCACATAAACTATACACTGGGCTCATGTGTAGGGCAATATAACAACTCTATTTTATTTTATTAAGGTTTCCCGGGCTTGTGTAGTTTGATGTATTGGCTGCAACATATACATCCATTGAACTTTAACTTCCTGCCTTAAAGGAATAGTTCAGTGTGAAAATAAAAACTGGGTAAATAGATAGGCTGTGCAAAATAAAAAATGTTTCTAATATAGTTAGTTAGCCGCTGGAGTGATTTGATGTATAACATGTCAGTCAGAACACTACTTCCTGCTTTTCAGCTCTCTTGGTTTACACTGACTGGTTACCCTGGCTACCAGGCAGTAACCAATCAGAGACTTGAGGGGGGGGCCACATGGGTCATATCTGTTGCTTTTGAATCTGAGCTGAATGCTGAGTATCAATTGCAAATTTACTGAACAGATATGTCCCATGTGGCCCCCTTTCAAGTCACTGACTAGCTCAGAGTTATAAAGCTGAAAAGCAGGAAGTTGGATTCTGGCTGTTTTAGTAGACATCTGTTGTTATTAGACTCCAGCCTTTATATATTACATTTTTAGCTAACTAACTATATTAGAAACATTTTTTATTTTGCACAGCCTATCTATTTACACAGTTTTTATTTTCACACTGAACTGTTCCTTTAAGCAAATTAGGCAACGCTAGCGCAACTTCGCTTCAATTGCCGCAGTAACGCTAGCGATTCTTCACCAGCGTTCGGCACCCTGGATGCAACTTCGGATTTTAGGAAATTAGCATTGTCCTGGCGATGTGAGCGAAGCCGGCGCTGGCAAATTTTCGGAGGTTAGTAAATTTGCACCTATGTACCCATTTAAGTATTTACATCAGTGTTATTGGCCAAGAGGTGTAATGACCACTTCCTGCCACATTTCAATATAGTGTGTGGAAAGGGGTGGATCTCCCTCTTTGGCTGCTGGTGTCCTAACCATCTGGATGTGCCCATTGAGCCTGGGTACACCAAGGCCCAGTAAAGCCACAGCCCCATGAATGAGGTTAGCTATAATAGGTTAAATCTGTTATATACTCTCTGAGTGAGATAGAGAGATTATATAGCAAGCAGCTTTGTACTCCATCGAGAATTTGTAGCAGGGAGTAGCTTCCCAAGTCTTCTTGATTTGCCTTCAATGAAGGGACCACAGTGGATAGGGTGTCAGGTTAGACTTCTTCTCCCTGACAACTCCACTTCAAGGTACATCTGCCTGGGATTCCTGATTACTACTTGACTACAATGCCTTATGGGAGTCACATTCTTTAGCTGTGTCATGTTCTCAACATCTATCTAGAAAACTCGAAAATGTTAGAAGATACCCTTACCTTCCATATGCTCCAAGCAGCCAAATCTCTTATACCCAAAAATTGGAAGTCAAAAGATGCCCCCATATTTAACAACTGGATAAGAACGGTTGAGGAGATAAGAGAGCTAGAAGAACTAACCTCTATATATAGCGATATATACTGGAAGACATGGTCCCCATGGATCAGATATAAAGAAGTGCTAGACTTGGATAAGTAGAAAAAGGTAATACGGGCAAAAGGTAAAAGGGACTAATTATTATTGGTAAATAATATCAAAAGGGATTATATTAAGGGATGAGATGCCCACTGCCGGCTCAAGTTGTGATTAATGTGAAAGAGACAAAGTATAAAATGTGACATTACCCAACTGTTTTCACTTTGTCTTTCTGTATCCTTTATTTATTTATTTTTTGTTTTGTTTTGTCCTTTCTTTGAGAAAACAATAAAATAAAGAATTATAAAAATATATATATATATATATATATATATATATATATATATATATATATATATATATATTTTCACCTTTTCCGAACTTTCGGGATTAGAGGTGAATCCTACTGAATCGGAAGTTCTCAATATAGACCTTCCAAATCATTATAAGAAACTGCTAGAGATTAATTTTGGATTCCATTGGCAGCCCAAAACAATAAAATATTTAGGTACAGATATACCCACAGAATACACAAAGCTAGCACAGGACAATTACACTAAAATAGGCCAACAAAAAAATAAAAACTTATAGCAATCCGATAATAGCCCACTCCATGAAAATTTGGTCCCAAGCAAAATGATCATACCATCTTGTCTCCCCTCACAAGCCAGGCATTTGATTACTCAATAATGAAGAATTTCCCCCAGGTATGTCAGCCCAAGCTTATTCTTGGTGGAAACAGTCCTATTTAACCACTATTCATTTGCTCATCCGGAAGAACAAAATGGTATTGTTTCCACAATTACAAGCCACTCACAGTGCTCCTCAGGCAGAATGGCTTCGCTTCAGCCAAATTGCACACTATATTAACCCTTTCCCTGCCAGCCGTTTTGTCCTAGATGCGAACATCTACTGCCAAGCAGTTTTTAGATATTTTGCACTCTTTCACTTTAAGGGCCTTTCCTGGGGTGGTCTTTTAGTTAACCCAGGAAAACAATATATTGTTTTTTTCAGGACAACCTGAACTTTCACAATATGCAAGAATTTTGGTGTAATTCTACTTCTCTAATAAAATATTGGATTCTAAGTGTCAAATAAAATGAAAAAAATCATGTTGCACGAAGAACAATCACATATATCAGAAACATCATTCATTTTATGTACGAGAACACAGCCGATTTAGAAAGGTCTATGTCTCCTGAACGCGACAATACCAAATATATATAGTTTTATGGAGATTTCTCACTTGTATAGCTCAAAATCTACAAGCAGTACACAACCAAATTTCCAAAGCAACACTTCCCAAACGGCATACTTTTGATTTCAAGGCCAAACATTCCGCTAACAGTAGGTTTACCCTAGAAAACTACCCATTACTAGAAAGAACAGATTCTGGTGAATCAAAAATGGGTAGAAATATCTTTGTACTCCAAACCACCAAGTTGCAATTGTTTCCTAAAGTTATAATGTTTTATAGAAATTGGTGAATTTTTTGAAAAATGACCTCAAAGCTTCCACTCTACAGCAACATATCTCCAACACATCATTAGGTATCAATGTAAAACACCCCAAATATAAAATCCTGGGTCCACTGAACAGTTTGATGCCCAATATGAATAGATGTACCCAAGCACGTGGCATAGGAGGCCCCAAAATGAAGACCCCCCGTTTGTTCTGTCATTTCAGATACTGCAAAATCAACACATTTACATCGTTTTGGGGGGCGGCAAAGGTAGAAAAAAGTATGTTCACCCCAGAAAACCATATATTTTCGGAAAGTACACATTCCCCTGAATCCAAATTGGGTATGCATGTCTTTCTACACCAAAGTACCAAGCGGCAAACCATTCCTAAAGTTGGTGATTTTGGCGACATTTCCAAAAATCACTTAAAAATTTCTACCCTGCAGCATCGTATTACCCACATACTTTTAGGTATCAAGACAAATCACCCCAAATATGAAAGCCTAGGGTCCTCTGAACAGTTTGATGCCCAATATGTATAGGTGTACCCAAGCAAGTGGCATATAGAGGCCTGAAAAGGAAGACCCCCATATGGTCTGTCATTTCAGATACTTCAAAATCAACACATTTACATCGTTTTGAGGGGGGCAAATGTAGAAAAAAGTAAGTTCACCCCAGAAAACCATATATTTTCGGAAAGTACACATTGCCACGAATCTAAATTGCGTATGCATGTCTTTGTACTCCAAAGTACCAAGCCGCAAATCATTCCTAAATTTGGTGATTTTGGTGACATTTCCAAAAATCACTTAAAAATGTCTACCCTGCAGCATCGTATTTCCCACATACTTTTAGGTATCAAGAGAAATCACCCCAAATATGAAAGCCTAGGGTCCTCTGAACAGTTTGATGCCCAATATATATAGGTGTACCCAAGCACGTGGCATATAGGGGCCCCAAAAGGAAGACTCCCATATGGTCTGTCATTTGAGGTACTGCAAAATCAACACATTTACATCGTTTTGGGGGGGGGGCAAAAGTAGAAAACAGTAAGTTCACCCCAGAAAACCATATATTTTCGGAAAGTACACATTCCAACTAATCCAAATTGGGTATGCATGTCTTTCTACGCCAAAGTACCAAGCCGCAAATCATTCCTAAATTTGGTGATTTAGGTGACATTTCCAAAAATCACCTCAAAATATCTACCCTGCAGCATCGTATTACCCACATACTTTTAGGTATCAAGACAAATCACCCAAAATATGAAAGCCTAGGGTCCTCTGAACAGTTTGATGCCCAATATGTATAGGTGTACCGAAGCATGTGGCATATAGGGGCCCTAAAAGGAAGACCCCCATATAGTCTGACATTTCAGGTACTGCAAAATCAACACATTTACATTGTTTTGGGGGGGCAAAAGTAGAAAACAGTAAGTTCACCCCAGAAAACCATATATTTTCGGAAAGTACACATTCCCACGAATTCAAATTGGGTATGCATGTCTTTCTACGCCAAAGTACCAAGCCGCAAATCATTCCTAAATTTGGTGATTTAGGTGACATTTCCAAAAATCACCTCAAAATATCTACCCTGCAGCATCGTATTACCCACATACTTTTAGGTATCAAGACAAATCACCCCAAATATGAAAGCCTAGGGTCCTCTGAACAGTTTGATGCCCAATATGTATAGGTGTACCGAAGCATGTGGCATATAGGGGCCCTAAAAGGAAGACCCCCATATAGTCTGACATTTCAGGTACTGCAAAATCAACACATTTACATTGTTTTGGGGGGGCAAAAGTAGAAAACAGTAAGTTCACCCCAGAAAACCATATATTTTCGGAAAGTTCACATTCCCACGAATTCAAATTGGGTATGCATGTCTTTCTACGCCAAAGTACCAAGCCGCAAACCATTCCTAAATTTGGTGATTTAGGTGACAATTCCAAAAATCACCTCAAAATATCTACCCTGCAGCATCGTATTACCCACATACTTTTAGGTATCAAAACAAATCACCCCAAATATGAAAGCCTAGGGTCCTCTGAACAGTTTGATGCCCAATATACATAGGTGTACCGAAGCACGTGGCATATAGGGGCCCTAAAAGGAAGACCCCCATATAGTCTGACATTTCAGGTACTGCAAAATCAACACATTTACATTGTTTTGGGGGGGCAAAAGTAGAAAACAGTAAGTTCACCCCAGAAAACCATATATTTTTGGAAAGTACACATTCCCACAAATTCAAATTGGGTATGCATGTCTTTCTACGCCAAAGTACCAAGCCGCAAATCATTCCTAAATTTGGTGATTTAGGTGACATTTCCAAAAATCACCTCAAAATATCTACCCTGCAGCATCGTATTACCCACATACTTTTAGGTATCAAGACAAATCACCCCAAATATGAAAGCCTAGGGTCCTCTGAACAGTTTGATGCCCAATATGTATAGGTGTACCGAAGCATGTGGCATATAGGGGCCCTAAAAGGAAGACCCCCATATAGTCTGACATTTCAGGTACTGCAAAATCAACACATTTACATTGTTTTGGGGGGGCAAAAGTAGAAAACAGTAAGTTCACCCCAGAAAACCATATATTTTCGGAAAGTACACATTCCCACGAATTCAAATTGGGTATGCATGTCTTTCTACGCCAAAGTACCAAGCCGCAAATCGTTCCTAAATTTGGTGATTTAGGTGACATTTCCAAAAATCACCTCAAAATATCTACCCTGCAGCATCGTATTACCCACATACTTTTAGGTATCAAGACAAATCACCCCAAATATGAAAGCCTAGGGTCCTCTGAACAGTTTGATGCCCAATATGTATAGGTGTACCGAAGCATGTGGCATATAGGGGCCCTAAAAGGAAGACCCCCATACAGTCTGACATTTCAGGTACTGCAAAATCAACACATTTACATTGTTTTGGGGGGGCAAAAGTAGAAAACAGTAAGTTCACCCCAGAAAACCATATATTTTCGGAAAGTTCACATTCCCACGAATTCAAATTGGGTATGCATGTCTTTCTACGCCAAAGTACCAAGCCGCAAACCATTCCTAAATTTGGTGATTTAGGTGACATTTCCAAAAATCACCTCAAAATATCTACCCTGCAGCATCGTATTACCCACATACTTTTAGGTATCAAAACAAATCACCCCAAATATGAAAGCCTAGGGTCCTCTGAACAGTTTGATGCCCAATATGCATAGGTGTACCGAAGCATGTGGCATATAGGGGCCCTAAAAGGAAGATCCCCATATAGTCTGACATTTCAGGTACTGAAAAATCAACACATTTACATTGATTTGGGGGGCAAAAGTAGAAAACAGTAAGTTCACCCCAGAAAACCATATATTTTCGGAAAGTACACATTCCCACGAATTCAAATTGGGTATGCATGTCTTTCTACGCCAAAGTACCAAGCCGCAAATCATTCCTAAATTTGGTGATTTTGGTGACATTTCCAAAAATCACCTCAAAATATCTACCCTGCAGCATCGTATTACCCACATACTTTTAGGTATCAAGACAAATCACCCCAAATATGAAAGCCTAGGGTCCTCTGAACAGTTTGATGCCCGATATGTATAGGTGTACCCAAGCACGTGGCATACAGGGGCCCCAAAAGGAAGACCCCCATATAGTCTGTCATTTCAGATACTGCAAAATCAACACATTTACATCGTTTTGGGGGGGGCAAAAGTAGAAAACAGTAAGTTCACCCCAGAAAACCATATATTTTCGGAAAGTACACATTCCAACGAATCCAAATTGGGTATGCATGTCTTTCTACGCCAAAGTACCAAGCCGCAAATCATTCCTAAATTTGGTGATTTAGGTGACATTTCCAAAAATCACCTCAAAATATCTACCCTGCAGCATCGTATTACCCACATACTTTTAGGTATCAAGACAAATCACCCCAAATATGAAAGCCTAGGGTCCTCTGAACAGTTTGATGCCCAATATGCATAGGTGTACCGAAGCATGTGGCATATAGGGGCCCTAAAAGGAAGACCCCCATATAGTCTGACATTTCAGGTACTGAAAAATCAACACATTTACATTGTTTTGGGGGGGCAAAAGTAGAAAACAGTAAGTTCACCCCAGAAAACCATATATTTTCGGAAAGTTCACACTCCCACGAATTCAAATTGGGTATGCATGTCTTTCTACACCAAAGTACCAAGCCGCAAACCATTCCTAAATTTGGTGATTTAGGTGACATTTCCAAAAATCACCTCAAAATATCTACCCTGCAGCATCGTATTACCCACATACTTTTAGGTATCAAAACAAATCACCCCAAATATGAAAGCCTAGGGTCCTCTGAACAGTTTGATGCCCAATATGCATAGGTGTACCGAAGCATGTGGCATATAGGGGCCCTAAAAGGAAGACCCCCATATAGTCTGACATTTCAGGTACTGAAAAATCAACACATTTACATTGTTTTGGGGGGGCAAAAGTAGAAAACAGTAAGTTCACCCCAGAAAACCATATATTTTCGGAAAGTACACATTCCCACGAATTCAAATTGGGTATGCATGTCTTTCTACGCCAAAGTACCAAGCCGCAAATCATTCCTAAATTTGGTGATTTTGGTGACATTTCCAAAAATCACCTCAAAATATCTACCCTGCAGCATCGTATTACCCACATACTTTTAGGTATCAAGACAAATCACCCCAAATATGAAAGCCTAGGGTCCTCTGAACAGTTTGATGCCCGATATGTATAGGTGTACCCAAGCACGTGGCATACAGGGGCCCCAAAAGGAAGACCCCCATATAGTCTGTCATTTCAGATACTGCAAAATCAACACATTTACATCGTTTTGGGGGGGGCAAAAGTAGAAAACAGTAAGTTCACCCCAGAAAACCATATATTTTCGGAAAGTACACATTCCAACGAATCCAAATTGGGTATGCATGTCTTTCTACGCCAAAGTACCAAGCCGCAAATCATTCCTAAATTTGGTGATTTAGGTGACATTTCCAAAAATCACCTCAAAATATCTACCCTGCAGCATCGTATTACCCACATACTTTTAGGTATCAAGACAAATCACCCCAAATATGAAAGCCTAGGGTCCTCTGAACAGTTTGATGCCCGATATGTATAGGTGTACCCAAGCACGTGGCATACAGGGGCCCCAAAAGGAAGACCCCATATAGTCTGTCATTTCAGGTACTGCAAAATCAACACATTTACATCGTTTTGGGGGGGGCAAAAGTAGAAAACAGTAAGTTCACCCCAGAAAACCATATATTTTCGGAAAGTACACATTCCAACGAATCCAAATTGGGTATGCATGTCTTTCTACGCCAAAGTACCAAGCCGCAAATCATTCCTAAATCTGGTGATTTTGGTGACATTTCCAAAAATGACCTCAAAAAATCTACTCTGCAGCATCGTATTACCCACATACTTTTAGGTATCAAGAGAAATCACCCCAAATATGAAAGCCTAGGGTCCTCTGAACAGTTTGATGCCTGATATGTATAGGTGTACCCAAGCACGTGGCATATAGGGGCCCTAAAATGAAGACCCCTCCTTGTATGTTCTGTCATTTCAGGTACTGCAAAATCAACACATTTACATCGTTTTGGGGGGGCAAAGGTAGAAAAAAGTAAGTTCACCCCAGAAAACCATATATTTTCGGAAAGTACACATTCCCACGAATCTAAATTGGGTATGCATGTCTTTCTACTACAAAGTACCAAGCCGCAAACCATTCCTAAATTTGGTGATTTTGGGGACATTTCCAAAAATGACTTCAAAATTTCGACCCTGCAGCATCGTATTACCCACATACTTTTAGGTATCAAGACAAATCACCCCAAATATGAAAGCCTGGGGTCCTCTGAACAGTTTGATGCCCAATATGTATAGGTGTACCCAAGCACGTGGCGTATAGGGGCCGCAAAACGAAGACCCCCATATGGTCTGTCATTTCAGGTACTGCAAAATCAACACATTTACATTGTTTTGAGGGGGGCAAATGTAGAAAAAAGTAAGTTCACCCCAGAAAACCATATATTTTTGGAAAGTACACATTCCCACAAATTCAAATTGGGTATGCATGTCTTTCTACGCCAAAGTACCAAGCCGCAAATCATTCCTAAATTTGGTGATTTAGGTGACATTTCCAAAAATCACCTCAAAATATCTACCCTGAAGCATCGTATTACCACATACTTTTAGGTATCAAGAGAAATCACCCCAAATATGAAAGCCTAGGGTGCTCTGAACAGTTTGATGCCCGATATGTATAGGTGTACCCAAGCACGTGGCATACAGGGGCCCCAAAATGAAGACCCCCATATAGTTGTCATTTCAGGTACTGCAAAATCAACACATTTACATCGTTTTGGGGGGGGGCAAAAGTAGAAAACAGTAAGTTCACCCCAGAAAACCATATATTTTCGGAAAGTACACATTCCAACGAATTCAAATTGGGTATGCATGTCTTTCTACGCCAAAGTACCAAGCCGCAAATCATTCCTAAATTTGGTGATTTAGGTGACATTTCCAAAAATCACCTCAAAATATCTACCCTGCAGCATCGTATTACCCAAATACTTTTAGGTATCAAGACAAATCTCCCCAAATATGAAAGCCTAGGGTCCTCTGTACAGTTTGATGCCCGATATGTATAGGTGTACCGAAGCATGTGGCATATAGGGGCCCTAAAAGGAAGACCCCCATACAGTCTGTCATTTCAGGTACTGCAAAATCAACACATTTACATCGTTTTGGGGGGGCAAAAGTAGAAAACAGTAAGTTCACCCCAGAAAACCATATATTTTCGGAAAGTACACATTCCAACGAATTCAAATTGGGTATGCATGTCTTTCTATGCCAAAGTACCAAGCCGCAAATCATTCCTAAATTTGGTGATTTAGGTGACATTTCCAAAAATCACCTCAAAATATCTACCCTGCAGCATCGTATTACCCACATACTTTTAGGTATCAAAACAAATCACCCCAAATATGAAAGCCTAGGGTCCTCTGAACAGTTTGATGCCCGATATGTATAGGTGTACCGAAGCATGTGGCATATAGGGGCCCTAAAAGGAAGACCCCCATATAGTCTGTCATTTCAGGTACTGCAAAATCAACACATTTACATCGTTTGGGGGGGGGCAAAAGTAGAAAACAGTAAGTTCACCCCAGAAAACCATATATTTTCGGAAAGTACACATTCCAACGAATCCAAATTGGGTATGCATGTCTTTCTACGCCAAAGTACCAAGCCGCAAATCATTCCTAAATTTGGTGATTTAGGTGACATTTCCAAAAATCACCTCAAAATATCTACCCTGCAGCATCGTATTACCCACATACTTTTAGGTATCAAGACAAATCACCCCAAATATGAAAGCCTAGGGTCCTCTGAACAGTTTGATGCCTGATATGTATAGGTGTACCCAAGCACGTGGCATACAGGGGCCCCAAAAGGAAGACCCCCATATAGTCTGTCATTTCAGATACTGCAAAATCAACACATTTACATCGTTTTGGGGGGGCAAAAGTAGAAAACAGTAAGTTCACCCCAGAAAACCATATATTTTCGGAAAGTACACATTCCAACGAATCCAAATTGGGTATGCATGTCTTTCTACGCCAAAGTACCAAGCCGCAAATCATTCCTAAATTTGGTGATTTAGGTGACATTTCCAAAAATCACCTCAAAATATCTACCCTGCAGCATCGTATTACCCACATACTTTTAGGTATCAAGACAAATCACCCCAAATATGAAAGCCTAGGGTCCTCTGAACAGTTTGATGCCCGATATGTATAGGTGTACCCAAGCACGTGGCATATAGGGGCCCCAAAAGGAAGACCCCCATATAGTCTGTCATTTCAGATACTGCAAAATCAACACATTTACATCGTTTTGGGGGGCAAAAGTAGAAAACAGTAAGTTCACCCCAGAAAACCATATATTTTCGGAAAGTACACATTTCAACGAATCCAAATTGGGTATGCATGTCTTTCTACGCCAAAGTACCAAGCCACAAATCATTCCTAAATTTGGTGATTTAGGTGACATTTCCAAAAATCCCCTCAAAATATCTACCCTGCAGCATCGTATTACCCACATACTTTTAGGTATCAAGACAAATCACCCCGAATATGAAAGCCTAGGGTCCTCTGAACAGTTTGATGCCCAATATGTATAGATGTACCCAAGCACGTGGCATATAGGGGCCCCAAAAGGAAGACCCCCATATGGTCTGTCATTTCAGGTACTGCAAAATCAACACATTTACATTGTTTTGGGGGGGGGGCAAAAGTAGAAAACAGTAAGTTCACCCCAGAAAACCATATATTTTCGGAAAGTACACATTCCAACTAATCCAAATTGGGTATGCATGTCTTTCTATGCCAAAGTACCAAGCCACAAATCATTCCTAAATTTGGTGATTTAGGTGACATTTCCAAAAATCACCTCAAAATATCTACCCTGCAGCATCGTATTACCCACATACTTTTAGGTATCAAGACAAATCACCCCAAATATGAAAGCCTAGGGTCCTCTGAACAGTTTGATGCCCAATATGTATAGATGTACCCAAGCACGTGGCATATAGGGGCCCCAAAAGGAAGACCCCCATATGGTCTGTCATTTCAGGTACTGCAAAATCAACACATATACATAGTTTTGGGGGGAGCAAAGGTAAAAAAAAGTGCATTCACCCCAGAAAACCATATATTTTCGGAAAGTACACATTCCCACGAATCCAAATTGGGTATGCATGTCCTTGTACTCCAAAGTACCAAGCCGCAAACATTTCCTAAATTTGGCGATAAAAGCAACAGTTTTTACTTTTTTGAAAATTGCCTAAAAATATTGCAATTGGCCGCATTTATCTCACCCAATTTCTTACATACAATTCTAAAACACCATAAATACTGATGCCAAGGGTCAATTGAACTGTTTGATGCCCAATATGCATTGATATACCAAGGCAGCTGGCATGTGCGGACCCAAAATGAAAATAGTGCATATGATTTTTCTCCGCTGCCGATTCGCCTTCTGTGAACATAGACCCTTGACTTCATATTATATGCCTCAAGACCCTCCTAACAGCAAAGACCCCCCCAAAACCATATATTTTTGGAAAGTACACATTCTGACGAATCCAAAAAAGATAAAGACGTCTTTCTACACCAAACTGCAAAGCTTTTCTAAACGCAGAGGTTTTTACATTTCTGAAAATCGCCTAAAATTGTTGCAGTTTGCCGCATTTATCACACACAATGTTTTACGTATAAAGAAAAATCACCCTAAATATGGACGTCAGAGGTCTACTAAATAGTTTGATGCCCAATATGCATAGATTTACCAAAGTATGTGGCGTGTACGGACCCCAAATGAAAAACATGCCTATGAATTTTCACGCTAGCCAACTAAGCTGCAGAAAAGAGAGCCCCAACTGTGCGTTATGTGCCATAAGACCCCAAAACTGTAAAAAGACCCCCAGAAACCCATATATTTTTGGAAAGCATATATTCTGGCGAATCAAACTAAGTAAAATAAATCTTTCTATACCAAAGCACCAAACAGCAAAACTATACTAAAGATACATAAGGAACAATAATGCATGGATAAAATTGCAATAAAACCACAAAAATAGCGTAAATCAATGAAATAACAAAATAATTGATCCGGCAGCGTAATTAGTGGCCGAAATCGATTATCCAATAGTCACGCTGTCAAAATAACATGCTTTTAGGCAAAACAAACAGTACAATGAATAAGTAAAAAAAAAACAAAAAACCCCTGTTTGTGAGTTTTTGTGTATACATATTTGTGCACTAATAAAAGTTGTCTGAGTGTGCAAATACATGTAATTAAGTGTAAATAAGTGTACAAAATCGACTAAGTGTGCTAAAATAAAAAAATAAAAAATAAAAAAACACAAATTTTTACTAAAATGTTCATGTAAGTGTATAAATGTACTGTAGGTATGTGTAAGTGCAGGTAAGTGTGTAAAAAAAAGTGCACTTACCGTTTTTGTAGCAGGAGGATCGCTGGAACCGAAGGACGACTCCTGGCAGCGTGTCTGCAGAGTTACTGCGCAGCAGGAAGTGACTGGGCGCGTGGTGCGACGAGGAGGAGGTAAGCCAGCAGCAGCAGCGCTTACATTGCGCATCTGCTACTTTGAAGTCGGATCTGCGACAATCGCGTCGCAGATCCGTCTTGACAGCCCCCCAGCCACGTTGCCCAGGGGGCTGTCTACCCTCCTGACTCTCTGCAGAGGCGGCAAAAGCCGCCGATGCAGAGAGAAGGGCTCAGCTGCAAAAGAACGTACGAGGTACGTTCTTGGCAGCCTGAGCCCTGAACCGCCAGCACGTACGCCGTACGTGCTTGGCGGTTAAAGGGTTAAATCCTTGCACGAAGGTCTTATGTTCCCTCTCCCTACTGCTTTCAAAAGGCTATGCTTACAACTTCTCTCCAATAAAGGGGCATTATCTTACATGTACGATAATATTATACACATGACCCCAACTAAATCATTGAAATTTGTACAAAGCTAGGAAAAGATATTGCATCAATGTTTTGACGATGATACATGGAATGATATAATTAGAGATATGGTGAAATGTTCTGTAAATGTACTAATACAAGAAACCTCCCAAAAAGTCTTACACCAGTGGTACTTGGTCCCAGAAAGACTGTCCCTTTGCTACCCCACTTCATCTATGCTGTGTTTCAGGGCATGCAATCAGAACGGAACTTTCTTACATGTATGGTGGGACTGCCCCGTGGCAAAGCGTTTTTGGATCAGAGTTTACTCTTTGATAAACAGGTCTCTCACTCAAAGAATCCTGCAGAAACATTTTTTTGAATAAAAAAAAGTATATCAGACGATTGGTTACTTTTTTTCTGCAGCCAAACAGACTATTGCCAAAGCCTGGAAAACAACTACACTGGACATACAATCTGTAAAGACTTGGCTGTTCAAGTTGCTTATCATGGAAAGACCCACCAGTATTGAAACCGGTCAAGCCAAAGCATATAACAGAATCTGGGGGCCCTGTTTGAGCTACAGTACGTGAATTTGTTGGAATTTGCTGGACAATGCCAAGGTCTAAAGCACCCTTACAGTTTGAAATTTAATAAGTAATACCGAATTTTTATCAAAGTAAATGCACACCCATGATAAGTTTATCCTCTCTATATGTTTATTTCTTTACTGTCTTATATTTTCTTTTCTTTCCCCTTTCATTGTTTCTTTTTTTTTCTCTTTACCCAGAGAATCATTTACCCAAGCATGATGATGTACCGCTTATTATTATTTATGTATTGACAAATCACTGTACCAGAAAGTTCATACCCTGGGAACTCCTGGTATGTACAATCATATATTGTCATATGTTGAAACTACAAATAAAAATATTGAAAAGAAAAATATTAGCTAATCTTTTGGCTTCAATATTACAGAGACTGGAGGGACCCAGTGGGATTTATCATGAGCAGTCAGGCAGGGGAGAAGACTAGACATACTATAGATTTATTTGAGATCCTCCAGACAAGACAAGGGGAGCATTCCCTGATTTTAAGCTTTTGACAGACTTTCTAATTGTTTTGCTTATTGGAAGATCTCAATCTCTCTAGCCCATACTTGATAGCCCTACACAAGATTTATAGCACTCCCACAATTTACTTAGAATTCCCTGTCCCAATTTTCAATGGGACAAGACAGAGCAGCAGCGATATGGTCTCACCCAGATATCATAGTCACGGTAGGTTCTTCACAATACAAAATAGCTTTATGTGCTGACAATGTCCTTCTCACTCTAATCCTCTCATTTCCCTCCTCAAGCTACATTTGGTAATAGATCAATACATAATTTTCTCTGGGTATAAGCTTAATGTCAACAAGACAGAATATATGTTATCACCCTAATAACTGTTAGTTGTATGCATCTTACTTCAAGAAAATTGTCATGTGCGTAGGCCCAAATCCCCCCCCACACACACACAGAATGACCACTAGGGGACCACAATGTGTTCACAGGTACCGCTGTACAGGAGCAGACTGAAAGGAGTTTGGTACAAACTTCCATTGCAGTGACAACAGGAACTGTATCAAAGATTAATGAAAATTTAGAGCATAGTAAATTATCTCCTCTTCCAGCAGGAAGAACATGATTTGATCAATGGTACAGAATTTAAAAAATGCTGCTGCTTGGAAAGAACCTACTCTTGGAAGATTGGAAAGATTGGAAAGTTCCCGGTTCAGGCTTGAGGGGTGTCATGGCATTCTATTTTTCACAGTCTATGGAGTGCTCCTTCATAGGGATGTAGCGAATGTCGGAAAAAAAGTTCGCGAACATATTCGCGAACTTGCGTCAAAAATGCGAACGGTTCGCGAACGTCGCGAACCCCATAGACTTCAATGGGAAGGCGAATTTTAAAAGCTAAAAAAGACATTTCTGGCCAGAAAAATGATTTTAAAGTTGTTTAAAGGGTGCAACGACCTGGACAGTGGCATGCCAGAGGGGGATCAAGGGCAAAAATGTATCTGAAAAATACATTGTTGACACAGCGCTGCGTTTTGTGCTGTAAAGGGCAGAAATCACACTACATTTCTAAACCTGTGTAATAAACTGCTTTAAAACGTCCGGCATCTACATGCCAATCAAGTCGTGTAAAGGTTACAGCCTGTTCACACGCAAAGACGAAACGCGGCGCTTACTGCAACGCAAAAAAACGCAAAGAGCTTTAATGAATGATACCGTCAAGTGAGCAAATAATAGTTGTTAATTACTAGTTGAGCTTGTCACCTCCAGGATTAGGGATGTCGCAGACTGTTCGCTGGCGAACTTGTTCGCGCGAACATCGACTGTTCGCGCTCGCCGAATGTTCGCCATTTTGGGTTCGCCTTACCTGCCGCTTTTTTTTGACCTCTCACCCCAGACCAGCAGATACATGGCAGCCAATCAGGAAGCTCTCCCTCCTGGACCACCCCCACACCCCTGGACCACTCCCCTTCCATATATAAACTGAAGCCCTGCAGCGTTTTTTCATTCTGCCTGTGTGTGCTTGCAAGAGCTAGTGTAGGGAGAGAGCTGTTACTGATTTCACTGATTTCTTTGAGGGACAGTTGATAGTAAGTTTGCTGGCTAGTAATCTACTTGATACTGCTCTGTATTGGAGGGACAGAAGTCTGCAGGGATTTGAGGGACATTTTAGGTTAGGTAGCTTTGCTGGCTAGTAATCTACCTTCTACTGCAGTGCTCTGTATGTAGCTGCCTGCTGTGGGCACTGATCTCTTCTGATCTCATCTGCTGACTGCTGTAATAACCCAATAGTCCTTGTAAGGACTGCTTTTATTTTCTTTTTTGTTGTTTTACTTTGCTACTATAACAGCCCAGTGCTATTAGTCTAGCTGTGTTGGGGAGTGGGACTGGTGTGCTGCTGTGCTGCTCCTAGTAGTTCAGCAGCAGCAACCCGAGAATTTTTTTTTTTTTAATATACATATATATATTTTTTTCTTTTACTTATCTTACTGTTCTTTAACGTGTACAGTGCTGTTGCTGTTCTTCATAGTAGTGCACCAATAGTAGTGCACTTGCAGGCATTATTTGTCCAGTGTGTTCTTCAAACAACAACCATCTAGCTGTGTGAGCTTGTTCACATTCTGTCTAAATATCAATAATAATACCGTCTCCAGAAACACCACCCGAGTGACGTTTTTCAGGCAGCAATAATATATTCCGTATCCACTGCTGTAGTAGTGTATACGTTGAACTTGTAGGCCTTGTTTGCCCAGTGTGTTCTTCATTTTCAAACAACTGGCATTTAGCTGTGTGAGCTTGTTCACATTCTGTCTAAATATCAATAATAATACCGTCTCTAGAAACACCACCCGAGTGACGTTTTTCAGGCAGCAATAATATATTCCGTATCCACTGCTGTAGTAGTGTATACGTTGACCTTGTAGGCCTTGTTTGCCCAGCGTGTTCTTCATTTTCAAACAACTCCCATCTAGCTGTGTGAGCTTGTTCACATTCTGTCTAAATATCAATAATAATACCGTCTCCAGAAACACCACCCGAGTAACGTTTTTCAGGCAGCAATTATATATTCCGTATCCACTGCTGTAGAAGTGTATACGTTGACCTTGCAGGCATTGTTTCAATTTGTTTGCCCAGTGTGTTCTTCATTTTCAAACAACTGCCATCTAGCTGTGTGAGCTTGTTCACATTCTGTCTAAATATCAATAATAATACCGTCTCCAGAAACACCACCCGAGTGACGTTTTTCAAGCAGCAATAATATATTCCGTATCCACTGCTGTAGTAGTGTATACGTTGACCTTGTAGGCCTTGATTGCCCAGTGTGTTCTTCATTTTCAAACAACTGCCATCTAGCTGTGTGAGCTTGTTCACATTCTGTCTAAATATCAATAATAATACCGTCTCCAGAAACACCACCTGAGTTGTTGTTGTTGTTTTAAAAATAATGCCAGGCAAAGGCAGGCCGCCACGCAGAGGCACTAGGGGCCGTGCTGCTATGCTATCCTGTGGCCCTAGGAAATTGCCCAGTTTTAAAAAGGCAATGACCCTGAACTCCCAAAATGCTGAAGAGGTAGTTGACTGGATTACACAGCACACCCCATCCTCTACCGTTTCTAACTTTACCACAACATCCTCATCCTCCACTGCTATGGGCACCCCACGTAACACTTCCTCCACCACCGGCGCCCCTTCTTCACTGGAGTCAGAGGAGTTATTTTCACATGAGTTTCTTGAACTGAGTGATGCGCAACCATTATTGGCAGAAGAAGATGAAGGAGATGAGGACGTTACACCAGATTTAATTCTGGCAGAGAACACAACAGACATGGACATAATGAGTGATGAGGAGGTGCTGCTTCCTTCTGTGAGCTGTCAGAAGAAATTGATGCATCTGAGGAGAATGAGGATGAGGAGATTGATGTTTTGTGGGTGCCCAGTAGAAGAGAGCAAGAGGAGGATAGTTCAGATGGAGAGACGGAGAGTCAGAGAGGCAGGAGGAGAATAAGACTTAGAAGAAGCAGGGAGGACAGCTCGCAGGGAACAGTAGGGCAACAACATGTATCGGCACCTGTGGTCAGCCGGCCAACGCACCCGCCATTGCCGCCAACGCCGCCAACTTCTACTGTTACCGCCAGATTGCCAGCTTCAAAAAGGTCAGCAGTGTGGGATTTTTTTAATGTGTGTGCCTCTGACAAAAGCGTTGTAATTTGCAATGAGTGCAGTCAGAAACTGAGTCTTGGGAAGCCCAACAGCCACATAGGTACAACTTCTATGCGAAGGCACATGAACGGCAAGCACAAAGCACTTTGGGAGCAACACCTCAAAGGCAACAGGCAAACTAAAAGCCACCCTCCTTCTGGTCCAGCATCTTACTGCTCTACCTCTGCTGTCCTTGACCCGTCTGAACCACCCTCCACTCCGCCTTCCACCTTGACCACCAGTTCCCATTCCCAGTCATCTGCCCCCAGCCAAGTTTCTGTGAGGGCCATGTTTGAGCGTAAGAAGCCAATGTCTGCAAGTCACCCCCTTGCCCGGCGTCTGACAGCTGGCTTGTCCGCACTCTTAGCCCGCCAGCTTTTACCATACCAGCTGGTGGACTCTGAGGCCTTCCGCAAATTTGTAGCAATTGGAACACCGCAGTGGAAGGTACCCAGCCGCAATTTTTTTTCAAAAAAGGGAATACCACACCTGTACCACCATGTGCAGAGCCAAGTCACCGCATCTCTGTCACTTAGTGTTGGGCCAAAGGTCCAAATGACTACTGACGCATGGTCCTCCAAGCATGGTCAGGGCAGGTATGTCACCTACACTGCCCACTGGGTGAACTTGGTAATGGCTGGGAAGCAGGGAATGTGTGGCTCAACAACAACAGTGGAGTTGGTGTCACCGCCACGGATTGCACGCGGTTCTGCCACCACCTCTACTCCTCCTTCGCTCTCTACCTCGTCTTCTTCCTCTTCTTCGTCCTCTGCTGCTGGGTCCTCCTCCTCCACACCTGTGCACCCCCAGCTCCCCCTAGGCTATTCGACGTGCCAGGTACGCCGTTGTCATGCTGTCTTGGGGATGACGTGCCTGGAAAGCAGAAACCATACCGGATCTGTACTCCTGTCATCTCTGCAGTCACAGGCCGATCGGTGGCTGACCCCACACCAACTGAAGATCGGAAAAGTGGTGTGTGACAACGGAAGCAATCTGTTGGCAGCACTGAGACTGGCCAATTTAACACATGTGCCCTGCATGGCACATGTTCTGAATTTAATAGTCCAACGTTTTGTCTCGAAGTACCCAGGATTCCAGGATGTTCTCAGGCAGTCCAGGAAGGTGTCGGCCCATTTCAGACGGTCCTACACAGCCATGGCACGCCTTGCTGACATTCAGCAGCGGTACAACATGCCAGTCAGGCGTTTGATTTGCGACAGCCAGACTCGGTGGAATTCAACGCTCCTCATGTTGGAACGTCTGCTGCAACAACAAAGAGCCGTCAACGAATACCTGTTTGAACTGGGTGGTAGGACTGGATCTGCAGAGCTGGGGATTTTTTTACCCCGTTACTGGGTGCTTATGCGCGATGCCTGCGGGCTCATGCGCCCTTTTGAAGAGGTTACAAATATGGTCAGTCGCACCGAAGGCACCATCAGCGACCTAATACCCTTTGCTTTCTTCCTGGAGCGTGCCGTGCGACGAGTGACAGATGAGGCTGTAGACCAGCGTGACGAGGAGCAGGAAGCGCACGATTTCTGGTCGGAATCACCAGAACAAACCCAGGCACCTGCTGCAACGCAGGGAGAGGTGTCAGAAGTGGAGTCAGAGGAGGAAGGTGGCTTTGTGGAGGAGGAGGACCAACAGGAGCAGGCTTCCCAGGGGGCTAGTGGTGACCTTTTGGGGACCCCTGGTCTTGTACGTGGCTGGGGGGAGGAGACAGTGGATGATGCAGTCCTTGATAACGAGGAAGCGGAGATGGATACCTCTGCATCCAACCTTGTGAGAATGGGGTCTTTCATGCTGTCATGCCTGTTGAAGGACCCCCGTATCAAGAGGCTTAAGGAGAAGGACCTGTACTGGGTGGCAACGCTACTAGACCCTCGGTACAAGCATAAAGTGGCAGAAATGTTACCAACGTACCACAAGTCAGAAAGGATGCTGCATTTACAAACCAGCCTGCAAAACATGTTGTACAATGCTTTTAAGGGTGATGTCACTTCAGGAACTCATCAACATTCCAGGGGCAGAGGTGCCAGTAATCCTGCCATGAGCGCACCTGCAAGGACAAAGCACTTTGGCCACTCTGTAACGTCAGACATGCAAATGTTTTTCAGTCCAAGGCAGCGCCAGAACCCTTCTGGATCCACCCTCAAAGAACGCCTCGACCAGCAGGTAGCGGACTACCTGGCATTAACTGCAGATATCGACACTCTGAGGAGCGATGAACCCCTGGACTACTGGGTGCGCAGGCTTGATCTGTGGGCAGAGCTGTCACAATTTGCCATGAACCTCTTGTCTTGCCCCGCCTCTAGTGTCCTCTCAGAAAGGACCTTCAGTGCAGCAGGAGGGATTGTAACTGAGAAGAGAACTCGCCTAGGTCACAAAAGTGTGGATTACCTGACCTTTATTAAAATGAATGAGGGGTGGATCTCGGAGGGTTACTGCACGCCGGAAGACTTGTTCTGAGTTCCTGATTCTGACTCCCCATGCAGCTGTCCTTCTCTGCACGCCTCATGACTCCACACACAGCTGTCCTTTAGCGTCCTCCTCCCTCCACCACCGTTACAAACTAGGGTGCAAACCCTACTGGTTTAATTTGAATCCAGGTAAATCCTGAGTTTTTCTGGCCTCTGTGCTTCAGTGGCTGTGACAAAAAAAAAAATGAATATTTTCAGCATTTATATGGCATATTGTTTCTGGCCTCTGTGCTTCAGTGGCTGTGACAAAAAAAAATGAATTTTTTCAGCATTTATATGGCATATTGTTTCTGGCCTCTGTGCTGCAGTGGCTGCAACAAAAAAAATTTATATTTTCAGCATTTATATGGCATATTTTTTCTGGCCTCTGTGCTTCAGTGGCTGCGACAAAAAAAATTATATTGTTTGCATTTATATGGCATATTTTTTCTGGCCTCTGTGCTTCAGTGGCTGCGACAAAAAAAATTTATATTGTTAGCATTTATATGGCATATTTTTTCTGGCCTCTGTGCTTCAGTGGCTGTGACAAAAAAAAATTAATATTTTCAGCATTTATATGTCATATTGTTTCTGGCCTCTGTGCTTCAGTGGCTGTGACAAAAAAAATTTATATTGTTAGCATTTATATGGCATATTTTTTCTGGCCTCTGTGCTGCAGTGGCTGCGACAAAACAAAAATTATATTTTCAGCATTTTCAGTTTTTCTGGCCTCTGTGCTTCAGTGGCTGTGACAAAAAAAAACAAATGAATATTTTCAGCATTTATATGGCATATTGTTTCTGGCCTCTGTGCTTCAGTGGCTGTGACAAAAAAAAATGAATATTTTCAGCATTTATATGTCATATTGTTTCTGGCCTCTGTGCTTCAGTGGCTGCGACAAAAAAAATTTATATTGTTAGCATTTATATGGCATATTTTTTCTGGCCTCTGTGCTGCAGTGGCTGCGACAAAACAAAAATTATATTTTCAGCATTTATATGGCATATTTTTTCTGGCCTCTGTGCTTCAGTGGCTGGGACAAAAAAAATTTATATTGCTTGCATTTATATGGCATATTTTTTCTGGCCTCTGTGCTTCAGTGGCTGCGACAAAAAGAATTTATATTGTTAGCATTTATATGGCATATTTTTTCTGGCCTCTGTGCTGCAGTGGCTGCGACAAAAAAATGAATATTTTCAGCATTTATATGGCATATTGTTTCTGGCCTCTGTGCTTCAGTGGCTGCGACAAAAAAAACATAATTTTTCAGGAAAGTACACATGCCTAATTTTTCAGGGTTCTGCAACAGTGGCAAAATCGCATCTTTTATGGTCACCGCAGGTGATCAATAAAGTAGACCAAAACTGGGCCCACACTGCAGAATCTGTGTTTTTTGGTTCGCTTCACTGTACATTGAATTACCTCTGCCTGACCGTGCACATGCGCACAAGCACGGTGACTGCTAAACACACCACTACAGAAATATTGCCACCAACAGGACGAACATCCTGGAGGTGACAAGCTCAACTAGTAATTAACAACTATTATTTGCTCACTTGACGGTATCATTCATTAAAGCTCTTTGCGTTCTTTTGCGTTGCAGTAAGCGCCGCGTTTCGTCTTTGCGTGTGAACAGGCTGTAACCTTTACACGACTTGATTGGCATGTAGACGCCGGACGTTTTAAAGCATTTTATTACACAGGTTTAGAAATGTAGTGTGATTTCTGCCCTTTACAGCACAAAACGCAGCGCTGTGTCAACAATGTATTTTTCAGATACATTTTTGCCCTTGATCCCCCTCTGGCATGCCACTGCCCAGGTCGTTGCACCCTTTAAACAACTTTAAAATCATTTTTCTGGCCAGAAATGTCTTTTTTAGCTTTTAAAATTCGCCTTCCCATTGAAGTCTATGGGGTTCGCGACGTTCGCGAACCGTTCGCATTTTTGATGCAAGTTCGTGAATATGTTCGCGAACTTTTTTTCCGACGTTCGCTACATCCCTATCCAGGATGTTCGTCCTGTTGGTGGCAATATTTCTGTAGTGGTGTGTTTAGCAGTCACCGTGCTTGTGCGCACGTGCACGGTCAGGCAGAGGTAATTCAATGTACAGTGAAGTGAACCAAAAAACACCGATTCTGCAGTGTGGGCCCAGTTTTGGTCTACTTTATTGATCACCTGCGGTGACCATAAAAGATTTTGCCACTGTTGCAGAACCCTGAAAAATTAGGCATGTGTACTGAAAAATTATGTTTTTTTTGTCGCAGCCACTGAAGCACAGAGGCCAGAAAAAAATATGCCATATAAATGCTGAAAATATTAATTTTTTTTTGTCGCAGCCACTGCAGCACAGAGGCCAGAAAAAATATGCCATATAAATGCTAACAATATAATTTTTTTTTGTTGCAGCCACTGAAGCACAGAGGCCAGAAAAAATATGCCATATAAATGCTGAAAATATTAATTTTTTTTGTCGCAGCCACTGCAGCACAGAGGCCAGAAAAAATATGCCATATAAATGCTAACAATATAATTTTTTTTTGTCGCAGCCACTGAAGCACAGAGGCCAGAAAAAATATGCCATATAAATGCTGAAAATATAAAAAAAAATTGTCGCAGCCACTGAAGCACAGAGGCCAGAAAAAATATGCCATATAAATGCTGAAAATATTCATTTTTTTTTTGTCGCAGCCACTGCAGCACAGAGGCCAGAAAAAATATGCCATATAAATGCTGAAAATATAAAAAAAAATTGTCGCAGCCACTGAAGCACAGAGGCCAGAAAAAATATGCCATATAAATGCTGAAAATATTCTTTTGTTTTTTGTCGCAGCCACTGCAGCACAGAGGCCAGAAAAAATATGCCATATAAATGCTGAAAATATAAAAAAAAAAATTTCGCAGCCACTGAAGCACAGAGGCCAGAAAAAATATGCCATATAAATGCTGAAAATATTCATTTTTTTTTGTCGCAGCCACTGCAGCACAGAGGCCAGAAAAAATATGCCATATAAATGCTGAAAATATAAAAAAAAAATTTCGCAGCCACTGAAGCACAGAGGCCACAAAAAATATGCCATATAAATGCTGAAAATATTCATTTTTTTTTTGTCGCAGCCACTGCAGCACAGAGGCCAGAAAAAATATGCCATATAAATGCTGAAAATATTCATTTTTTTGGTTGCAGCCACTGAAGCACAGAGGCCAGAAAAACTCAGGATTTACCAGTAGGGTTTGCACCCTAGTTTGTAACGGTGGCGGAGGGAGGAGGATGCTAAAGGACAGCTGTGTGTGGAGTCATGAGGCGTGCAGAGAAGGACAGCTGCATAGGGAGTCAGAACAAGTCTTCCGGCGTGCAGTAACCCTCCGAGATCCACGCCTCATTCATTTTAATAAAGGTCAGGTAATCCACACTTTTGTGACCTAGGCGAGTTCTCTTCTCAGTTACAATCCCTCCTGCTGCACTGAAGGTCCTTTCTGAGAGGACACTTGAGGTGGGGCAAGACAAGAGTTTCATGGCAAATTGTGACAGCTCTGCCCGCAGATCAAGCCTGCGCACCCAGTAGTCCAGGGGTTCATCGCTCCTCAGAGTGTCGATATCTGCAGTTAATGCCAGGTAGTCCGCTACCTGCTGGTCGAGGCGTTCTTTGAGGGTGGATCCAGAAGGGTTCTGGCGCTGCATTGGACTGAAAAACATTTGCATGTCTGACGTTACAGAGTGGCCAAAGCGCTTTGTCCTTGCAGGTGCGCTCGTGGCAGGATTACTGGCACCTCTGCCCCTGGAATGTTGATGAGTTCCTGAAGTGACATCACCCTTAAAAGCATTGTACAACATGTTTTGCAGGCTGGTTTGTAAATGCAGCATCCTTTCGGACTTGTGGTACGTTGGTAACATTTCTGCCACTTTATGCTTGTACCGAGGGTCTAGTAGCGTTGTAACCCAGTACAGGTCCTTCTCCTTAAGCCTCTTGATACGGGGGTCCTTCAACAGGCATGACAGCATGAAAGACCCCATTCTCACAAGGTTGGATGCAGAGGTATCCATCTCCGCTTCCTCGTTATCAAGGACTAAATCATCCACGGTCTCCTCCCCCCAGCCACGTACAAGACCAGGGGTCCCCAAAAGGTCACCACAAGCCCCCTGGGAAGCCTGCTCCTGTTGGTCCTCCTCCTCCACAAAGCCACCTTCCTCCTCTGACTCCGCTTCTGACACCTCTCCCTGCGTTGCAGCAGGTGCCTGGGTTCGTTCTGGTGATTCCGACCAGAAATCGCGCGCTTCCTGCTCCTCGTCACGCTGGTCTACAGCCTCATCTGTCACTCGTCGCACGGCACGCTCCAGGAAGAAAGTAAAGGTTATTAGGTCGCTGATGGTGCCTTCAGTGCAACTGACCATGTTTGTAACCTCTTCAAAAGGGCGCATGAGCCTGCAGGCATCGCGCATAAGCACCCAGTAACGGGGAAAAAAAATCCCCAGCTCTGCAGATCCAGTCCTACCACCCAGTTCAAACAGGTATTCATTGACGGCTCTTTGTTGTTGCAGCAGACGTTCCAACATGAGGAGCGTTGAATTCCAGCGAGTCTGGCTGTCGCAAATTAAACGCCTGACTGGCATGTTGTACCGCTGCTGAATGTCAGCAAGGCGTACCATGGCTGTGTAGGAACGTCTGAAATGGGCCGAAACCTTCCTGGACTGCCTGAGAACGTCCTTGAATCCTGGGTACTTCGAGACAAAACATTGGACTATTAAATTCAGAACATGTGCCATGCAGGGCACATGTGTTAAATTGGCCAGTCTCAGTGCTGCCAACAGATTGCTTCCATTGTCACACACCACTTTTCCGATCTTCAGTTGGTGTGGGGTCAGCCACCGATCGGCCTGTGACTGCAGAGATGACAGGAGTACAGATCCGGTATGGTTTCTGCTTTCCAGGCACGTCATCCCCAAGACAGCATGACAATGGCGTACCTGGCACGTCAAATAGCCTAGGGGGAGCTGGGGGTGCACAGGTGTGGAGGAGGAGGACCCAGCAGCAGAGGAGGAAGAAGAGGAAGAAGACGAGGTAGAGAGCGAAGGAGGAGTAGAGGTGGTGGCAGAACCGTGTGCAATCCGTGGCGGTGACACTAACTCCACTGTTGTTGTTGTTGAGCCACACATTCCCTGCTTCCCAGCCATTACCAAGTTCACCCAGTGGGCAGTGTAGGTGACATACCTGCCCTGACCATGCTTGGAGGACCATGCGTCAGTAGTCATATGGACCTTTGGCCCAACACTAAGTGACAGAGATGCGGTGACTTGGCTCTGAACATGGTGGTAGAGGTGTGGTATTTCCTTTTTTGAAAAAAAATTCCGGCTGGGTACCTTCCACTGCGGTGTCCCAATTGCTACAAATTTGCGGAAGGCCTCAGAGTCCACCAGCTGGTATGGTAAAAGCTGGACAAGCCAGCTGTCAGACGCAGGGCAAGGGGGTGACTCGCAGACATTGGCTTCTTACGCTCAAACATGGCCCTCACAGAAACTTGGCTGGGGGCAGATGACTGGGAATGGGAACTGGTGGTCAAGGTGGAAGGCGGAGTGGAGGGTGGTTCAGACGGGTCAAGGACAGCAGAGGTAGAGCAGTAAGATGCTGGACCAGAAGGAGGGTGGCTTTTAGTTTGCCTGTTGCCTTTGAGGTGTTGCTCCCAAAGTGCTTTGTGCTTGCCGTTCATGTGCCTTCGCATAGAAGTTGTACCTATGTGGCTGTTGGGCTTCCCAAGACTCAGTTTCTGACTGCACTCATTGCAAATTACAACGCTTTTGTCAGAGGCACACACATTAAAAAAATCCCACACTGCTGACCTTTTTGAAGCTGGCAATCTGGCGGTAACAGTAGAAGTTGGCGGCGTTGGCGGCAATGGCGGGTGCGTTGGCCGGCTGACCACAGGTGCCGATACATGTTGTTGCCCTACTGTTCCCTGCGAGCTGTCCTCCCTGCTTCTTCTAAGTCTTATTCTCCTCCTGCCTCTCTAACTCTCCATCTCTCCATC
This sequence comes from Xenopus petersii, assembly GCA_038501925.1. Taxonomy (NCBI): domain Eukaryota; kingdom Metazoa; phylum Chordata; class Amphibia; order Anura; family Pipidae; genus Xenopus; species Xenopus petersii. The sequence goes on along the minus strand of CM076680.1, from coordinate 108,673,950 downwards.
TGAACTATCCTCCTCTTGCTCTCTTCTACTGGGCACCCACAAAACATCAATCTCCTCATCATCATTCTCCTCAGATGCATCAATTTCTTCTGACAGCTCACAGAAGGAAGCAGCAGCGGGGACCTCCTCATCACTCATTATGTCCATGTCTGTTGTGTTCTCTGCCAGAATTAAATCTGGTGTAATGTCCTCATCTCCTTCATCTTCTTCTACCAATAATGGTTGCGCATCACTCAGTTCAAGAAACTCATGTGAAAATAACTCCTCTGACTCCAGTGAAGAAGGGGCGCCGGTGGTGGAGGAAGTGTTACGTGGGGTGCCCATAGCAGTGGAGGATGAGGATGTTGTGGTAAAGTTAGAAACGGTAGAGGATGGGGTGTGCTGTGTAAGCCAGTCAACTACCTCTTCAGCATTTTGGGAGTTCAGGGTCATTGCCTTTTTAAAACTGGGCAATTTCCTAGGGCCACAGGATAGCATAGCAGCACGGCCCCTAGTGCCTCTGCGTGGCGGCCTGCCTTTGCCTGGCATTATTTTTAAAACAACAACAACAACTCAGGTGGTGTTTCTGGAGACATTATTATTATTGATATTTAGACAGAATGTGAACAAGCTCACACAGCTAGATGGTAGTTGTTTGAAGAACACACTGGGCAAACAATGCCTACAAGGTCAACGTATACTCTACTACAGCAGTGGATACGGAATATATTATTGCTGCTTGAAAAACGTCACTCAGGTGGTGGTTCTGGAGACGGTATTATTATTGATATTTAGACAGAATGTGAACAAGCTCACACAGCTAGATGGCAGTTGTTTGAAGAACACACTGGGCAAACAATGCCTACAAGGTCAACGTATACACTACTACAGCAGTGGATACGGAATATATTATTGCTGCTTGAAAAACGTCACTCAGGTGGTGGTTCTGGAGACGGTATTATTATTGATATTTAGACAGATTGTGAACAAGCTCACACAGCTAGGTGGCAGTTGTTTGAAAATGAAGAACACACTGGGCAAACAAATTGAAACAATGCCTGCAAGGTCAACGTATACACTACTACAGCAGTGGATACGGAATATATTATTGCTGCTTGAAAAACGTCACTCAGGTGGTGGTTCTGGAGACGGTATTATTATTGATATTTAGGCAGAATGTGAACAAGCTCACACAGCTAGATGGCAGTTGTTTGAAGAACACACTGGGCAAACAATGCCTACAAGGTCAACATATACACTACTACAGCAGTGGATACGGAATATATTATTGCTGCTTGAAAAACGTCACTCAGGTGGTGGTTCTGGAGACGGTATTATTATTGATGTTTAGACAGAATGTGAAAAAGCTCACACAGCTAGATGGCAGTTGTTTGAAGAACACACTGGGCAAACAATGCCTACAAGGTCAACGTATACACTACTACAGCAGTGGATACGGGAATATATTATTGCTGCTTGAAAAACGTCACTCAGGTGGTGGTTCTGGAGATGGTATTATTATTGATGTTTAGACAGAATGTGAAAAAGCTCACACAGCTAGATGGCAGTTGTTTGAAGAACACACTGGGCAAACAATGCCTACAAGGTCAACGTATACACTACTACAGCAGTGGATACGGAATATATTATTGCTGCTTGAAAAACGTCACTCAGGTGGTGGTTCTGGAGGCAGTATTATTATTGATATTTAGACAGAATGTGAACAAGCTCACACAGCTAGATGGCAGTTGTTTGAAGAACACACTGGGCAAATAATGCCTGCAAGTGCACTACTATTGGTGCACTACTATGAAGAACAGCAAACAGCACCGTACACGTTAAAGAACAGTAAGATAAGTAAAATAAAAAAAAAATATATGTATATTAAAAAAACAAATTACTCGGGTTGGTGCTGCTGAACTACTAGGAGCAGCACAGTAGCACACCAGTCCCACTCCCCAACACTGCTAGACTAATAGCACTGGGCTCTTATAGTAGCAAAGTAAAAAAACAAAAAAGAAAATAAAAGCAGTCCTTACAAGGACTATTGGATTATTACAGCAGTCAGCAGATGAGAACATTCGGCGAGCGCGAACAAGTTCGCCGGCGAACAGTCCTCGACATCCCTACTCCTTCAGAAATGTCCATGGCCACATTCTAATGTTATGCACAGTGACCCAAACCCCCACCCCACAGAATGACCACCAGGGGGCCACAATAGGGTCTCAGTGGCCATTGCTCTAGTATTTGCAGTACTAGAACCTCCCCAATCTTGGCGCTGGAACCATCCTTTTTACCTTCATGGTTGTCTGGTGTTTGGCTCTGATTTATGCTCGAAAACTCAATAAATTAAGTTTTTTTTAGCCTATAATATCAATAAATTCCAGGTATTTACGTTTTTTCCCGTATTGCATTCAATCAAGTTTCATGATGCCTATGATGCTTTTAAACTGTTAGAATAATACTAATCTTTTAATCATCGAGTGGTCTTTGGAAAGTGTTTCTGTTTTGTTTGGATTTTGACTACACCATTAGCTACGGTTTGGGGTGATGCACTCGAGCAACTCATGAAAACCAGTAAGTGCGATTTTCTCCCATTTGGAAACCATGCTTGTTTGAAGTGTTTGTAAGCCCTAAGCATGGGGCCTGGGGTTTATATAGCCATAGGGTCTGGCCACATGAGCAGATTCGGGGAGATTAGCCGCCTCAGTGACAAATCTCCTCTTCTTCGGAGTGAAAAACTCCCCGAACTGCTTTCCCCCTACCCTCTGCCGGCTAAAATTAAAATATCGTGCGGCAATGCATACACGGCGCTTCGTTTTCTGAAGTTGACGCACAAGGAAACTTTGGGCGACTTCGGAAAACAAAGCGACACGTGTGCATTGCCGCAGGCAATTTTCATTTTAGCCGGCAGAGGGCAAGAGGAAGGCAGTTTGGGGAGTTTGTCGCCCTGAAGAGATTTGTAGCTGGGGCGACTAATCTCCCCCAGAATCTGCTTGTGTGGCCTGACCCTAAGGGTGAGCAATTGTCAATATTTATGAAAATGAGCTACGGGAATTGTTTAATGTAGAAAATGGAGCAGTTGTTGTAGCACATCGGACTATTAGAAATAGTAATAGTAATATCAATATTAGATTGAGCGGTGCTTAATACATATAGTTTTAAACAACTATACTCTCTATACCCATGATTGTGTGGCCACATCAAACTCTAATTCCATTGTAAAATTTGCTGATGACACAGTAGTGCTGGGCTTCATCTTCAATAATGATGATTCAGTTTATAAGGCGGATGTGGAGAATCCAGTATCATGGTGTCTTTATTTGAGTTGGTAGGGAACTATAGTAGGAAATAGCAGGTCTTACTCCACACTTACTATTAGTGGTGCTTCCGTATAGTGGGTAAATAAAGATTTTTTATATTGGTGCAGTGGAGAGAGTTCTGAATATCATCTCATGGTTTGGGAATTGTGATTTACAAGATCATAATGATTTCCAGAGGGTGGTGAAACATTATACTAGTGATAGTAGTGATTCGCTTTACAAACACTACAAGGTATTTATGTAAGGAGATTTAGCGTTAGAGCTTTCAGAATTATTAAAGATAGAACACACCCTTGTAATTATCTGTTTGACTTATTAAAAGGTCAGAACAGAGAGGTTTAGAAAAAGTATTTATCCTCAGGCTATTAGGCTTCTTAATCATGATATGCCACAACAGTTTTTTTTTAGTTTTTTTAATTATTTTGATATTGAGGTACATATGAAGATATTTTTTTCTTTTTTGGATATTTTAGATGTTGTTACCCTCTGGTTGCTGTGTTTTCTTTATAATATGGCACATTGCACTTTAGAATGTATTGTTTTTTAATATATACACAATTCACTCAAATTTATAGATAGTGTTTCACAGTAGGAAATTGAGTATGTATTTTCATATTATAAGCATAATGCAGCTGTGTTTTTGAAAAATATGGTGCTATATTTTATTTTTTATATATCTAGTATATATTGTTTAATGCATTGTTTGATATATGTAAGCATTATTATACAATTTTTGCATGAGTATACTGTTATTTAAAAAGACTACACCATTTTGGAACATTTCAGTACAGGTTGTACTTGTATTTTTTGTGAAAAATAAAGGAATCTATATAATCTGCTGGCTCTGTAAAACTGCCTTTCACTCAATTCTTTGACTCAGCTATTATTTAAACAAGTTTCATTTGGACAACGAAACAAGGCATGGGGGGAGGGTGCAGTAAGGGATTAGGTGGAAGACAGGCTAGAAGACAGGTTAGATGAGTGTAACGATTGGCACCCTAGAGTCAGAACAGATGCCAAGCACCCTAGTCTTGGCTCGTGCTTCCGCCTGCAGCAGCCGCCTTTGACCTCGGGAGGAGCCCTCAGCTACTCAGATGCCGCCAGTTCTTATAACAAGAGGTGCAAGGCGAAAGGTTCTGACCAGGCAAAAGGGGCACAACGGTAAGCAAAGTCAGATAACAGGCAAGAGTCAGGTTACAGAATTCAGGATAGTCAATAGCCAGGTAGGGGTCAAAAACAGGATTCAGATCAGGATACAAATAGCACAGAGCTTCAAACACCACGAGTTAATGAAAACCTATAATGGACACTGCGTAAAATAAACTGTGTATTTAAGTAGATTTAATTTCAGCGCCCTTGCGCGCTGGCGTCAAGCGCCAGTGCCCATGAGCCTATAAAAATGGTGGGACTGTTTCCTGAGACAGTCAGCCCTGATGTCACCAACTGGAACCCAAGAGTTGTCCTCAGGACCGTAGCCCTTCCAGTTAACTAAGTATTGCAACTTACCTCGGACTAGGCGAGAATCAAGGAGATCTTGGACAATAAATTCAGGCTGTCCCTCTACCAACACTGGGGGAGGAAAAGACTGGTGGCGTACCTGTGAGGCAGGTTTCAGGAGGGAAACATGAAATAAATTAGAAATTTTAAAATTATCAGGAAGTTTGAGACAAACAGAAGAAAGATTAATTATTTCAATTGTTTCAATGATGGGATATGGACCAATAAACCTGGGCCCCATCAGCTGCTTTTTTCTGAGTGGCTGTAGCTGCAGAAAGAGAGTCTGAACCCCAGACAAACTGTTTGACAGAATAATTAACAGAGGGTACAGGGGACGAAGAACCAGAAAAAGAAAATGCTTTGAGATGTAAACCATTAACAGTAAAGAATGGAGATTCACCAGTTGAAGAATTAGTGGCATTATTGTAAGCAAATTCTGCCCTGGGTAATAGTTCAGCCCATGAGGACTGGTTGTCAGACACGTAACACCTCAAAAATTGTTCAAGGGACTGGTTAACCCTTTCAGTTTGACCATTGGTTTGAGGGTGATATGCGGTGGAAAAAGACAACTCAATCCCCACCAGAGAGCAGAATCCTTGCCAAAATTTCGAAACAAACTGTACCCTTCTATCAGAAACAATATTGACTGGAAAACCATGTAACTTAAAAATATTAGAAATGAATAATTCAGCTAAAGTTTTGGCAGAAGGAAGGTGTGGGAGGGAAATGAAGTGGCTCATTTTGCTGAACCTATCCACCACCACCCAAATCACAGTTTTCCCTTGAGAAGGGGGAAGATCAACAATGAAATCCATCGAGAGATGGGACCAAAATTTTTAGCATCTTGCTTAAATGAAGGCCACTAAACATTGTGGGATAAAAGAGACACAGTTTTGGCGGTGCCAGGGTGTCCTGCCATTTTGGAGTTGTGAGCCTCACCCAAAACCTGTTCCCTAAGATCCTCAGGTACAAATAATCTCCCAGGGGGAGTTTTAACAGGAGCGGAAGACTGAGCTGAGGATAATAGTGTGGCAATGTCTGATCCCAGAGCTGCCACAATTAATTCACTAGGAATGATTGGAATGCACTCACTAGATTCAAAACTCCTAGAGAGTGCATCCGCCTTAGTGTTCTTGGAACCAGGCCTGTAGGTAAGGGAAAAATTAAACCGGTTGAAAAATAAAGCCCATCTTGCCTGGCAGACTCAATGTATAACAAATTTTTGTGGTCAGTAAAGACCGTTATCAAATGCTTAGCCCCTCCAACAGATGTCGCCATTCCTCAAAAGCCCATTTAACAGCCAACAATTCTCATATCATAATTAGCCTCAGCAGGTAATTTTTTTTTTAGAGAAAAAGGCACAGGGGTGTACCTTGTTGGTTGTTAGATGCCTTTGCGAAAGGACTGCCCCCACCCCACCTCTGAGGCATCAACCTCAACAATGAATGGAAGAGTGGTGTCGGGTGACGAAGAATGGAGGCAGACACAAACTCCTTCTTGAGGAGTTCAAAGGCTTGAGTAGCATTGGGGGGGCCACATACTCATAGTAACATAGTGAGGTTGAAAAAAAGACACATGTCCATCGAGTTCAACCTTTTTTTTTTCATTTTTATTTTTAACTACCTATCTGCCAGTTGATCCAGAGGAAGGCAAAAAAAAACCATCTGAAGCCTCTCCAATTTGCCTCAGAGGGGGAAAAATTCCTTCCTGACTCCAAAATGGCAATCGGACTAGTCCCTGGATCAACTTGTACTATGAGCTATTTCCCATAACCCTGTATTCCCTCACTTGCTAAAAAGCTATCCGACCCCTTCTTAAAGATATCTAATGTATCAGCCTGTACAACTGATTCAGGGAGAGAATTCCACATCTTCACAGCTCTTACTGTAAAAAACCCCTTTCGAATATTTAGGTGGAACCTCTTTTCTTCTAATCGGAATGGGTGACCTTGTGTCAGCTGGAAAGACCTACTGGTAAATAAAGCGTTAAAGAGATTATTTTATGATCCCCTTATATATTTATACATAGTTATCATATCACCCCTTAAGCGCCTCTCCTCCAGCATGAACATCCCCAATTTGGCCAGTCTTTCCTCATAGCTAAGATTTTCAATTTTCAATACCTTTTACCAGCTTAGTTGCCCTTCTCTGTACCCTCTCTAATACAATAATGTCCTGTTTGAGTGATGGAGACCAAAACTGTATGGCATATTCAAGATGGGGCCTTACAAGTGCTCTATACAGTGGAAGAATGACCCCCTCCTCCCTTGACTCTATTCCCCTTTTAATACAGCTCAAGACCTTATTTGCCCTTGATGCTGCCGACTGGCATTGCTTGCTACAGCCAAGTTTTTCATCTACAAGGACTCCAAGGTCCTTTTCCATAATGGATTTGCCTAGTGCAGACCCATTAAGGGTATAAGTGGTTTGGATATTTTTACATCCCAGGTGCATGACCTTACATTTATCAACATTGAATCTCATTTGCCACTTAGCTGCCCAGATTGCCAATTTGTCAAGATCATGTTGCAAGGATGCCACATCCTGGATGGAATTAATTCGGCTGGATAATTTTGTGTCATCTGCAAACACTGATACATTACTTACAACACCCTCCCCTAAATCATTAATGAACAAGTTAAATAAAAGTGGACCCAATACTGAGCCCTGGGGGACCCCACTAAGAACCTTACTCCAAGTAGAGAATGTCCCATTAACAATCACCCTCTGTACCCGATCCTGTAGCCAGTTTCCTATCCACGTGCAAACGACTACATTAAGCCCAACAGACCTTAGTTTAGAAAGCAGTCGTTTGTGGGGCACAGTATCAAACACTTTGGCAAAATCCAAAAAGATCACATCTACTGCCCCCCAATGTCCAGAATCTTACATACCACATCATAAAATGCAATCAAATTCGTCTGACATGACCTATCCTTCATAAAGCCATGCTTGTTGCTCATAATGCCATTCATTAGGACTAAATTTTGAATGTGATCCCTTAACAAGCTTTCAAATAATTTGCCCACCACAGATGTCAAGCATACTGGCCTATAATTACCAGGCTGAGATCATGATCCATTTTTAAATATTGGATCTGCACCTTTTTTAGTTAAATCAGTGATATGGGCCACTATCAAGGAAAACTTTTTTAATAAATTGGCGGTAATAGTTGGCAAACGAATGGGTTACTCGCAAAGAAAGAGGCTGAGCCCAGTCCAGAACCACCCCAACCTTCCCAGGATCCATTTCCAGACCCTTACTATAGATGTTAAACCCCAAAAATTGGACAGACAAAACCTCAAAGGTGCACTTCTCTAGCTTGGCGTAGAGGTTATTTTCCCTCACCCTCACACAAGTTGGAAGAATAGATCAGGATATCATCTAATTAGACCACTACAAATAACCCCAGCAGGTCCCAGAAGATGGGGGCGTTACAAAGACCAATCAGCATTAATAAATATTCGTAGTGGCCGTCCCGGGTGTTAAAAGCCGTTTTCCACTCATCCCCCTCCCTGATACAGATGAGGTTATATGCACCTCTAAGATCAAGCTTGGAATAAATACTGGCATTTCTAACCTGATCAAATAACTCAGAAATTAGAGGAAGGGGTAACATTTTTTTTATGGTGATCTTATTTAGACCCCTGTAGTCAATACAGGGGCGAAGACCACCATCTTTTTTCCAAACAAAAAAGAAACCCGCACCAGCAGGGGAACTAGAGGGTCTGATGAAACCTCTTTCAAGGTTTTCCTGAATATACTCTCTCATTGCCTGGGCTTCAGGCAAGGAGATAGGGTAAGTTCTACGTCGAGGGGGAGTAGACCCAGGGATGAGGTCAATTGGACAGTCATACTGCTTATGTGGTGGTAAGGTCTCTGCAGCTTTCTTAGCAAGACATCTGCAAAATCTGTGTAAGCTGCAGATAAACCCTCTAGAGATGTAGTTGCTACCACAGGAGGAATGCAGGACCCCTGGCATTTTAAACCCCATCGAAGAACCTCCACTGCTACCCAGTCAATATGTGGGTTGTGTGCTTGCAACCAAGGAGACCCCAAGATTAGAGGAGAGGAAGCACCCTCAATAATATAAAAGGCTAATTCCTCACAGTGCAAGTTATTAGAACACAAAGATAAGACTTCAGTCTTTTTAGTCACCAGACCCGACCCTAAAGGTTTTTTATCGACCGCTAATTTCCTCATAGGAGGATTTAGAGGGGTTAGAGGAACACAAAATTTTGCAGCGAAGGCAGCATCCAAAAAATTCCCCTCTGCCCCAGAATCCACAAAAGCGGACACCTTGACAGAGCCCATAGGCCAGGTTAATTTAACCGGTATAAAAATCCAAGAGGTAGACTAGAGAGAGGAAACTTCTTTACCCAAATGGAGCCCATTATAATGTAACGGTTGGCACCCTAGAGTCAGAACAGATGCCAAGCACCTTGGTCTTGGCTCGTGCTTCCACCTGTAGCAACCGCCTTTGGCCTCTGGAGGAGCCCTCAGCTACTCAGATGCCGCCAGGTCTGATAACGAGAGGTGCAAAGTGAAAGGTTCTGACCAGGCAAAAGGGCAACAACGGTAAGCAAAGTCTTTGGGCAGAAGGTCGAATTACAAGGCGTTAGGCAATAGAGTAGTCAGATCAGGCTGAGTCAAGGCAGGCAGAGTACAAACAAAGTCAGTCAGGCAATGTCAAACCGAGTAATCAATCAGAAGGGAGTTGGCAGAATCGGAGTCAGAAAACAGGCAGGTTAAAGAATTCAGGATAGTCAATAGCCAGGTATAAGTTTCTATGTATATTATATCATTATTAATAATATACCTCAACCCACTTACTAGGGACAAGGTCTCCTTGATATCCCTGCAGTGAACACCAACCATCTGTTTGATCACCATTTTAGTTCAAGTTTATAAACTTGTTGCATGACAAATTTATGGCACAGATGTTGAGGAGCCAACCAGAAATATTATCTAATGACCCAGGGGTGACCCCTGGGTAATAATGACCATAATGTGATCTACGGTAATTTAATGTTTGGTACAAAAAGCAAATATACACTGAGGCAACAAAACCCTGAATTCCTTCAGAACATAAATTGGGGCATTAGGTGCTCTCTTAAAAATACAGCAATGGTTTTCATTTAAAATGATAGTAAATAGTTACTGTTCTCAATTTATTCTCTTAAGAAGTAAATGTAGAAACACTCAGAATCACCCTATGTGACTTAATACAGTAGTAAAGAAGTTAATAGGAATGCATATAGTGTGCTTGGGGAGTAATCCCTGCCTCTCATAGCATGTTAAGTACCTGGGGTAGCAGCACCCACTATCTTTAACTGTATGTAATTTGCTTAGGGGTCAGAACCCACAGCCTTTCATGTTACATGATGTGCTAGGGGTGCAGTTGTAGTATATGATTGTGGTACCATTTCTAGGGATGAGCAAATCGGTCCTACCTGTGATAAAACAAACTTTTAATCCTACATTCAGGCTAAACTGGGCATGCTTACCAAATGGCACCCCAAACAGTATTAGCTGTGATTGGCACCTATATTATAATTCATGGTCGGATTGGTCCTTATAATGGCACGCCTGGCCTATCATGTGATTGGCCCTTGTGGAAGCTGCCTTTGTGGTTGGCAGAAGGACTCAAACCCTGATCTGCATTTACGACAGGGGCTGTTCCCTTTCTGGCTTACAAAGGTGGCTGTTCCAAAGAATTCCAATTTGTTAGTCTTTTTATACAAATGGAAGATCACAGAGACTTTGAAGCTGTAAACCATCACAGCTGTACCCACATGTTCCAGTGACCAGCAGTAGCAGTGCCCAACCCTGGCATTATCCTCATGCAGACTCATTGAATGCAGACTGGCTACCATCTAGACTCTGAGAAAAACCTGTTACGTGAAGTTGCCATGCTAAATAAAGGGCTCATTCCCCAAAAGGAGTTCTGTTTGTGAGTCCCTTCCCTATGCCCACGTCCTCTCACAGCTTTGTGCTGTAACACTACCCACTGAAAAATTTGCAAAAAAATTCACAAAATGGTGAATATTTTGTGAAACCCATTGTAGTCTATGGATGTTTTTGTTGCATCGACTTTTTTGTGGCTGCGACTTTTTTGGTTGCTGTGACTTTTTTGTCTTAAAATAAATGAGATTCTATGGGCATTTTGTCTTGGGGCCTTTTTTGCACGTTTGGACTGCCAACATTTTCGAATCTTGTTGACTATAGTGATGAGTAAATCTGCAGTGTTAGAATTTGCAATTTGTATTGCATTGAAGTTAATGGGAAAGAGAAATTACATGAGTTTCTGCGGCAGAGCTAACAGGGAACCTGTATACTTCAGGGATAAATGTAGCGCAGACAAGAAGAGGCAAATTGTAGTCAGGGGCAGGTTAGGTCAGGCAGCAAGTATAAAGGTCAGGAAGCAGGCAATAACCAGATAAACCGATGAACACAGCTTGAACAGGAACTGAATAATCAGAAGCCAGCTTGTGCAAGGAGCAGTGGGAGAGACCGATAGTTAAAGGGCAATAAATAAATCAGAAAAGGGCTAATAGTGATGGCCAGATGTGTAGAAGCAAATACTGATACATCCGTATGCTTGTTCGTGTGTACGTCACAGAGATTATGCATCATAATGCACACCTAATCCCAGGCCTTATTAGCATGCCAAGCAGTACATTCTTTGATTGGCTATAAACCTAGCTCTTGTTCCTGTAGCATTTCTTCAATGGAATTACCATTATGACCTTGACCTAATTCCCAGATTTGCTTGAACTCTGTCTTCCTTTGAACCTCTGACTGTTTATGACTTTGCTTGAACTCTTCCAGCCCTGACTTTGGCCTGTTTTTGGATCTTCACCCTCCTGCTTTTCCCCCACTGCACTTAGCTCTGTCTCATATTCAGATGCTGCTGTGTTTGTGGTGAGGTGCATGAGATGCTCCCTATCTTCTCTGAGCTATCAGGTATGTTGCTGACAGAATGACTGTCATATCAGAAGATTTAAGTAGATCCACAATGAAGTTGAATAGTTGATTAGGAATCAGAAAATTGCTAATATTGATGGCCAGAAAAAAAATACTAAAAGTGCCACTTTGTTTATAAACAAGCTAAACTATGCATGCACTTGTGACATCAAGCCTCTACACCCTCGGATGGTGCCCGTAAGTTCCGCAACCCAGGAGAGGAGACAGAATAGGAGTGATGAGAACATTTTTTTGACATTGCGTGTAATATATTAGTGCCTGCGCATGATATTTTTTTTGACAGGGGGTGGAGGAGAGCACAAGAAGGAGGAAGCCGTAAGCTGAGATTCCTTTGAATTTCCCGCCCCTAATACTGGTTTCGTTTGGAAGCAGAATGAAAGAACATTGTACCTGCCTGCAGATTAGGTTAGGCTGACAGATGGTAAATCAAATACTGGCAGCTGAAAGGCCCCTCACCACACACACACACACACACACGAACGATCAGTACAGAGACTCTGTCAGAGAGAATGCTGGTAAGAATCACTGCTCCAGCTTTATTACTCTTTTCTTGGTTTTTTTTTACACTGTCTACCTTCTCTCTTCACTTATCTTGTAGCAGTTTCTCCTCCTTTTCTCTAACAATCATTAACTCTTTCAGCTTTAACTCCTTGAATCTTTCTGAATTTTGATAGCTGAGGTGTTATACATGGAATTGCCAGCCTACTGTGAATTCTGGGGGTATTTATACATTGAATTGCACTGTGCCACCCCACTGTGAATTCTGGGGATATTTATACGTGGAATTGTGCTGTGTCATCTTACTGTGAATTCTGGCAGCATAACTCCCAACATTTTGGAAGTAAAAAGAGGGACAAAAAAAATTTTCCCGCACGTAGCGCAGCAATTTTTTTGACCACACCTCTTTCTGTGGCCACACCCCCTAATTACCATGTTTGTTTTACAAAATTTGACAGGTTATGAAAGTTTGAAAATATTTCTCCTTATCCAAACACGTGTTTTTGTGTCTCAAAATTGTTACAAAGTATCTTATTTGCACCTGTTAGCCGTTCTGGGCTCTCTGCTATGAGCCAATTAAGTGAGAAACTTTGTTTCTTTTTCTGGCTGTTCAGTGCAGAGAAAAGAGGGACTTTCCAGTGCAAATGAGGGACTGCGGGTTGAGCTGTCAAAAGAGGGACTGTCCCTCTGAAAAAGGGACAGTTGGGAGGTATGAATTCTGGGGGTATTTACAGTATACGTGGAATTGCGCTGTGCCATTGTACTGTGAATTCTGGGGGCATTTATACATGAAATTGCACTGTGCCATTCTACTGTGAATTCTGGGGGCATTTATACATGGAATTGCCCCTGTGCCATCCTACTGTGATTTCTGGGGGGCATTTATACATGGAATTGCCATTCTACTGTGAATTCTGGGGTATTATACATGGAATTGCACTGTGTCATCCTACTGTGAATTCTGGGGGCTTGAGTTTTTTTAGGTCAGTAATGCTGTGTTCCAGCTCAATGCATGGGGGTAGGGGGTGGCAGGGGGTAGGGGGGCCTTGTTGTAAATTTCTGTACCAGGGCCCTCAGGGGTCTAGTTACGCCACTGAAGCCTCATGCTGAATGTATGTAACAGAAAACAATGGTGTAATACATTTGTTGTCTTTTTGACTTATCTTTAAAAAATACAATGTAAATGTATGAGAAAAGTAATGTGTATTGCCTCTGGTTGCATTTGATGAAATTAGACATCGCACTGCAAACTGAAGAGTAATTAAATGGATTCCTAGTGATTACGTTTGTAAATTAATGTAGATTTTTCATGACTAGAGCCTGAACATTATGAAAATCTTTACAACTCTGCATTTTTATTGAACTGTTAAAGCAAAATGTAAATTTCATAATGTATAAAATGTATTGTTTAACAAAAAGCTAACCCTGTGTAACAAATACAAAATAGGTTCACATCAAATAAGTAATATGAAATCTTGACAGATAAGTGATGTTATAAACAGGCCCATTGGAGTAGAAATTAATTAAATAAGTATAGATTAACACAGCACCTGCAACAGGAAAGGAGTCCAGAGCAAGTACATAAGTGGGTGCAAGATTTGGTGACCCCTTAAACAACCCCACACCTGAGTCCCGCACAGTTATATTAAAGCAGCAGGCCATACAATAAGTCCTTCAAACAGAAAACAGTATCTATCAATAACAGTGCAGAAGCAAAGAGCAACATTCCAAAGAGTCAAGAGATGCTTGCGAGATGCTCAGATATGCTCAGATCAGTAAAAAGCCGCTCCTGGTAACTTTAAGAGCCGAATTTCTGATTATTAAACCGGAAATTTGGCTTTTCTAGTGCAGAGAGCTCAATTTTTCTCTCTGCGCTAGCGATGCGGCCCCTCTCTGGACCCCCGTCTGCGATCTTTAGGTAAGAGCGACAGACAGGGGGGAGCAACATTTCCACTGTCGCCTCAGGCGGCAGTAATAGCTGAAGCGTGCCTGGTTAAACCAAGTCATCACTGACCACTATGGTCGATACATCATCCTCCAGGGCATGCTGTGTAACAAAGCCATTATGATTGTCAATATATATATGCCCCCATCATACAATGGGCCCTATCAGCCTGATCAACAACAAACTAGCAGCCTTGCCAATATCACCCCTATGTATATTGGGTGATTTCAACTCCACAATGCATCCCCTGGCTGATCGCCTACATTCTCAGGAGCCTGGCCCAACTTTACTTGCACAGTGGGCAGAAGCCTTCAACCATGTAGATGCATGGAGATGGAAACACCCAGAGGCTAGAGAATACTCCTGTCACTCAACCACGCACCATACCTTTTCAAGAATAGATCTAGCTCTGGTAACTGACATCCTTCACCTTGTTGAGAGGGCACAGTTCTTAACACGAATTCTCTCCGACCATTCTCCACTCCTACTTTCCCTCCGTTGGTCCACCCCAATGGAATCCAAATTGTGGAGACAGTCCTCTCTGGTTGACCAACGTAACTATAAAGGTTGCAAACTCTGAAGGATATTCAGACTACATAAAATGTAGACAGCCTCCCAGGCAGTTCTGTGGGATGCAAGAAAGGCAGTAATGCCAGGAGTACTTGCGGGTGCTATAGCACAAGCCAGACAGCAAACCCAAGAAATAATAGAACAGGCAGAGGCTGAGATGGTACAAGCAGAAAACAACAACATTGCAAATCCTACACTCCAAACATATACATTACTGCAAACAAAAAGCAATGCCCTAGAACATCACAACACCCTGCTAACAAAAGAAGTCTCTACAAATCCCAAAGACTGTTTGAACAGGGAGACAAAAATTGGAGTTTGTTGGCATACTTCACCAAAAACACAAAGCCCTACAACAGGCCTGCCAAACATAAGAAGGGTAGATGGGACAGTAGCTACAGACCCCAAACATATAGTGCAAGAATTTGCAACCTTTTAACAGAGCCTCTATCAATCCACCATATCACACCCAAATAATGAGCATATTCAGTTTTTAGATGACATACCAATTCCAAAACTACATCCGCAAGATAGAACCTCCCTAAACCAACCAATAACCTTAGAAATAGTCAAAGCAGCCATAGCAGCCCTTCCTGTCAATAAAACACCAGGTATGGATGGTCTGCCGACCAACTGGTGTAAGGTTCTCCTAACCACGTTGCAGAAATCCTTTGAAACAGGAATTGTTTGTAGTAATTCCAAAACCTGGGAAAGATCCAGGCCAGTGTAGCATTTCAATCCTCCATGAAAACGCGGGAACCAGAGTAGTAGCCTCACTAGACGCAGCAAAAGCATTTGATTCTATTGAATGGCCCTACCTCTCCACAGGTTTGATTTGGGCAACCACTTTATAAAATGGCTTCAGATGTTATACAACAAGCCAACAGCACGGATCAGAGTAAATGGTCTGATATCCACCCCATTCCGACTTGCCACAGGCACCCATCAGGGTTGTCCCCTCTCCCCCATTCTCTTTGCATTAGCAATAGAACCCCTAGCCATTGCAATCCTGCATCTGATAAAATTATCGGCCTCAATCGAGGCCCTCTCACAGAAAAGATATCACTATACACAGATGATATGCTCATCTACCTGGCAGACACTCCAAGTGTCTGTTCCACTTGCCCACAATCTTCCCTTCACTTCCTGGTTGCTTCAAACAAGCTACGGATCTCCAGGAGGGTCAGTCATGGAACTCTGTGGGCTGGAAAACGATTGAGCTTTATTGTAACAAATGCATATCCAGACTAACTCGTTTCATGAGAATCTCACTTCCTCAGAGGCTCCTGTCCAATCTATTGGAGCAATCCTATAGTACACCCCTAAAGTAAGTTGATTGGTCAAATTCATTGCTTAATTAATTACTATTTGGTCGTAAACAATGGCTTCCTTAGTGACCACCCTAGACTTCCCGCATGTACTCTCCCCTATAGTGTGTCTACTGGGAGTGGTGGATCACCTGGTACCCACAGCCCACTCAAGACTGAGATTTCGGGTCTTGCTGTTCTATGAAAAAAATGTGTGATAATGCATTGTATGGGGCCCACAAGGGACTCCTGGATTAACATAGTTAACTCGACAATACCTAAGGTCAAGCTTACTTATGAAGCAAGAGGCAGCGCTTCTAAATTTGACAAAATATGGAGTCCCTGGTGGGAGACAGGACCTGGAGCAGTACCAAGTAATATAGAGGACATTGCATGATATACCTCACATAAACATGCATCAATTTCCAGTGCTTGTGAAATTATGACCATTGTATGAACAAAGCCAGAGACTAATGTTAATATATCCAGAGCTGTTTATTGCTTGTTTTTCTTACAAAAAAATGAATAAAGTTTACATTTAAAAAAAAAAATATGCATAGATTACATAGGACAGATCCAACAATAACTTTTATATTGCTACAAATACGCTTTTATCAGCTCCTTTAGGACTCTTACACCAAAGGGGAAAGCAGGATCTCTGATAAACTAATTAAAAGTAAAAGATGAAAGGCAGGGCCTTATAGTACTCCTCTAACAACACTGGTCCAATTATAAAATGTTCCACTTGCCACCTTTCTTTGTAATCTATCCTGCAGCCAGTTTTCTATCCAAGTACAAATATTCCAGCCCAATTTTCCTTAATTTAATCAGTAACCTTTTTCTGTAGTACTTTTTTAAAAGCTTTAGCAAAACCTTAGCAGATCATCCCAATGATGATCTGACTTCCATTCACCTATTCATAGAAAACAATTATATTTGTCTGGCAAGATCTAATTAAATTCACCCTCAGCACTCTTGGCAGGTACCATGCCAGATACCAAGAATCCTGAAAAATTAGAAAGGTTTAAATGTTTGACAATCACAGAACTAGGTTTTTTTAGTACCCAGGGATGAAAAGGTTTTGGTCCTTGACCTTTGTTTACTTTTACTGTACATGTTCTAGTCTCTTTTGAACTTTGGCAAGTGATCAAGATTTATATTATACGAAATTGGTCTGTTAAAAGAAGAAACATCCATTAGCTGGTTCCTTAACTGTGTAAACAGATTAAAATTATGACTTCAAAATCTCTGCTTTTTCCCTGGTCTAATAAACCAATTGACCTCCATGTGATGCTAAGGGTCCCATCCCTTCTTGATTATTTGTTTTACTATTTACATATTTAAAAAATAAATTTGCATGAATCTTCTCCTCACTGCAATTCTGTTTTTATTTTCTATTGGGCTCTTTGTACCCTAATAAAAGTCTCCCTGCTAATTTGAATGCCTTAAATGCATGTTTTTTTTTTACCAAACTATATGACAATACTTCTAGCAAACCATAAAGGTTTTGCTTTGGAATATCTTTGGTGCTATTTTCCCCTGTCTTCAATCCTCTTCTGTTAGATCATTGACATGGATCTTGCAGGAGCATGCACAGGTGAATCTATGTCCTGAATCAGCTTTGGCTGCATATGCTCCTTCAAGATCCTTATCTGAGAAATGACAGATGAGGATCTGAAGACAGAGGAAAAAATGGCACCTTTAAACTCCACTGTGCAACTCTGCATATTTATGGCAGGTCAGCACACAGGAACTTTTCAGGGGAAGATATCTTTCAGTGGAGGGATCATTTGGGGGGGGCAGTAGAGGAGAGTGGAGGGGGTTGAAAATGGGCTATTGTTTAAACTTGAAAAAATATATTTCCCACTTAATATATTGCAGAGATACCCATATACTGCCATGTCTAAAACTTATACAAATGTCTCAAAAGAGACCATGGTATGAACACTGTTCCCTAAATTCTCACCCATGCAAATGCTGTAGATGAATTTGGTATTATTAGTTACTACCAAATCCATCTTTCCTGAACTACCTGGCATAAAAATTGTCATTTAGCATAAAAACATATTTTGATACTCCATCAATATCTGGATAATTAAAGTCTACCATAATAACAACTTGACCTAGTTGGGAAACCTTTTCCATTTGTAGAAGTAGACTAGCTTCATTCTCCTCATTTATACTGGGAGGCTAGTAACTTTAGTCCATCTGAAATCTCTATCCATTGGATTCCCACACACACCCCATGCTCTCTTTTGTAAACTCTTACTCCCTTTGTCCCTTCTAAAGTGTGTGTAACTATTAACATTTGCAGCCCAGTCATATGTTTCATTCCACCAGTTTTGAGGGATGAAAACATATATGCAGCACATCCCTTTTTATTGGGTGCACATAGGTGTGGCTTGATATATATATATACACTACACAACTTAACCACAGCACTCCAAAATATAGCCCCCAGGGGAAACTTATTTTTGCACAACTTAAAGTTAACATTTAGTAAATAGAGAGTTTTAGTTACAAAGTTTGGACAAAGTATGCATAAGCTGACGCGCCCCCATGCATTAGTCCTAACTAAGTGAAAAATAGAGAATATTATCTTTTGGGGGAGAAAGACCATACCTGCTTTTCTCTTTATTCAGAGTGATCTCTTCCAAAGACACCATTAGGTGGGGGTTGGGATATAGATAGATAGTTAGATAGATAGATAGATAGATAGATATTCAGGGATTAGGTAGCTGGGAAAAGCTTTCTGGGGTAAAGCAGCCATGGCATAACACATCACAGAGAGTGTAGTCTCTTTTTGGCAGTTTATTTTCACTTTTAGCAAATAAACAGTTCAAAATAAAATCCTTGCCACTTAATGGGCTTCTAACTAACAAAGGCCAGTTGCCTTTCCTGGGCTCATACAAGCAGCTTTCCTTTGTCTATTCCCATACTGGAGGTCTCCCCACTCTGGCTTGAGCTGACTTTTAATTATCCCCCTTAGATGCCTCAGGTAGACCCAAAATAAAAATGTAATGTTTAAATATTTTTTTAGTAGGCTTAAGGTACTGTATGAAGATCCAAATTATGGAAAGATCAATTATCCAGAAAGCACCAGGTCCCAAGTATTCTGCATAACAGATCCCATACCTGAAAAATCAATCCAGTGCTCTAGGACCCCAAACCCTTCTTTCCTACACCAAACCTTTAGCCATGTATTTATGGCCTTAAACTCCCTTAAAATAAGTGCAATGACAAAATGATCTTAGCTCCTAGAACTCACTCTTTAAGGTCCACCATCTACCATTAATTATTTTATTAGTACCAATATGTACCAGGATATCTGGATCATGCCCAGCCCCAACCAATTTGTATATCTCTGATCAACCACATGCCAAACCCTGGCACCAGGGTTACAACTACTTTCCAAGCTCTTCCTAGAGTTTTATGCCTCAACTCCAGAAGCTTAACTACAGGTGGTCCTCCTAAAGATTTGAACCTCTTGAAAAAGTCACCCATCTGACCTAAGGACAGCATGTGTTTTGCAACTAAATATTTTCCAATTTCAACCCTTTATTTGGCTCATTTCCATATTAAAGATACCAGTTGCAATTTGTGAATCCATTTTACAAACGTCACAAATGAAACCAACAGATTATAATCAACTCTGTTTTTTCATAAATTCAATTTATATCTTATGGTATCAATGCATGATAACATTAATTTTTCTGGTCTGTCATTTCTTCTTTTAAATGCCTTCAATAGAGGAATAACACTATTCTGTTTTCAAAAACTTTGTTCATTGGAAGTTGAGGTGTGATGTTTGGGGGATCACAGCGGGGTTTTTTCACCAAACATGCAGGCCACTCCACGTTAAGGGAAACATTTAATTTTTCTTCAGTTCAAATAAATCTCTCACAGACAAGCCGTGGCATAAAAATCAAAACAGCTTCAGTTCAGCAACAAAATAAGTCCCAACAAAAGAGCCGTGTATTTGCCATGAAAACTTGCAGTGTCAAGTCGGCCGGGAGTGAACTCCCTAGTCTTTTAGAAAGAAATTTTCTCCACAGTGAGTAGCCACCCATGAAAACCAAACTTTTCAGTTTAACACAGCAGTGAGTTTCCACCCCTGAGAAAAAACTCCCACACCTTTCACCTGCTGCTCACCTCCATTAAACACCCCTTGGATGTCCAGCCCACCTCTGGCTGGTTAACCCCATGGTGTCTTTTAAAGAGATACTTTTAAAACCTAAAGAATGGGGATATATATATCGGTCATCTACAATATATCCCCCCCAGCTTCTACAGTATCAAAAGGTTTCCTTCACTTAAAAAGTGTGCCATAACCATATATACAATTAGAAGGAACTGTTATTTAAATCTGAGGAATCAGATTGTTTAACTCATAGCTGCTGAGTAGATGATCTGCATGCAGTAGATCTTATTATAGCAGATAGCATCTACAACGAATAATAAATTAAAGAAAATAATGAGAATTAAAAGATCCAGACCTGACACTATGCCTTCACAAACATACATGTTAGTAATGCAGCATTTGCTTTCCACACAACTGTTTTCCTTATAAGAGCCAGAATTCTATGGCAAATATGAGTGTGAGTTTGAGGCAGATATGGTAGGAACTAAGGGGCAAATTCACTAAGATGCGAAGTTGCGCCAGACGCAACTTCACCGCACATCGCCACACTTCGCCAGGCGTATTTTCGCCATTGCTCCGCAAATTCACTAAAATCTGAAGTTGCGCACAGGGGTAGCGTAAGTTTTCGAAATTGTGCTAGCGTTAATTCGCCAAGCGAAGCGAAGGCGCCGGCGTCAAAATCATGGTTTCGCTAATTTTTTTCCCATTTCGCGAATTTTGTGGCAAAGCAAAATGGGACAAATTCGCCCATCACTGTTTACTATACATTGCCTTAGTCTGTTATTGTTTGTATTATTATTATTATTATTATATCTGCCTTACTAATTGTTTTCTAGTAAGGGAAAGTTTCATGTGAGTGGATGCCTGTCGTGTTAAACATTTCAATAGTGGGAAAAACATGGTGCTCCAGAATGAATTGTAGGTTCGGGTGCACCAGCCCCAGACCCCCAGCTATAGGGAGCGGTATGGCAAGGAATGTAAAGAAAAAGCAGGGCCGACCGGCACTCAAATGGATCCACAGGACCAGAGAGAATAAGTTAAAAAAATATTTTTGTTTATACAAAGTTTAAAAAAATGTATATCTGCATCTCCGTCGGCCCTACACGTTTTGCAACCACTTGTCATGGGCTGGTCCTATGGATTTGTTTGAGTGCCAGTTGGCCCTGCTTTTCCTTTACATTCCTTGTCGTGTTAAACAGCCAATCACAATGACCATACCTGCAGGTAAGTCTTAATTCTTAAATGTTGCTTAGTTTGATTCACCTGTGCTCAAAGTGAAATAGGTTATCTATGCTTAACCAAATTAAAATGTTTTGAAGATTGTTAAAATTGAATGGAGAGAGGGAGCACATGCGGCACCTGAACAGGAAGAATTTGCCTGTAATCGCTCCGTACCCAACCTGCTGACTAAAGCAATATCTAGCTGAGAAATCCTAAACACCCTACAAAGGGATTCTACAATCTTGTGAGCATACCCTGATTGGCAGCATGGGCCCGCCACCTGCGAAAAAGAAGCAGCAACTTCAAACACCACCGATGTTCCAACAACGTGCAACAGAGAACGCACAGCCGCTATCTTTGTCACCATGGACAGAACATAGCTCTGACTCCGAGCCGCAGGTAACGATTGCTGATACACAAGCCGCATTGCAAATGGTACAAAAACTATTCAAAACTGAACTTACAGCAGCAGTTACAGATTTCTCCCGGCAGATCCGAGAACAAGGGGACAGGGTCGACAGGCTGAAATACCCTGCAGATGGCCATGCAGCAGCCCTCCAAGAGGATCAAAAACACATTGCCACACACCAGGCCCAAGCTGGAGAATAAGGTGGAGGACTTAGAAAACAGAACACGGAGGGGAAATCTAAGGGTAAGAGGAGTGCCCGAAACAGTCACAGACATAGCATGTACTAGGTGCTGCACCAGCTGTTGCTGGATTTACCGGAGGGGCATTTACATATTGAAAGAATTCACTGGGCCCTGGGTTGCCCCCGGAACCCCAACCTTCCTAGAGACATTGTACTTAAACTACACCATGTTGAGGTAAGAGACCTGGTTCTGCAAGCAACACGTGCAGTGCCTGCTACCCTCCAAAAGAGGAGGCTGATCAAACCAGTAACAGCGCTGCTGATAAAACACAAAATAAAGTACAGATGGGGATTCCAATTTTCAATGGGAGGGGAAAGCAATAGATAATTACTACCCTGGATGCAGGCTCACCCTTGGTAAGAGGCAGCCGATCATCATCTGCTTCACCAAGGCCAGAACCCGAGTTGACCAAAGGCATCACCGTTATCGAGCTGAACCCAACAAGGACAACCTGATTTTCCAAAAGGACTTCTCACAAAATCCCTGCCATGGGTAATTCTCAAGTTTCGCTATTCCTACAGTATTTCTTTCTCAGACGAGTTAAGTTGGATGACTCTTTTCTATTGCTGCCCCCTGAGAACATTTCTGTTAGTGAACCCCCCAGAATGAGGGATTCCACAACAGTGTTTAACAATGCAAAATTATTTTCTGTTAATCTTAGTTGTTTTAACTACTAACTTCATTTTTGTTTTTTTTGGCGGCTGGATCACAATGTTTGTTCGAAAATGTTTTATGATAATGTTGGGGATTTGAGGTCCTGCATTCTAAAACAAAATATAAGCTAACCAATAACCATCTCTATGCAAGATAATAGAGATCAAAATAATATCTCATAATGTGCAGAGAAGACAAGGATAGCATTTAATATGTAGAAATTCACCGGCACACAGGAATCAAGTTAGCAGGGCAAGCCCTTGCAACTTTATTAATGCAGTGCAAAGTTTTGGGGCACACCCCTTTGTCAAGTTGACAAAGGGGCGTGCCCCAAAATGTTGCACTGCATTAATAAAATTGCAAGCGCTTGTCCTGCTAACTTGATTCCTGTGTGACGGTGAATTTCGACGTACCTTGGCTTAGAGGTTGCCGATTCCTCTACCACCGGGCACCAGGACATGCTGTTTTGATCTTGTGAGGTGTGTGGTTTCTCCAATTCAGCTTGAAACTAACATTTCATATGGCGGAAAATGTCACTGGCAGAACTACCGGAGGAGCGAGCGGGCCAGGGCCCCCCGGCAGCCCGCGCACCACTAAAATTCAGTCCGAAAATCTCGTACGGAGAGGGCGGGGGGCCCGGCTGCGCATCACACACCATGGCCCGCCCCCCTCTAGTTCGTTTCTGCCTCCACTACTAGTAAACATAGAGGAGTGGCTATTTTCATCCATAAGGACTTCCCCTTTATAACTCTTGGCACGAACATAGACACCAATGGCCAATATATTATACTCCAGGGTACAGTATATGACCAAAACGATACTATTATATCTACTTATGCCCCAGTTACTGCGCCCCTACCCATTTTTTGAAACAATGTGTAATCTCCTACCAGACTCAAGCCCGACCAGGCTCCTGTGGGTAGGAGATTTTAACCTACCCTTCAGTCATACATTAGACAAGTCATCGTCAGCTCGCTCTACACAATACAGAACAATTACTAAAAAATGGACCAATTACTAGGGATGGGCGAATAAATTCGCGGCGAATTTCTGCGTTTCGCCGTGGGCGATTTTTTTGCGAAATTGCGGCAAAAATTTGCCTCGCGACTCGTTTCGCCGCGCGTCGACATTTTCGTCGCGCGACACCGCAACGCCACTAATGCGCGTCAAAAAAAAAAGACGCGCGACAAACTGAACATCACCCACAGCAGCCAATAAGATGTGAGCCATCCCTGAGCCATCCCACTGTCTATATAAGGAGCTGCAGAGGCGGCCATTACTCGTGGCGTTTCTGGTAGAGGTAGAGAGAGCAGGATAGTGAGAGATTTGTGTGTGATTTAGCTAGTAGAGTTTGTGTAGAGAGCTTTTTTTTTTTCTGAGTCAGTGCAAGTGGAGGTTGTGGATTTCAGTTTACTGTTTTCCCTCTTCTGCTTGCCTGCTCACCACCCAATAGCCCTTTTTAGGGCTAACTGTCTTTGTCTTTGTCTGTGCTGGTGTGTGTACTCCATGTGGGTGCACACTTCTGCTGAGGGGTTTTAGTTGAGGGTTTTATTTTTTTCTCCTTTCCTTCTCCGAAATATCCAAACCCCCCCTTATATATATATATATTTTTTTTTAGTTTATTTGCCCAATATGACGGGCCGTGGGAGAGGGGGGAGGGGTGGTGGTGGTGGGAAGAAGGGTGGGATAGGGAGGGGTGGCTGAGGAAGAGGCCGTGGTGCTGGCCGTGGGCATCCAACCCCACAACAGCCCAGCCCATGTGCCATGCCCAGTCTGGGCACTGTAGCGCAGCACAAGCTGCCATCAAAGCAGCTGCCATCACAGCAGCAGCTGCAACAACAACAGCAGCAGCCGCGACAACAGCAGCAGCAGCAAATGCCACAGCAGCAGGTGGCTTTGGGTCGCAGTGGGGCAACTGGCACACGTAGGACTGTGCCAGATTTTTTTGCCACTGCTTCGCGACCCATACGCTCGCAGCAGGCAGAGGCAGTGGTAGTCTGGCTGACCCAGGCTACCTCGTCTGCAGCGGGCACCAGTGAGCGGCAGGAGGTGGCATCACCTGCTAGCTCAGTGTGGGATGACACCCCATCCCTCTTATTTGATCCTGAGGTGGACTTGGGCCCAGACACCCTGGATCTTTTTGATGATCAGGCAGGAATGGGGGGGGGCATTCATGTCTGATGAAGAGGAAGAGGTGGTCATGTCACAGCCCACATCAGTAGGGGATATTGGGCATGGTCCCCTTATGGCAGGGCAGCAAGTTGCTGGTGTGGGGTCAGACACCAGCATGCTGGATGTGGGTATTGATGCCATGTATGAGGCAGGGTCTGGTCTGGGGGAGGACGATGACAGGGACAGACCCTGAGAGCCAGCTCCAGAGGATAACAGCGGCAGTTCAGGGGGGGAACTGTTTGTTGTTGATGAGGATGAAGAGCCGGTTCCACCGACCACTGCTAGGGGGGGCAGGCAACAGGGCAGCACTGCGCCTAGGTCCAAAGCCTATGGGCGTACGGGTGGGGACCATCCTCAACCCTCCACAGCAGGCAAGGCAGTGGCCCACACTTCAGCAGTGTGTGTGCCAGCTCTGCCGGCAGAAGGTTCGAAGGGGGCAGGCAGGGTCACATATGGGAACATCAGCTTTAAGTTCCCATATGAAACGTCATCACAGGATGATGTGGGAGCAGCACCAAAGTGGCAGGGCACCGGGTGGCAGCGGTGCTTCCTGTCCACCTCCTCCCATTCCTCAGCGAAGAGGTGCTAGCTCCCCAGACCCTGCAGCAAGCGAAGAGGATTCTGGGGCTCACAGTCGGAGGCAGCCACTGTGTAGCTCAGCCTCTTCTGCAGCCTCCTCCTCCTCAATGCGGCCCCTGTCCCGCCAGGTTTCCCTCCCCCAGTTCCTCACCCGCAAGACGCCTCTCTCCCCCAGCCACCCCCAAGTGCAGAGGCTTAATGGCTGCCTGGCAAAGCTTCTGCCAGTGCAACTGCTGCCCTATCAGCTAGTCGAAGCAGCCCCCTTCCGACAGCTGATGGCTTGCGCTGCCCCTAACTGGCGGATCCCCAGCCGCCATTATTTTGCCAGGAAGGCCGTCCCTGCCCTCCACCAGCATGTGGTGGAGAATGTGTCCCTGTCGCTGGATCATGCTGTTGGTGGCAGGGTGCACTGCACCACTGACACGTGGACCAGCAGGCATGGGCAGGGGAGGTACATAACCTACACTGCGCACTGGGTCACCCTCATGAGCGCTGGGGAGGGTGCAAGCCGGGGCGCTCCCCTCAGGCTACAGGTGCCTCCCTGTGGGGTACAGGGCAAACCCCACATGTCCACTTCCTCCTCCTCCTCCACTATGGATGAGCCACCCCTGAAGCGTCCCCGCAGCTACGCTTCAGTGCAGCACAGGCGATGTCAGGCTGTGCTGCAACTCCTCTCCCTGGGCGAGAGGAGTCATACTGCACCTGAGCTCATGGCTGCCTTCCAGACTTCCAGGTGCAGCGGTGGTTCACTCCCCGCCAGCTCCAAGCAGGTAACATTGCTTGCGACAACGGTCGCAACCTGCTGGCCGCCATCCACCTAGGGCACCTGACCCACATGCCTTGCTTTGCACATGTCCTCAAGCTTGTGGTGCAGCTCTTCCTCAAGAGCTACCAAGGGTTGGGTGACATGCTGGAGAAGGTACGTAGGGTATGTGCCCATTTTCGCAGGTCCCCCACCGCCAGCGCATCTTTGGCATGGATGCAGCGGCAGCATAGTCTGCCACCCCACCGGCTCATCTGTGACCTGCCGACGCGCTGGAATTCCACCCTGCACATGGTGGAGCGCCTCGTAGAGCAGCGCTGGGCGGCCTCCGAATCGATCCCCGGGTCTGTTCTATCAAAGACCGAGAGGATTATTGGGTGGCTACTTTGCTTGACCCACGGTACAAGGGAAAGATGGGGGAGTTCCTTGTACCCAGCCAGAGAGAGAGGAGGATGGGTCAATTGAGGAAGGCTCTGTGCTCAAAATTAGTGGAGGCCTTCCCCCAGTCTGACACTTCTCAGGCCTCCACTACTCCATACACCCAGCAGAGACGGGGGCCTAGCAGCAGCAGCAGCAAGGGCAGAGATCTCATGGGTGTGTGGATGAGCTTTTTCGAGCCTCAATGGCCAGCAGCAGGCCCAGTCAGCACCCAAAGCCACCACCAGCAGCGGGTGGAGCATATGGTGTCTGACTACATGGGGTCAGTCAGCGTGCAGGATGCCATTCGCCCTGACGATGACCCCATGCATTATTGGGTCTCGAGGCTCGACCAGTGGCCAGAACTGGCACAGTACACTCTGGAGGTGCTGGCTTGCCCCCTGCCAGTGTCCTGTCAGAGCGTGTCTTCAGTGCTGCAGGTGGAGTGGTCACTGAGAAGCGGACACGGCTATCCACTGGCAGCGTGGATAAGCTGACGTTCATTAAAATGAATGAGGCATGGATAAGCGGGGATATCCAAGTGCCCATTGCAGACAGCAGAGACTAGCCTCCTCTAGGGATGTAGCGAACTGCCGATTTGGTGTTCGTGAACGCCGTTCGCGAACACCGGCAAAAAATGTGAACGTTCGCGGACAGTTTGCGAACTTCGAACACCCGCTAAAATCGTTCGATTCGAACGATCGAAGGATTTTCATTCGAATCGAACGATCGAACGTTTTAAAATCGTTCGATTGAATGAAAATCATTCGATCGAATGCTTACAATCGTTCGAACGAATGGAAATCGTTTGATTTTTAGCGGTCGAAGGAATTCGAATGGTCGAATGGTCGAACGATTTTTATTCGAATCGAACGCAAACTCAAAATGCGAACGTTCGCGAACATTCCGCGGACGCGAACGGTCGAAGTTCGCGCGAACAGTTCGCTACATCCCTAGCCTCCTCTTCTCCACAGATTTAGCCTCCTCTCTCCATTGCTGCCCATACTCTCCTCCTCAGTAGTATTGCCCATTCCCCATCTGTCTGCACCTGCTGCCCTTGCTGCTGCTGCTGTAGCCTGCTACTAGCCCTAGTAGTACTGCTGCTGTGCTGCATTGTCGGCAAATTTTTTTAGTAGTTGAGGCCTAACATGGCCTCTAAATATGTTTCTTCGAATACTGCCACATTGTTGGCTAATTTCTTCTGGTTGAGGCCTAACATGGCTTCTAAATATGTTGCTTATAATTTTGCCGCTAAGTAGACTAATTTCTTCTGGTTGAGGCCTAACATGGCTTCTAAAAATGTTTCCTCGAATACTGCCACATTGTTGGCTAATTTCTTCTGGTTGAGGCCTAACATGGCTTCTAAAAATGTTTCCTCGAATACTGCCACTTGGTAGCTAATTTCTTCTGCTGGTTGAGGCCTAACATGGCTTCTAAATATGTTGCTTATAATTTTGCCTCTAAGTTGGCTAATTTCTTCTGGTTGAGGCCTAACATGGCTTCTAAAAATGTTTCCTCGAATACTGCCACATTGTTGGCTAATTTCTTCTGGTGGTTGAGGCCTAACATGGCTTCTAAATATGTTGCTTATAATTTTGCCGCTAAGTTGGCTAATTTCTTCTGGTTGAGGCCTAACATGGCTTCTAAATATTTTTCTTACAATTTTGCGGCTAATGTCTTCTGTTTGAGGCCTGCCTCATTTAATTCTTCTGGCTCTAATATAGAGTTGATTAAAAGTTACAACATGACTGTTGCTGCCGCTGCTGTTGCTACTAATGCCTCATTATTTGGCAAAAGTCTTCTGTTTGGGGCCTGCCTAATTTATTTCTTCTGGCTCTAATAGAGAGTTGATTAAAAGTTACAACATGACTGCCGCTGCTGATGCTACTAATGCCTCATTATTTGGCAAAAGTCTGGTGGGTGTCTATCAAGGCTCCTACTGCTGTTGCTGACACTACTGCTGCATTGTCGGCAATTTTTTTTTGTAGTTGAGGCCTAACATGGCTTCTAAAAATGTTTCTTCGAATACTGCCACATTGTTGGCTAATTTCTTTGGGTTGAGGCCTAACATGGTTTCTAAATAGGTTGCTTGTAATTTTGCCGCTAATTTGGCTAATTTCTTCTGGTGGTTGAGGCCTAACATGGCTTCTAAAAATGTTTCTTCGAATACTGCCGCTAAGTTGGCTAATTTCTTCTGGTGGTTGAGGCCTATCATGGCTTCTAAAAATGTTTCTTCGAATACTGCCACATTGTTGGCTAATTTCTTCTGGTGGTTGAGGCCTAACATGGCTTCTAAAAATGTTTCTTCGAATACTGCCACATTGTTGGCTAGTTTCTTCTGGTGGTTGAGGCCTATCATGGCTTCTAAAAATGTTTCTTTGAATACTGCCCCATTGTTGGCTAATTTCTTTGGGTTGAGGCCTGCCTCATTTAATTCTTCTGGCTCTAATACAATTGATTACAACAATGCTTGCTGCTTGGTTGTCAAATGTATTCACACTATTATTACCCCTGAAATGACTGTGGCCAAAAGTCCTTTGCCTCAGTCATTATTCTTTCTTTTGAAATTATAGGAGTGCTCTAAAAATGTATACAGGGAGGGCATGTGTGTGTAGCAGTAACTGAGTAAAACATAGGTGCGAATTGCTCTTCCCATTGATTTCAAAGCAAAACATGGCATATATACATTTATCACTGTGTACAAAGCTTAAAAGTAAGGGAAATGTTTTAATGGTAGCCTCCTCCTCCTCCTCCACTGTCATTTATTTTTTTGACCTAGCAGCACCGTTGTGCTATTTTGTAAATTAAAAGTTTTTTTATATCTCTATATTTTGAGTTCATTTTTCATTTGACTAAACTAATACTCACATGGTACTTGAAATTTTTGGATTCCAATAACACAACGATGACTATTCTTAATCGGAGTCATTAAAATTACATTACATAGTATTTCAGAATCATTACAATTACATGATGTAAATATAAGGTTCATTCACATAAACATATGGTTTATTCATTTTTATCTGAGATACAAAGCATCCAGATACTATCTGTTCAGATTTATTAGTTGTACTTGTGTTAGTAATCTACTATTAGATATATAAAGTACAGTTGGTACTTTTTGGTTAAACAGTGATACAGAGTAGTAGTAGATACCATTACCTGTTGACCAGAGGTAATGTAAAAAATCCACAAACGTTAAAAGTTTAAGAAACTTGCAAAATGGGAGCCATTTTTTTCAAGATAGGAGTCCTCTAACATAACAGGGCATGTGTGTAGCAGTATACTAAGTGAAACATGCATGTGTATTGGTCTTCCCATTGAAAGGGATTGCAAGGGGCTAATGTCTTTTCCTGCCTGAACACTTGATTGCACAAGTATGCTTCTTATCAAATACACACAAGTTGTAGACTGTGTAAACATACTATAGCCACTCAGGTGTTCAAACATTACCAAATATAGGGTAATCACATTGTGCATAACATCACAATGGAATCTCTTTGTTTACTATGCTATATAAGTTGTAGTACTACCCATAATAAACTGAACTTGTTTTGCAACACACAAGCCTACAGTGTCGTTCATTGCAAGTTCCCTGATCAGCACGCTTGGAGAGATGATATCAGATGGTTTACCGTTGCATCAAGTATAAGACGAGCCGGCTCGCAGCTGCAAGGACAGTGCAGGGATAGCACAGTGGAGTTTAATGGCCAGTTTTCTGGTGTCAGAAGTGGAACGGCTGGAAATCCAGAGGTAAGTAGAATCACTGTCTGAACTGACGGTGTTTTCTCTTACCTTTGGCTCTTTCCAATTGACCAATTCCTTAGTTTAAATAAGTGTCTCATGTATGGTTGAGACTGTCTCATGTATGGTTGAGACAAGGGCATGATTACCAGTTTAAATAAGTGTCTCATGTATGGTTGAGACTGTCTCATGTATGGTTGAGACTGTCTCATGTATGGTTGAGACTGTCTCATGTATGGTTGAGACAAGGGCATGATTACCAGTTTAAATAAGTGTCTCATGTATGGTTGAGACTGTCTCATGTATGGTTGAGACAAGGGCATGATTAGCAGCTTAAAGTGTCTCATGTATGGTTGAGACTGTCTCATGTATGGTTGAGACGGGTTATAGAGATCCCATGGTAGTATAGTAAAATAGGGATACTCAGGTTGTGCACGGAGACCATTTCTTACTGACTGATTCATCTTTCCATGCGTATTATTGTCTTGTCTTGTTTGTGTATTTGTGTATTTGTGTTTGAAAATATATCTGTGAATGGTTGCAGCGTTAAGAGTGATCACGAGTAACCTCCCACATCTGTATAATTTTTCACAGGCTGAACTATGGGCCCGGAGGGGGATCAAATACTTGGCCCAAGTTATAGAGGGGGGCCAGCTCAAATCCTTTCAGGAACTGCGAGATTTGCACCAATTACCCTCTCACATGCTGTTCCGCTACATTCAGCTCCGACATGCCCTCAGGGCACAGTTCCCCTCCATGCCACTAGACATCTCACAGAGCCAGCTAGAACTCCACCTCAGGAGACCAGCCCTGTTGAAACCAGTCACTGTGATATACTCGATTCTGGGCAGTTCCTATAAGTCTCACCTAAACGGGCTTCGATTGAAATGGGCTGTAGATATCCCTGAACTGGCAGAGGGAGCTTGGGAGGACGTCCTGGACCAGGTCCCGGATCTCACTATCTCCAATAGAGATAGATGGATTCAATTGAAGTTTCTCCATAGAGTGTATTTGACTCCACAAAGGTTGGCGAGGATCTATCCAGGCACCCCAGACACCTGTTACAAATGTGGGGCGGAGGCGGGGACCCTCATGCATGTGTTCTGGTCCTGTCCTCTTATTCAAAGATACTGGGACCAAATCCTTCGGTTCCTCGAAACGAATTTCTCCCTTCCATTTATTAGATCCCCGGAGTTGTGTTTGCTAGGTTCCACGGGTCCCCTAGTGCTGCAGTCCTATCAGAGGCTTTTTTACCCGCAACTGCTGTACTATGCAAAAAAAACTATCCTTCTCACTTGGAAGGACATCAGCCCCCCCACACTTGTCCGTTGGAAAAAAGTTATTAACGACACCCTGCCACTACACAAGGCAGTCTATTTAGCTAGAGGCTGTCCAGATAAATTTCACATGATCTGGGGTCCCTGGATTGATCTGCTTCCCACGGCTGCTCCCTAATGTAATATAGCTCCCAGTACATGATTGATGCAAGACTAGATGATCTGATTTATGAAGTGACCTAGGTGGTTTTTGCTGTGTTTCATCCGTGTCATTGTGTATGAGCTTTTTTCTTTTGCAATGAGTGACTATGTAACCATTTCACTATGCTCTGTTTCTTTGGTGCTCTAACCTTGGACTGTACTATGTATGTTTTTATTTATGCTTTCCTTTGTATTGGTTAAAATTTTTTCTTTTTTGAAAATGCAAAAAATAAAACCTTTTAAAAAAAAAAAGAGTGATCACGAGTTGCTAAACGGGTATTATTGGGACCTTGATCTCAGTTCAGCCCTGGCTTCTCTGTTTCGTTGCAATCGTACATGACACGTTCTTTGATAAGAATTTAAGGTATTGAGATATTTGTTTTTTTTATTGAATTCGATAGTCCACATAATTGATTAACCAATATTTCTGTTGACTCTATTTCACTTCTCTTCCTTCGGCCTATTCTTATCCCATTATACACCATAGACGTATAAACTCTGCGTGTTCAGAGTTCGAGGCTATCTTTCCTGCAAAAAGTTTAGATTTATGAGTCCAGGCAATAGGTGAATAAACCTGGAACAGAGAGTCAGACTATAATATAAGAACAAATAAACAGTTCTCGTTAGGAAAACTGTGAGTTACATTTAATCATTACACCACCAATTAGTCTATCCTATACCTTCTTTTTCTTTTTTTGATACTTAGTAATCTTATTTGTAGACTGTACTTGTCTTGAATCAAGATGGGTGGTAAGACTTCAAAAAATTTACCACCGCCCCTCCTTAATGAGACTTGCAAACAGTATGTGTATAGATGTAGTCCTACTGGAGGATTTTATGTTGACCCCTGGGTAGATAATCTTGCAGGTTGGTGTGAACATTTAGAGCTAGACAATCCTTTTCCACGTGATGGAGCTAATGATTTATATTATATGAATATAGTTTATCAAATGTGTGTTCAGAAGAAAGAAGGTGACCCTAAATGGGATTATACATATATGACACCGGGTGGGGAAAATTGGCTTAAGATTGCCCCAGGTTGGTACTCTACACCTTCCCTCCCTAAGAACCACAATCCTCGAAAAACTGGTGTTTTAAAACTATTTAAACAACACAATTCACAATGCTCTACAACCTGTGATCAAACTGTTAATACTACCCCACCCCCTTACATGGCTATCTACCCCAATTTGACACATAAACCAGACACCATGGAGGATGACGAGATTTGCATTGCTGTAGCTTCTGCTCCTATAGTACCCCAAGCTGCCCCATTGGTTCAACAACCAATGCCTGTCCCTGCCCCACCCCGTATGATTGAAGCTGCAGCCTACCCATTGCCGGCCTTCCCCCTATTTGGCTTAGATACAGTAGATACTGATAAAATCGAGATACCCCTAATGCCCGAATTAGAAAAAGATATGGGTATAATCACTCAAGCAGGTTATGAAATAGTTCATATCACTCCTGACCGTCTGAAGATGACGGTAAGAAAAAAAGAACCTAAAAAAAGGGGGGATCTACATCCAGTTACAAAACAGTATCCTTTTCTTACTGTTGGTGAACAACTCATAATGAAACCTTTAAGCCCCACAGATTTACAAAATATACTTGCTAATGCCCCTGATCCCAGAAAGAATCCCGGTGCTTGTCTTGTTTATTTAAAAATAATGTGTCAAGGACAATGTATGCATCAGTCTGATATAAAATTGATTATTGATGGGATCTTGGGCTACGATCTTGAATCAGGATGGGATTGGACTAAGGTTCCCTCAATCTCGGTACCTGTTAATGTTAACGCCATGAATGCTGCTCAATATCCATTAAATACCCCAGCAGGCATAGAAATCATGTGGCAGGAGGTAGAACAGGAAATCAAACGCTTATGGACCGATCGACAGTCTATGTCGATCGCTCTGGGATGTAAGCAAAAATCGCATGAAACAGCAAGTGACTTTGTCAAAAGATTCTATAAAGTATGGAAAGAGGAAGCCACCCTTTCCTCTGAGGGAAACATGTCGCAACTAAAGGTTCAAACATGTTTGGGAAACATGACTCAATTTAGTCTTACTACTAAACAACTTATTTCAGATAAGTTTGAATCAGGCTGCTGGTTTAAAGCAACTTAAAGCAAACAAATCATATGAAAAGGATAAGTATTTCTTAACTGCTTTTTTATATTAAGGTTTATATTTAACTACTGTGGTTTAATTTTTTTTTTTTAAAAGGTTTTTTTTTTTTTCTGTCTTGGGTGCTAAACAGCAAAGTTTGGTGTGCTAGTGTGCTTACAGCAAGTTTGTCACAACCTGCTTTACTTTGCAGTTTTCCCTCCGTTTGAGGGGGTGGGGTTTGATTAGTTGCACCTGAACAGACTGTATAAATAGAACCCCTGGGACTCCAGTGAGTCTGTTTGAATCAGGCTGCTGACAGGTTTAAAGCAACTTAAAGCAAACAAATCATCTGAAAAGGATAAGTATTTCTTAACTGCTTTTTTATATTAAGGTTTATATTTAACTACTGTGGTTTAATTTTTTTTTTTTTTAAAAGGTTTTTTTTTTTTCTGTCTTGGGTGATAAACAGCAAAGTTTGGTGTGCTAGTGTGCTTACAGCAAGTTTGTCACAACCTGCTTTACTTTGCAGTTTTCCCTCCGTTTGAGGGGGTGGGGTTTGATTAGTTGCACCTGAACAGACTGTATAAATAGAACCCCTGGGACTCCAGTGAGTCTGTTTGAATCAGGCTGCTGACAGGTTTAAAGCAACTTAAAGCAAACAAATCATCTGAAAAGGATAAGTATTTCTTAACTGCTTTTTTATATTAAGGTTTATATTTAACTACTGTGGTTTAATTTTTTTTTTTTTTTAAAAGGTTTTTTTTTTTCTGTCTTGGGTGCTAAACAGCAAAGTTTGGTGTGCTAGTGTGCTTACAGCAAGTTTGTCACAACCTGCTTTACTTTGCAGTTTTCCCTCCGTTTGAGGGGGTGGGGTTTGATTAGTTGCACCTGAACAGACTGTATAAATAGAACCCCTGGGACTCCAGTGGAGCTTGCTCTAGTGTTAGCTTCTCTTAAGTGTTTGCTCGTTAAGTGGGGGTTCTGTAAGTGGAGTTACAAACACTGGAGTTAAGTGGGGGTTCTGTAAGTGGAGTTACAAACACTGGAGTTAAGTGGGGGTTCTGTAAGTGGAGTTACAAACACCGGAGTTGAAAACTAAAGGAGGTTCAAACTAGGTCAAAAGTTTTGTTCTAAACCCTCATTTTTATTTTATATATTTATTTATATTTTTTCCTGTTTTGATCTGTAACTGGGATAATGAGTGCTAGCAAGATTGAAGGTCTGACTCAGTGCACAGTCTGCCATATGTATGCAGATTTGGAACAAGAGATCCAAAATGCTTACCTCTGTGGTGGTTGTGAGCAAATTGCCACTTTGGAGGCTCAAGTTAGAGCACTAGAGCAACAAATTGCAACACTGCGGTCGATTGACAATCTTGAAAGGAGTCTTTTGCTCACTGAGCAGGACCTAGCGGGGTCAGATAGTTTGGGGGGAACAGAACAGCAGCAGGATGTTGAGGCAGCTAGCTGGGTGACAGTTAGAAAATCTAAGGTGGGCAAAAGGAAAATGGAGGCTGATCCGGAGATTATACATCGCAACAAATTTGCCAGATTGTGTGAAGATGATGGGAGTATGAACTCTGGATTGGCAATTCTAGATGGGGCTGATCTCTCTAACAGCCGGGAGACCAGTTTCTCTAGTAGTGGTGGGGGGGAGAGTAGAGTCAGGCCTAAGCAGATTGTGGTTGTAGGGGACTCAATTATTAGGAAAGTGGATAGGGTAATTTGTCGTCCGGATCGCTACAACCGAACAGTTTGCTGTCTACCTGGTGCCAGGGTTCGGCATGTGGTTGATCGGATAGACAAATTATTGGGTGGGGCTGGGCACGACCCAGCTGTCTTAGTACATATCGGTACTAATGACAAAATAAATGGTAGATGGAAGACCTTAAAGAATGATTTCAGGGATCTAGGCTCTAAGATCAAGGAAAGGTCTTCCAATGTAATCTTTTCTGAAATTTTGCCTGTGCCACGTGCAAGTTTAGGAAAACAGCGGGAGCTTAGGGAGCTTAATGCGTGGCTAAAGTCTTGGTGCAGGAAGGAAGGGTTTGGGTTCATAGAGCACTGGGCTGACTTTTCGTTGGGGTACAACTTATACAGCCATGACGGTTTGCACCTCAATGGAAGGGGGTCCGCGGTGCTAGGGGAAAGAATGGCTAAGAGGTTGGAGGAGTGTTTAAACTAGGCAAGGGGGGGGTGGGTGAGAGAAAGGATTATGGGGAAGCTAGTGTAGACGGGGCAGTGGGGTTAGTAAGGGGTCATGGGGGAGGAGTGAGGGGGGCATACAGTTTACCAGCTAAGGAGGTCCCTCTGTTACAAGGAAAACAGAATAATACTAACTTAACGTATAATTCTTTACCAAGTAATGCACATTTCAAAAGTAAAAGTAATAACCTCCGCTGTATGCTGGCAAATGCACGGAGTTTGTCAGGTAAAATGGGAGACCTAGAATTAATTGCATGCTCTAAAAATTATGATATAATTGGTATCACTGAGACCTGGTGGGATGAAACATGTGACTGGATTGTGAATTTAAATGGTTACACCCTTTTTAGGAGGGATAGAGGGATTAAAAAGGGTGGAGGAGTGTGTTTGTATGTAAAGCCTGAATTAAAGCCATGCGCTAAAGAAATAAAAATAGCTGGCACTGGTGAGGGTGTAGAATCACTCTGGGTAGAGATTTCGTCTGGGCAAAAGGTATCAAAAAGAATTATCATTGGTGTATGCTATAAACCACCTCGTATAAGTGTCGAGTATGAAGCCGAGCTACTCTTGCAGATACAAGCGGCTTCACAGCTGGGTCAAGTTGTTGCTATGGGTGACTTCAATTATCCAGACATTGACTGGGGTAATGGGGTTGCTAAGACAGAAAAAGCTAGTAGGTTTGTAAATATGCTGAATGACAACTTTTTATTCCAGCTCGTTCAAGAACCTACTAGGAATAACTCTCTTTTGGACCTTGTAATAACTAACAATACTGAACTCATCTCTAACATTTGTGTGGGTGAGCATTTAGGGAATAGTGATCATAACATGGTCTCCTTTGAGATTCTGTTGCAGAAGCAATTCTATAAGGGAGTAACTAAAACACTAAATTTCAGACGTGCAAACTTTGACAGTATAAGGGCATCTCTGCAACATATTAAGTGGGAAATGCTTTTCACAGGGTTAAACACAGAACAAAAATGGGAAGTCTTTAAAATGCTGCTTAATAAATATACTTGTCAGTATATTCCACTTGTAAGCAAGGAACGTCGTTGCAAAGCAAAACCTTTTTGGTTCAATAGAAGCGTTGGTGTTGAGGTGGGTAAGAAAAGACGTGCTTTTAAGGCTTTCAAGTTAGCTGGTACAGCCGAAACATTTATAAGGTACAAGGAGGCCAATAAATCATGCAAAGAAGCTATAAGGCAAGCTAAAATTGCTATAGAAAAGGATATTGCAGCAAGCAGTAAAAAAAATCCAAAATTATTTTTTAAATATGTCAATAGTAAAAAAATGAAGCAGGAAGGGGTGGGACCCTTACTATCAGAGGGGGGTCAGCTGGTTGATGAAAACAAAATAAAAGCGCAGATTCTGAACTCGTATTTTTCATCTGTGTACACAAATGAAGAACCAGTAAGTGAAGGTTTCCTTCTTAACACTCCCAATTCTAGTAATACAACTAATGATGCATGGTTCACACATGAAGAAATTCAAAAGAGACTTGAACATGTTAAGATTAACAAAGGTCCAGGGCCAGATGGTATTCATCCCAGGGTAATTAGCGAGTTTAGCTCTGTGATTGCCAAACCTCTTTACTTAATTTTTCAGGATTCATTGAGATCTGGCATTGTGCCGAGAGACTGGCGAATTGCTAATGTGGTGCCTCTATTCAAAAAAGGATCCCGTTCTCAGCCTCAAAACTATAGGCCAGTTAGTCTGACGTCAGTATTAGGAAAGCTTTTCGAAGGGTTAATAAAGGATAAGATACTGGACTTCATAGCAAATCATAATACTATGAGTTTGTGCCAGCATGGTTTTATACGTAATAGATCTTGCCAGACTAACTTAATTTCTTTTTACGAGAATGTAAGTAGAGACCTCGATTCTGGGATGGCAGTGGATGTGATTTACTTAGACTTTGCTAAAGCATTTGATACAGTGCCACACAAAAGGTTACTGGTTAAATTAAGGAATGTTGGCCTGGAACATAGTATTTGTACCTGGATAGAGAACTGGCTAAAAGATAGACTACAAAGAGTGGTGGTAAATGGAACATTTTCTAATTGGACCAGTGTTGTTAGTGGAGTACCGCAGGGCTCTGTACTAGGTCCCTTGCTTTTCAACTTGTTTATTAATGACCTGGAGGTGGGCATTGAAAGTACTGTTTCTATTTTTGCAGATGATACTAAATTGTGCAGAACTATAGGTTCCATGCAGGATGCTGCCGCTTTGCAAAGTGATCTGTCTAAACTGGAAAACTGGGCAGCAAACTGGAAAATGAGGTTCAACGTTGATAAATGCAAGGTTATGCACTTTGGCAAAAATAATATAAATGCAAGTTATACACTAAATGGCAGTGTGTTGGGAGTTTCCTTAAATGAAAAGGATCTAGGGGTCTTTGTAGATAACACGTTGTCTAATTCTGGGCAGTGTCATTCTGTGGCTACTAAAGCAAATAAAGTTCTGTCTTGCATAAAAAAGGGCATTAACTCAAGGGATGAAAACATAATTATGCCTCTTTATAGGTCCTTGGTGAGGCCTCATCTGGAGTATGCAGTTCAGTTTTGGACTCCAGTCCTTAAGAGGGATATAAATGAGCTGGAGAGAGTGCAGAGACGTGCAACTAAATTGGTTAGACGGACGGAAGACTTAAATTATGAGGGTAGACTGTCAAGGTTGGGGTTGTTTTCTCTGGAAAAAAGGCGCTTGCGAGGGGACATGATTACACTTTACAAGTACATTAAAGGACATTATAGACAAATGGCAGGGGACCTTTTTACCCATAAAGTGGATCACCGTACCAGAGGCCACCCCTTTAGACTAGAAGAAAAGAACTTTCATTTGAAGCAACGTAGAGGGTTCTTCACAGTCAGGACAGTGAGGTTGTGGAATGCACTGCCGGGTGATGTTGTGATGGCTGATTCAGTTAATGCCTTTAAGAATGGCTTGGATGATTTTTTGGACAGACATAATATCAAAGGCTATTGTGATACTAAGCTCTATAGTTAGTATAGGTATGGGTATAAAGAATTTTAATTAAAAGTAGGGAGGGGTGTGTGTATGGATGATGGGTTTTCATTTGGAGGGGTTGAACTTAATGGACTTTGTCTTTTTTCAACCCAATTTAACTATGTAACTATGTAACTATGTAACTAAGAATGGCCCACACTCACCTCAGGAGATTTCCAGAAAAGAGTAATAGAGAAAGAAGCAGCAAGTTGTTATGAAAACCTCATTAGAACAGATAAGAAAGTACAAGGCACGTATATGGAAGTAGTTAGTCCAGAATACAATACCCAAAATGGGACTATCTCTGGTCCAAACAGTACTACAGAAATGTATTCTCATAATCCTCAGGGTTTTAATAATCAATACACTGAAAGGGGTGGATATGGCAGAGGTCGCTGGAATGGAGGTCGTGGTAGAGGAAGAGGTAGACGTAATTGGGTTAATCAGAATAATAGTTGGGGTTCTCCCAATAACTCCAATACTTCACCAAATAATACTCAATGTTTTAATTGTCATGAATTTGGCCACTGGCGTAATCAATGCTCCTGCCCGCCGTGTCCTACGTTTCAAAATCAACGAACAGTCCCTAATGCCCCAGCCCCAACATTTCAAACACAAGCACCTCACACACAACCCCAGACTTCGACAAATTCCACTCCCAGACACACCATCAACTGGCCAGGTTCTACATAGGGCTGCCCTGAAGGTTGTACCCCACTTTTCCCTGTCATCTCATCCTCATTCAGTGCAGACCCATACATTGTATTAAACGTTGCAGGAGTGGATTTATTATTCCTAGTGGACACGGGAGCCACCACCTCCTGCATTAATACAAAATATTATGAGGGAGACAGACACGGATCGATACCTTCAGTTGGGATTAAGGGGGTACTAACTCCCACCTTCCAAACACCACCTTTACCTATTGTATGCCCAGGCTCTACCCGTACCATTTCACACTCATTTACACTCATCCCTGGGTGCCCCGAAAATCTGTTAGGCAGAGATCTATTCCACAAGTTAGGATTTCAATTCATCAGAATTTCCCCTGATGGGGGCCTTTCTGCAGATATTTTTGTTTCCGAAACTAACTATTTTTCTAAATTTTAACGACCTTTTTACTAACCCTTCCATTCTGTCTGTATGGGCTAATGACAAATTTGATGTGGGCTTTGTTGACTGTACACCTTACAAAGCACTACTTAAACCACACTCACATCCAGTATACATAAAACAGTACCCTCTTTCACAGGAAAAGTTAGATGGTATCGGCTCGTTAATACAGATATTCCTTAATCAGGATATCCTCACTAGTGTTGTTTCTCCTTACAATACTCCCATCAATCCAGTTCCTAAGAAGAACAACGAATTTCGATTTGTACAAGATTTAAGAGCTATTAATTCACTAATTATACCAATTGCACCTATTGTGCCAGACATTACGGTTCTTCTTACCTCCATTCCGTGTGATGCTTTGGTGTTCACGGTTTTGGATTTATCCAATGCATTTTTTTCGGTTCCAGTAGACCCTGAGACACAATTACTTTTGGCTTTTACTTTTGAGGGGTTCCAACTTACCTGGAAACGCCTCCCCCAAGGCCTAGTGGATTCACCAGCGGCTTACTCCCTGGTGCTCCAGCATACCCTTAAGTCATGGGCCCCCGGCCATGGTTCTGTCCTGCTTCAATATGTTGATGATTTATTGTTGTGTAGTCCAAGCCAGGAAGCTAACCACCATGATACCACCTCACTGCTGCAACATCTAGCAGCAGAGGGTCATAAGGTTGCTAAACATAAGGCTCAGATGGGGGCTGAGACTGTTGAATATTTGGGATTCATTCTTTCCCACGGCCAGAGACAAATAAACCCAAAGAGAGTACAAGCACTGACTAAGATAAAAAAACCTGAAACTCCAAAGGAAATGCTGTCCTTCCTTGGCATTGTCAACTATTGCCATCAATGGATACCGAACTGTTCTTACTTTGACAATATCTTAAGACAATGTACTAAAAAGGATGCACCACCTTACGTACAATGGACTGAACAAATGACTAATGCTTTTCATTCTCTCCTACAGACATTGGTTAGAGCATCTGCGCTTGGTTTACCTAATTATGCTAAACCTTTTCATTTGTATGTCAAGGACACCTGTAAAACCATGGCTGCGGTCTGTGCTCAAGAATCTGGGGGAAGTTTTCGTCCTGTGGCCTATTTTTCCAAAGTAATGCCGCTTCCGGTACAGGGGATGCCGGCGTGTCTCAGAGCTTTAGCAGCTAGTGCTATGGCTGTTGAACTGTCACAGTCGGTCACAATAGGCCACAATACTATTTTGCACACCTCACATCAGGTTACACCCCTATTGAAGAACATTACCACCCAACACATGACCTCCCAAAGATTAAGTGGCTATGAAGTTATTCTATTAGGTACTGCAAATTTACAGATCAAATATGCAATCAACACTCAAGGGCCTGCTGCCATACTGCATGCTCTATTACATCTGTCTGACCCTACTAATGCTTTTATACTTGATCCTCATGACTGTGTTGAATCTATCCACTACTCTACCTCACCTCGACTCGATCTAACTGACACTCCTTTGTCACATGCCACTAACGTTTTTGTTGATGGTTCCTGCTCCAGGCCTTCCGATGACACCTACAAAGCAGCATATTCAGTTGTCCAACTCCCTAATATTGTACTCGAGACTAAGTCTATCCCTGTTAATTCTGCACAAGCAGCAGAACTTATAGCACTCACCAGGGCCTGTCACTTATTTGCCAACCGCCCCGTTAATATATTCAGTGACAGTAGATACGCTTTTGGGGTAGTTCATGATTTTGGCAAAATTTGGCAACAAAGAGGTTATGTTACTACAGATGGGAAATCCATCGCACACCCTGCCCTCATTGATAATCTTTTACAGGCCATCCAACTTCCTTCCGAAATTGCAATTATCCATTGCAGGGCACATACCAACAGAACTGATGAGATTTCCCTCGGTAATGCCCTAGCAGACCAGGTTGCCAAACTACCGCATCCTCTGCCACTCCCACTGTCATCCCCATGTATCTTCACAAACCTCCGAGTTGTCCAGACAGTCAAATTCTACAGTATTTGCAAACATTTGCCACTCAGATTGACCTGCATTTTTGGGAACAGCAAAATCTTATCCTTGACCAGTTTGGTCTTTATTCCATCCAAGGCAAAGTTGGTATCCCCGAAAACAGTTTACCCCTACTTATCTCTCAAGCTCACGCCATTGGCCATAGGAATTCTAAGCTCACTTTGGCTGAAATGCAAAAACATTTCATCGCAAAGAATCTCAGACAGCATTGTTCTACCTTTGTTAAAACTTGCCTCATCTGTCTTAGGGCCAACACCTTAGGAACACACAAAGTACACCAACATTTGCCTCCCCCAATTGCACCTTTTTCTCATGGGCAAGTTGATTTTAATCATATTCCTAAGATTGGCAAACTACAGGAATATTTGCTAGTTTTTAGCGACCATTTCTCTCGCTGGGTAGAAGCTTTCCCTTGCCATCACAAGGACGCCAAAACCGTTGTTAAGTTTCTAGTTAATAACATCATACCCCGATTTGGTTGTCTGCAACAAATTAACTCCAAAATGGCCCAACTTTTGTTAATTAGGTCCTCCAGCTTCTAGTTTCCACCTTACAAATCACATGGAAGTTTCACATTCCTTACCATCCACAGAGTGCCGGTGTTGTTGAGCGAATGAATCGCACCATAAAGGATAAGCTCACCAAAGCCACATATGCCACATGGACTAATTGGAAGTCCTTTTTACCTGCAGTACTAGCTGAAATACATATGACACCACATTCAGTTACTAAATTATCTCCTTTTGACATTGTCATGGGACGCCCATTTCCCACTCCCTGGGTCAAAGGCCCCTTA
The DNA here is from genome assembly GCA_038501925.1 of Xenopus petersii. Classification (NCBI taxonomy): domain Eukaryota; kingdom Metazoa; phylum Chordata; class Amphibia; order Anura; family Pipidae; genus Xenopus; species Xenopus petersii. Next base: position 108,630,781 of record CM076680.1, on the reverse strand, counting down.
GTCATCCAACACACTGATCTTAATTTAATTCAGGAGGAGTATGTACGTAATCTTATTACTACATTGAATGGCATCTATGGTGATGTTTTTTTGTCTTTTCCTTTGCCCCCCCAGGAGCCGACCCACCCATTTCGCCCAGGCGATCCTGTTGTGGTTCGACAGCTCCATCGCTATCGAAAAGGGGGATTCCCATTTGGCCCACGAGTCAGTGATTGCCATCACACGGACAGCAGTCCTCACCGATGCCAGCGACCATTGGATCCACGCTTCACGAGTGAAACTCGCGCCAACACTTCCAACGCCGGGAACTGAGTAAAGCTGACTACACGGAACAAGACACCACCACCAAATCCGTCACAGAAGGACCCGAAGATGACGTCTCGGGCCCTCACACCCCTACCACCGATGATGATGAGGAAGTCCACAAAATATGCACTATAGTGCATAATTGGCACTTTCTTTTTTCTATTTTTCCCAATTATGATAATCCTTAACTGCATATGTTACCCAAACACTCACAGCCCTTTGGGATCAGTTTGTTACCACTTTTTCAAGAGCAATACAACACTCCATCACCATGAACGATCAAACCCCATCGCCACCTTAGGAGGTCAGTCTACTAATGAACGACAAGTTGTAATCAAACAAAGTGATGGCACTACCACCTTCTGGTATAACTCCGTTGGCAAAAAATCTTAGCTCAGATCGGTGTCACCTTATTGATTGTCTTAATTTTTGTTTCATTTCTTTTCTGCTGTATAATTCCCTATATCAGGAAATTAACTTCATCTTTAATTACTTCTTCTGAGGGCTTGCAACTAAGCTTATTCATGCTGCTCGCGTATAGTCACTTATGTGACTAAAAGGGGGATTGAAAGGGATTGCAAGGGGCTAATGTCTTTTCCTGCCTGAACACTTGATTGCACAAGTATGCTTCTTATCAAATACACACAAGTTGTAGATTGTGTAAACATACTATAGCCACTCAGGTGTTCAAACATTACCAATTATAGGGTAATCACATTGTGCATAACATCACAATGGAATCTCTTTGTTTACTATGCTATATAAGTTGTAGTACTACCCATAATAAACTGAACTTGTTTTGCAACACACAAGCCTACAGTGTCGTTAATTGCAAGTTCCCTGATCAGCACGCCTGGAGAGATGATATCAGATGGTTTACCGTTGCATCAAGTATAAGACGAGCTGGCTCGCAGCTGCAAGGATTGTGCAGGGATAGCACAGTGGAGTTTAGTGGCCCTAACACCCATTGAGTCCAATCCAATTCAGCACATTCAGACACAAAGCAAAAGATACCATATTCATTTATCATCACAGACTACAAAGCTTGAAACTAAGGGGAAAATTTTTATCTATAGCCCCAAAGGTGAAAAAAGGTTATACAAACAAAACACCCATAGAAGATGGGTTTCATCAAATTGCACTGCGCGTCAAAAATAACGTCGCGCGTTAAAACACTTACTTGTGTCTGCGACAAAATATTTTGATGCGCGACGAAATCGGGCCGCGCGTCTCGTTTCGCAAATTTTTCGCCGTTTCTCGAATTTAGCTGGAAATTCGGGAATTATTCGGCGAAGCAAAACGCGACAGATTCGCCCATCACTACCAATTACTCCATACACATAGTCTCACAGACTCTTGGAGAGAAATAAATGGCTCTAAACGGGATTACACCTTTTACTCCCACACACATGGCTCCTATTCTAGAATCGATTATATTTTAGTGAACACTTCAGAGACTACCTCTCTAATTGATTCAAAGCATATACAATGTGCCTGGTCTGATCATGATATTGTGCTAACACTTCATTTACAAGTCCCTACACTTAAGCGACCTAACTGGAAATTAAATGAAAGTCTACTAGCAGATCCTGAATGTATATTTCACAGGAGATGAAAATTTTTTAACCAAGACAATGTTACTTCTGATCAGGGATGTAGCGAACTGCCGCCGGCGTGTTCGCGAATAGGGATGGAGCGAACTGTTCTGCGGCGAACTAGTTCGCGCGAACTTCGACCGTTCGCGTCCGCCGAACGTTCGCGAACGTTTGGGGACGTTCGCCAATTTGGGTTCGCGCTCGATTAGGTCGAAGTAAACTCGTACGATCGAACGATTTAACAATTCGACCGAGGGAATAGTGTCTTCGATTCAAATGGTTCCGTCGTATCGAGCAATCGAATATGATCGAAGTGATCGTTGCCCCACTTATATTCGAATCGTTCGATTCGAACGTTTATGCCCCACTTCCTTTCTGACATTTTTTTCATACAGGAAGCCCTCCAGTGGCCATTTTAGGTGCATTTTCGGCCTGATTGCGCACTTGCTATTTAGACTGCACAGGTGGAGGAGGTGTTTTAAAGCAGTTGAAAAAAAAAGCCTGCAAATGGCTGGGAGGAGGATTGAGGAGGAGGAGGAGCAGGGGGAACGTCTCTCCAGCCCTGGTGAGGTGCCAACTGCGGCTGGATCCCACACTATGTGGGATCTTAGTCGTGGTAGATGGGGGAGAGAGGAGGGCTGGGGGGTCACCAACAGGGGTTCCTGGGTGGAGGAGGAGGTAGAGAGTCGGGGGTCCCGTAGTGGGGGTGAGAGTAGGGCAGGGGGGTCCCGTAGTGGGGGTGAGAGTAGGGCAGGGGGGTCCCGTAGTGGGGTGAGAGTAGGGCAGGGGGGTCCCGTAGTGGGGGTGAGAGTAGGGCAGGGGGGTCCCGTAGTGGGGGTGAGAGTAGGGCAGGGGGGTCCCGTAGAGGGAGGGAGGAGCGTAGGGCAGGGGGGTCCCATAGAGGGAGGGAGGAGCATAGGGCAGGGGGGTCCCGTAGAGGGAGGGAGGAGCATAGGGCAGGGGGGTCCCGTAGAGGGAGGGAGGAGCATAGGGCAGGGGGGTCCCATAGAGGGAGGGAGGAGCGTAGGGCAGGGGGGTCCCGTAGAGGGAGGGAGGAGCGTAGGGCAGGGGGGTCCCGTAGAGGGAGGGAGGAGTGTAGGGCAGGGGGGTCCCGTAGAGGGAGGGAGGAGCGTAGTGTAGGGAGGGTGTCCCCCAGCCCACACAGGGAGTCCCCCAGGGCACGCTGCGTGTCTCGCTCACCACCATCTGGGGCACGCAGCGTGTCACGCACCCCACCCAGGGCTGAGAGAGGCTTCCCCAGGAGGAGGCCACAGAGGCTGCCGAGCAGCTCGGAGGAGGAGATGGAGGCACCACCACCAACTGCCTCAGAGAGGAGAGAGGAGGAGGAGGAGGAAGGTGATGATGGAGGAGAGGAGGGCCCCACCAACAAAATGGCCCGAAGGTTTACCGGTGAAGAGAATGGAGCACTGGTGGACGAGGTGATAGCGCGATGGGATGTGCTGTTTGGGAGTCAGTCCCATCGCATCAATGCTGCCAGACGCCAACAACTCTGGCAGCAGGTGACGGACAGGGTGAACACTGTGGGCGCTTTACACAGGGATCGGACAACTGTGTATAAGCGCTACAGTGACCTGAAGCGTTGGCTAAGGGCAAAACTTGTTACCAGGAGAGCGAAAGCCCAGAAGACCGGCGGAGGGCGTGTCCCTCCACTCAGACTTCAACCCCATGAGCGCCGGCTTCTGGACATTTTGGCCAAAGAGGGCAGTGAAGAACTGGACACAGACTGGATACGTAAGTAGACTTTTATAGAAACAAATATCTGACTCCTTTTGTTCCACATTCCCATTAGGGATGTAGCGAACGTCGGAAAAAAAGTTCGCGAACTTGCGCAAAAATGCGAGCGGTTCGCGAACAGTTCGCGAACCCCATAGACTTCAATGGGAAGGCGAACTTTAACATCTAAAAAAGACATTTCTGGCCAGAAAAATGATTTTAAAGTTGTTTAAAGGGTGCAACGACCTGGACAGTGGCATGCCAGAGGGGGATCAAGGGCAAAAATGTATCTGAAAAATCTGCCTGTGTGTGCTTGGAAGAGATAGTGTAGGGGGAGAGCTGTTAGTGATTTCAGGGACAGATGATAGTAAGTTTGCTGGCTAGTAATCTGCTTGATACTGCTCTGTATTGGAACAAAAAAATAAATAAAAGCAGTCCTTACAAGGACTACTGTTATTGCAGCAGTCAGCAGATGAGATCAGAAGCAGGACAGCTGCCCACTGCAGCTACATACAGAGCACTGCAGTAGAAGGTAGATTACTAGCCAGCAAAGCTACCTAAGCTTAAATGTCCCTCAAACCCCTGCAGACTTCTGTCCCTCCAATAACAGAGCAGTATCAACACGATTACTAGCCAGCAAACTTTCAACTGTCCCTGAAATCACTAACAGGCAGCAGCTCTCTCCCTACACTATCTCTTCAGCACACACAGGCAGAGTGAAAAAAACGCTGCAGGGCTTCGGTTTTTATAGGGAAGGGGAGTGGTCCAGGGGAGAGCTTCCTGATTGGCTGCCATGTACCTGCTGGTCTGGGGTGAGAGGGCAAAAAAAAGCGCCAACAATGGCGAACCCAAAATGGCGAACGTCGCGCGACGTTCGCGAACTTCCGGCGAGCGCGAACACCCGATGTTCGCGCGAACAAGTTCGCCGGCGAACAGTTCGCGCCATCTCTAATTCCCATTATTTACATAAATGTCTAATGTTCCCTTTAGCATATCACTTTGTTGGTAAAATATTGCTTCTGTTTTGCATTAGAGGAGTTTTTGTGCTTTTCTTTACAGCTTTGCTGTTTGTTTATTATTACTAGTTATTAAGTGCAGCTGTAACTGACAAAATGGGGAGCCATTTATTTATTAACCATTTCTCCACTATAGCACAAATGTTTAGAAACTGCTTTAAAGGGTGGTTCACCTTTAAGTTAACTTTGAAGTATGTTATAGAATGGCCAAGTGTAAGCAACTGTTCACTTGTCCTTCATTATTTTTTTAAATTACTCTTTTCAGCTTTAAAATGTGGGTCTAGAAAGAAAGGCTCTACACATTGATTTTTTATTACTCATCTAACTTATCAGAACATCCCCAATTCTATTCCAGTTTCTTATTCAGATAAATGCATGGTTGCTATGCTAATTTGGACCCTAGCAACCAGATTGCTGACATTGCAAAGTGTAGATCTGCTGAATAAAAAGCTAAATAACTCAAAAAACACAAGTATTGTCATCTATATAATTCTCTTCTGCTTGTATGATTGCAAATGTATTTAAGTTTTAACCATTCCATCCATAATAGCTGTGCCATTATAGATTCACGTTTAACCATTTCATCTCCCTAGTTGTGCCATTATACAGTAGATTTACGTTTAACCATTTCATCTTCCTTCCTGTGCTATTTCATTGGAGTTAGTATTTCGAATGAGCAATAAAATAGATTTGTAGCATGTGAGAGGTCTGTACACCAGGCTACTAGCCAAGTACACTTGCAATTCTATATTTTTTTGTCTCTTAATACCTTTTTTCTTTCTTTACTCAAAATTGCAGGACCACCGCAAACATCGCGCCCGGACAGTGACCAGGACCAGGGTGATGCTGCTCAGCAACCCCAGGAAGAGGGTGAGACTGATGACTCTGATAGAGCCCCGGAAGCTCAAGGTACAGACATGTTTAATGTTTGTGACAAATGTAATTGCTCCCTGAACTTGTTTAGAGCATTACTAATGTCCTATTTCACATTACAGAACACCGAGCTGAACGCCGCTCCCAGTCGCCAGCCGTGATTCCTGTGGTGCCCCCCAGACGTAAGATCAATGTTTATAACTAATAAACTCTTCCTTTATTTGTCAGTGTGTCACCAAAGATGCAAGTAATGGTTAAGCTGAGGAGAGGTGGTTAGGAGAACAAAATAGGATCAGACAGGGCCACCATCGGGGGGGGCAGTTGTCATGGGCCCGCACGTGTCTATGGGGGGGCCCGGCCATGCTTCACTTATTTGATTATCCGGGCCCCCCTGTCTTCAGCGTACTGCCAGCTCTCTGTGCACGGAAGCTTTTCGCCTATTAAGATTTCCTGTATCCTCATTGGTCCTTTAAGAATAAGGCCCAGTAAATCTGCATTGGGATTGGATCCCCTTAACGGGACTTATTCTTAAAGGACCACAAGGATACAGGAAATCTTAATAGTAGAAAAGCTTCTGTGCACAGAGAGCTGGCAGGCAGTTAGACACAAAACCCTCACAAGCAATTTTTCATAAAATTTGGGGGTATCTGAACAATTTTTTTTACTTGCAGGGGGGGCCCTTATCACCAATGGCTTTTTCTAACTTGTGTGTGGGGGGGTTACCATTTTTAGCACTGTTGTCTGTGTTGTTTTTAAACTGTAGTGTGGAGTTGGCGGGATCTGGGGTGGGGCCTAGGCTGGGTGGGCAGGCCCAGAAAATTAGTGTGGATGGGGCCCTGAAAATTTTGTTGTACGGGGCCCTGTGATTTCTAATGGCGGCCCTGGGATCAGACAGCAAAAGCAGAGTTTATATGGGAACCAGTAATAATATCTCCTTAGTGGCTGTTACAATGGAGGGTATGTTTAGTATTCTGAGCTGGGAAGAACTGAGCATGCTCATGAGCCAACAGCCAAAGCAAATTCCTGAGGCGGGGAAGAGTGAGTTAGAAGAGGAGAAGGCATTTAAATGATTAAGGGGATACTGCAGCCTTTACTGTTAACCTTTTAAAAACCAGTAGCACGTGTCTGAAGCTTTAAAAGAGGCCGTTCACTGATTACATTTTTGTTGGGAGCGTTTACATGTCCTTTAAAACAATTTTTTTTGTCTAAGAAAAAACATGTTTTCCAAGCTACAGACTGGTATGAGATTTCCACTGTAATGTTGTGTTTATGCCACCCCCCAGACTAAAACACCACCCCCAATCTAACTTGGAACCTTTTGTAACCTTTTGTTTGTTGTGGGTTATGCACATGTCCAATATATATATTTATATTTGATTTTTCTTGTAGATCGTGCTGCTGCCACAGCAATTGGGGGACCACCACAAGAGGAAGGACGGCGACTGGCTGATCAACCTGCGGCACAACCGGGGCTCGTCAACGTGATGCTGGCCATGCTACGCCAGCAGCGCTACCAGGATCTCAGGATGAGGCGGTGGATGGCCCATATCTATGCAGAGATGCGGGAGACCCGGATGGCCATCCATCGAGGATTCCAGGACCTGGTGGCAGCCCAGTCTCACCGACCAAGGGGCCCTGCTGAGGGTGAAGTCCCTGGTCCACCTGCTGCTCCCCCTCCACCCCCTGAAGCTCCTCAACATCGGAGGGAAAGGGGGCATGGAAGGGGACACAGTCCTGTCCGAGGGGACAAACGTCCCTAGATCCAGTCTGTGTCATTTACCATCTAACACTGACCTCTTTGCCTATTTTCTCCTGGTAACAAACTTTGCCCTATTGACGCTTCAGGTATCACTCTGTCCGTTACCCAGCAATGGGACTGACTCCCAAACAACACATCCCATTGTTTACACTGTGCTCCATTCTCTTCACTGGGGGGTGCCATTTTAACATCTATTGGCACCCTTTCCAATAACATCTGGAAAAGCACTTCAAAACATCTAAGTGCATTTGCTCTAACATATGTATATACGTATGGTGTTATGAGCACCAAGGTGTGCCATATCTTACATCCAATGGCGCCCTTTCCAATAACATCTGGAAAAGCACTTACAAACATCAAAGTGCATTTGCTCTAACATATTTCTATGGTGATGCTGCAGTGTTGCCAAACACATTCACTTGGCCCAAAAAATGTTACATGTAAGGATCAATGCATTCCAATCATTGCAAACACATGACTACACTTTTTATTGTGTATTTATCACCAGTGCAGTGTTGCTTCAAATGTTCCATATGCTAATCAAGCGCTGTTTGTATGTGTTTCTCATGTTAGGAGCATTCATGTAACAATGGCCTATGTTCTGCAACTGTCAAAGTGAAAACAGTGTGCCTTGTGCTTTCCACTATGAAGTATTGATGTTGTCTACCTATGGCCTACTTTGGCTACCCAGCACTCATAATATGTGCTATTGCTGACTACCTCCTCCTCCTCCTCCATCACCTCCTCCACCTGTGGTACTTAAATAGCAAGTCCCAGGTATATGATATGCCTTAAAGGCACAAAGCGTTGGTTGTTACTTTGCACTAGAAAGTATTGTTGTCTACCGATGGCCTACTTTGGCTACCCAGCACTCATAATATGTGCTATTGCTGACTACCTCCTCCTCCATCACCTCCTCCACCTGTGGTACTTAAATAGCAAGTCCCAGGTATATGATATGCCTTAAAGGCACAAAGCGTTGGTGGTTACTTTGCACTAGAAAGTATTGTTGTCTACCGATGGCCTACTTTGGCTACCCAGCACTCATAATATGTGCTATTGCTGACTACCTCCTCCTCCTCCTCCATCACCTCCTCCACCTGTGGTACTTAAATAGCAAGTCCCAGGTATATGATATGCCTTAAAGGCACAAAGCGTTGGTTGTTACTTTGCACTAGAAAGTATTGTTGTCTACCGATGGCCTACTTTGGCTACCCAGCACTCATAATATGTGCTATTGCTGACTACCTCCTCCTCCATCACCTCCTCCACCTGTGGTACTTAAATAGCAAGTCCCAGGTATATGATATGCCTTAAAGGCACAAAGCGTTGGTTGTTACGTTGCACTAGAAAGTATTGTTGTCTACCGATGGCCTACTTTGGCTACCCAGCACTCATAATATGTGCTATTGCTGACTACCTCCTCCTCCTCCATCACCTCCTCCACCTGTGGTACTTAAATAGCAAGTCCCAGGTATATGATATGCCTTAAAGGCACAAAGCGTTGGTTGTTACATTGAACAACTATTCCAACACATTACCTGGCCAGCACTAACCTCATATGTGCTGATACTTTCAAACAGCCCATTTTGTCATATTGACAAGTGTCATTTATAAATCATATTGATTGTTATATTCTGGTTTTGTACGCAGGGCTCCTTAATGCCAAACTTATTTTGTCTTATTTAATTTATGTAAACTTGCCCAGCATGGACACAGGGGCGCAGTATGAATCTCATGCAAGAAATTCTTGCCTGTAACCCTATAAACCTTTTGTAAAGCTCTGGCCTTTAGTGCTCAATGGGGGCTGTTATATATTGAAATGTATGTAACTTGAGACCACAATTCCTTCTGTATGTTACAGATAGGCTACTTTTTTAATTGTTATTAAGAATGCTTATGTGGTGTTCAACAAACCAACAAAGTTTTGTCACAAATCCATATTGTCATTTTATTCTTATAAAAATGTTTGAGATTTTGTCAGTAAACCCACAAAACCAAAAGCTGTGTCTGTTTCTTTTTTCACTTTTGCTAAGGTGGTTTCAAAAAATGCAATACACATGGATAATGTCATTTGAAACATAGAGCAGGTACATCATTTTCAGGGTATATACCTAACAACCCTTTTTTGCAGAGTTAACACAGAGTTCTAAGTTGGACAACAGAAGAAGGGGTTAAATAGGACCAAAAGCCTCATGAACTGACATAAAAGCCCCATGACAAGACCAACATATTAAAGCCAACCAACAGACTTAGGTATTTGTGCATTTCAGTCATTATTGAGTTAATATCAATGAAGGATAAGCCTCACACACTCTGTGGTTGGTTAGCTTTCCATTTGCCAATATTCCCCACAGTTGACAGTTGAAGATCGTCATTAATATGTGGTGCAAGGCCAGGCTGCACTGCAACATGACAAACATAATGGTGAGGTGCAACACCTTCCAGGGCCAATAAAGCACAGCACCCCCAGTGAGTGAGAGGTAAGTGCAATTAGTAGGAGACGTGCCTTTCCTTCCTTATTAGTTAACTGATTAACACACATCCAACCTCAAAGTCAATCAGGTGCCATTAATTACAATCCCTGCTAAAATCACTTAATTGAAGAAAACTACAAGTCCCAAGATGCACAATGCATGTATTGTTACAAGATTGTAGCTAGTCTATGCCAAATACATGCACATTCCTTTAAATGAATCTGTCAAATGGCTTTATAGAAAATATAACGGATAACTTACCCACAGGCCAGCCCTCGGGCTAGGCAATTTGGAAATTGTCCAAATAGGAAAAATGTTGTGTTAGATGGCAAAAAAAAACATGTTTCTGGTGTCAGTATGTCTCTAATGTAATTCAACAAACCTCTAGTGCAGCTAAAACTAAAGCTTAGAATAGTTCGAATCCTTCAATTCGATTACTTCGACAACTAAAGATCGAACGTTTTCCATTCGATCGAATGATGTTGTAATCGATCGAATGATTTTTATTCGATCGATTGGTTAAACCGTTCGATTGTTCGATTAGAAGAATTTTACCGTTCGATCGAATGAAATTCATTCTATCGAATGATCGATCATTCGAATCGCACTAAAATCGGTCTATCGAATGGCAAAAATCGTTCGAATCCCTGTTCGCGAACGCCGTTCGCGAACACCCGAAAAAAATGCGAACGTTCGCGGACAGTTCGCGAACATCGAACACCCGCTAAAATCGTTCGAATCGAACGATTCGAACGATTTTTGCCATTCGATAGACCGATTTTAGTGCGATTCGAATGATCGATCATTCGATAGAATGAATTTCATTCGATCGAACGGTAAAATTCTTCTAATCGAACGATCGAACGGTTTAACCAATCGATCGAATAAAAATCATTCGATCGATTACAACATCATTCGATCGAATGGAAAACGTTCGATCTTTAGTTGTCGAAGTAATCGAATTGAAGGATTCGAACTATTCTAAGCTTTAGTTTTAGCTGCACTAGAGGTTTGTTGAATTACATTAGAGACATACTGACACCAGAAACATGTTTTTTTTTGCCATCTAACACTACATTTTTCCTATTTGGACAATTTCCAAATTGCCTAGCCCGAGGGCTGGCCTGTGGGTAAGTTATCCGTTATATTTTCTATAAAGCCATTTGACAGATTCATTTAAAGGAATGTGCATGTATTTGGCATAGACTAGCTACAATCTTGTAACAATACATGCATTGTGCATCTTGGGACTTGTAGTTTTCTTCAATTAAGTGATTTTAGCAGGGATTGTAATTAATGGCACCTGATTGACTTTGAGGTTGGATGTGTGTTAATCAGTTAACTAATAAGGAAGGAAAGGCACGTCTCCTACTAATTGCACTTACCTCTCACTCACTGGGGGTGCTGTGCTTTATTGGCCCTGGAAGGTGTTGCACCTCACCATTATGTTTGTCATGTTGCAGTGCAGCCTGGCCTTGCACCACATATTAATGACGATCTTCAACTGTCAACTGTGGGGAATATTGGCAAATGGAAAGCTAACCAACCACAGAGTGTGTGAGGCTTATCCTTCATTGATATTAACTCAATAATGACTGAAATGCACAAATACCTAAGTCTGTTGGTTGGCTTTAATATGTTGGTCTTGTCATGGGGCTTTTATGTCAGTTCATGAGGCTTTTGGTCCTATTTAACCCCTTCTTCTGTTGTCCAACTTAGAACTCTGTGTTAACTCTGCAAAAAAGGGTTGTTAGGTATATACCCTGAAAATGATGTACCTGCTCTATGTTTCAAATGACATTATCCATGTGTATTGCATTTTTTGAAACCACCTTAGCAAAAGTGAAAAAAGAAACAGACACAGCTTTTGGTTTTGTGGGTTTACTGACAAAATCTCAAACATTTTTATAAGAATAAAATGACAATATGGATTTGTGACAAAACTTTGTTGGTTTGTTGAACACCACATAAGCATTCTTAATAACAATTAAAAAAGTAGCCTATCTGTAACATACAGAAGGAATTGTGGTCTCAAGTTACATACATTTCAATATATAACAGCCCCCATTGAGCACTAAAGGCCAGAGCTTTACAAAAGGTTTATAGGGTTACAGGCAAGAATTTCTTGCATGAGATTCATACTGCGCCCCTGTGTCCATGCTGGGCAAGTTTACATAAATTAAATAAGACAAAATAAGTTTGGCATTAAGGAGCCCTGCGTACAAAACCAGAATATAACAATCAATATGATTTATAAATGACACTTGTCAATATGACAAAATGGGCTGTTTGAAAGTATCAGCACATATGAGGTTAGTGCTGGCCAGGTAATGTGTTGGAATAGTTGTTCAATGTAACAACCAACGCTTTGTGCCTTTAAGGCATATCATATACCTGGGACTTGCTATTTAAGTACCACAGGTGGAGGAGGTGATGGAGGAGGAGGAGGAGGTAGTCAGCAATAGCACATATTATGAGTGCTGGGTAGCCAAAGTAGGCCATCGGTAGACAACAATACTTTCTAGTGCAAAGTAACAACCAACGCTTTGTGCCTTTAAGGCATATCATATACCTGGGACTTGCTATTTAAGTACCACAGGTGGAGGAGGTGATGGAGGAGGAGGAGGAGGTAGTCAGCAATAGCACATATTATGAGTGCTGGGTAGCCAAAGTAGGCCATCGGTAGACAACAATACTTTCTAGTGCAAAGTAACAACCAACGCTTTGTGCCTTTAAGGCATATCATATACCTGGGACTTGCTATTTAAGTACCACAGGTGGAGGAGGTGATGGAGGAGGAGGAGGAGGTAGTCAGCAATAGCACATATTATGAGTGCTGGGTAGCCAAAGTAGGCCATCGGTAGACAACAATACTTTCTAGTGCAAAGTAACAACCAACGCTTTGTGCCTTTAAGGCATATCATATACCTGGGACTTGCTATTTAAGTACCACAGGTGGAGGAGGTGATGGAGGAGGAGGTAGTCAGCAATAGCACATATTATGAGTGCTGGGTAGCCAAAGTAGGCCATCGGTAGACAACAATACTTTCTAGTGCAAAGTAACAACCAACGCTTTGTGCCTTTAAGGCATATCATATACCTGGGACTTGCTATTTAAGTACCACAGGTGGAGGAGGTGATGGAGGAGGAGGTAGTCAGCAATAGCACATATTATGAGTGCTGGGTAGCCAAAGTAGGCCATCGGTAGACAACAATACTTTCTAGTGCAAAGTAACAACCAACGCTTTGTGCCTTTAAGGCATATCATATACCTGGGACTTGCTATTTAAGTACCACAGGTGGAGGAGGTGATGGAGGAGGAGGAGGAGGTAGTCAGCAATAGCACATATTATGAGTGCTGGGTAGCCAAAGTAGGCCATAGGTAGACAACATCAATACTTCATAGTGGAAAGCACAAGGCACACTGTTTTCACTTTGACAGTTGCAGAACATAGGCCATTGTTACATGAATGCTCCTAACATGAGAAACACATACAAACAGCGCTTGATTAGCATATGGAACATTTGAAGCAACACTGCACTGGTGATAAATACACAATAAAAAGTGTAGTCATGTGTTTGCAATGATTGGAATGCATTGATCCTTACATGTAACATTTTTTGGGCCAAGTGAATGTGTTTGGCAACACTGCAGCATCACCATAGAAATATGTTAGAGCAAATGCACTTTGATGTTTGTAAGTGCTTTTCCAGATGTTATTGGAAAGGGCGCCATTGGATGTAAGATATGGCACACCTTGGTGCTCATAACACCATACGTATATACATATATTAGAGCAAATGCACTTAGATGTTTTGAAGTGCTTTTCCAGATGTTATTGGAAAGGGTGCCAATAGATGTTAAAATGGCACCCCCCAGTGAAGAGAATGGAGCACAGTGTAAACAATGGGATGTGTTGTTTGGGAGTCAGTCCCATTGCTGGGTAACGGACAGAGTGATACCTGAAGCGTCAATAGGGCAAAGTTTGTTACCAGGAGAAAATAGGCAAAGAGGTCAGTGTTAGATGGTAAATGACACAGACTGGATCTAGGGACGTTTGTCCCCTCGGACAGGACTGTGTCCCCTTCCATGCCCCCTTTCCCTCCGATGTTGAGGAGCTTCAGGGGGTGGAGGGGGAGCAGCAGGTGGACCAGGGACTTCACCCTCAGCAGGGCCCCTTGGTCGGTGAGACTGGGCTGCCACCAGGTCCTGGAATCCTCGATGGATGGCCATCCGGGTCTCCCGCATCTCTGCATAGATATGGGCCATCCACCGCCTCATCCTGAGATCCTGGTAGCGCTGCTGGCGTAGCATGGCCAGCATCACGTTGACGAGCCCCGGTTGTGCCGCAGGTTGATCAGCCAGTCGCCGTCCTTCCTCTTGTGGTGGTCCCCCAATTGCTGTGGCAGCAGCACGATCTACAAGAAAAATCAAATATAAATATATATATTGGACATGTGCATAACCCACAACAAACAAAAGGTTACAAAAGGTTCCAAGTTAGATTGGGGGTGGTGTTTTAGTCTGGGGGGTGGCATAAACACAACATTACAGTGGAAATCTCATACCAGTCTGTAGCTTGGAAAACATGTTTTTTCTTAGACAAAAAAAATTGTTTTAAAGGACATGTAAACGCTCCCAACAAAAATGTAATCAGTGAACGGCCTCTTTTAAAGCTTCAGACACGTGCTACTGGTTTTTAAAAGGTTAACAGTAAAGGCTGCAGTATCCCCTTAATCATTTAAATGCCTTCTCCTCTTCTAACTCACTCTTCCCCGCCTCAGGAATTTGCTTTGGCTGTTGGCTCATGAGCATGCTCAGTTCTTCCCAGCTCAGAATACTAAACATACCCTCCATTGTAACAGCCACTAAGGAGATATTATTACTGGTTCCCATATAAACTCTGCTTTTGCTGTCTGATCCCAGGGCCGCCATTAGAAATCACAGGGCCCCGTACAACAAAATTTTCAGGGCCCCATCCACACTAATTTTCTGGGCCTGCCCACCCAGCCTAGGCCCCACCCCAGATCCCGCCAACTCCACACTACAGTTTAAAAACAACACAGACAACAGTGCTAAAAATGGTAACCCCCCCACACACAAGTTAGAAAAAGCCATTGGTGATAAGGGCCCCCCCTGCAAGTAAAAAAAATTGTTCAGATACCCCCAAATTTTATGAAAAATTGCTTGTGAGGGTTTTGTGTCTAAGGGGGGCCCGGCCATGCTTCACTTATTTGATTATCCGGGCCCCCCTGTCTTCAGCGTACTGCCTGCCAGCTCTCTGTGCACAGAAGCTTTTCTACTATTAAGATTTCCTGTATCCTTGTGGTCCTTTAAGAATAAGTCCCGTTAAGGGGATCCAATCCCAATGCAGATTTACTGGGCCTTATTCTTAAAGGACCAATGAGGATACAGGAAATCTTAATAGGCGAAAAGCTTCCGTGCACAGAGAGCTGGCAGTACGCTGAAGACAGGGGGGCCCGGATAATCAAATAAGTGAAGCATGGCCGGGCCCCCCCATAGACACGTGCGGGCCCATGACAACTGCCCCCCCCGATGGTGGCCCTGTCTGATCCTATTTTGTTCTCCTAACCACCTCTCCTCAGCTTAACCATTACTTGCATCTTTGGTGACACACTGACAAATAAAGGAAGAGTTTATTAGTTATAAACATTGATCTTACGTCTGGGGGGCACCACAGGAATCACGGCTGGCGACTGGGAGCGGCGTTCAGCTCGGTGTTCTGTAATGTGAAATAGGACATTAGTAATGCTCTAAACAAGTTCAGGGAGCAATTACATTTGTCACAAACATTAAACATGTCTGTACCTTGAGCTTCCGGGGCTCTATCAGAGTCATCAGTCTCACCCTCTTCCTGGGGTTGCTGAGCAGCATCACCCTGGTCCTGGTCACTGTCCGGGCGCGATGTTTGCGGTGGTCCTGCAATTTTGAGTAAAGAAAGAAAAAAGGTATTAAGAGACAAAAAAATATAGAATTGCAAGTGTACTTGGCTAGTAGCCTGGTGTACAGACCTCTCACATGCTACAAATCTATTTTATTGCTCATTCGAAATACTAACTCCAATGAAATAGCACAGGAAGGAAGATGAAATGGTTAAACGTAAATCTACTGTATAATGGCACAACTAGGGAGATGAAATGGTTAAACGTGAATCTATAATGGCACAGCTATTATGGATGGAATGGTTAAAACTTAAATACATTTGCAATCATACAAGCAGAAGAGAATTATATAGATGACAATACTTGTGTTTTTTGAGTTATTTAGCTTTTTATTCAGCAGATCTACACTTTGCAATGTCAGCAATCTGGTTGCTAGGGTCCAAATTAGCATAGCAACCATGCATTTATCTGAATAAGAGACTGGAATAGAATTGGGGATGTTCTGATAAGTTAGATGAGTAATAAAAAATCAATGTGTAGAGCCTTTCTTTCTAGACCCACATTTTAAAGCTGAAAAGAGTAATTTAAAAAAATAATGAAGGACAAGTGAACAGTTGCTTACACTTAGCCATTCTATAACATACTTCAAAGTTAACTTAAAGGTGAACCACCCTTTAAAGCAGTTTCTAAACATTTGTGCTATAGTGGAGAAATGGTTAATAAATAAATGGCTCCCCATTTTGTCAGTTACAGCTGCACTTAATAACTAGTAATAATAAACAAACAGCAAAGCTGTAAAGAAAAGCACAAAAACTCCTCTAATGCAAAACAGAAGCAATATTTTACCAACAAAGTGATATGCTAAAGGGAACATTAGACATTTATGTAAATAATGGGAATGTGGAACAAAAGGAGTCAGATATTTGTTTCTATAAAAGTCTACTTACGTATCCAGTCTGTGTCCAGTTCTTCACTGCCCTCTTTGGCCAAAATGTCCAGAAGCCGGCGCTCATGGGGTTGAAGTCTGAGTGGAGGGACACGCCCTCCGCCGGTCTTCTGGGCTTTCGCTCTCCTGGTAACAAGTTTTGCCCTTAGCCAACGCTTCAGGTCACTGTAGCGCTTATACACAGTTGTCCGATCCCTGTGTAAAGCGCCCACAGTGTTCACCCTGTCCGTCACCTGCTGCCAGAGTTGTTGGCGTCTGGCAGCATTGATGCGATGGGACTGACTCCCAAACAGCACATCCCATCGCGCTATCACCTCGTCCACCAGTGCTCCATTCTCTTCACCGGTAAACCTTCGGGCCATTTTGTTGGTGGGGCCCTCCTCTCCTCCATCATCACCTTCCTCCTCCTCCTCCTCTCTCCTCTCTGAGGCAGTTGGTGGTGGTGCCTCCATCTCCTCCTCCGAGCTGCTCGGCAGCCTCTGTGGCCTCCTCCTGGGGAAGCCTCTCTCAGCCCTGGGTGGGGTGCGTGACACGCTGCGTGCCCCAGATGGTGGTGAGCGAGACACGCAGCGTGCCCTGGGGGACTCCCTGTGTGGGCTGGGGGACACCCTCCCTACACTACGCTCCTCCCTCCTCTACGGGACCCCCCTGCCCTACGCTCCTCCCTCCCTCTATGGGACCCCCCTGCCCTACGCTCCTCCCTCCCTCTACGGGACCCCCCTGCCCTACGCTCCTCCCTCCCTCTACGGGACCCCCCTGCCCTACGCTCCTCCCTCCCTCTACGGGACCCCCCTGCCCTATGCTCCTCCCTCCCTCTACGGGACCCCCCTGCCCTACGCTCCTCCCTCCCTCTACGGGACCCCCCTGCCCTACTCTCACCCCCACTACGGGACCCCCCTGCCCTACTCTCACCCCCACTACGGGACCCCCCTGCCCTACTCTCACCCCCACTACGGGACCCCCGACTCTCTACCTCCTCCTCCACCCAGGAACCCCTGTTGGTGACCCCCCAGCCCTCCTCTCTCCCCCATCTACCACGACTAAGATCCCACATAGTGTGGGATCCAGCCGCAGTTGGCACCTCACCAGGGCTGGAGAGACGTTCCCCCTGCTCCTCCTCAATCCTCCTCCCAGCCATTTGCAGGCTTTTTTTTTCAACTGCTTTAAAACACCTCCTCCACCTGTGCAGTCTAAATAGCAAGTGCGCAATCAGGCCGAAAATGCACCTAAAATGGCCACTGGAGGGCTTCCTGTATGAAAAAAATGTCAGAAAGGAAGTGGGGCATAAACGTTCGAATCGAACGATTCGAATATAAGTGGGGCAACGATCACTTCGATCATATTCGACTGCTCGATACGACGGAACCATTCGAATCGAAGACACTATTCCCTCGGTCGAATTGTTAAATCGTTCGATCGTACGAGTTTACTTCGACCTAATCGAGCGCGAACCCAAGTACTTGTAACAATAAACTACCAATTTGTTATTTCACCATAAGAACCTCCTGGCGTCCAATCATTTTCCTATTTTTGCTATACTGTAGCCTGAGCCTGTTGTAGTTCTACTAAACCTTAATGGGAAACTTCCACTTAGCGAAGGCCCTGATCCTGATGTGTGAGTCGCAATGTAACCCATGCTCATATCACTAGCTGGACATTTAATATTTGTGGTCTGGATAGCCCAGATTAGGGTCACATTATCCCCAATCATCCTTGGGGATTTTAACTTCCACATCGATGATGCTTCACAACCTGGCCCTCTCGTTTTCTCCACCTAACCTCCTCCTTTGAGTTCCAGCAGTGGACAAAGACCCCTACTCATAAGGATGGCCACTTTCTGGATGTAGTCTTTACTAAAAAAAACTCTCTCTCTCTGGTTTTAACAGTAAACCCTTCCCCCTTTCTGATCACCATTTGGTTCCATCTCTTACTCTCTATGCCCACCGGCTTCTTCCCCCACTGTCTTAGTTCGGGATACAAGTGACATTGACCTTCCAGCCTTAGCTCAGTTTTTCAGGTTCAGTCTCACTTCCTTTAAGGAGATGTCTGATCCTGATACCCTGGTAAGTGAGTATAATCACATACTATCCTCAGCCCCTTTACAGGCTAAGTGTACGTGTGCTCAAAACCCACAACCATGGCTGAATTCACAAACCAGATTCTTACACTCCTGTACAAGATCTGCTGAACGTATGTGGAAGAAATCCCGTACACAAGCAGACATCAATAACTATAAATTTCTACTGTCCTGCCTCAATCCTGCCTTGTCGAAGGCCAAGCAAGAGTACTACACTACCCTTATAAACAATCACAAATCCAACCTACGATGCCTGTTTTCTCTATTCAATACTCTTCTCCATTTGTCATAAACAGTATCAGCCAACCAGACACACTCTCCTCAGGACTTTGCTGATTTCTCTACTAGGATACTGTCATGGAAAAACATGTTTTTTTCAAAACGCATCAGTTAATAGTGCTACTCCAGCAGAATTCTGCACTGAAATTCAATTCTCAAAAGAGCAAACAGAATTTTTATATTCAATTTTGAAATCTGAAATGGGGCTAGACATATTGTCAGTTTCCCAGCTACCCTAGTCATGTGACTTGTGCCTGCACTTTAGGATGGAACTACTTTCTGGCAGGCTGTACTGAATCAGTCTCAGTGGGACTTGGCTTTTACTATTGAATGTTGTTTTTAGATCTACCAGGGAGCTGTTATCTTGTGTTATCTGCTATCTGGTTACCTTCCCTTTTTCTTTTGTTAGGCTGCTGGGGGGAGGGGCGGTGATATCACTCCAACTTGCAGTACAGCAGTAAAGAGTGACTAATGTTCATCAGAGCACAAGTTTGACTGGGGGCAGCTGGGAAACTAACAATATGTCTAGCCCCATGTCAGAGTTTAAAATTGAATATAAAAAAATCTGTTTGCTCTTTTGAAAAATGGATTTCAGTGCAGTATTCTGCTGGTGCAGCACTATTAACTTGAAAAAAACATGTTTTCCCATGACAGTAGCCCTTTAAAAACAAAGTAGAGTCCATCTGCAATCAGATCCCTATCTCTACTAAAGCAAACCAGCTCCTCCTTCCTAAATCCCCTTCATACCTTAATTCCTTCCCTCCGGTAGCAATGTCTGAAGTCTCCAAGCTTCTCTTGTCCTCCCCACTCACAACTTACCCCCTTGACCCTATGCCTTCTTCTCTGCTCAAACACTGTATTGTAGAGCTTACACCACCACTTAATTATTTTCTAGCTTCTGGAACCTTTGCTTCTCCTTTCAAACATGCCTGTGTAAAGCCTATTATTACAAAAGGCCACACTTGACCCGTCTGTCAAATTACCGTCCTATCTCACTTCTACCACTTGCCTCTAAACTCTTAGAATGTACTATGTTCTCCCGTATTACTAACTTTCTACACACCCATGATCTGTTGGACCCTCTGCAAACTGGTTTCCGGCCTGGTTACTCTACTGAGACTGCTTTGTGCAGAATTGCAAACGATTTTTAGGTTGCCAAAGCCAAAGGTCACTTCTCCATCCTTATCCTCCTTGACCTATCATCTGCATTTGATATGGTTGACCCAGGGGTGATCCTGGCCCCTCAGCCGCCTGAGGCAGAAGCAGTTGCTGCTGACCCCCCTTCCCAGGAAATTCGCTCTTAAAGAACCAGGAGCAGCATTTTTGCTGCCCCTGGTACCTATTGGGGCGCTGCCGCCTGAGGCGACAGCCTCAACTCGCCTCATTGGCGAAGCACCCCTGGGTTGACCACTTTCTCCTGATGCAGATTCTGTATTCGCTTGGCATCCGTAACCAGGCTGCATCTTGGCTTTCTTCTTACCTTTCTAACCGATCATTCACTGTCTCCTATGCCAACAAAACCTCATCTCCAGTTCCACTTAATGTGGGGGTGATGCAAGGCTCTGTGCTTAGCCCGCTGTTGTTCTCCCAGTACACTCTTTGACAGTGTAACAAACTGTAACCTACAGCACATAATACCCTACCGAATTGTGTTTGTCTGTTACCCTCCCATTTAGACTGTAAGCCCTACGGGAAAGGGTCCTCCAGCCTTTTGTCTTCTTGACACTGAGCACTTAATCTGTATTGTAATTATATTTTATATTTACGTGAATTGTATTTTTTAACTTATTGTTAATTTTTTTTCAATGACCTCTTGTTTGTTACTTCTAATTTATTGTTTTGCTGTATGTATAAAAATATACATACATACATGTTCTTTTTTCTTTCTGAAACAAGTGTAAAACAATAAGGAAAGGCATATAACACAACAAAGTGACAATAC
The DNA here is from genome assembly GCA_038501925.1 of Xenopus petersii. Taxonomy (NCBI): domain Eukaryota; kingdom Metazoa; phylum Chordata; class Amphibia; order Anura; family Pipidae; genus Xenopus; species Xenopus petersii. The sequence continues at coordinate 108,609,873 of CM076680.1, read as the reverse complement.
AGTTTGCTCTTCATAACAGTGCAAGTCATTTAACACACATTACTGCATAATAAGGCTCTCTCACGCAATTACCAAGAGAATAGGAATGTTTGTATTTATATATACCTTGTATTACAAAACTTGCGTATTTGCCTGCCCTTTCCATTGACCTACAAACAAATGTTTGCAGGCATAAATGTAGGATGTCAAGACAAAAATCATATAGATAGCAACAGCATGATATAAACACTCATACACATAAATATTCTTTCCCTGCTCCTGCCCTTCCCCCACGTTCCATGTGCACACAGTTTACGTGCAGCTCAAAGAGCATTATTGACCCGATGCTTCCTCCCCCTCAGCCCACATCTGCCTGATTGCTCAGCCATTTGCTGCCAGCCGTTTAACCCCATGTGCGAAAGGCTCGCTAGATGGCTGACGTCATAGTGAGCAACACGGCAGTGCATAAACAGAACGCTGTGGACGTGCTACCCAGCAGAACGCTGTCCCCCTCCTCCTTATTTAGTAGCTATTTAAAATGTTGACAACAAGTGGGACACGTCAGGCTTGTGTTGGCCTCAGCAGCCTTTGCCGTCCCAAGGGAAAAGGCAGAAGGGGTGGGGAGTGGTATAAAAATGTTTGCATCAATGATTTGCGCAATTGTATCTTACACTAGTGCCTGAACCTTAAGGTTGTCTTACTCGTTATACTTGAAAGAAAAGACGAGGAAGTTGGAGAGTTTTCTTTAATCCGTATATTTTATAGCCCGTTTTCCTTATTTTAAAGACTTTTATTTTTAACCTAACTAACCACTGAATAAACCTGGGTTCTCGTGTTTAGGCTACGAATATATGACGGACAAGTTTACTTGGCACAAAATAAGAATGCAGGTGACATTTTTCAGTATACAAAAGTAAGTGCTAAGTAAAGATACTGCCTGCTGCAAATTGCTTGTAAAGATACGGGTGAAACAAAGGGGCAAAATAAAGGACAATGAAGTATGGAAATAGTTAGCTAGTGATTGGTAGCAATAAGCAGACACAGTACATATATGCCTGAACTTCTCAATAGAGATATGTCTTCTGCCAAGACTTGTTTTACCAAGCAATCATTTATGAATAAAGTACCACTTAGGTGTGGTTGTGTCATTGTTTTACCCAATACAAAATATGCTTAAAGCTGTTTAAACACTATTTTTTCAAAGTTATTATTTGGCCTTTGCCATGACTAGCCATTTTTATTTTTAGCCAAATTTAGTCAATATATATTGACAGCTTGTCCACGCCACCTACTGGCTTCAAATAGGTGAAGTTAGAACAAACAAGAATGAATATGCTAGAAAGGATTACTATGTGTGAGGATTACAGTGAAAATGAAAAGAAGACGAGACAGTCAGGATGTGAGATACTGTAGAAATATTATATGTATATCTCAGCATTAGAAGAGCTTCAATTAAAGCTCTGCAAGGCAGGGACCTCCTTAATACTGTGTCTATTACCACATGAGACTTAATTTCATTATATTCGGTATATTTATTTATTTATCATAATGGTTGGCCTCCATTTGTGTACTTTCTTACACCGTAAGACTGAACAACGCTGTATATCTTTGTATCGCTTTATAAATAAATGTATCATACTTAAAGGGGTTGTTCACAATGAGTAAACTTTTAGTATGATGTAAAGAGTGATATTCTGAGACAAATTGCAGTTTCAGCTAGCTAGTTGCTAGGGTCCAAATTACCCTAGCAACCTTGCATTGATTTGAATAAGAGACTGGCAAACGAGTAGGAGAGGGCCTGAATAGAAAGATGAGTAATACAAAGTAACAATAACAATACATTCGTAGCCTTACAGTTACCCTTAAAAGCTGGAAGGAGTCAGAAGAAAAAGGCAAATAATTCAAAAACTATAAAAAAATAATGAAGACCAATTGGAAAGTTGCTTAGAACTGGCTATTCTATAACATACTAAAGGTTAACATAAAGGTGAACCACCCCTTTAAATACAAGACATTGGAAACACTCCAAAGCTGTATATTTAGACACTTGAAGTAAAAGTCATATAATTATATGTGGTATTTTTGGCTTCCCATATAATGGGGGGGGGGGGGGTGGAACAATGTCAGAGGCATTTTCATAGTGCTAAGCAGCAGAGGGACTGGATACATTGTCCTATACAGATTGCAGACCTACAGTCATATGAATAAGTTAATTCTTTGGAGTTTCTTTGGAGTTTTGTTTATCATTGGCTAAGCTTTCAAAGTAGCAACTTCCTTTTAATGTATAACATACCTTATGGAAAAAGTAGTATTTCAGCAGTAACATTAAGTTTATTAACAGACAATATGCAATATGCATCATAACAAAATTAGACAGGTGCATTAATATGGGCAACCAACAGAGATATTACATCAATAGTTAATTGAGCCTCCTTTTGTAAATGTAACAGCCTCTAGACGCCTCCTATAGCCTTTGATGAGTGTCTGGATTCTGGATGGCGGTATTTTTGCTTATTCGTCCATACAAAATCTCTCCAGTTCAGTTAAATTTGATGGCTGCTGAGCATGGACAGCCTGCTTCAAATCATCCCATAGATTTTCGATGATATTCAAGTCAGGGGACTGTGACAGCCATTCCAGAATATTGTACTTTTCCCTTTGCATGTGTTATCTTTATTAAATTTACTGTTCCTGTTTAAGACCACTTGTGCCCAAGTTTCTTTGTAAATGTGTAGACCCTTCCTCCACTATTTCTGCAAGAGTCCTGCTGAGGTGAGGAGTCACATGTAGCAGTGCTCTGCACAGGGCTGCCATCAGAAATCATGGGGCTCCGCACAACAAAATTTTCTGGGCCCCCCTCGCCACCCCTCCCTCACCACCCCTCCCTCACCCATGTATGAAGGCCACAAAGACTCCAGCACTAAAACATTAAGTGCCCCCCTACAAGTTTAAAAAAAGAACTTTGGTGCCCAGGGCCCCCCTACAAGTTTTGGTGGTCAGGGCCCTCTACAAGTTAAAGAAGTTTTTTGTTTTTTTTAAAAAAAAAAGCATTAGTGGTCAGGGCCCCTACGAGTTAATAAAAAAAATGTGGCCAGGGCCCCTACAAGTTATTTAAATAAAATAATTGGCCAGGGCCCCTACAAGTTTTTTTTTAAAAAAACACCAATTGGCCAGGGCTCCTACAAGTTTTTTTTTTTTTTTTTTAAAAAAAAAACAATTGGCCAGGGACCCTATATGTTCTTTTTAAAAACACCAATTGGCCAGGGCCCGTACAAGTTTTTAAAAAAAAAAAAAAAAAAACAATTGCCCAACAATTGCAGCTCACTGATGGCAGGGGCCCGGCAATGCAAGAAAGTGCAGCATGGTCAGGCCCCCCTTAACTCCCCAAATCATCCGGGCCTGGTACAACAGCTACATTTATAGACACAATAAGAAAATGGCTCTTGGGCAGACTGGAAGCTGATGTATTTGGCACCATGTTATTATAGGCTGTTGCCATGTGGTGCAGAAGTGAAAGTGTGATCTGCCCTGACAATTGCCTCTGTTGGAAAACATTATATGAAAGTTTCCAGAATGTCAGGGAGGAATAATGATAGCTATTTTCAATTCCATAGAGAATGGCCAGGACTACCTTATGCATATTGCTTTTCTGGATTCTTTGAGACAATAAAGGGGCCATTTACAAAGACCTGGAGTAGAAGTGAAAGTACATGCCCCTTAGTGCTTTCACAGATAGTACTCTGGACATCACACTGCATACAAAATCTAGTGTGAGGTGCAGAGCAAAGGTCAGCCCTGTTCTTGCCACCTATGTACCTCCCCACATCTAACTTAAAAAAATTATTAAAATGGTAAACGCTGATGTTTGAATTGTTCAGTAAATGTTCCTGGAGAAATGCTGTGACACTTTAAAGCATGCTTTAAAAAAAAATCCCAATTATATATGTTTAAAGAACTGCTTTATCAGTTATTGGAGCTCTGCATTATTTCACAAAATGTAATCTATAAAGGCTGGAGTGAACAGATGTCTAACATAACAGCTAGGACCCAAAACTCTGTATTGTTACCAGTCAATCAGTAACCTATGACGGGGGATTTTCACTTTTGAATCTGACATGCTTGCTAAGTATCAAAAGTACGCTAATAGGGGCAGATTTATCAAAGGTCGAAGTGATTTTTCGAAGTAAAAAACTTTAAATTTCGAAGTAATTTTTGGGTACTTTGACCATCGAATAGTCCAACTTCAATTCGAAGTTGAAAAAAACGTCAAAATTAGAATAACGAAATTTATCATGTAGTGTCTCTTTAAAACTTCGACTTCGACTATTTGCCACCTAAAAGCTGCCAAAGTGCTGTTTTAGCCTATGGGGGACCTCCTAGAACCTGTATGGAGGCAATTGGGGGAGTTTGTGAGATTAAAGATTGAAGTTAAAAAAACTATGAATCAAAATAGATCGAAAGGCACTATTCCTTCGATTGTACGATTCGAATACGGACCACTTCGACCCCCAAAAACCTTCGACATCTATTCGGTTGGTCTTTTTGAAGTCAAGGTTTTTTTAACTTCGAACTTCGACCCTTGATAAATATGCCCCTAACTGAACAGTTATGTGGCCCTGCTGCAAGTCGCTGACTAACTAAGAGTTAGAAAGCTGCAAAGCAGGATGTTGGTTTCTGGCTATTATGTTGGATATCTGTTCACTCCAGACTTTATTTATTACATTTTTGGCTAAATAGCTATATTAAAAAAAAAAAAATTTCACAGCCTATTTAGCCAGTTTTTATGTTTACACTGAACTGTTCCTCTAAAGTGATACTGACACAAAAACTACTCTTCAAAACATTACTGTACATTAAAAGTTACCTATAGGTCTGCTTTTGTAAGTACTACAGACTACTGTTGTACTTTATATACCAGATAATCCCCAAGACAAGTTCAATGTATTGACAGCCTGTCACCTTCTCAAGGAATACAGTAAACCACTGGCGGAGGCAATATCCATTGAGGAATATGTGCAAAATTTATATGGGGAAAGTATCCATATAAATTTATGGCGTTACCAACCAAAACCCCATAAAAGAGAGGGGAAAATTTATAGATATGTTCTATAATAATGTTCTGTCAAAATCTTATAAACCTACAGTAATTTTAATCTTACCAGAGAGGAAATGATGGTGTTAAAACAACTCCCTAATGACCCACTATTGATTATTAAATCTGTGGATAAGGGTGGTGGGGGCAGTGCTTTTAAGTAGAGCGGCCTATTTAAAGTAGGCCCCCTGTTTACTGGGGGATTGTCCTTTTTATCTTTAAAGTGTTGGGTCTTTACCTCAGTGAGAGACCTTTCCAATGATTCAGCCAACACCCTTATCAATGTTGCAATCAGAGAAGGAAGTTTATTCAGAAACAGAATACAAGCATTCAGTAGCTCGGGTGAGAACGTTCTACTGGTCTCAACCCTTGCACATATATTTATTAGGTTACAGGTTATAATCCAAAAGCATTGTGTTATACATGATTGGCTAAAATATCACTTGCAAAATATCCGTAATACTGCTAAGCAAAATATTCTTATATGGGCATAAACTTTATACTTGGTATGGCTGTTTGTTTATCCGACCAAAAGCAATTTCTTAATAGCCTGCTAGCTAGGTGCTGGCTATCAGGTTCCGCTTTTATAACTGTCTTTTGCACGTAGCTATATTAAAATTAAAAACATGTTTACTGCTTCTAAAAACATATGCAGAATGAAAAGATATATGAACCAGAGTTCAAAGGTCACCTAGGCCTTAGGTTAGTTTAGGATTCATCAAAAGCAAAACTCTACGCATATGTATTTCAATTCTTTTAACACTTTGATACATTAAAGAATAAGTAAACGTTTTTTTTTTCTATCTATAAATTTAATCTAAACAGCCCCCCAGATTAATGTACCTTAGTCCCTGCTGCAAGTCTGCTCTGGTTCCAGTGTTGTCAGCAGCTTCTTTCCCCTTCTTCCTAATGCAGAGTGAAGCCCCACCCCTAAGCTTGCTGAGCTCTCCTTATCTCTCTGACTAGTCAGAGAGATCATTTGCATGCTGTGTCATAGCAGGGAGGAAGGCAGAGCCAGTGTGTGCACGAGCAGCTTCTTTTTTTTTTCTCCTCCTCCTCACATGCACTCATTCCAGATCACAGCAGCACTGGGAGGTAGAGCTGGAAGACTTCTCTGATACTGCTAATGCACTGTAGGTAAATTAACAGCCTTTTCTCAATTTATAATATATTTTAAAATGCTATTGATTGTTATGCCTGATCTGCCCTCTAGTTATGTAAAGAATAAATCTGATTTGTGTTTAACTGTTTACTGAATTTGATTAACTCATTTATGTGTCCCTTTGTCTTATTTACTGATCATTTTATGCGCAAAGCTATTTCATTTTTTGTTTTTATATTTATGCACACTGACATAGATTAACTAGAAGAGTGTAAGTAGCTCATTCAGAGTTTCCTTTGTGTGATGTCATGATCTATTTGTGTGAATGTTTGTGTAATTGTTATAGTAGCATGAGGCATGCATTGAGTGATTTATATAACAATTTTGTATGGGCAGAGGGTCCTTTTAAACATGTTAGTATCAAAATGCCAGCCTGTACTGGGAGTTGTGAGGGTTTTGGGGTGGAGTCGGTTGTGCAAGAGAATGTTGATGAGACTTGGGGGGTTGATTTATTATCCGTAAGAATGGCAGATGGGGATTTTAATCTGTTAGAATCAGAATGGCAGCCTGTTCTGGGAGTTGTACACTATAGTGTATGTTCAGGGACTAATGCAAGAAATTGTTAGTGATGCTGTGGGAACTAGCTTACTAATCATTTAGGGCAGAGTTGAATTTGAACATGTTAGAATCAGATTGGCAGTATGTTTTAGCATTTGTAAATTATAGTAAAGGTTCAGGGATTTGTGCATGTAATTGATTAAGTGACGCTGGTTATCTGGCTTGCTATTATGTTAGAAGGGCAAAGGGGACGTAAAATTAGCGAGAATCAGAATGGCAGTCTGTTATGGCATTCAAGTTTATGAGATGACAATGTACTAGACTTGGAGACTAGGCCTTCATACATAGCACCTTTTTTTTGTAATACACAATAAAAAGATTAATAGTTCATGGATCCATGGTACCACCATCCAAATATTTCTCAGTTATCCCTTTTTTTGTATCCAAACTTTTAGTACTTCACATTTATAAAATAAATTGAATATATTGCACATGTCTAGGGAGGCAGAAGGTAAATACTGCTAAGATGCAGCACAACCCAGACCAGTGAATTAGTGATTTTTTTCCAAGGAGGTGTGCCTGACCAGTGACTTAATTTTTCCTTACCTTATATACAATTGTACATTACAAAATATTATTTGAGCAAAAAACACTTTTTTTTCTGCACCAGGGCCAATGGGGCTGTACTCACTCAGGCGCATGTAGGCACCGAACGCAGGAAAAATGCAGCATGTTGCGTCTCAACCTGCGTGTTCGTGTTGGCCTTTCTAGAAAAGAACCATATGTAATATTACTTTGTTTATATCATGACGTTTTGCTTTGTGTTGTATGCCTAATTCTTTTGTAATTATTTATTTGAACCATACTCACTTTAAATCTTACTTCCCTCCTAGGTCTTTATTTTTCCCAAGGAGAATTTTTCAAAATAGCTGGTAAGTAATACTGTGGCTGTATCTATAGCCGTCTTTGGGGTAACTACCCGATCCCAAGTACAGAGTCTCATCAGGAGCCTCTAACCCTGGCTCCCTCGGCCATTAATTTGTGCAAGTGCGACAAAAAACATAAAAAAGAATTTCTGGGCTGGTGTCAGATTTAGAAGATATAAAATGCAGTTCCCCTTTAGATGATCAGTGACACAACTGTATATGTAAGCAGCCCTGCATGTGTATAACATGGCTATTGTATATTACAGGCAGAATGGATTACTTACACACACACTTGAGTAACTGCTTGGACTTCAGCTGTCAGACTCTCAGCCCCATCATGCAGGTACTAGCTGCTGTTAATTCTAAGGAAAGGTAGCACCCTGTGCCTGTTGTCCCTCTGGCAGAAATTCCCCACTGATGACCCCGGGCTCTGGGGTAATTAATGGCCACAAGTTTGCTGTTAATAAAACTCCAACTACATCGAGCCTAAATTCCCACCCTGCGAAGAGTATTCTCAAAATAACTACTTGCACAACCAGTCCCCAGAATACTACGAGCGGCCGAGGGAGCCCGGGTTAGAGGCTCGTGCTGAGACTCTGTACTTGGGAGTGGGTAGTTACCCCAAAGACGGCTATAGATACAGCCACATTGCTCCGCCGAGCCAAGAATCTTCTGCAACAGTCCAGGATCATGGGATCTCTCCAAAGTGGTGCAGTCAATCTCTGACGCAACTTGTCCAAAGCCACGTCCTCAGGCAGCCTCCACAGCACTGTGATTCCTCGTAGCCTTTAAATTAACTTTTAGTATAACGTAGAGCAGGGGTGCCCAGGACGTCGATCGCAGTCTACCAGTAGTTCCCCGTAATGTTCCTGGTAGACCGCGACCGACCAGAGAGAAGGGGGCGTGGATCACTAATAGCGCAACAGCATACCTGTCACTTTCTCCATATTGGACTAAACTAAACCATTTCTCATTGAAAGGGAACATCTCTATCTCTCACTGTTGCTTAATTCCTTTGCGTCACCTATTTATTTTAACAGAAGGAACACAAAATACAGAATTCATTCCTCTGTGATATATCTCGCGCGTTGGGTGTGACACCATGAGGATGTGGGTTGAGTGAACTAGCAACCTGTCTCCTGCTTTGGTTCGCTCCTTTTCTGCCGGTGCCTGGTACAGCACACTGTTTGTAGCTCAAAGCCTTGGCTTTTCTTTATTTATGGGGAAAGAAGAACTGCAGACAAGGGGGAAGTCAGAAACCACGTTAGAACAGAGACAAACAGGGAAGCGGCGTGGAATGTTGCAGAGTGAGCGACCGTAGTGAGACATGGAGGAGGAGGAAGAGGGGATGTCATTTAGCAATCCGGAGGGATTTGTAGACGATAGCAGTGATGGGTGTGAGTGAAGGGATACTAGAGTGGGGGCACTGGAGGTATCATTGGGTGCTTAGGCTCCTAGGGTGCATTTTTTATAGGACAGTGCTTTAATAAAGCTTTGCACTGCAGTACCAACAGGGCCTGTGTTTGAAAAATGGGCTCCCCTGACAATGCATTAATACTCGGACCCTCATCAGAGGGATGGAATTAGTTACAATGTTACATAACTGTTGAAGCAGCTTAACTCCCAGCTTTTGGTAATCTACAACTCCCAGTATCCTGACAACCTTCCGGTAACAGCTGGAAGGCTGTAGATTGGTCGGATATCAAACAGCTGTCGCATGACACAATATATCTTTGGTACTTGTACCCCCAGGTAGTGTCGGTGTTGGGGAGAGAGTGCATATCAGGGAGTTGTAGTTTAGCAACAGCCGGGATTGCTGCAGATTGGGCATCACAATGGGAGTCGCGCCTGCCCCCTTTTACCCTGTGGCAAAGAAAAAGCTCTTGTATTTTAAAAGGATTGCAGAATACTAAGGGAAGTATACTGCCAAGTGTCTGATTCTGTCATTCCAACCAACCAACCAACCAAGGGAAAGGGTGTGGTTTTTGTAAAATAGGTGTCTTTTGGGGGACGTCCCACTAATTTTATCAAGGTAGATCTCCTGATGGGGGCCAGGTCTCAAGAGTAGATCTCACGGTAACAAAGTCTGGGCAACCCTGACGTAGTGTGTGAAATTCAGAGAAGATTTGCAATTGGTTTTTGAATTTTATTATTTATGTTTTTTTAGTTATTTAGCTTTTTATTCAGAAGCTCTCCAGTTTGCAGTTTCAGCAATCTGGTTGATAGGCTCCAAATTACCCTAGCAACCATGCATTAGTTTGAATAAGTGACTGAAATATGAATTAGAGAGGGTCCAGATATAAAGATGAGTAATACAAAGTAGGAATAACAATACATTTGTAGCTTTACAGATCAAATCCGAAATTTTAGAGGAAATCCAAAGAAGATTTGTCACTGGGCTTTCATACACATGCCGATAATCAGTCCAGTCTGGCAGTAGGCTTTGGGTTAGGTCAGACGAGCAGATTCGGGAGATTTAGTTGCCTGTCGACTAATCGCCTCTTCTGCGTGGCGACAAACTCCCCTGAACTCCCTTCCGTATGCTTGAATGAAGAATCACCTGCGCTAATGCACTCGCGGTGCTTCGATTTCCAAAGTTGCCTCACAAGTAAACTTTGGGTGACTTCGGAAATCGAAGCGACGCGAGTGTGTTAGCGCAGGCGTTTCTTCATTCAAGCAGATGGAAGACGGAACTGCCTCCCAGCCGGTTAGAGTGTAAATCGCCTTTGAGTGCCATCCCGCTGGTGATTTTTCAGTGTAGCCGGCTAGAAGATAGGGCAAGGCAAATTGGGGAGAGTGTCGCCCCAAAGAGGAGGCAAATAGTGCCAGGCGACTAAATCTCCTCGAATTTGCCCATGTGCCCTTACCCTTAGTTTTCCGAAGTTGCCTCACTAGGAAACTTCAGGACTTTGGAACTTTCGACTTTGGAAACTGAAGTGTTCAGAGTGCCATCCCACAGGCGATTTACACTCTAGCTGGCGGGGAGGCAGTTCGTGGAGATTATTCGCCCGAAGAAAAAACAATTTGTCGATAGGGCGACTAATCTCCCCAAATCTCCACGTGTGTCTCTGCCCTTAGGCTACTGCCAGACAGGACTGATTATTGGCATGTGCATGAAAGCAGGCCTAGAATCAACTGACTTGCTGGAGTCTGGTCAGTGGCATAAATAACACTCTCGCGGGACTGCACTGTGGGGGCCACAGGTCCTGAGGGGCTCCTGCCACTGCTGCCAGGGTTCAGGCACCCACCTCTTCAGGCCAGAATAAATAAAATCTCCCGTCTGCCACCACCTATAGGGCAGTGGCACACAAAGCTACAGGGGGAGATTAGTCGCCCAGCGGCAAATTGCTTTCTCTTCGGGCAACTAATCTCGTCTGAACTGCTTCCTCGCCGGCTAAAGTATTAATCACCTGCGGGATGGCACTCAGAACATTTCGGTTTCTGAAGTCGCCCAAAGTTTCCTCATGAGACAACTTTGTTTTCCAAGTGCCACCTCGCAGGCGATTTACACTTTAGCCGGCGGGTGGCAGGGCGGGCTGGGCAACTAATCTCCCCCTGTAGCTTTGTGTGCCACTGCCCTTAGGAATAACACAGTGCATGCGATGTGTCAGCTCCAGATGTGTTGTGGAGTTCTACCCTAAAACACCAACCAATAAAAATTAAAACCAATTAGAAAATGTCTCAGAATATCAGTTTCTACATCATACTAAAGCAATGCGTTGGGCATTGTAAATATCCATAGTATCTCTGACCACACTGTATGATATAATTTAACATTAGTAATATGTCGTAAATGAATGGAACATTTTTAATATTAATAAAACAGATTTTAATTGGAAATTTTTAACAAAATACTGTATATATTTTAAAAAAAAAAAATTATAAACTAAGAGCCATGTCGGAAGCATCATAATCTTCTGCAAATTTGAATCCAACATACAGGCCATGTGGGTCAGGATACGTTTGTCGGATGGCATTTACTGCACATGCAGGTATTGGTCTCCTAATGCCAACTCCTAGGTATCCATGAGCCAAGACCGTAAAACACCTATATGCCGTTTTGCGCAAGTTTCTAGAAAATAAAAACAAGAATGAAAATGATTACACAGTGTACATTAAAAAAAGATTTTCTAATGAAAATTACTATAGTTGACCATGCAACTAAGGATCGAATTGTTTGGTAAGGTTGCTGAATGATTGGATCTTCACCCGATATGCCCACCTTAAGTGGGCAACATCGGGCTAATTCAATCGTTTGGCATATCAGGAAGCGATCCTCGCGGTATGGCCAGCTTTGTTCTATTTCCATATGGAGTGCATTCTCAGCCTGCGGATAAGCAAAGCCTGATAATCTGCCCTGTTGCAAAGCCTGATAATCTGCCTGAACCTGGAAGCACTGAATTAGTCCAGATGAAGGTACACGCAGCGTATTCCTGCATGAAACTGCTCGAGTATGCTATCTTGGGTAGAAATTTGCTGTATGTTTGCATGTACCCAGAGTGAAGTAGTGCTTCAGAAATGTAGGGGAAGACGAATCTGCCCCGTGTGGCAGTAGGCTTGCCTTATAGGGTTTTGGTTGCTAATGATGAATACACTTGTAAATTTCTATAATATATCACTCATTGACATATGATAGATCTTACTGTTACCTATTGTATTCCGGGTCATTAGTATGACTGCGAGTGACTGTGCCCAAAACTCTGAATATGAAATCTATTTCAGATTTCTTTAAACATCTTGATCTAAAGTCTCCATTTTCAGTAACACATTGTCCTCCTTCTGGAATGAGACTTAATGTATTATGATTCTCACGGCAGCAAATTGATTCCATTTTTGTTGGCATAACAATGCAGTTCTTGCATGTGCACCAGTTTATGTTTCCAACTCTTATTAATGGGTCATTTTCTTCAATTCGATTTTGAGCTGCTGTAGTTCTTGGTGCTCTTCTTGGATTGAAAGGGAAGGAAGGCCCATGATTCTGCGAACAGGCTCTTGCCTGCATTTCTATGAACAGTTGTTCACGCTAAAAAACAAATAGTATATTACTATACACAGAGAAAGCGACAGGGCTATTTGAAATCATAAATAGGATTAATTTAAAAATGGTGCTTTTATGCCACTATATGTTAGCCAATATTAAAATAAATTTGTTTGCTGTTCAACTTCATTAAGACCGAAAAACAAATATTGTCCAGTATCATGGTTTAGAGCAGTGATCCCAACCACTTGGATGTTGCTCCCAGTGACCTCAAAGCAGGAGCTTATTTTTGAATTCCAGGCTTGGAGGTAAGTTTTGGTTGTATAAAAACCAGGTGTACTGCCAAACAGAGCCTCAATGTAGGTTGACAATCCACACAGGGGCTACCAAATGGCCAATCATAGCCCTGATTTGGTACCCCAAGAACATTTTTCATGCTAGTGTTGCTCCCCAGCTCCTTTTACTTTCTGAATTTTGCTCACGGGTTCTTATGGTTGGGGATCCCTGGTTTAGAGGAAGGCTATAAAAAACTATCTTAGAGGTTTAAACTGACAGTTTCAACTGTAAGGAATTTAATAAGGAAATAAAAGGCCACAGGCACAGTTGGTGTAAAACCCAGGTCTGGTAGGCCAAGAAAAATACAGGAGTGGAACATGCAGAGGATTGTGAGAATGGTTACAGACAACCCATAGATCACCTGCAAGAACATCTTCCTACGGATTTGTACATCGTTCTACAATTCAGCGCATTTTGCAGAAAGAACATCTGTATGGCAGGGTGATGAGAAAGAAGCCTTTTCTGCACTCATGCCACAAACAGAGTCACTTGTTGTATGCAAAAGCTCATTAAGACAAGCCACAGTCATTTTAGAAAAAAGTGTTCAAACAAGACAATCACCCTAAACACACTTGGAACTCTACAAAGGAATTTATGAAGAGGGAGAAGTACAATATTGTGGAATGGCCGTCACAGTCCCCTGACTTGAATATCATTGAAAATCGATGGGATGATTTGAAGCAGACTGTCCATGCTCGGCAGCCATCAAATTTAACTGAACTGGAGAGATTTTGTATGGACCAATGGTCAAAAACACCACCATCCAGACACTCATCAAAGGCTATAGGAGGCGTCTAGAGGCTGTTACATTTGCAAATGGAGGCTCGACTAAGTATTGATGTAATATCTCTGTTGGGGTGCCCACATTTTATGCACCTAATAATAATAATACGTCTAATTTATGATGCATATTGTATATTTTCTGTTAATCCAATAAACTTTATTTCACTTCTGAAATGCTACTGTTTCCATAAGGCATGTTATATATTAAAAGGAAGTTGCTACTTTGAAAGCTCAGCCAATGATAAATAAAACTCCAAAAATTTAAGAGGGGTTCCCAAACTTTTTTATATGTCTGCAAGGTATGACTGTATAAGAAGTATAAGGTTAATTCAAGCTCATGCAGTTTCTCTGCTTGTGTATATGCCTGAACAAAGAAAGAGTCCAGTCTGGGAATCGTTTGACGGATTAAAACAGTGGCTTTTAAAAAGTTTATTTTTGTAATATAGTTGTATTGCCAAATTATAACACTCACCCTTGATGGTGTTTCTGCATGGTTAGAAGGTCCTGCAGAATCAAAATGTGTTCTTTTTGCTGCCATCCTGGGAAGTAGCCTAGAAAAGTGGGGTCTGCAATTTTTTTTTTAATATTTGCATTTCCTTGAGATAAAAAACAAATTTATTAAACATAATGTGCCAGATTCAATTTAGTAAGGTAAAAGTTTACCAAGTGAAAAGTCATAGACGATAATCAATTTCAGATGCAATTCAACTCAGAAACACTTATGTAACCATTGATCACTTATGTAAACTCAATTTAAGTCTAAGGGAAAAATCTTGAAATGAATGTGTAGAAAAATGTTTTGTTTCTTGAATTGAAAATCGTCCATGACTTTTCACGTGATGAACTTGAGATAACTTTTTCTCACTGAAACAGAAAGATCTTGGACCCAAGCATTCTGGATACAATAAATTTTATTATTTTCTCCAAATGTATAGTTCCCTTGTGTACCATTTAGCAATTTACACTCCAAGGGTTCCAAAGGAACCAATAGCCACTCACCCAAAATCTCCCACTAACTGGCCTTCAGGTTGGGCCCCCTTAGCTCATAACAAGGTTACATATATATATGAGCATTTGGGTAACAGTAACCCTGCTATAGTTCCAGGGGTACCCAGGGTACAAATAAGCACTCACCCCAAATCTCTCCCTAACTGACCTTCAGACTGGACCCCCTTAGCTTATAACAAGGTTACAGATATATAGAAACATTGGGGTGTCACCCTGCTATAGTTCCAGGGGTACCCAGGGTACAAATAAGCACTCACCCCAAATCTCCCCCTAACTGACCTTCAGACTGGACCCCCTTAGCTTATAACAAGGTTACAGATATATAGAAACATTGGGGTGTCACCCTGCTATAGTTCCAGGGGTACCCAGGGTACAAATAAGCACTCACCCCAAATCTCCCCCTAACTGACCTTCAGACTGGGCCCCCTTAGCTCATAACAAGGTTACAGATATATAGAAACATTGGGGTAACAGTCACCCTGCTATAGTTCCAGGGGTACCCAGGGCACAAATAAGCACTCACCCCAAATCTCCCCCTAACTGGCCTTCAGACTGGGCCCCTTAGCTCATAACAAGGTTACAGATATATATGAGCGTTTGGGAAACAGTAACTCCAGGGCACAGTTAAAACATTTTTAATTTATATATAAATGTAAAAAAACCAGTTTGGTGTTTTCTGGATTAAAATCTGCTCTGTGTGCACAGTAACAGGTGGATTACAGTCCTGTCAGTGTAGTAATAAAGTGTCCTAATTGTGACTCCAGAGTGAGGCCCTGTGCACACAGAGTATTTTTTTCCCTTTTCTTAGCCCTGCAATTTTCCGTTAGGATCCTCTTCCCTACAATTCTCCATGTGCCTGAACTAAAAATTATAGCTTTAGCCTCAGTGCGGGCACATGCAATAGAGTGTAGGTTTGCACAAAAAAAGCCTCCTTTAAAGGACCAGTAACGTCAAAAATTTTTACAAAATAATTTGTTAGAATACAACAAAAAAAAACACCAACACTAATTAAAATTTAAAATAGCAAAGCCTTTATTAAGAAATAACTTACAGAAACTCCACTTCCTGTCCTCTTCATAAACGGCGAAAAGGCGACCATCCATCTGCAGCGCTCGATTTCTCCTCCTGGCTATACACTGACAGCGTGTCCTCTGCCCGATCGCCTTCTCCAGCTCTTCTTCATCCAGCAGCAGTATGAAGGCAATGTCTCCCGCTCCTCCGCTCCAGGAATGCAGCCCTGACTGCCGACCCCTTGCCCACTCCATCACTGTCAAGGCAGCTGAAACAAAGCAGCCACAAAAGAATGCGTCCAACACTGAGCCGGCAGGAGGAGTAAATAAAAGTAAATCATACAACCTCGGCAGGTCTGCATTGAGTGTATTAGGAGGCTGCGTCTGCACCGCTCCAGGGCAAAGGCTGCCCCCCCCAAATCCTTCCGTTTCACGATTCAGCCTTCAGCAGCCCAACAGCAGTTTGACAGAGGGAACAGCAGCAGCTGCAGGCGGGGAGCAGCACGGCTCACCATAAGAAGCTCGTCCTCCTGGGGTTGCCGGCTCAGTGTTGGACGCATTCTTTTGCAGCTGCTTTGTTTCAGCTGCCTTGACAATGACGGAGTGGGCACAGGGTCGGCAGTCAGGGCTGCATTCCTGGAGCGGAGGAGCAGGAGACATTGCCTTCATACTGCTGCTGGATGAAGAAGAGCTGGAGAAGGCGATCGGGCAGAGGACACGCTGTCAGTGTATAGCCAGCAGGAGAAATCAAGCGCTGCAGATGGATGGTCGCCTTTTCGCCGTTTATGAAGAGGACAGGAAGTGGAGTTTCTGTAAGTTATTTCTTAATAAAGGCTTTGCTATTTTAAATTTTAATTTGTGTTGGTGTTTTTTTTTGTTGTATTCTAACAAATTATTTTGTAAAAATTTTTGATGTTACTGGTCCTTTAAAAAATTTTCAGGCCAGCTGCATCTGCCCGCACTGAGGCCAAAGCTCTAGATTTTAGTGCAGGCACATGGAACAGCGTAGGCAAGTACGGAGAAATGCATGGCTAAGAAAAGGGAACAAACTAGCCAAAACACATAGGGGCACATTTACTAAGCTCGAGTGAAGGATTCAAATGAAAAAAACATTGAATTTCGATGTATTTTTATGGGTACTTCGTCCATCGAATAGGCTACTACGACCTTCGATTCTAACTAAAAATCGTTCGAATATTCGACCATTCGATAGTCGAAATACTGTCTCTTTAAAGAAAACTTCGACTACATACTTCGGCAGTTTAAACCGACCGAGGTTCAATGTTAGCCTATGGGGACCTTCCCCAGCACTTTTCTAAGTTTTTTTATGATCTAATAAAAATCCTTCGATCGATCGATTAAAATCCTTTGAATCATTTGATTCAAAGGATTTTACCGTTCGAACGATTTTAATTCACTCAATGTATTTGCTGGCAGTTTTACCATAGCGCCACTTTCATGGTGATTATGCTGGTGGAACCCAGAGTTAACAACATCCTGATCCGTTGCTAACCTGTGGCCATATAGCTGAACATTGAACTAAATGTGTGATACCTAGCAACCGACAGACCGTACGGGACCTTCCTGGAATGTCACAGGGACACTCGCATATTAAAAATTATCCGTAATAATATTTCCATAATATTTTCTAATTAGTGATAAAATATATATATATTTTTTAATTAATTCCCTTTCTAGATTGCTTGCACTTACATCTTCATTTGTTTAATTGAATTGTTGAACTTGAATCTGCCCCATATTGTTGAAAACCTCAAAAAAAAAAATTGCAACTTGACTGTGCAGTGAGTTACAGTTCAACAACTGCAAAGTGCGATTTGATCTGCGGATAAAAGGTACCCCCAATTATGTATTGATGTATCATAGCCTATACAATTGCTTGTGGTGATTTAAAAAAAAGGGTTTTTATTTTAAAAGTTCTTTACTTCTCCTTTAAGATTTCACTAGGGGTGTTATTCTTAAATGGTAAAAAACATTTTTAGGTACCATGTGTCACTTTTACTACATAACTAAAATGCATAAACATTTGGAGGGATAACTGATAATAGCTGGTATGGATTCTATGATGGTCAACCTCTCGCATTATTCAGCACTTTTTCCGGGTTGCTATTATTCCCACATTCTGCATGGCCTATTATCCTTATCCTAAAGAAATTACAGCATGCCTTAATAGGTATTGGAATATTTTTAAATCTGACCCCTTTCTAAAGCCCACACTTGCTAATTAACCTTAGGTCTTCTTTAGGAGGGCAAGAAATCTAGGGACCTTTTAGCACCTGGCCAATTAAGAAAGATTCAAAACCACCTTTTATTAGAGAATATTAACTATGGGATGTTTAAATGAGGGAAACTGAAATACATTACTGTTTTGACAAATCAGGTCACTTCCTGGGTGACAGGGGAAATATTCAAGCAACACATATCTGTAAGTGAAAGGGTGTTATTTATTTGTTGTCCTGTGCCTGCGGATTACAATATAATTATTTTACTAATATATACTAAAAGACTAAAAATATTGAAATATGACAGAACATATGCCTTGTCCAAACATTATTGGTATTGAAGTAATACATTCTTCCATTAAAGAACATAAATTAGTAAAACAATTACACAAAAACTAAATCTATTGGGTATGTAAATTACAAACATTAATACCAAATGGCCTGAATAAAATATCTGATTTTATGGTGATATAATACCCTATTTGCCTATTTTATGAATATACTTTTATTGTCTTAATTCGCTGATATATATTTACATATTCATTTTTAGGTAATTTTGTAAACACTCTTTTATATATATTTATATGATTATTTATATGTAATTTTAATCCATTTGTATCCATATATGGCTTTATTTTGATGCTTAGAAAATGTTGTTTATGTTGTAAATCAGGGCTGTCCAACTGGCGACCCCCCATATGTGGCCCTCCACATCAAAGTCTGCCTGCTGTGTCTGCTTACCATGTGTAAGATTTAAAAGGTATCACTACAGAGATTAACTGGCCCCTGCATAGTTTAAACTTCAAATTCACACTGTAATCCCCTGTATTGTTCACACGTAATCCCCTCTGCATTGTTCACACATATTGCCCCCAGCCCAAATCTATTGTTCACACTCTAAAAACATGTACTGTTCACACCTGAGACCCAGACTGAAACTGCCAACATTTTCCACCTGTTCACACCATATACAAAATTCTAATGGGGCACCAGCACTGTGTCACTGTATGTAGTACATATTAGACTGGTCCTGATTTTCCTGTCTCCTGTTCTGTCTTCCCTATGCCGCCTGTGTCACTGTGTGTGTCATACTTTGCCTGCTCTTTGCACCCTGTGTGTGTCATACTCTGCCTGACCTATGATCCCTATGGAACATAAGCCTGGTATTTGTTCTGGGGGTTTGTTAGCATCTGAAAATTATTGTTAGGGCCCCTAATGTGTTTAATCATATGCTGGGGTACTGTATTATACACCGGGAGGAGGAGGCATATGTATTTAAGGGTATGTCTTAATATGACTTAACTTTTTTTACATATGAGTGGCATTCATTTGGAGGGGTTGAACTTGATGGACTTTGTCTTTTTTCAACCCAATTTAGCTATGTAACTATGTAACCCTACCAGTGCCAGGCCAAGGTAGTTTGGCACCCTAGTCAAGAGCTTCAATCAGCGCCCCCTGTCCTGCATTACCATTTCCCTCATTACCATTATGGTTTTTAATAAAGAAAGCAAGAAAATTTACAACACTTTTTCATTTATATTACTGCCCCCTGTACCAGCAAGCCCAGCAGCCATCCATAATACAGCCCCTGTGCCAGCAGCCATCCATCATACAACCCCCCCATACCTGTGCCAGTAGCCATCCATTATACTGCCTCCCCATACCTGTACCAGCAAACTCAGCAGCCATCCATCATACAGCCCTCCAGCAGCCATCATATTGCTCCCAATCGTTACCTATGCCAGCAGCAGCCAAATATAAATCTGATCACATCATATTGCCCCCAAGTATTTATGTAACTGTGCCAGCTCCCAGCTCAGCAGCAACAACAAACATATTGCCCCCAGCCCAAATCTGTACGTGGCTGTGCCAGCAGGAAGCTTAACACTTTCACAGTAAAAGAAAGAATGTCACACCAAGCATGCCTCTCTCTCTTTTGACGGTATACGCACGTCGCGCTGCAATGCTGCACCGCACAGAAGGAGCTATTACTTGCTGGCAAGAGGGATGAGGTGAAGGAGGGGGATTCCACCGACTGAGTGACCATGATTACTGAAACAAATTATTAAATAAACGCTTGAAAAAAAAAACCCCATTAAAAGTGCGCCCCTCAATGATGTCGTCCTAGACATCCGCCTACTCTGCCTACCCCTAGTTCTGGCCCTGATCCCTGCAGTGAGCACCAACCATCTGTTTTTTGGTCTGCTATTAATATGGACATGGTTTTGCAGAAACATGGGTGTGGTTTAAAGTGGGTGTGGTCTAAAAACAGGGAGAGGCTAACACTGGCTTCCATTATCGGCCCTCCACCATGTAAATTAGAAAAATTCCGGCCCTCTGTACCATGTACCACATTGGACAGCACTGTTGTAAGTGAATGAACTTTGTCTTTTGCACACTGGGTTTCTTTGGTCCTGAAGTTTTAGATTTGGCTTTCCTGTGACGGGAGTTTATCTGTTATGGGTAGCTGTTTACAAAGTAAGCTACAGAAAATGTTGATAATTATTATATTTTGTATAACATATTGGGGGCCATTTACTGAGACTGTGGATGCAAGTACAAGAGCACTAAGGGGAGCAAAAATGCACCCCTCAGTGCTCATTTAAAAAGCGCTGGCACCTGGGATCTGCTGCTCCTTACACCAGATAAAAAGTCTGTTGCAAAATGCAGAGTACAGCACTGGCGGCACAAGGCAGCCCTGCCCTTACTATCTGACATAGGGTGCTCCCTACCTTGCATGACTGAATAACATGCAGGTTAGGGTTTGGAAAGGGAATGCCTATATTCTTCCTTCTCACCCCTTATGAATACAGATCTTCCAAAATACTGGCAGCTCTGTAGTCATTGGGTGATTGCAAATTTCTGGCTCTGTTTCATAGCATAGAGACCTGCAGAATATCCACTAACTGTAAGGCACGGTCCAATTCAGATTGCAAAGTTTTTTGCACTTTACACCCTTCCCTGCAGGTAGCAAAACACCCTTGTTATTATCAGTTACATGGTGACAGGTTAATGATGAAAATGATAAATGCATACTATTAGTCTATTAGTCTAATTCCTACTTATTATTGCTACTTCAAATATAACTGATTATGCTAAATGACTGTACAACCTCTCCAAACAGCTGTAATTCTGTGCCACATTCAGATTTATGAGAAAGTAATATCTCATGAATTGTGTTATGAAAACAAATTCATGCAATTTAATAATCCAGAATTAAATCCATACCCTCGACTTTAACAAGGGCCCTAGTCCCTGAACTAGCCACACATCCCCACAGCATGATGGAACTTCCACCAAATTTGACAGTAGGTAGCAGGTGTTTATCTTGGAATGCAGTGTTTTTCTTCCGCCATGCAAAGCACTTTTTATTATGACCAAATAACTTAATTTATGTCTCATCAGTCCAAAGCCCTTTGTTCCAAAATGATTGTTGCTTGTCTAAATGAGCTTTAGCATACAAAAGCGACTCTGTTTGTGGTGTGAGTGCAGAAAGGGCTTCTTTCTCATCACCCTGCCATACAGATGTTCTTTGTGCAAATTGCGATGAATTGTAGAACGATGTACAGATACACCATCTGCAGGAAGATGTTCTTGCACGTCTTTGGAGGTGATTTTTTGGTTGTTCTCACAATCCTCCGCATATGCCACTCCTGTA
This sequence comes from Xenopus petersii, assembly GCA_038501925.1. NCBI lineage: Eukaryota > Metazoa > Chordata > Amphibia > Anura > Pipidae > Xenopus > Xenopus petersii. The sequence goes on along the minus strand of CM076680.1, from coordinate 108,588,203 downwards.
TTTTTCTTGGCCTGACAGACCTGGGTTTTACAGCAACTGTGCCTGTGGCCTTCCATTTACTGGTTACATTCCTTACAGTTGAAACTAACAGTTTAAACGTCTGAGATAGCTTTTTGTAGCCTACCCCTAAACCATGATACTGAACAATCTTTGATTTCAGATCTTTTGAGAGTTGCTTTGAGGATCCCATGATGTCACTCTTCAGAGAGTCAAACAGAAGCACAACCCGCAATTGGCCACCTTAAAACCTTTTTTCATGATTGAACAAACATGCCTATGAAGTTCAAATCTGAATGAGCCAATCCAACCAATTTGGTGTTGTCAGTAATCCGTATTGAGCAGTTACATGCATTCAAATTAGCAAAATGACAAGGGTACCCAAATTCTTGCACAGCCAGTTTTTCACATTTGATTTAATTTCATACAACTGAATACTGCTTCACTAAAAAAAAACACCCAAGTACTCAGATGTTTGTGGGAAATGAAAGACATACCATTGTTATATTTTCTGATGAAAGTGGAGTAAATTATTATGCAGGCTGAGAGAGGTTCCCAAACATTTTCATATGATTGTATATATATTATTTTTTCAAAGATAAAATTTTTTTTTTATAAAAGATATATGTGGAATGTTACAACAACCTCTGAAATATTTACTTTAGGCTGACAGCTATAATATTTTGCTGACTAATGTTGATTTCATAGGTTGGTGTTTTTAGTGAACAATAGACTGAAAAGCTGGTTTGCAAATAGCTTAATGCAATAACTTTTGACAGGGATGAGTGGAGAGGTCAAATGTGTTTTATCATTTCTTCGTCCCCTTATGAATAATAAACCTGAAGGGGGGGGGCGTGGCTGGGATCCCAAACTAGAAGGACATGCTGTGCGATAGCTCCGAGACCCTGAACATATCCTGATTGCTACCTGTTCGATATAACACTAATTTGCAGGTATAAAGTATACATCCTGCGGGAAGATACACCAGCCGGGCCAGAAAATGCCAAAAGCAGCTCAGAAACGCATAGATGGCTATACAAAACCAGCCACTTCACCATGAGGGCCTAGCCAAAATGGCGGCGCGGCACAAAGCACTGAGCCGGCGGATCCTAATCTGAACCAGGCCGCACCTGGTGTACATCGATCTCTCCCTCCTGCGACAGGACATAGTCTGTCCGAGACCGCACTACAGAAGTGGAACGCAGTGTGGGAGACCTGGAAGATGAGATGCGCCCCCTTACACAGAATATGCAACAACTTCAGCGAGAGTCTGCAGACATGGCTTTCAGGCTGGATGACTTGGAGAATGAGTGTCCTCATACCCGGACTACTCGCTTGCGATTCAAAAGAAGAGAGGAACCTTTGTGGAAGCGCGCCGCAAACTACGTGACAAAGGGATCAAGTATGCCATGCTCTATCCAACTAAGGTGAGGATTCTAGATGGGGAAAAGGCTCTTCTTTTGATAACCCGAAAGACATCATCCAGTGGCTAGAACACCGGCCTCCCTCTCCTAGACAGCCAAGCACCTAACTCAGAGGCTGGGACATTCATTCAGGTCGTATAACTTTTGTACTTTCAGCAAGTGCCTAGATATCACTCAGACTTCTACCCCTGATTCTAGCTATGAACACTAAATAAACCGTGGGGCCTCCCCCTCAGGGGAAGGTCTTGTTATTCTTACTTATCCGTTGAACTGCTGCCAATCTTGGAAAGACTAGGGGGCCGATTCACGAAATTCGGGTGAAGGGTTAGAATAAAAAAAAATTCGAATTTCAAAGTATTTTTTGGGTACTTCGACTATCGAATTGGTTAAATTCGATCGAATTCGATTGAATTCGAACGATTCGAACTATTAGAAGTAAAAATCGTTCGACTATTCGACCATTCGATAGTCGAAGTACTGTCCCTTTAAGAAAAACTTCGACCCCCTACTTCGGCAGCTAAAAGCTACCGAAGTCAATGTTAGCCTATGGGGAAGGTCCCCATAGGCTTGCCTGTGATTTTTTGATCGAAGGATTTTCGTTCGATCGTTGGATTAAAATCCTTCGATCGATCGATCACAGGATTTGCGCAAAATCGTTCGACTCCGATATTCGAAGTCGAACGATTTTAGTTCCCAGTAGAATATCGAGGGTTAATTAACCCTCGATATTCGACCCTTCGTGAATCGGCCCCTAGGGGTGGGCTGGCTTTTCGATGAGTATCTATGGCAAATGGCTTTATTACTGTGATATGAGTGGGTAGCTACTTGAGCACAAGGCTACTACAAGGAGCTCCACTCTTTACTGCTACAGAGACTTATTTCACTAAGTGCTGGCCTCAGGCCAAGAATCTCCAAGGGACGGTTAATTGCTATGGGACAGATGTATCCCCGAGTTAAGGGAGGATACCGGGAGGGAGGAAATTTTCTTTTTGGAAATGGGATTTATGTTATTGCAATGTATTTACTGCTATCTTGTCTTACTAGTGCACTAGGTGTTAATGATTATGCATGTGGCTGTAGGGAGGGAATACGTACACCAGAACCCCCCCCCCCCAATTAGCAGGATAGTAAACCAAACATGAGTGTGGCCATGGCGAACAAGCAACGAAAAATACAAGTTGTATCGAGGAACACACAGGGATTAAATAACCGCATTAAACGGTCAATAGTACTGGATCACCAAAAGAAATCAGGAGCGGACCTATGTCTGCTCCAAGAAACACATCTAACCGGTCAGAGAGTTTTAGCACTAAGAAGGACCTGGGTGGGCAGCCTATACCATGCACAATACTCTTTCCCACTCCAGGGGAGTAGCAATACTCACTAGAAAAGGAATGGGCCTTGGAGTGGCGGATCTCCAAACAGACCCAAAGGGCCCTAAAATGCCAGCTATTTAGCTATTGTTTTATAATTGTGAATGTATATATCCCTCCCCCTTTCTCCACAACACTTCTGGATGAGATTTAGACTCGCATAGCTTATATGGGTCCACACCCAACTATGTGGCTAGGGGACTTTAATGCGGTTCCAGTGGGATTGGATAGAGCCAAATCTGATCTTCAAATAGCAGACGGAAACTTAGGCCAGGAGGACAGTGTATAGCACAGACAGGCCATGATGCTTGTGCAAAGAAACATTGACCTCTTGCTCACAAGTACATTTTCTCAATTTGAAATTAATAGACGGGCAGCTTGGTATGACATGGGGGGTAAGAGTGGAAAACTACTGGCGCTATTAGTCAAAGAGCCTCAAGAAGTGACTGCCGTCCCTAGATTAGTTATGCCCTCAGCAGAAGAGATACCCACAAGCAATAGCAAATGCCTTTGGGGAGTTCTATAAGGAACTTTATTGCTCTAGAACGGATCTAAATCTGAGACTACCGGAATACCTAGCTCCTATTCCATTTCCTAAATTAACATTGGATCAAGTGTTAGCCCTAGATAAGGAGGAAATTGCCAATTGAGTGGTATAAGGCAAACAAATAATCACTAGCTCCAATTCTCGCCTCACTCTGGAACACCATCACAGAAACGGGTGAAATACCACACTCCTGTACTCAGGTGGTGATAACGGTGTTATTAAAGCAGCAGTGGCAGAACTACCAGGGGTGCAGAGGGTGCAAGTGCACCATGGTCACTGCACCCCGATGGGGCCCCCTTCCCTGAAGATAAGTTAATTGTATTTGAGTGCGCCGTTCTCTGCAGCGCATTGCGTGTGATGTCAGTAACGGCAATGCCGGCTTGGTGAGGGGAATGAACGGCAGAGACTGAGTCAAAGCAGCGACGGTGAGAAGAACACGGACGGAGGGAGGGAGAGGCGGCTGCATTGAAAGGGGGGACGCTAAGGAAAGGAGAAGGCTGGATGAGGGAACAGCGGTGAAAGGAACACGGAGGGGAGGGGGGAAGGCTGCATTAAAGGAACAGTAACGTCAAAAAATAAAAGTGTTTTAAAGTAATGAAAATATAATGCAGTGTTGCCCTGCACTGGTAAAACTGCTGTGTTTGCTTAAGAAACACAACTATTGTTTATATAAATAAGAGGACACTCAGGAAAAGAAAAGGCTGGGTGAAGGACTGGCAGTGAGAGGAACACGAAGGGGTAAGGCTACATGGAAGGAAACACTAAGGAAGCAAGGGCTGTGTGACAGGATCACGGGGGAGGGGGGAAAGCTGCTGAATAAAAAGCTAAATAACGCAAACCGCAAATAAAAAAAAATAAAAAAAGCAATTGCAAAGTTTCTTTGAATATCCCTCTCTGCTCCCTTGTCATTAACGTAGTAAAAAATGTATTTCAGACTTTCATGCTTAGATCCTTTGAGGACAGGTATGGGACCTATTATCCAGAATGCTCAGGACCTGGGGGTTTCCAGATAATGGATCTTTCAGTAATTTGATTCTTCAGACCTTAAGTCTTCTAGAAAATCATATAAACATTAAATAAACCCAATATGCTGGTTTTGCTTCCAATAAGGATTAATTATATCTACTGTTTTATTATTACACAGAAAAGGGAAATAATTTTTAAAAAGTTTATTTTTTGATTATAATGGAGTCTATAGGAGACAACCTTTCCATAATTCAAAGCTTTCTGGATAACAGGTTTCGGATCCCATACCTTTACTAGTGTTTTTGTACTTTGTCTTTCTCAGATTGATTTATTTTTCTCTGTCCCTATAAACCAGCAGCATTATTCATATCTATTATAGGCAGAAATATCATTGTGCCATCCATGGGTGCCACTATTTACTGTCCAAAGCTGCATTCTTTTCATAAGAGTAATGTTGTGATGTATGTATGTGATAAGCAACCATATTATCTATCATATTATCATATATCATATTAATGTTAGCTTTACTGGAACAGATTAACTGCTCCTATGACATTAGGTCAGTAATGCTGTGTTCTAGCCCAAAGCATGTGGGAGGGGGGGCATCACGTGATGCTTCCTTGTCCACCCTCATTCAAGTGTTAAACAGATATGGAACGTATTCAGGGCTCAGAGTGAATTGGGAGAAATACACTATCTTCCCAAGACCAAAATCCATCCCAATTGAAATGGACCACTTTTTTAAGTACTTAGGAGTGATCATCTCCAGAGATGCCACTAATTATGTGCGGGACAAGCTGGAACCGGTTCTCCAGGAATACCGCAGAAAACCCACCTCATGGGTCAATCTGCCTCTCTCTTTGGTGGGGAGAGCCAACATTGTCGAAATGATTTTCTTGCCGAAATTCCTATATAAATTACATAATGCCCCGATATATTTACCCAAACATTGGTTCAAGCAAATAGATAAAATTACCAACTCCTTTATTTGGGCGAATAAGGCACCCCGTATTAGTCTAGCTGCTCTTCAATCCCCAACCTCCAAAGGAGGTTTAGCTTTGCCCATTTTTTTACTCTATTATAATGCCTCACAATGGGTACATGCCTGCTGGTGGCTAGTGCCAGACTTAAACAATCGAGACTTGATGGTAGAGGCAGCAAGCGCCTCCTCTATGGAGGCCCTGGCTAACCACCTATACAGGGGACCGCACTCTGCCTTCCCGCATACCACTTCAATGACTCCAGTCATGAAGATCTATGACATATATATGAAAAAAATTTACATGGTCTCCGGGCACTCCCCCTCTGGGACAACCCAAAACTCCCACACATAAACAACTCACTGATTCAGGACTTTGGGCCTCCCTAGGTATAAAGTATCTGGTACAAATTGTAGAGGGAGGGCAGCTTAAGTCATTCCCAGTCCTCAAAGACTACCAGCTACAATGATCTTCCAATATATATAATTGAGTCATGCTTTTCAAACACAGTTTTTAGACCCCTCAATATAACACAGTGATCTCTCGAACGATACCTTAGGCGACCTGAACTGCAAAAAGTGGTTTCCTGGATTTATGCTATTCTATTAAAACCCCTGGATACCCACTTAGAGAGGGTGCATTTAAAATGGCAGGCCGACATTCCAGGAATGCATGTGGAAGCATGGAACGCGGTCTTGGAACAAATCCCGGTACTTAATATTTCAAATAGGGACAGGCTAATTCAGATCAAATTCTTTCATAGGACCTACCTGAACCCTCATAGACTAGCAAAAGTTTATCCGGGAACTCCAGACACCTGCTATAAATGTGGATGGAAGCAGGAACAATATACCATGTCTTTTGGGAATGTGCTCACATGCAAAGATATTGGGGGTAAGGTCTTAAGTTTCATTCAGAGCAGATTTGCGCTTCCTTATATTCTCTCCCCGGAACTTTGTCTAATGGGTCTTACGAAGCCATTCACTCTCCCCCCATACACCAGGCAGTTCTATCTGCAAATGCTATATTTTGCAAAAAAGGCCATTCTTCTCACGTGGAAAGATACTAGACCTCCCACTTTGGCCAGTGGTTAATGATGTCTTGCCACTTCAAAAGGCAGTATATCTAGCTAGAGGTTGCCCTGATAAATTTCAGGCGATATGGGGTGGTTGGATTGACCTGCCTGAAACAGCAGTAACATGCGCATGAATGTGAGTGATATCTGATTTTCCCTTTTTACAGCCATAAGATCTATGCATTTTAATTCAAGTGTATAAGTATGCACGAATGACCCAAAGTGACTGTACTGATGTGAGACATTGCTTAAATATAAAACTGTTACATAAAAACTTATAAATAAATAAATAAATAAAAAAAAAAACCTGAATGCATTCATGTATGACACTAAAACAATTGTCTTAATTTAGTTAAGATATACAGTTACATAGTTAAGTTGGGATGAAATTTAGATATATAAACTATACATACCAATATCTATACTAATTGTAAATTATAGTATAACAATAGCCTTTGATATTATACTTGTTCAAGAAATCTTCCAAGCAATAATTGAATCTGCCATCATAAGATCAACCAGCATCGCAGCACAGTTTTTCTACATCTGCATACATAGGCAGGGTCTAATTTTTCCTGAACGGCCGGTCACACGACAACATCATTACAACATCATCCAGCCTTTTGCCCTTAGTTAATCCGGATTGGTTGTAAGGCATATCGCTTTCCAGTAAAGACAAGCTGCTTGACCTGTCATTTATTTAGTAGTACTGGACTGTTTTGTATGTGCCTGCTGCTGTTCGTAGTGATGCGTGTTTACATATCAAATACATGTTCAACTTGTTTATTAATGACCTAGAGGTGGTCATTGAAAGTACTGTTTCTATTTTTGTGATTTGGCAGAACTATACGTTCCATGCAGGATGCTGCCACTTTGCAGAGTGATTTGACTAAGTTGGAAAACTGGGCAGCAAACTGGAAAATGAGGTTCAATGTCAATAAATGCAAGGTTATGCGCTTTGGCAAAAATAATATAAATATAATATACACTAAATAAAGTGTGTTGGGTGTTTCCTTAACGGAGAAGGATCTAGGGGTTTTTGTAGATAACAAGTTGTCTAATTCTGGGCAGTGTCATTCTGTGGCCACTAAAGCAAATAAAGTTCTGTCATGCATAAAAAAGGGCATAATGCAAGGGATGAAAACTGCGGTGCAGTTTTGAACTCCAGTCCTTAAAGGGATACTGTCATGGGGAAAAATATTTTTTTCAAAATTAATCAGTTAATAGTGCTGCTCCAGCAGAATTCTGTACTGAAATCCATTTCTCAAAAGAGCAAACTGATTTTTTTTATATTCAATTTTGAAATCTGACATGGGGCTAGACATATTGTCAATTTCCCAGCTGCCCCAAGTCATGTGACTTGTGCTCTGATAAACGTCAATCACTCTTTACTGCTGTACTGCAAGTTGGAGTGATATCACCCCTCCCTTTTCCCCCCAGCAGCCAAACAAAAGAACAATGGGAAGGTAACCAGATAACAGCTCCCTAACACAAGATAACATCTGCCTGGTAGATCTAAGAACAACACTCAATAGTAAAAACCCATGTCCCACTGAGACACATTCAGTTACATTGAGAAGGAAAAACAGCTGCCTGCCAGAAAGCATTTCTCTCCTAAAGTGCAGGCTCAAGTCACATGACCAGGGGCAGCTGCGAAATTGCCAAATTGACAAAATGTCTAGCCCCATGTCAGATTTCAAAACTGAATATAAAAAAATCTGTTTGCTCTTTTGAGAAATGGATTTCAGTGCAGAATTCTGCTGGAGTAGCACTATTAACTGATGCATTTTCCGATGACAGGATCCCTTTAAGAGGGATATAACTGAACTGGAAAGAGTGCAGAGACATGGAACTAAACTGGTTAAGGGGATGGAAGACTTAAATTATGAGGGTAGACTGTCAAGGTTGGGGTTGTTTTCTCTGGAAAAAAAGGCGCTTGTGAGATGACATGATTACACTTTAGAGTACATTAGAGGACATTATAGACAAATAGCAGGGGACCTTTTTTGTCCATAAAATGAATCACCGCACCAGAGGCCACCCCTTCAGACTAGATGAAAAGAACTTTAATTTGAAACAACGTACCGTAGGTGGTTCTTCATAGTGAGGACAGTGAGGTAGTGGAATGCACTGCCGGGTGAAGTTGTGATGGCTTATTCTGTTAATGCTTTTAAGAGTGGCTTGGATGATTTCTTGGACAGACATAATATCAAAGACTATTTTGATACTAAACTCTATAGTTAGTATAGCTATGTGTATATAATTTATGTGAAGGTATGGAGGGGTGTGTGTATGGATGCTGGGTTTTTATTTGGAGGGGTTGAACTTGATTGACTGTCTTTTTTCAACCCAATTTAACTATGTAACTGTGCATTCCTTACTAACGTACCACTGAAAAGTAGTGATGTGTGGTCCAGCCTGAAACCCGCGGGTCAGGCTAGTTCAGGCCAGCACCTTCACAAAATCATCAAGTCGTGGGTTGATCTCTTCTTCTGCTCTCCCCGCACTGCAGACTTCCGGCCCCTAAATTTATAGACTTCCACCCGCCCCTTTCGTAAAGTCACGGTGGGGCAGTGCAGGCGGGGGTCTATAAATAGAGGGGCAATGGCAAGCCTGTCCAGGTGCAGGTTGGGAAGGGGCGGTTAGGGTCGGGTGTGGGTCGAGAATTTCTTAACCGGCACACCGCTATTGAAAAGGTACTGTAAATGTTATTATACTTGCTAGTATAAATTAACACTAAAAAGTGACTTTTGTGTTCTATTGATCACAATATTAATCTATAGCTTTTACTACAACAAAATTATTCTCACAATTTATATTTAATTACTGACAAAAGACTTTATAGGAGACGAATGCCATATTAGTTATCTATTAATTTACACAGCTGCTACTGAATCGGGCACATGTATATTTGTACAAAGGAATTTAATTATTCTCTATTGTCTCCAGTTAACCAATTCCAACTTGGCCAGCCTTTCCTCATAACTGAGCCCTTCCATTCCCTTTATTAGCTTAGTCACTTTCTCTATTTCATTGCTGTCCCTTATACATTTATATATAGTGATCATATTCCCCCTTAACTGCCTCTACTCCAGTGTAACCAATCTTGGTGTCAGGGAGCCGGGAGCTCCCTCCAGGGAGGTTGTCAGGATCAAGGAGGAAGCCCTCTTGAGGGTACAAGGTCGCGGTGTCCAAAGGGTTAAACGAAGAATAGTCAGGATCAGGCAAGAGTTCACAGGCAGGCAGAATACACACAAGGTCCAAAGTCCAGGCAAAGGGTCAGGATACAAGGCAGGAACAAGATTAGGCAATAAGGCACACAGGGAACCCAGGATATGCTTCAGGAAAGTAATCCTATTCTTGGGCGCCATTCTGGTGTCTAGTTGGAGTTTTTATATTCAAATTTGGCGCCATTCTGACGTCATCGACGGTCCTGCGCCGACGTCGGCGCGCTGACGTCATCGCCCGGCGCCGCTACCCACGTGGCGGCCATGGGCGCCACCATTTTGGGAGCGACGCCGGCAAGGATGGACGCGCCGCCCGGAGCTCCTGGGCCTGCTCCGGGCGGCGATCGTTACAGTACCCCCCCCTCACGGGGGGCCTCCGGACCACCAGGACTTGGCTTCTGGGGAAACTTGGAATGGAACTCCCTCACCAGACGAGGAGCGTGAACATCACGGTGTCCTTCCCAGGAGCATTCTTCAGGACCAAAGCCCTTCCACTGAATGAGGTACTGAAGGGACCCTCTGGAGACTCTGGAGTCTAGGATTTTCTCCACCTCGTACTCGAGTTGACCCTCCACAGAGATGGCAGGAGGAGGAGACTGACCGCCAGAGAACCGGTTGGTGATGGCGGGTTTCACCAGAGACACGTGGAAAACGTTGGGGATTCTCATCTCTGGTGGAAGCTGGAGTCTGACAGCCACAGGGTTGATTATCTCCAAGATGGGAAATGGTCCCACGAATTTTGGACCCAACTTGGGAGATGGGATCTTCAACCGGATATTCCTGGAAGAGAGCCAGACATTATCACCCACCTTGTAGAGAGGAGAGGATCTTCGACGACGATCCGCGAAAGTCTTATGAACAAGAGCGCTCTTCTCTAGGTTCAACTTGGTAGCAGCCCAAATAGCCGACATATGGGCTGCGGAATCGTCAGCAGCCGGGACGTCAGATAGCACAAAGTCTTGGGGAAAAGCTTGAGGATGCTGACCATATACCGACATGAACGGAGACCTTCCTGTAGAGGATTGACAAGCATTATTATGAGCGAATTCCGCCCATGGGAGGAGATCAGACCAGTCATCCTGGCAGAGGGATACGTGGTTCCTCAGGAACTGTTCCAGGGCTTGGTTGACACGTTCAGCTGCCCCATTCGTCTGCGGGTGGTATGCAGATGAAAACTGAAGAACAATTCCCAGGTCTTTGCATAAGGAACGCCAGAACTTGGCAGTAAACTGGGTGCCTCTATCGGAGACGATCTCCACCGGGAAACCATGCAGGCGGAAGATGTACTGGATAAATAGCTGGGACAACTCTACCGCAGAGGGCAACTTCTTCAGAGGGATGAAATGGGCCATTTTGGAGAAGCGATCAATGACAACCCAGATCACAGTGTTCCCACAGGAGGGAGGAAGTTCAACAATGAAATCCATGGACAGGTGGGTCCAAGGACGGGAAGGAACCGGCAAAGGCTGTAGTAACCCACTGGGGCGGGAGTGACTTGACTTGGATGTGGCACAAACATTACAAGCAGCAACAAAGTCCTTCACATCCTTGCGGATATCAGGCCACCAGACCAGGCGTCGTAAGAGTTCAAGAGTCTTAGCTGGGCCAGGGTGTCCGGCCTGCCTGGAGCAATGGGTCTGTTGCAGGATAGGCAGACGCAGCTCAGGAGGAACAAATGCCATCCCAATGGGAGTATCTGAAGGGGCAGAAGACTGACCAGCCAGGATTTGGTCGGCAAACTGTGGATACAGGGAGGCAATAATCTTGACTGGAGGGATGATTGGCTCTTGTCTTTCAGGAGAGCGGTCCACCGGAGTGAAGCTACGAGACAAGGCATCGGCCTTCCGATTCTTGGAGCCTGGGCGATAAGTCAAGATAAAATTAAATCGAGAGAAGAAGAGAGCCCACCTTGCCTGTCTGGGGTTTAGCCTCTTGAGGGACTGGATGAACTCGAGATTCTTATGGTCGGTGTAAATCTGAACAGGAATCAGAGAACCCTCCAAGAGGTGACGCCACTCTTCAGGCAAGTTTAACAGCCAAGAGTTCTCGGTTCCCGACATCGTAGTTCTGTTCTGCGGACGAGAACTTCTTGGAGAAATAAGCACAGGGGTGCAACTTCCCATCAGCGGGATGTCTCTGGGACAGGATGGCTCCGGCTCCGACTTCAGAAGCATCAATTTCGATACAGAAGGGTAGTTCAGGATTGGGGTGTCGGAGGACAGAAGCGGATGTGAAGGCCTCTTTCAAGGACTGAAAAGCTTCAATGGCAGATGGGGGCCACAAGCTGGGTTTACCCCCTTTCCGGATGAGGGCCAGGACAGGTGCAATGCGGGAAGAGAACCCCCGGATGAACTGTCGATAATAATTAGCAAATCCGATGAATCTCTGGATTGCCTTGGTACTCAGTGGGAGAGGCCACTCCTGGATGGCCGACACTTTCACGGGGTCCATCTCAAATCCCTCTGGAGAGATAATGTACCCTAGGAAGGGGATCTTGGATACCTCGAAGACACACTTCTCCAACTTGGCGAAGAGAGAGTTCTTCCTCAGACGAGAGAGTACCTCCTTCACCTGGGAGCGATGACTTTCAAGGTCCTTGGAGAAGATCAGGATGTCGTCCAAATATACGACTACGAACCTTCCTAGGAGATCTCGGAACACATCATTAACAAACTCCTGGAAGACGGCAGGGGCATTGCATAGGCCGAAGGGCATAACGAGATATTCATAGTGCCCGTCACGAGTGTTGAAAGCCGTCTTCCATTCGTCACCCTCACGGATGCGAATGAGGTTGTACGCCCCCCGGAGATCCAACTTAGAGAATATCTTCGCCCCCTTCAGCTGGTCGAAGAGCTCTGCAATCAAGGGCAATGGGTACCTGTTTTTTACAGTGATTTTATTCAGGCCCCGGTAGTCTATACATGGCCGAAGGCCTCCGTCCTTCTTCTCCACGAAGAAGAACCCAGCCCCTGCAGGAGAGGTAGAAGGGCGGATAAACCCCCGCTGGAGATTTTCTTGGATGTATTCCTTCATTGCGGTAGTCTCTGCAGGAGAGAGAGGGTAAGTGCGACCTCTAGGGGGCATGGCTCCTGGCAGGAGTTCGACAGGACAGTCGTAGGAGCGATGTGGAGGAAGGAATTCCGCAGACTTTTTACAGAACACATCGGAGAATTCCTTATAACAGGAGGGAAGAGATTTTAACTCGGTTGAGGAGATAGTTACCTTCTTGAGGGGTTTTGCAGGAAGGCAATGCTGTTGGCAGAATGGGCTCCAACGAGAAACCTGCCCTGTGGACCAGTCTATGGTGGGATTGTGCAGGCGCAGCCAGGGGAGACCCAAAACAACTGGAACAGCGGGACAAGAGATAATAAGAAACGAAAGTCTCTCTCTATGCAGGGTCCCAACCTGCACGGGTAGTTCGCCAGTGGTCATCGTGAGTACAGACTCCAGGGGTTTATCATCTATGGCGACGATCCGCATGGGAGAAGGCAAAGGAAATAAGGGAATTCCCATGTGCTTAGCAAAGAGAGCGTCTATGAAGTTACCCCCAGCACCGGAATCAATGAAAGCATTCCCGAAGATGGTCTTATCAGTCAGACGAATCTGGAAGGGAAGGAGAAACCTGTGTGAGTTTTCTAGGGTCTTCTCCTGAGACTTATCACGAGACTTTTGAGTAGTGCCCCCTACATGAGTTACCATAGACATACCTCGGGGTACAAAACTCTTAGCCTTTGCAGGACAGGCATTGGCGAAGTGGGAATGTCCACCACAATACAGACACAGGCCTGACATCCGTCTACGGAGTCTCTCTTGTTCAGTGAGGCGAGTTCTTCCCACTTGCATGGGTTCCTCCTGGAGAGAAATGGATGCTCGGTCAGGTGGGGTGACGGGAGCCTGCAGGAGAGGCCTCTGGAAGCGGGGTGCCAATATGGGTTGAAACCTCCTGACACGATCTCTCAGGCTTTGATGCTCTCTCAGAAGAGTGTCCACCTTGACTGCTAAGGCGATGAGGTCCTCAAGTTGCGTGGGTAATTCACGGGAGACCAGGTCATCTTTGATGCGGAGGGAGAGACCATTATAAAATGCAGTATGGTATGCGTCGTTGTTCCAACGAGTCTCAGCAGCAAGTGTACGAAATTCGATAGCATACTCTGCTACACTGCGACTCCCTTGGCGGATTTGGAACAGACGGGAAGCAGCGGATGTCACCCGGCCGGGAGCATCGAAGACGATCCGGAATTCTTTGAGAAATGCTTCTGCGTCATCCATCAGTGGGGACTGCTTCTCCCAGTGTGGAGATGCCCACTCGAGAGCTTTCCCTGCCAGACGAGTAATCACGAACCCCACCTTGGCACGTTCAGAGTCAAATTCAGTGGGGTGCAGGGCAAAGCGAATCTGGCACTGATTCAGGAATCCTCGACAGGCTTGAGGATGGCCATCTTAGAGAGGCGGAGCAGGAATATGTGGACCAGAAGTGGAGGGCTGGGTAGCCAAGGCAGCAGCCGCTTGCGGAGGAGGTGCCGGCAGGAGGGGCGCTGGTGTCAACAAGGAGAGCTTTTCCAGGATCGCCTCCAGCGTGTGTCCCACGTAATTCTGCCGAGCTTTATATGCCTCCATGCGGGAATGCAGGCCCCGAAAGGCCCTGCCGAAATCTGGCTGAGCTTCCTCAGTGGGATCCATGGCCCAAGAATAATGTCAGGGAGCCGGGAGCTCCCTCCAGGGAGGTTGTCAGGATCAAGGAGGAAGCCCTCTTGAGGGTACAAGGTCGCGGTGTCCAAAGGGTTAAACGAAGAATAGTCAGGATCAGGCAAGAGTTCACAGGCAGGCAGAATACACACAAGGTCCAAAGTCCAGGCAAAGGGTCAGGATACAAGGCAGGAACAAGATTAGGCAATAAGGCACACAGGGAACCCAGGATATGCTTCAGGAAAGTAATCCTATTCTTGGGCGCCATTCTGGTGTCTAGTTGGAGTTTTTATATTCAAATTTGGCGCCATTCTGACGTCATCGATGCTCCTGCGCCGACGTCGGCGCGCTGACGTCATCGCCCGGCGCCGCTACCCACGTGGCGGCCATGGGCGCCGCCATTTTGGGAGCGACGCCGGCAAGGATGGACGCGCCGCCCGGAGCTCCTGGGCCTGCTCCGGGCGGCGATCGTTACACTTGGCCATCCTTTCCCCATAACTGAGCCTTCCATTCCCTTTATCACCTTTGTCCCTAATCTATTATAGTGATATTTCACATTTAAGATTTAAGCATAAAAAAAGTTCCTGGGTGAGGCTAAGCATAGTTTGTGATTGGGTATTTGGTAGCCTCTATGTGAACTGAAAACCTACATGAGGTTCTGTTTGGCAGTACATCTGGTTTTATGCAAAAATTGCCTCCAATTCTGGAATTCAAAAATAAGCACCTACTTTGAGGCCACTGGCAGCAACATCCAAGGGGTTGGTGAGCAACATATTGCTCGAAAGCCACTGGTTGGCGATCGCTGTCATGGGGGATAATCCCCATTTGGAAAATACTTGAGTGCTGGTAGCCTTTAGTTAACTAGGTTGGAAGTGCCATTTGCCAAATAACCTAGTGACATTTGTATGCTATGGAGGCCTGATTGTGCATATGGGGATATGTATTACTGTTATTAGACTTTTTTATTTACTAATGTGCGCCGCCAACGCTCTTACCTCCCGATGCGTCTCTTCCGGGTTGTGCAGGAGCTTCCTGCGCTGACGTCACGGACCATCAAACTGATGCTGGCGCCAGTGCGCCTACGTCGTGGCACTGGTGACGCTACACGAGCTTCATGATGTCATCATTTGGCACAACATTTGAATTTTGCCGCCAAGATTCCTTTAAAACGCCAATGCGCCATTTTGACAGTGACCAAGCTGGTTCTAGTTTTTTGCTTACCCACAGCATCCAGTTCAGGAACTCCCGCCTTCACTTCCTGGTATGGGAGTGAGCACGCTGATGCTGCCTCCTCACTGGTGGATGCCTCCTGTGACCATAATTAGGTCACAGAAGGCTGGTAGGCGAGGAATCTGAACCAGTCTTCAGTTTCAATGGGGAACAGATTTATTCCAGTGGAATATCATGGTGTTTGGCCTTTCAAATGCTCCGTACACCGTCTCCAGAATGATGAAGGCAGTAGTAGGTAATTTACGCCTAAAAGGAATTTCCTGCCTGGTGTACCTCGACGATTTACTGGTGGTTCATCAGGACAGAGAAATATTAATCCAGAAAAGAGAGGATCTTCTCAATCTTTTCTCAAATCTAGGGTTTCTAGTAAATACAGCAAAGTCATTCTTAGAACTTTGCCAACAGATTCCCTTTCTAGGGTTCATCCTCAATACTACAAACTTGACCTTAAAGGTTCCGCCACAGAAATTTCAGATAGTTTCCAGACTAATTCAGAGGGTCCTAGCGCTCTCTTTGGAAGCTAGCAGCTCTAATAGGCCAACTAGTGGCACTTTCTCCGGGCTTTCATCAAGCCCCACTATACTGCAGAAACCTACAGTTTCAACTAAATTATCACCTACAAAAAGGAAAGCAGTGGCGAGAATATTTAACTCTAGACTTCCCAGAATGACCTAAAAACGTGGCTAACCATATTAAATCCCACTCCTTCTCCAATAGTACGGCAGACCCCAGAACTAGTCATAACTACAGATGCTTCTCTAGTAGGCTGGGGAGGTTTTTTCAGAGCAAAAGCCGTAAAAAGGGCGATGGTCTCCAGAAAGAAAGCTAGATCACATAAACATATTAGAGCTCAGGGCAGCTCGCCTAGCGGTACATCAGATTTTAGATTCCCCTTCCTATCCCGCTTCTATTCATTTCCAAATGGACATCAAGACAGTGGTGTCTCACATCAACAGGATGAGCGGCACACGTTCACTGCAGTTGTGCAGGGAAACAGTTCTTCTCTGGAACTGGGCCTTATGCCACAATCTGTTTCTATCAGCAGAATACATTCTGGGGGTTCAGAACAAATTAGCAGACTCCCTTTCAAGACACAAACTCTCGTTGGAAATCGTGACACTTCAAAACAGCTTATTTCAGAAAATTCAGGATACATTGGGGACCAGGCAAATAGACCTCTTTGTCTCTCCAACGTCAACACAAACTCAGAAGTTTGTATCCAGAATTTGGTCAAAAGGTGCTAGGATGCATTTTTCATTCAAATGGCAGACACTGAAGGGTCTTCATGCCTTTCATCCTCTGGCCATAATTCACAAAGTCCTATTAAAGGTTCAGGAGGAACAGGTTACAGACCTTGTCATAGTTTACCCAGTATGGCCCTCCAAGATATGGTACCCAGTGCTACAAAAGATGATAGTGGGCCCCAAAGTTCCCCTGGGTTTCACTGCAGAATGCTTTCAAGGGCCGAAGGAGTTACTAATGTACCTAACCCAGTCTATGTGGCTAGCAGCCCCGGTGAGGGGTTAACCTTACCACATTTGTTGATAACATCAAACACTTTAATTAAGGCATCTTTGCATCCCAGGACATATAAAAGATACAAAGCTATTACACAAGAGTTTCTGAATTGGCGAACGAATAACCCACATACAGATCACTCTTCAGATATGATCCAGGTGGTCTTAGACTTTTTGTCTTACAAGTTTACCCTGGGTGTATCAACCTCTACCCTTAAAACCTATGGTTGAGCTTTAGCCATTCTATTCCCAGAGGTTACAAAACACAGACTTTACTCCAGATTAATTAGGGGAGCGAATATCTCAAGACCAGTTCAACCAAAATATAGTTCAATGTGGGATATAGACCCTCTGTTGACCTATCTTTCTAAAATTCCTCCAAACCTCCAAACCCATCCAAAGTATATAGCCATTTATGAAAGCCACTACTAGGTGTGTGTTACTCTCCCACTAACTGTTGCTAGGTGGCAATTCCTCCCGGAGGAACAAATAAGTGTTTGCAGGAATCTATGACCTGCAAATAACATTTGTTCTAGGGATAAGGATTGCCACCTAGTAACTGCGGCCCTCCCTTCCTTCCCATGTATTCACTCCTGAGAGGAGTCCTAGTAGTTGCTAATAATTGTGTGACTATTTTCGTCTTCCTAGGCTGGAATCAGCAAACAAGGAAGGACACAACTCACCAGCCTAAAAACAAGGAGAATTAAGGAACAGATGTTTCGAGTATATTGAAGTTCATCATAACATACTCTCTACGAAAGAAATGAGTGCTGTTTTTGGACAGTTCCATTATCTGCAAACACATGATCCTTAGGTTTTTTTTGGAAACCACAAAATTATGCTTAGCTCCTTCCTAGTTATAGTTTTTGAACAAAACATGAAATACTTTTCCAATAAAGGAGTTTATTGTTCATATTCTGGGATATATTCTTATCTTTATTTATTTATTAACATCCGGTTCAGATTCCCCGCCTACCAGTCTTCTGTGACCTAATTATGGTCACAGAAGGCATCCACCAATGAGGAGGCAGCATCAGCGTGCTCCCTCTCATACCAGGAAGTGAAGGCGGGAGTTCCTGAACTGGATGCTGTGGGTAAGTTAAACTTTCCCAGCACTTCTCCGGGAGGCTGCCTGCATCTCCCACTAGCTGTTGCTAGGTGGCAATCCTTATCCCTAGAACAAATGTTGTTTTCAGGTCATAGATTCCCGCAAACACTTATTTTCTGCATACACCATTTGGGGTGTTAAAGTAGGACTACTATTCCTATGTTGAAGCAAGTATTAATGATCCAGACCTTGGACTTTAAGGGGCAGATTTACTAAGGTTCAAGTGAATTTTCGAAGTACAAAAAGGATAGGATACTACGACTTCAAATTTGCTTCGACTTAGTTTCGAAGTAAAATCGTTCGACTATACGACCATTTGATAATCGAAGTACTGTCTCTTTAAAAAAAACTTCGACTTCAATACTTTGCCAACTTAAACCTGCCAAAGTGCTATGTTAGCCTATGGGGACCTTCCAGAGTAATTTTCTAAGTTTTTTATATTCAAAGGAAAATCGTACGATCATACAATAAAATTGTTCGAAACGTTCCATTCGAAGTATGGTACTACAATCAGAATACGATCGTACGATTAATAAAATCCTCTGACCTTGAATTCGAATGTAAGAGTATTCTATTCGATGGTCAAATAACGAAGTATTTTCCACTTCGAAAATCGACCCTTGATAAGTCTGCCCCTAAGAGTGTCAGTGATATGCAAATGCTCAGTGTGCTCTGGGCAGATTTTGAGAAGATAAGCTTTGGGATTGTCTCAAATCATCAAGCATAAACTGAGGTTTGCCTGTCATATAAGCTGATGCTACAGGACTGATTATTATTTCTGATTCTAATTGTGCTGGTTTCTGAATGGCTGTGTAGAATTCATCGGAATTCTTAACTAATCAGCGTGATATTGTGACATTTATATTGTATATGTTTTGTATATTGTGAGTGGACCCCTAAGCTGAGTAAATGACAGCAGCACAGACAGGGGCGATCCTGGCCCCTCCTCAGCCTGAGGCAGCTTGGTGTTGCTGCACTCACTTTTTTGTTCCTGGGGGGTCCATGAGGGCAGCAGAGAGGGCCAGGACGCTAGCGCAGAGAGCATAATTGCAATCCCTGCACTAGAAGAGACGAATTTCCACTTTGAAAACCGAAAATTCGGCTCTTAAAGTACCAGGAGCAGCATTTTTGCCGGCCCTGGTTCCTAGTGGGCCTCTGCCACCTGAGGAGAGTTACTCAACTCACCTCATTGGCGGACCGCCCCTGAGCACAGAGCATGTGCAGTAAATTGGCAGAAAAAAAAGATCGGGGACTATATTTGGAGGCACAGATTTTCCCTGCTAAAGGCCTGGACTGTTATAGAAGGCCAAAGAATACCGTGCTTAGCCTTGGTACTGTAGAAGTGGGAGGGCCATCCATTGGAATTAGCCCCAGGTATATGCAATATGTTCTGTCCTGTTTAGCTCTGTGCGTATCCACCGCAGAAGCTTGTCAGGCAACAGCCCTTCCCCACAGAGCCCTTTATCACACTTGATAAAGGGCTCTGGTCCCGAAACATGTTGTGTGCAATAAAAAGCACTTAGCAGCAAGTTCTGCCTCTTCGTTTGCTTTCTCTCAGCTCTCTTGTTGACTTAATTTCCTACACCTGGAGCGGGGGTGCCTTGCTGAGATTGAGAGCACAGCTGCCAATCCCCCAGTCACTCTGTTACATTGAACAGCCCTTCCCCCATTTGCATACCCATTCACCACTATACTGGATAGGTGTATAGCGTCCAAGACCTTCCCATGCATAGGCTAGGGACCAGTCTGGAACAGTAACACCTGTGTTCACAGTGCCGGTGTTGGCATGTGTGTCCTACAAGTGGCGCATAGCAGGGTTTGGGAATTTAAAGGAATTGTTCAGTGTAAAAATAAAAACTGGGTAAATACATAGTAACATAGTAACATACTAAGTAAGGTTGAAAAAAGACACATGTCCATCGAGTTCAACCTTTTTTTTTTTATTATTAACTACTTATCTGCCAGTTGATCCAGAGGAAGGCAAAAAAAACCCATCTGAAGCCTCTCCAATTTGCCTTAGAGGGGGAAAAATTCCTTCCTGACTCCAAAATGGCAATCGGACTAGTCCCTGGATCAACTTGGACTATGAGCTATTTCCCATAACCCTGTATTCCCGTACTTGCTAAAAAGCCATCCAACCCCTTGTTAAAGCTATCTAATGTATCAGCCTGTACAACTGATTCAGGGAGAGAATTCCACATCTTCACAGCTCTCACTGTAAAAACCCCTTCCCAATATTTAGGCGGAACCTCTTTTCTTCTAATCGGAATGGGTGACCTTGTGTCAGCTGGAAAAACCTACTGGTAAATAAAGCATTAGAGAGATTATTATATGATCCCCTTATATATTTATACATAGTCATCATATCACCCCTTAAGCGCCTCTTCTCCAGCGTGAACATCTCCAATTTGGCCAGTCTTTCCTCATAGCTAAGATTTTCAGTACCTTTTACCAGCTTAGTTGCCCTTCTCTGTACTCTCTCTAATACAATAATGTCCTGTTTGAGTGATGGAGACTAAAACTGTACGGCATATTCTAGATGGGGCCTTACAAGTGCTCTATACAGTGGAAGAATGACCCCCTCCTCCCTTGACTCTATGCCCCTTTTAATACAGCTCAAGACCTTATTTGCCTTTGATGCTGCTGACTGGCATTGCTTGCTACAGCCAAGTTTATCATCTACAAGGACTCCAAGGTCCTTTTCCATAATGGATTTGCCTAGTGCAGTCCCATTAAGGGTATAAGTGGCTTGGATATTTTTACATCCCAGGTGCATGACTTTGCATTTATCAACATTGAATCTCATTTGCCACTTAGCTGCCCAGATTGCCAGTTTGTCAAGATCATGTTGCAAGGATGCCACATCCTGGATGGAATTAATTGGGCTGGATAATTTTGTGTCATCTGCAAACACTGATACATTACTTACAACACCCTCCCCTAAGTCATTAATGAACAAGTTAAATAAAAGTGGACCCAATACTGAGCCCTGGGGGACCCCACTAAGAACCTTACTCCAAGTAGAGAATGTCCCATTAACAACTACCCTCTGTATCCGATCCTGTAGCCAGTTTCCAATCCATGTGCAAACGACTTCATTAAGCCCAACAGACCTTAGTTTAGAAATCAGTCATTTGTGGGGCACAGTATCAAACACTTTGGCAAAATCCAAATAGATCACATCTACTGCCCCCCCACTATCCAGAATCTTACTTACCACATCATAAAATGCAATCAAATTCGTCTGACATGACCTATCCTTCATAAAGCCATGCTGATTGTTGCTCATAATGCCATTCATTAGGACAAAATTTTGAATGTGATCCCTTAACAAGCCTTCAAATAATTTGCCCACCACAGATGTCAAGCTTACTGGCCTATAATTGCCAAGCTGAGATCGTAATCCCTTTTTAAATATTGGAATAACATCAGCTTTTCTCCAATCCATAGGCACCATACCAGATGACAGTGAATCTGAGAAAATCAGAAATAAGGGCTGGTCTAAAACTGAACTAAGCTCTCTTAGAACCCGGGGGTGTATGCCATCAGGCCCTGGAGCCTTGGTTACATTAATTTGTATTAAAGCTTTTTGAATCATATCCTGAGTCAGCCACTGACTAGATTGAGCTGAACCATTCGTGCAGTTATTAAGTGAGCTTGTGAACCCAGACTCCTCTATTGTATACACTGAAGAAAAGAACTGATTTAACAAATTTGCCTTATCTGTATCGGTTACAACCATACTGGTACCATTATTTAATGGAGCAACACTCTCAACCTGCATCTTTTTACTATTAATATATTTAAAAAACTTTTTAGGGTTAGTTTTCACCTCCACCGCAATTAACTCTTCATTTCTTTTCTTAGCCTTCCAGATTGCTGATTTACAACATTTATTACAGTGTTTATATACATTAAATTCAGCTTCTGTCCCTACAGATTTGTTGTTTTTAAATGCCTTTCTCTTCTTTCCCATTAACTTCTTTACTTCTGTATTAAGCCACACAGGATCATTCTTAGAGCTTCTACGTTTAGTCCTTAAGGGAATAAATTGAGAACAGTAATGATTATTTTAAAGGACAACCATATAGGCTATGTAAAATATTGTGTTATAATTTAGTATTGATTAAGTTAAAATATGTTTTATTAGTGCACTCCCGACTTGCCTTTCACACATCCTTGACACATCCATTCCCATACTCCATTATTCCTTGAGTCTGGAATGGGATTAGGTTTCAGGAAACATATGGAATGTTTTATGGGTAGGCTGGGGGAGGTGTATCCCACAGTTGTTTGAATATATCCCTGGACAAAGAGCAGTTTGGTCTCTTTCACACAGGACATTAAACACAGACACACACTGGCTCTCACACAATACAGACATACACAGATTTTACATATCATAATAATATATACATACATTTTTATATTAATTTGGTAGGATGTCAACAGAGTATTTGACTTGCTAAATATCTGATAATTTGCATGTATCTTCTGTAATGCATCACTGGTAGTGATGGGCGAATCTATTCCGCAGGTGCGAATTCGCTGCGAATTTCCGTGTTTCGCCGGTGACAATTAAAAGGCGCCCATTGACTTTAATGCACATCAGAATTGTCACTGGCGTCAAAATATTTTTGATGCCGGCATCAAAATTTGTGTTTCACAAATTTCTCGGGAAATTCACAAATTTCTCGGGAAATTCACACTTTTTTCGACAAAGCATAATGGGAGAAATTCAACCAACACTGCTCATTAAAGCTGTACCCATGAGGGTCATACACATTATTTATTGTAGATAGTAGTTCTCTCATTCTTGTTCACTTAAAATGTAAATGCCACATCCCACGGTACAGTTTAGACCAGTTTAGACCAAAGCTGCATTCAAAGTTTGGAGAAATATTATGGAAGACTCAGTCTCTTAACCAGACCCAACTATACTTTTACATTAGATATAGACTCTTATGACTTCCACTCTGGAACCGGTAATACTACCTATCCTTTTCCTGTAGCACAGGCTTCTTTCCATTTTAGCACTACTTGACTGGCCTCCACACTCTGACTTCCTCTGGGATTTAATAGCTCTCGCTTAGAACTTTATTCACAATTTTCTGAACAACACATTTTACATCAAGATATAATGCATGTTTAAACTTCTTGCATGTGTTGCACAGATAAGGTGTTCCAAATATAGTTTTTTTAACCACTAGTGTGAGTTTGAGATGGGAAGGCTCTATGCTGTTGTAATTTTTTTAGATCAATTCAAGTGATTTGAGTTTTTTTCTTGCTGAAAACTTGATCAATTTGAGTTTTGGATTGTTAATCCCGAGCTCGCTGATTCGAGTTTTTTCCCCTAAGTGTCAAAACTCTGCCTTTGTCATATGGCTTTAAGTGATCAAGTTGCATTCCAAGCAGTGTGTAGAGCATGAGAAATAAATCATACAATAAGCTGCACAAGTGAAAAACAAGGCATGGGGAGTGTGCACGGCAAGGCACATATGTAGCTAGTTGGTTCACTTTCTGAATATAAGCCTTTACTCCGTTATACTTTCCTGACATGTTACTTAGTAGCATTGTCATATGCTTGACCCCAAAAATCTTTGATCAGTATTTTATGCTCTTCAAGAGTCTTTAGTATTGTATTTGCCAAAGACTCTCCAGTGTGTAGCTATAGGTACAAACTGCAGAAATATCTCTGCTAGTTCAACAGAACACTTGTTGACAATGCGAATTGTAAACGTCAGCTGAACTACATGATTTACGTCTGAATTCCAGAAATAAAGAATAATATTTTGTGGATATTATTTCATAATAATTTTGTCTTGGTCTTTGTGACCTATCAGGGTAATAATCTATTCACAGATACTCAAAGATACATAGGAAAGCATACCTTGCCCTTTGCTACCATGCAGAGTCGGGCCAAGCCGGACAGGCGCCCTAGGCAGCCTGCCCGGCTGCTGCGCCATCTGGATGTGCGCAAGCTAGATGTTCGTGTGTGAATGGACGATTGTGCGCATGTGCAAGAGACGCTTCTGCACATGCGTGCATAGATGCACGGAGCGACTCGCATAGATGCGAACAAGTGGGTGGTTGGCAGAGAAGGGACCGGACTAGGGGTAAGAGTAAGTACGTGCCTGGCGCCCCTCCACCTTTGCGCCCTAGGCACGTGCCTACTCTGCCTACCCCTAGTTCCGGCCCTGCTACCATGCTTTTCTATGTGTGCAGCTAAGAATGGATCAAACTCAGCCAAGTACTCAAGAAACCCAAGGTACACACCATTATTTGGGGAGCCAAATCTCTCTCCTGTGCCACAAAAAGGTAAGCCATACTGGGAGAGAAATTTCACTGTGGCAACAGCACATCTTAAGATATCTTTCCAATACCTCTCTTGGGGTTCAAATGCTTTTTGTACTTCAGAATCCATTTGACCTTGTGCATGCCACATTTAATAAAGGCTTTTAAACAACAATTATGCTCTGTTTTCATGCTTTATGAGGCGCTCAGATGCGTGCTTCCAGTCACTAAAGCAACAATAAGAAATTGCTGTAGCTGTTGCTGAAAAGAGACAACATTAAAAACAATAAGTGATTTATTTACTAAAACTCTAATTAATCTCAGTTTTTATGAAAACAAAGTCAACTTAACTCCCTTCCACTCATTTATCAATCTTTTTTTTAAAAAAATCGACAAAATGTTTCAACAAAATCAAGAGTCAATTCGTATCATAGGATTGATGCTCTGAAAACTCAATTAAATTGAATTTTTGCTGCAAAAACTACTTTTTTGGATTATCAGATCACAATATAAACAAACAACTTCAGGGACATCTACCATTGACTTCTACATGACCATGACAGGTTTGAGATGGCGTATTTTCAGATTCAGATTTTTAGCATTTATTTTTCCATAAAAAATTCTCACTTTCACCTAAACCAGAAAAAAAATCAAGGTTTAATAAATGGTCCTCTTAATGTTTCCCTTGGTAGGTGATTAGAAAATAAATTTTCTTTTCACAGTTTCTCCCTTTTTGGCATTTTACACTCTCATATGATTAATCATATGATTAATTAAAGGGTGTTTTTCACTACCAGAATACCATCTCTCTAAAATATTATACTTTCCAGTAAGATTTCTACACATATCTGGACCATGACAATACCAATATTCCTGCAGTAAATTTTTATTTTCCCTTGGCCCCAAAGCAGGATTTGTAGAAGCCACAACTTTATCTTTTTCAGTACCGGAAATATTTGCTGTAGAAGAAACTGTAGAAAAAGCATAACTGTTCTGTCCTCACTATGTATTACCCTGAGGCATTGTGTAGCTCAACATGCAGCTAAACCTCTCTACGATCCAATAAAGAAGACTCAAGGTGCCCATACATGGAGAGATCCGCTTGTTTGGCGATGTCACCTTGAGGTGGGCAATATCGGGCTGATCCGATCGTGGGCCCTAGGGCCCAATGATCGGATCCTAACGATGCCTAACAGGCGGTCAGATCGTGGGACCGCATCAACGAATAGATGTGGCGGCGATCCAACGGGATTTTTAATCCCATCCGATCGAGATCTGGCCGACTTTCGGCCAGATCTCGATCGGGGAAGCCCGTGGGGGGCCCCCATACACGGGCCAATAAGATGCCAACTCGGTCTGTCGGCAGCTTTTATCGGCCCGTGTATGGCCACCTTAAGAATGAAGTCTGTAGATTATTACTGGATGGGCAAGGGGAAGAGAGCTGCTTTAAGTTTATTTCCTTACCAGCGATGCAACCATAAAGGGAGAATGAAAAATTGTGTGCTCCTTCCACAGCATTGACTGCAAATGGAGTCTTAGCTCCCACAAGGCACAGTGATGGGTCACATGTTGGGAGTATGGGTAGACAGATTAGTTCAAATGAAATGCTATAATTGGCCTTATTGAGGTGTTGGATAGATACCTGAAATAGCCAGCAGAGCTGATATATATGATACATGATATATATTTGCATCATCTCAGACAGAGTTCATGTTTTGAAGTTGAATTTGTAGTCAATTCTTCAATTGTATCATTCAGAACTGCATCCTTTTTGTTGTAAAACAACAGACAGAGATTGTTCCAGTGGATGTTAATTAATGCAGGGAGGGTCTATTGTCGCTTAGCAATGTGATGTCATGTTTGACCTGTAACCCTGTGGGATTTTCATCTTCCTCTTCCTGTTTATGCTCTCTTGAAAAGTTCCTGTTGCAGACATTTTTATGCTGAGTTCTATAAAGAAACCAGGTTACTGTTCACACAGAAGTTGGTGTGTCTCTCCTCACTTAGGGGCAAATTTACTAAAGGGCGAAGTGGCTAACGCTAGCTAAAATTTGCCAGTGTGACGTCATTTTGCTACTTCGACAATTTAACAAATGGGTGCTGGTGTAAATTCGCTAGCTAAGTGGACTTACTCTAGCGCTACTTCGCAACCCTTATGCCAGACGAAGTTGCGTTCTGGCGAAGGGACATAACTACGCTAATTCACAAAGTTGCGGATTTTTCGTGACTGTTACTTCTTGCACCAGACTTTACTTCGCCACCTCAGACCAGGTGAAGTGCAATAGAATAGATAGGGATGGTCCAAAAAAAGTTGAAATTTTCTAAGTCCCAAAAAAACGCTGGCATTTTTTTTTTTATGGTACCCTCCTTCCCCCTTAATTTGATAATACTGTGGGCACATGTGTAGGGCATTATAACACATTTATTAAGATTCCCTGGCCTTGTGTAGTGTAATGTGTTTGCTGCTGCATATACGGCCATTATACTTTTAACTGCACGCCATATGCAAATTTGCCATCGATAGCGTAACTTAGAACCGCTGATTGAAACATCGCCAGCGCAACTTCGCAAATGATCGGTAACTTGTGTGCAACTTCGGATCTTTGTGAATTTGCGCAGCCCTGGCGAATCTACGCCTGGCAAAGTGCGGTGAAACCAACACTGGCGCAACTTTGAAGGTAAGTAAATTTGCCCCTTACAGAGAAGCTGCACATGCATTTCTGATCTGCTCTCTGCTAACAGTTTATATGGTGCATAGCCTTTTGCCATCATAATTAATAATTATGGAGCATGGGGATATATAATGTCTGTTTTAAAAATGTGAAGATGGAGGGCAGAGCTTGTCGCCATGCTGTGAGGATGCAGATTACTCGAGCTCCCGCTCCTACACCACTATATTGCGTGAAGGGACATCCTCTTACTTCAGACTTACTAAAGCCTACTAAAACATTGGCTTTTACATTTGGAAGGAAATACACCATGGCTTCTCAGCGTTCCCGCTCGCAAAGAGATTCAGCTAACAACAAGATGGTGTCGCATCTCCTGAGGCGAGAGTAAGTGCTGATCACTCTGCCTGCCTCACTAAAGCCACACTCTTGACACTCTTTTGCAAAAAATTACTTCTACATTTCAATCTGAACTCCGCTCGGCAATTTCAGATGTAACAGCAGAAATTGCAGCTTTAGGCTCCCATACTGATTGCCTGGAAACAAAGCATGATGAGATGGTGGCTGCACACGCTCATCTGGCTACACATGTATCTACACTGGAAAAGTCAGTACAGTCTCTTACTAATCCGACGGAGGACCTGGAGAATAGCTTATGCCGTAATAATGTTAGGCTGCGGAATGTACCAGAGGCCCACACCGACCTAACTAAGCTAATTGAACTGTTATTTGCTAAACTACTACCAGAATATGCCCCAGACCTCTTACTAATAGACCAGGTCCACCGTGCCCTCCGTCCCAAACCACAAAATGCAGATCCTCCTAGGAACATTATATCCCGATTGCATTATTTTAAAACAAAGGAGGATTTTCTAAGGTCGGCTAGAACGAATGAAGCAGTGGAGATAGACAAAGCTCCTATTCAAATTTTTCCTGATATAGCCCCTGCCACGCTATTGAAACTCAGGGAATTGAAGCATGTAACCATGAATTTGACGCAAGCAGGATTAAAATATCATTGGGGTTTTCCATTCCCTTTAATGGTTGTTAAAAATGAAATACGGTATTCAATAACAGACCCAGCAGATGGGAACTCTTTCCTGATGAAGTTAGGCGTCTCATCCCCAAGCTCACCTGCAAAACAGCCTTCCGAAAAAATGCCTACGTTACAACACATATGGGAAAAGAAAGTTTCAAAAAAGGCAGCTTTGAAGATGCAGATGACATCTATTTCTTCAAAATCCTCCAGCCCTATATCTAATTCACCCTGATGGTGTTTCATTTCCTTTTTTTGGGCCTTAGCTATTAATGAAGAGGATTTATCTTTTTATCCCTTAATCATATTATCAACGCATGACAAGCGGTGGTGAAGCGGTGGTGAAGAGCCGGTGAAGATACGCCTGCAGTGTGAGTTATGCATCCCATACCCCCCATGGGTCGTAGGTTCAAAGAACCTGGTACTTTACAAGTATTGACCCTCCTGAGAAATGTCACACTCTCAGGCTTACTAGTTCAGTTATTTAAGATACAGTATTGTTTTTTTTGTATTTTTTTTAAATTTTTTCTGGCTGTTTTATTTTTCTATTTCATGTTGGATCAACCATTATAGAACCTCTATGATGCCTCTTCATATGACTGGTCTTTTATAGGACTACCCGAGGACAAGCAGTCAAGTGGTCAGGTTTCTTTAGACCTCTCTACATTAATGTTTAGAAAGGATATTTTTCAATTCAAGCAAGTCCTTGATTTTCAAGTTCCATATGAGAATGTTAAAACTACGCTTTATTTGTTTTTTTCACAATTACTGCACTGTATTATACTACTTAGATACTTAAAGGTAATGGCTGACACGACGGTTCAGGCTTTAGACTTGAGTGATATAAGCATATTGTACAGGAGCATTTTTATGTTTACATCTGTTTATTGGCAGGTTCTTCTGAGTATTTTCCCACTTACATATACTTTGATGATGGCTTATATAATTCTTTTATTATTTATGCCTCTTTCTATATTTGCCTTAAAACTGTTTTTCCATGACCCTATCACATTATTGGTGTACATGTTGGTTATATCAAAAGATATTCTGGGTTTTGTAATTGTTCTCAGAAGGGTATTGAAAATTGTTACTCGTATTGTTAAAGGCTTTAACACCCCAGTCAAATGAAAAATGGCAGGGTAATGTTATAATAGAATATCAGCAGATGTGATAGCTCTTCAAGAGACGCATTGGACCACCACAGGGCCTAAACCATATTTACACAAATACTTTTTTACAAATCTATGCCACAACCTTTGCATCCAAAGCAAGAAGTGTAGCCATAGCCTTTCGTAACCACATACAGTTTGCATTTGAAAGCATAATTTCTGACCCCGAAAGCCACTATATACTTCTTAATGGTACTGTAAGCGGCACTCAGATCATGATTCTGAATTTGTATGCACCCTCAGTAGGAGTCAAACAGTTTTATACTGAGGTTTTTCAGTTATTGCAAACACATATGAAAGGCTTCGTATTTGTCTTGGGTTATTTTAAACAAGTGATAAATCCCAATTTAGACCACTCTTCGGGTCCCAGTTGTAGCTCACTAGCGGCACCTAAGTACCTTAAGAAACTACTTCAAGAATGTGTGTAGATAGACTCCTGGCTCTCATTGAACCAAGCTCAACTGGAATTCACATTTACTCTCCAGTACATGATTCTTATTCCAGAATTGACCATAGTGACACAGCTTACTTTGCAAGAAATTACCCTAGCAGATATCCTTCCAATAATATGGTCAGATCATGCCCCAGTAATGGTAAGATGCTACCTCTTACAGACAGTTCCAACCAGACATGCATGGCAGTTAAATGAATCCCTCTTAACTGATACCACCCTAACATCCACAAGATGACTTACAAGAATATTGGGAAAATAACATAGATGAGGAACTTTCCATGAGTACTATATGGGCCGCTCACAAAGCATTTATAAGAGGATCCTTCATAAGATTGGTGACACAAAAGAAGAAAGCCTTTATACAACAAAATAATTTACTAGAAAGTAAAATAAGAAAACTTGAATCTGACCACAAAATGACATCCTCTCCCTCTACCTTGTCAAAACTGATAAACACTAGACAACAACTAAAAACACTGTTACAAGAGAAAGCAGAGAAAGCCTTTAAGTGGACACAGCAAAAGTTATTCTTATTGAAAGACAAACCGAATCGATACTTAGCAAATAAACTGAAAGCTGAACCAGGCTACCAGCCCATAACTGATATAGTCACTTCTTCTGGCACCTATCTTCAAAAACCAGTAGATATCATACAGGAATTTCATAAATTCTATGAAAATCTTTACTTTGCCACAGACACAGAAAAAGGGATCATTATCTTGATCAGATCAGGAAAAATCAAACAAGTTATTCAAACCTTGAAAAATAAATCGAGCCCTGGACCTGATGGGTTGCCCGCTAGTTATTATAAAAAGTTTCAAGAATCTTTAATCCCACACCTTTCAGTACTTTTCAATGATATGTTAGCAGGTCATTCCATCCCACCAGAAATGCTACAGGCCAACTTATCTCTTTTGCCAAAACCAAACACAGATTTAACTAGAGTGCAAAATTACACGTTGAGTGCAAAATTAAACGTTGATGTGAAATTATTCTCCAAAATTCTCAGTCTCCGCTTAAATAAACTGATGCCGAAGTTAAAGTGAAGTTCTTCACCAATTGTAAAGAATCCAGCAAATTAATTGTAGGCGTATGCTATAGACCCCCTAATGTAAGTGAGGAGGAAGAGACAAAGCTTCTAATGCAAATAGAAAAGGCTACTAGTTTAGGTAAAGTAATGATAATAGGGGATTTTAATTACCCAGATATTGACTGGAGCAACGGTACTGCTAGATCAGTTAATGGGAACAAGTTTATAAACTTATTGCACGACAATTTTTTAGCACAGGTTGTTGAGGAGCCTACCAGAAAAAATGCTATTCTTGATTTAGTGATCTCAAATGACCCAGAACGTATAGCAAATGTGCAAGTCATTGAACCCCTGGGTAATAGTGACCATAAGGTTATATCTTTTAATGTCTGGTGCAAAAAACAAAAATATACTGGGGCAACAAAAACCATGAATTTTGCAAAAGCTAATTTTAGTGCCTTGAGGGCAGCCCTACAGAGCATTGATTGGGGCATTAGGTTTTCAGCTAAAAACACAGAACAGAAATGGTTGTCCTTTAAAATGATATTAAATCATTACTGTTCTCAATTTATTCCCTTAAGGACTAAACGTAGAAGCTCTAAGAATCATCCTGTATGGCTTAATACAGAAGTAAAGAAGTTAATGGGAAAGAAGAGAAAGGCATTTAAAAACTACAAATCTGTAGGGACAGAAGCTGCATTTAATGAATATAAACACTGTAATAAATGTTGTAAATCAGCAATTCGGAAGGCTAAGAAAAGAAATGAAGAGTTAATTGCGGTGGAGGTGAAAACTAACCCTAAAAAGTTTTTTAAATATATTAATAGTAAAAAGATGCAGGTTGAGAGTGTTGCTCCATTAAATAATGGTACCAGTATTGTTGTAACAGATACAGATAAGGCAAATGTGTTAAATCAGTTCTTTTCTTCAGTGTATACAATAGAGGAGTCTGGGTTCACAGGCTCACTTAATAACTGCACGGATGGTTCAGCTCAATCTAGCCAGTGGCTGACTCAGGATATGATTCAAAAAGCTTTAATACAAATTAATGTAACCAAGGCTCCAGGGCCTGATGGCATACACCCCCGGGTTCTAAGAGAGCTTAGTTCAGTTTTAGACCAGCCCTTATTTCTGATTTTCTCAGATTCACTGTCATCTGGTATGGTGCCTATGGATTGGAGAAAAGCTGATGTTATTCCAATATTTAAAAAGGGATTACGATCTCAGCCTGGCAGTTATAGGCCAGTAAGCTTGACATCTGTGGTGGGCAAATTATTTGAAGGCTTGTTAAGGGATCACATTCAAAATTTTGTCCTAATGAATGGCATTATGAGCAACAATCAGCATGGCTTTATGAAGGATAGGTCATGTCAGACGAATTTGATTGCATTTTATGATGTGTTAAGTAAGATTCTGGATAGTGGGGGGGCAGTAGATGTGATCAATTTGGATTTTGCCAAAGCGTTTGATACTGTGCCCCACAAACGACTGCTTTCTAAACTAAGGTCTGTTCGGCTTAATGAAGTCGTTTGCACATGGATAGGAAACTGGCTACAGGATCGGGTACAGAGGGTAGTTGTTAATGGGACATTCTCTACTTGGAGTAAGGTTCTTAGTGGGGTCCCCCAGGGCTCAGTATTGGGTCCACTTTTATTTAACTTGTTCATTAATGACTTAGGGGAGGGTGTTGTAAGTAATGCATCAGTGTTTGCAGATGACACAAAATTATCCAGCCCAATTAATTCCATCCAGGATGTGGCATCCTTGCAACACGATCTTGACAAACTGGCAATCTGGGCAGCTAAGTGGCAAATGAGATTCAATGTTGATAAATGTAAAGTCATGCACCTGGGATGTAAAAATATCCAAGCCACTTATACCCTTAATGGGACTGCACTAGGCAAATCCATTATGGAAAAGGACCTTGGAGTCCTTGTAGATGATAAACTTGGCTGTAGCAAGCAATCCCAGTCAGCAGCATCAAGGGCAAATAAGGTCTTGAGCTGTATTAAAAGGGGCATAGAGTCAAGGGAGGAGGGGGTCATTCTTCCACTGTATAGAGCACTTGTAAGGCCCCATCTAGAATATGCCAAACAGTTTTGGTCTCCATCACTCAAACAGGACATTATTGTATTAGAGAGAGTACAGAGAAGGGCAACTAAGCTGGTAAAAGGTATTGAAAATCTTAGCTATGAGGAAAGACTGGCCAAATTGGAGATGTTCACGCTGGAGAAGAGGCGCTTAAGGGGTGATATGATGACTATGTATAAATATATAAGGGGATCATATAATAATCTCTCTAATGCTTTATTTACCAGTAGGTCTTTCCAGCTGACACAAGGTCACCCATTCCGATTAGAAGAAAAGAGGTTCCGCCTAAATATTCGGAAGGGGTTTTTTACAGTGAGAGCTGTGAAGATGTGGAATTCTCTCCCTGAATCAGTTGTACAGGCTGATACATTAGATAGCTTTAAGAAGGGGTTGGATGGCTTTTTAGCAAGTAAGGGAATACAGGGTTATGGGAGATAGCTCATAGTCCAAGTTGATCCAGGGACTAGTCCGATTGCCATTTTGGAGTAAGGAAGGAATTTTTCCCCCTCTAAGGCAAATTGGAGAGGCTTCAGATGGGGTTTTTGCCTTCCTCTGGATCAACTGGCAGATAGGTAGTTAATAAAAAAAAAACCTTACTTACTATGTTTCTATGTAATACACCCAGACCAGTCGGGGTTTATCCCAGGACGACAAAAAAGATGGACGACATATAGCGACGCCAACATAACGAAATCCCCAATTCTATTACTGATGCTAGATATTTACAAAGCATTTGACTCTGTGTCATGGTCATATCTGTTTAATATCCTCCCCAGATACAATATTTCCGGATGGATTACGGGTTTTGTATAATAACCCAACGGCCTTGATAAAGATGTTTAACATTCCATCTCCAGCTTTTAATATTTACAAGGGGACGAGACAGGGGTGTCCCCTATCCCCTCTCCTCTTTGCTCTTGCAATAGAGCCACTTGCTTGTATTATACGAGAAGAAATTAACATTAAAGGCTACAACAAAGGCACCAAAACCTATAAATTAGGCCTCTACGCGGATGATCTATGCATGTCACTCACTAACCCCCTGACAATGTTACCTTACTTGTTTCAGAAATTAGATCACTTTCAACAGATTTCAGGTCTAAAAATTAACATAAATAAAACAGAAGTGATGCCTATACACATACCCTCTCATCAAGTTAAGCTATTACAGCTGAATTTCCTGTTTCAATGGAAGCAGCGTTCTCTAGGATATTTAGGAGTCAAGATTTCCAAGAATTGTAATACACTATATAAAGCTAACTTTCCTCCGTTGCTCCAACAGCTACAATCCATATTATCCGAATGGGGTAAATTACCACTTTTGTGGTTAGGTCGTATAAACTCCATCTGAATGGTAATTTTACCAAAAATCCTATAATTATTTTATGCTCTGCCTATCCCGATATTGAACAAAGATACTGACAGGCTACAGAGATCAACCTTTTTTTCAACCAATTTTTATGGAACAATAAATGGCACCGCATAAACAAATCTACCTTATGCCGACCTTATAGTCAAGGAGGCCTTAAAGAACCAAACTTTATACAATATTATAAAGCAGCAAGAATAGCACAATCGATCCTATGGCAAGCACCACCTCATACAGTACCCTGGGTTGACTTTGAAAATTCTACTATTGCACCGGTTGGAACATCGGCTTTACTGTGGCTCACTAACCAGAATTTGAGGCTATATAAGCTGGAAAACCCAATTATAAGATTACATTTTAGGATATGGAAAGTAGTGAAGCATAACATTATTCAGCATGACTCACATAGTAATTTACAACCACTAACAGGCAATCCTGACTTTCCACCAGGATTAATATCCCGATCTTTTGCATGGTGGACGGACGATAACTTTTTCAGAATCAAGGATTTACTTACTCCAAGAGGATTTATTTTGCGAGCTTTACTACAGGAATCTTATCATATTCCAAACATGGAATTATATCGCATTTTTATAATCAGCAGGCTTCTCTCAAACCTACATTAGAGAGCTCTGTGTACGAATCCCGATGTCATCATCCTGAATATACAGCTCATAGTATTACAATTTTTATTTATGCTTAACTGACTGAAACAATCCCTGAAAACACACCAGTTTATACACGATTATGGGAGTAAGACCTCTCTATTACTATATCACATGACAAATGGAAGAGAATTTGGGATTCCATTCGACACCTTTCCCCAAATGTTATTATCAAAGAAACAGCATACAAAGTAATTATGAAATGGTACACCACTCCTATACAGAAACAAAAGTACCTATCAACATTCCCAGACACATGCATCAGGAATTGTCACAAGAAAGGGACATACTTTCATTCATGGTGGAAATGCCCTATTGTGGCTAAACTATGGAGAGAAACATTTCTCATGGCTTCGGACATTTTTAATATACAAATTTCTCCTGACCCGGAAAATGCTCTACTTTGCCTTCTCTAGAAAACTTACTAAGTTGCAAAACAAATTGCGGTCACAAATTTTGGCAGCAACAAGATGGACAATAGCACTTAACTGGCTATCACCAACATTGGCTGTATCACAAATGAAAACCAGAGTGGACCACATACATTCATTGTCCTATCTTTCTGCCCTAATCTCTGACTCCCTGGATTTATTTAACCAAGTATGGGGACCTTGGGAAAATTTCAAGAAAACTCATTAATTTTAGCATTGCAAATGTAAGTTTACCTACGATAAAGTGAAAAACAGGTTTCACCACACACATGGTCTGGTTGGAACTTGTCTAGTCTTCAAAGGTCCTCCTTTGAATTTAATGGGGGAAACTCTACTTTCTGTATCATTCCACAACATAATGTTTCAAAATTCATGTTTATTAAAGATAATAATATGTAGAAACCAGCCTTTTAATGCTGCATTGGAACTAGGCAAGCTCAGGTGATGTTAATACAATTTATTATTTTTTAAAACTATTAGTTAACACCATTAATTACCTACTTATTTTTATAGTAGTTTTAATGTTGTTGAAATAACTAAAAAATTGTGCGTTATCCAGAGATCTTGGGCAGGATAATGATACACTTCTTCTGTCATGGGTCAGCAAAGGACTTATACAGGTCAAAATGGCAGAATTATATTTTCTATTGTCTATTAGCCAAAAATGGAGTCAAATAGCAGCAACATTTTGAGCAACACTGTTTTGTGCTAGCAAACAGCGGGTAACTGAATCCACATTAGAATATGTCAGTTCTAAAGTAATGTTTGTGTGGATTAAATTATTTTTTTAGGTTTTAAAATCACATTTTAGTCTTCGTTGAGAACTGCAACATTCATTTTTCAATAGAAAAATAAAAAATTGTACCTTTTTTAATCTTATCCATGAGTTTTCACGTTATAAACTTTTTTTTCACTGAATTGAATTTTGCTCAAAATGTAAGTCTAAGGAACTTTCCTGTATCATTGATTGAGATTTGTGGAATGGTTTAGTAATAGTGCAGTTGTAAGTAGTTGTGCATCAGCTTTCTTGTAACATTTTTCATGAATCAGAGCCAAGAGTACAGAAAATGTAAATGTCAGCAATGTACTGTGTCAATTGCAGCTATAAGTTGTAATTAAAGGACATTTTAGGCACCCCCTCAGTGATTGTTTTCACTTACCTGATACTCCAAGCCAGTGTTTCTGTTTCTGCAATTTTGTTCGCTAGGGTCCAAATATACTGTTTTTTAAGTAAACCACTAAAGAGTTAAGCATCTTCATGATTATGCAGAAGCTAAATTGAAACTAAAGATTGAACTTTTAAGAGATAAACAACACTGAGTGTTCATATGCCTTTCAAATTTGTAAAGCAAACAAAGTCAGATGGTGTCTATCTGGAATACTACAAACAGTCAGCCTAAATAAATGGTAAAATTACACTGTTGTGTGAAGTTTCAAATAAAATATTTCTAGAAAGTGAAAGTTAAAGGAATGGTTGACTTAATTTTAAATACATTTTTTAATTTCTAACAAATAACTTTGTGTGTGCTGTGAAAAGTTTAATAGTGTGCCCTAGGATGACCCTTACTGTTGATAGGAGAGAGGTGTGCTGATTATTGAAGTTAGAGAAGTAGAATAATTAGGCAGATGACAATTAAAGCTGGTATTTGTATTTAAAAGCATTCTTTTTGATGCAGTTAATTCAGTTTATTGTTCCTTGTTACTATTTATATCGCTCTAATTTATGTAAATAGAGACAATTATTTTTATGGAAAATATCTTGCAGCCACTTTGTGGTACTGAACATTAAAACTGCATGAAACCTTCCCGATGACAGAATAAAAGAAAATACCATAGTTCATTCGAAGTGGAGAAAATTAGATTTCATGTACCTAGATAGCTATAAACGATGAAGTGTTTGTTGAAAAAGTTGAGGCATTTTTAAATGAGTGGGAAAAAAATCTTCAACTAGATATAATAATGGCTAGGAAATACAAAGATGAGTAATGCACAGTAATAAGAAATATAAGTAGGTCATTTACTGTATATATGATTTTTTAGGCTGCCGAATTCTACTGTTTTCAGGTCAGTCACAGACAGACATTAACTTCAAATATACTTTATGCGATGGATATGAGTGATACACAGCATAATTTCCATAAGGCACAACTGGGACATGTTTTCAAACCAAATTAGACTTTAGCTCAGTTCTAATTTAGATTATATTAAATATATGCAAATGTCTTAATGAATGTATTCAAAAGTGGCTATTACTAGCAGCAATTTGGAAACGACCACAAATTCCAACTCAGCAAGCACTGGTAAAAAATACTAAAAAGGATCAGGGCAATGGAATTTATCAGAATTCATTTATATAGGAGTTATGAAGGGGAACTGGAGTGGTACCCAAGGGCCCAGCAACTTCTTTCAGTCCAGGACCATTACTGCTACATAAGGTACCATATATAGAACCTGAGTTCTTTAGTTGAAATACAGTGAAATACAGACAACTTTTCTGTACTCTCTCCTCCTTTCTCTTTCCTCCCTTCATCCTTCTCCCCACTCTTCATTCTTCCCACCCCCATCCCATCTTGTTGCTGTGGCACAGCGGATATATGATAACCCAAAATGTCACAGGAAGTGACCAGATAATTTTAACTGAACTATATAATGTGATATGTTGAAATATCCAATGAGGACACGTAAGTTGCTGTTTATATGCTGTTTCTTTATTTAACTTATTAAATAAATCCATGTATTTTATCTTTAAAGTCTATAGAAACAATAACAAATAATGAATAAATCCATATATTTTCTTTAAAAAGTTACTTCAAATAATTACATATTGAGCTCTGATGAACTACCATATCCTTAAAAAATAGATCTAGCACTCAAGCTACAAATTCCCCCACAATTTGAGACCATGCATTACAGAAAATGTAATTTTTGGCAACATCACGACAAAATGTTGGAGTAACATCCAGGAAATATGTAAATTCAGGGAAAAGCACCCACTGAAATGCACTGTATGTATAGTCTAATTCGCCTATTGATTTTAATGCATTTGAGCAAAAAGTAAATTTGCATCTACTATTTTTTTGTCGTTATGCTAATTTTTCAGCAGTTTAGAGATTTTTTTGGAGAAGCACAACGGGACAGATTCATTTGTGACTACTTATTAGATTATGCTTCTCTGGTATGTTCTTTACCCAACCACCTCTAGCATATGCTGGGATGCATGGGGGAAATCGATCTGCAAACCTTCTGTGGAAAAATAATAAATGATATTATGGACACATTTATCCAGTGGGACTGGAATGCACCCCTGTGCAAGCCAATAAATAATATAACTTCAGCAGACCAGAAATTAATTTAATTACATTATGATTGTGACACAACCATTTTATTCCATTGGAAGGGGACTCAATCCCCAAATATACAGTAGAAAGGTTAAAAGAGACGACCATTATGGAATATACTGACATACTGTATAAAATAATGTATATATATATATATTACTGGAATATATATATATATATATATATATATATATATATATATATATATATATATATAAAATTTAAGTCACCAAAACATATAGGAAACCTGGCATATATATATATATATATATATATATATATATATATCTAACTGCGAGAGGAAATATACATTGTATAGGCAATATGGAATAAAAGACAAATAATCTACAGCTAGGAAATATATTTATTAATAGAAAACCATTATCCTGTATTCATTTTGTGTTTATATTTAATGTTTTATTTAATTTTTTCAGTTTTATTTTCTTTCTGCTTTATCTTCTCTCTGTTTCCTACTGCATTTGAATGTACATAATTCATAGCCATGAATATTGCAGTTAATTCTTCTGAGATGTTTTTGATGATTATGACAATACTTAGCCTTTTCTTCTCATACGTAGATGAAAGTCAATAAAATTATAATTTACAAAAAAACAATTAACTCTGAAGCTTCGGTTCTATGAGAGCAACACCACTTCTTGTTAATGTTTTTATGATTTCCAACAACAACCCCTAAACTTATATTATCAGTGACAGATTTGAGAACACAGTGTGTGCAGTGTCACTGACACTGAATTGAATCAAATAAAAGAGATTTCCTTTTTTTTCTCTGTAATAAATAAACACTACCTTGTACTTGATCACAAGCAAAAAAATCCTATCAGGTTTATTTATTGTTTAAATGATTATAAGTCGAAAGTAGTGTGATCCTGGATAACAGGTCCCATACTATACCTGTACGTTGCAGAAAAGTTATTCAACTTAGATAGTGATGTTTTAGGTACTTAGTCTGTCCCTTCACCAAGCTTGTCGAAGACGTTAACTTCAGCACCTAAAATCTTGTATCTGATCAATCCAAGCTATGGTTTTTATGTTGACAGACAAGGTGATTACTGCTTTTTTAACTTAAGATTAATTGCATGTTTTACAATTTACAAGCTCATGTATTAAAAATTATGTTTACTAGGCTATTTTCTCCATAAAGACCAACGGAGGCCAACAGTAGCCAGATATTCTTATTCTGAGCTTGATAAAATGTGGACTAATTCATTTGATGCTTCTATCTATTCTACCAAGAAGGTACAGGAATGTTAACTGGATGCAGCAAAAGTCAAACCACATCACATGCTTTCAAGAAAATAATGATCTTATTAGCCATGGGCTTTATATTTCTCTCAGTGCTAGAGATTAAATGTCAGTTAACTACAGTACAAACAATAGATGTTGCACAAAGAGACCATCTCTGTTATAATCTTTTACCTAAGATCTTAAAGACATCATCAACAATTGATTCGTTCCTACAGCACATTACACTTCCGGAGTTAAAATTTCAAAGGGGTAATGTTTCTTTTCATATCGAGCTTACAGTACACACATCCTACACAGTCAGGTTTTCATTTAATTTCCTCCTGCACCCTGCTTCTAAGAAAGAGATCATCTTATTGAATTATTAAATGCTGTTGTACAATAGTGTGCTTATAGAACAAAAGTAATTTGTACAATAAACTTGGTACTAAAAATATCAAAAGAATAAGGCAAATGGCATTAAAGTCACCCTCCTATGTGAATGATTGAAATAGATATTCTTATGAGGTGTTAATGGGTACATCATTTCATTTCCACTTTCTAGTTAACAGTAATTCAACTTCAGGTTTGCTCTTTGAAATATAAATGAGATAAGAATATACATACATTTTATTATTGCTTTACATACTGTGGGGCAGATTTATCAAGGGTCGAATTTCGAAGTGGAAAATACTTGAATAGAACCCCGGACATTTGAATTTGAAGTCAGAGGATTTTATTCATCGTACGATCGTATTCCAATCGAAGTACGATCGTACTCCGATCATACTTCGAATCATACCATTCGAAAGATCTTATCGTGCGATCGTACGATTTTCCTTCGAAACCCAAACACTTCGAAATATGCTCTGGCAGGTCCCCATAGGCTAACACAGCACTTCAGCAGGTTTAAGTTGCCGAAGTATTGAAGTTGAAGATTTTTTTTAAAGAGACAGTACTTTGATTATCGAATGGTTGCATAGTCAAATGATTTTTACTTCGAATCAAAGTCAAAGTAAATTCGAAGTTGTAGTATCCTATCCGATGGTCGAAGTATCCAAAAAATTACTTTGAATTTCGAATTTTTTTACTTCGAAAATTCCCTCAAATTCACTTCGACCCTTGATAAATCTGCCCCTATATGTGGAACAGTGATGGGTATTAAAATAGTATACTGTAGGGTCTGGGTCTGGAATTAGAGGGGAGATTTTATAGCTGCCCCTCAGTCCTACACCCTTCCCCTGCTCCTAGGCAATAACAGGTGGTATAAGGAGTGGGGTTATAAGGGGTGGGTGGTATATGGGCTCCCAGTGTATAATTGCCCTAGGGGTTCCTGACAAAAACAGACACATGGTTTACATGTCTGCTGTTGTCTGTACTTTCTGATTCCCTCAGATCCATCCCCCACCAACTTGGGCCCAATGGCACTCCTTTGGATGCTGCACCCCTCTTACGATGTCTCCATGCCCACCTGACAACCCCTTGGTAAGTCTTACACATGCGTAATGTTACACTTTTACACACACATATGCATAGTGCTTTTATGGTGGATTGCTTTTGCATTCACAGCAACACAAAATTGCTCACATTCACTCACATTTTTATACTTTAAGCAAAAACATTTGATACAGTAATTAAAAACAAACATTACATAATTGTAATTAGCATGAGCACTGCTCACACTTTGGGCCAAATTAAATTCCATAAGAAAATGTTATTTTTCGATTTATCATTTGAAAACTTATGTACCAGATTCAATTTGAGGAGAAAAAATATATAATAGGAAAAGAAAAAACTAATCAAATTTAATTCCATGAATAAACGTTATTTTATGGTTTATTATGTGTAACCATCTGTGCCAGATTTCAGCAACTTTTTTGTTGCAGTAAATTCGAAATTGATTGGAGGGGAGAGAGAGGTGGGAGTCTGTAAGACCGGTTAGTAGGAGATAACAAAACTCAAACTAGCCCTTCTCTTCTATTCACCATTACTATTGATGGCATGACCAATAACCCTGTTAATTCAGCATACTGCTTGGGGTCATTTTTGACCAGTCTCTCTCATTCTTTAATCATATTAATACTATTGCCAACACCTGCTGTTCCTTCTCAATATACACTCCTTTCTTTTACAAACAGGCAAAACACTAATCCATGCCTATCCCGTTTAGTCTAGTCTTAAAGCTGTTTGTGAAAGAAAGGAGTTGGTTACCAATGCGTTGTCAGAAATGTTTGCAATCTCTTCTACATGTCCAAACAAGACAGTGGCACAGATCTTCACAGACACTCCATCAATAGGTAATATTGATTTAATTAAAGAGTAGAGTAACACAAGTAATCTTAAATTCCACAGGAATAATTCACTGGTATGGGAAATCCCACAGATACTGTAGGTAGTCTAAACTGGCAGCAAATATCCAGCAACGCATGGTTTAAAACTGCACATCCTATAAAATAGAATATTGTAATTCTTGGGCAAGTGAAATGAAGTGTTAGTGTCTCCCTAACCCAATATAGCCCATGTAGTTATTAGTTAAATGCAGTTATTAATCCAACAGGTACATCTTATTCACAGAATAGCAATTCCTGCAGGAAAAAATCCTGCAGTAACAAGCAATTGCCCTGCAATATAAATGATTGACCACACAGAAGGTAATACCTGCCAGGTAGGTAAATCAGCATTCCTTCAGTGCCACAGTAAGATAGAGCAGTCCACAAATATATCAATGCATAACCTGTCCATCAAGTTCAACATCTCCAAGCAAATACCAAAATACATATTTTCACATATTTATACATCCCTATCTATACATTCACATTATATATTATACATCTCTCTCTGTAGTATATATTGTGAAGTTTAGGGGGATCACACAGGGATTTGCACCATAATTGCAGGCCACTCCAGAGTGAAGGAAAAAAACTATGTTTATTTTTTTTCAACTCAAATGTGCTTTACCAGCAGCAGAAAAAATAGCAACAGAAAGATATGCTTGAGTTGAGCAACACATGTCCAAAATACAAAATAGCTTACTTTAGATAAGTACAGTGTTCAGTCTGCATGGAGTAAAAAGTCCCACCTTCAGAGAATCTCTTTCCCCAGTGAACAGAAAATTACAACCACGTGAACCTGCTGCTCACCTCCTTAAACATCCCTGGGATATTCAGCTCACCTCTGGCTGTTAACCCCCTGGTGTTTCTTAAAGGGGTGTCTCTTAAAGGGATGACTTTAAAATCTAAATACTGGGGATATATGTCAGCCCATTATCAATATATTTAAGATATTGAGACATTTTGTGCATACAGCTACTAAAAAATGCCTTACCCTTTAAACAAAACAGGGATTGTTTGTCCATATATTGCAATATATTTAAGCTGGCCAACTACATCAAAGTCATCCCATATCTGGCCAGTCCTACACTTGAATTGCATCTGATTCATTAAGAATTCTATTGCTGACTTCCGGGGGACGGGCCCAAGAGATGGCCGCTTTTTAGTTTGAGCTCCTCACTCCGCAGCATATACTGCTGTTCTCTTTAGCAGACTTGGCATATCAGCTACAGAAACCGGAGGATAACTTGAGGGGAAAAGGGGACAAGACCTTACCGCCCAGCTCCCCCTCTCCGTGCGACCCTGGAAGTCCCCGCCGCCGCAACAGCTCGTGAAGCTGCTCGGGCGCCGTTGCTGCGCAACACAGCAGGACGAGGCAGCAGGTCGGGAAACGCCAGCGGCTAAGCGTGGCCGACATCATCGCAACAGTGAGTTCTTGTTGCTCCGGTCTCGCAGCGGTGCCTCAAAGAGACCGCCGACTCTTAGTTACAACGCGGCCATAAACCGCAAACCATGTGGAGGCGCCATATTTGAGTTTATGCACGGCCCTGTCTGGCCTTGCATCCTTATCTGCGCATTTCTCCCCATACACAAAGCTGAC
Source organism: Xenopus petersii (assembly GCA_038501925.1). Taxonomy (NCBI): domain Eukaryota; kingdom Metazoa; phylum Chordata; class Amphibia; order Anura; family Pipidae; genus Xenopus; species Xenopus petersii. The sequence goes on along the minus strand of CM076680.1, from coordinate 108,544,358 downwards.
GCTAGTGCTCTTACCAGCCATTTTGTCAAAAGCTTCCTCCTCTTTGGTTAAGTGGCAGAACCCCGATACTGCCACAAGCCTTTACCAACTGCACAGAAACTGGCACCAGGCCTAGTGGAGGTGCCATATTCAGGCCTAAAGTGCTGATCCGGCCATTTCTACACCACCTCATATATCCAAGGTGTCACCTACACAGCAGACACTGCAGCCCCTACAGGGGACGTGACCTGGACATACTCCAGGCATTTGACACACAGATACTGCGACACAGCTATCCTGCAGTGGGCAACCTTATATGACTGTTATGGTACTCTCAACCACCATACTCTACAAGCTTTATCTTGCATCGAGAATTACCGTGGAGGCAGAATAGATTGCATAACCTGTTACTCACCAGCCTGCTAACTCTATTTCTAAAATAGAGACTAAGTGACAAGTCTACAGCGCACTTCTAGACTCGATGAAGAATATGTAAATACATACCTACCACACACCCGAGGTCTTGCCTTACAAGTGAACTATATCACGCCATCCATATATTTTCACATCAATTCCCATTTGAATAGGGAGCAGGTCATTTCAGTTGGAGCTCGTTAATCCAAAATCTCCCTCACTTCCACAAGGGACATGGATAAATTTCTCGGCCAATCTACTACTAAACCACAAAGGCCTAACAGAACTAAACCAAAAGATAACAAAAAATCTACTGAACAAATGGAGGTGGAATCCGACTCGCAACACTCTCAGGCGGATAATCCCACTACCACAGAAGATCTTGTCCATGTCCTTGGTCCCCTGCTTGATTAAAAACTAGCTCCGATAAAGGAATCTTTGACTGAGGTTTTGCAACAGGTTACACACCACTCCCAACGATTGACGGAAGCGGAGGATCGTATCTCCACTTTGGAGGATGACTTGGACAAGGCTCAAAATACCATTGATACACAACAAAAAGAAATCATCATTTTGGCCGACAAAGTGGAAGATCTTGAAAATCGAAGTAGACGTAACAATTTGAGACTCATAGGGGTCCCAGAAACTATCAAAGGCAAGGATCTGGAATATCTTTTAACTGACTGGTTACCCCGTGAACTCCAACTGCCTCTCTCACCCTCCCCATTTCAAATCGAGCGCTATCATAGAATCGGCCCGCCTTTGAAAGAAGGGGCGAATAGACCGAGACAAGTTATTTTTCGCATCCTTAATTTTGCCGATAAGAGCGAAGTCCTCGACGCATATCGGAAGACAAAGGATTTGCAATTTGATGGACACAAAATTTCTCTCTTTCAGGATTACTCTGCATCAGTATCTGCAAAAAGGCGTGAGTTCTCATCTGTATGTAAATCTATCTATTACTCTGGCTATAAATTTTCTTTGCTATATCCAGCCAAACTGAAAGTTTTCAGCAAAACAGATGGAAAACCACAGTTCTTTGAAACACCAGACAAGGCATTGGAATACTTAAATGCTCATCCTTCCATCCAAGATGGCTGATTTCACTTCTACAGGGAATATTACCCATCTTCCAGTTTGCTGGCAAATTATTGTCGACTTTCCGCCCTTTCCACCATAGCTATCCGACTTTTGATGGACGTTTTCCCTCGTTGGCTACATTTTGGGATTGACATTGCCCGGATTTGTTCGTTTATCAAAATGTCTACGATGTTTGCTTGTTCAACCTCTGGGGACACTATTGTTGGATTTGGACCCTTTTACCATAATTTTTGCTTACAAAAGTTTTACTAGTTTTTTCTGGCTATTTCTTTCTGGAATCTGGAACTTCCGTATATAGGCCTGTAATGATCCGGCTTGTTCCCTCATTGAGGGCAATTATGGGATGTACGTTGCTGGACTTGATATCTACAAGACTATGCCTCCTGTATTCCGAAAACCCAAGATTCTTCAGCCGAGTGGGATGTCGGACTGGGGTATCCATATGCTAAATTTCAACCTCATTGGGACAAGCTGACTTCCAGTTACAAAGATGGTGACTTGGAATATGCTAAGTTGTCTTACCTATTCTGTTTTAGTGGGATAACCTAGATGCAAGGCCTACCATATTAGCCCTGTTTACTGGGATACATAGTTTCTCTTTCTTAAGGTACCTATCCTGTCTCAGCTATAGTTTAAACAAATTAATCAGTTATGTTTAATATATTACACAACGGTTACTAGGGAACATGATTTGGAATGTTTTCGATTAAGGCTACGGGGTGGAAAAATCTACTACTTGCCCTGTGCTCTTAATTATATTATTCTGGTAAATAGCGAGACCGCGGGTGTGATATATCAGTGACAGCTAGTTACACTGTCGCTAAACTCTGAGTCATGTAAATATTTTTGTTATTGTATTTTTTATGTTATGTTTTGGAATTTGGAATCTAACGTCTATCTACACACAACATATTTTCACATTTCTTTCCTAGGTCCCGGACCCTGGTCTGCTCGCTGGGACAGCCAGACCGGGCATTCTATTAGAATCAATTTGTTTGTTTTCTTCTTGAAGGGTATAGGATAAACCAAAATGGCGGCTAACAGTGATAATACGGATTATACTTCTGATAAAAACCTTGAAAGTTTAAAAATTATTTCATGGAAGGTTGGGGGACTAAATACACCTCTTAAAAGACGTAAGGTACTGACGAAAGTACATATTGCATTTCTTCAGGAAACGCATTGGCGTAGACAAGATACCATTTCCCTGAAAGACAGGTGGATAGGTTCATTAACGACTGCCTCTTATACATCAAAATCCAGAGGGGTAGCAATTGTAATAAATTCTTCTTTAAATTGCAGGAGGGGAAAAACGTATTCAGATAAATTGGGCAGATACCTGATTATGGACTTGGTTGTTCATGGGACAAACTATACCCTTGTAAACGTATACGCTCCAAATAATTATAATCAATCTTTTTTTACAGAATTGCTTCAGCGGTTGGACTCCTGGGGGGCTTCGAATGTAATTCTTGGTGGGGACATGAACACAGTGAATGACCCATATATGGATAAATCAGGTACATCTCTCATCCACACCTTGAGACGTATCAAACCACTCCACACCTTCTGTAACCATCTTTTACTAAAGGATGTCTATAGATATTTATACCCTGACACTAGAGATTACACCTTTTATTCTGCAGTCCATAACTCTCATTCGAGAATCGATTACTTTTTTCTCTCTATTCACCTTCTCGCATCGATAGAAGACTCCAGTATAGGTAATATAGACATCTCAGATCATGCACCTATGAGAATGACATTAAAATTATTTAATCCACAACCTTTTTCTTCTAATTGGAGTTTTCCAGCATATCTATATCATAACGACGATTTTAGAATTTACATTAAGCAACACTGGGCTAATTATATCGATGATAATTTGGTACACTGGGATGACAAAAATTTACTATGGGCTGCTGCCAAGCCAGTCCTACGGGGTCACGTAATAGCCTACTTAATTAAAAGGAAAAAATAGTTTGATGAAAAGTACAAATTACTACAAAACGAGCTCACCCATGCTTACAAATCCTTCAAACTTACTAACTCTCCTATTGCAAAAAAAAAATACACAGAAACAAAGACTCTTTTTAACACTTTATTGACAGAGCAAATGCAACATAAATTAAGTCATACGGCAAACAGATTCTATTGCTGGGGAAACAGGTCAGGTAAATTATTAGCTAATACAGTCAAGAGACAGCAAGGGTCTACTTTCATTAAGAAACTTAAAACACCCACAGGGTGGGCACGTGATACATCTGACATTGCCACATTGATGACGACCCATTTCAAAATGCTTTACCAAAGGGTTTCTGATTCCCCTGAGCCCGGTCTTAAATTTCTTCAGGAAGCCCATCTGAATAAACTTACGGTCCAGGATAGGGAAATCTTAGATGCACCTATAACTGAAACAGAAGTCTCAATGACTGTCACAAAACTTAAAAATGGTAAATCCCCAGGTCCAGATGGATTGGGGGCGGAATTTTATAAACTATTGTTACCAGAAACGACTCCTTTACTTACGTCTCTATACAATGATGTACTACAAGGTAACCCATTATGGGACAAAGCGGCTGATGCCAGAATTATTTTATTACATAAGGAGGGCAAGGACCCTACTGATCCATCTTCATATCGACCAATATCGTTATTAAATCAAGACCTCAAAATTTTGATGAAAATTATGGCTACTAGATTACAAAACATTCTTCCCCGTATACTTACCTCTAATCAGATGGGCTTCCTCAAGGACAGGCATCCTGTTCGGGCTATCAGACAAGCTATCGCCACAATCTATCAGTGTAACCTAGAAAAAAGAAGACAGGGATTACTGATAAATTTGGATGCTGATAAGGCCTTTGATAGGATCTCCCATGCACACATTCGTAGACTTTTAAAATTCCAACATTTTGGAATTCATATGCTTAACCTATTCAAAACCTTGTATGATGCTCCTCAGACTTTTATAACAGTTAATGGCTACAATTCAGAATCTTTTGAAATTCAACGTGGGACTAGACAGGGTTGCCCCCTTTCACCTCTACTATTCAACATTGCCTTAGACCCCCTCATAAAACATCTTCTTTTAAATGAAACATTTGCAGGCATACCGCTTGGACATATTAGACATAAAATAACAGCCTTTGCGGATGATATTTTGCTGTTTATTCATCGCCCTCACATAGAACTGGCTACGATTCTGGATACTATACGGATATTCAGTACTTTTGCAGGCTTCCGGATCAATCTCAATAAGTCTGAAGCGTTGGAACTCGGTGGCCCGGGGATTACGACACTTGGGACTAACGAATTCCCTTTTAGAAGGGCACAATCCTATATAACATATCTGGGTATCAAACTGGCGAAAAAACATACAGAGCTTTACTCACTCAATATTAGACATACTATTGACAATATTCAACAAGATCTGAATAAATGGGACTCACTAAACCTAACCTTTCTGGGGAGAATCCACCTAATCAAAATGATTTTATTTCCTAAATTGCTCTATCAATTACAAATGCTACCTTACAGCATAAAACCATCCGACTACAAAAGGTTATCTAAAATGTTACGGACTTTTATCTGGAAACGGAAACGTCCAAGGATAGGTTGATTCAAATTACAGCAGACTAAAGCCTTGGGTGGGGTTAACTTTCCATATATTCGGGAATATAATGAGGCAGCATTACTACGTTTCGCTGGGGACTGGATGTATGATAGAAGCACATATGCCTCAACAGAGCTTGACCAACTTTTGACAGGAGGTCTCTCCCTTAACTTTCTTTTGCATTCTCCATTACGGGATATTCCACAGGATATGCGCGAACACCCCTTATTTATAGACACGTATAGAACATGGAATTCAGTGAGGCGCAGGTTTAAATTAACACCTTGTTACTCCACTTATCTGTCCTGGCTCGATAATCCAACATTTCCGATGGCGAGACATAATACCACTCTAGTGGAATGGCATAACCGAAATTTGAAAATTGTTAAAGATATTGTCGATGACACTTTCACTGTATTACCCAAAGACAAGCTTCTCCAGAAATTCCCATTCCTGGCGAATGACTATATGCTGAACCAAATTATCCACTATGCCACGAAGGTGTTGAGGCATCTTTCCACGACAGATAAAGATAATCCAATAAATATACTGTGGCCCAGATATAATACAGTCAGAACTATTTGCCAGATTTACCGCTTTATTATGACCCCACTATCGCCTGAAGCACAGGACAAATCTTTGCTCAGATGGACTTCTGTAATCCCACAAACAGAGGCCTCCCAAATACTTCAGTATCACGTAAAAACAATGCAAGCTATTTCTGTTAGCAAATATCAAGAAATGGCTTTACAGGTACAGTGTATTGCATGGCTCTTATCTCACTCCTCTTAGGAGGTGTCATATGGGTACCCTTACTACGGATAATTGTCTGAGATGTCATCAACCCCGGGCTGATCTTGTGCATTGTCTTTGGCTGTGCCCTACCATTCAACACTTATGGGGGGAAGTCCAGATATACTGGAAGTCTCTGACTCAACGAGCAGACGTTTTTACGCTAACATGGGTGATTTTTGGGATTCCCCCTCCACACCTGAAACTTTCCCGCTCTGAAAGACAGCTGGCAGAAAGGTTGATGGCCGCAACTCGGAAAACCATTCTGCACCATTGGCTTTCCCCGTCTGCACCCCCACTATCTCTGGTCAAACAAAAGCTACACCATATATTTCACATGGATTGGGTGGAATCCACTACAAACAAAGAACAATTTACTGACAAATTTTTTTCGACATGGATGAGTTACATCCAATCGCTCCCGATTCCTACTAGACACCTAACGATATACACGTTTAGATACACTACGTGGTATGATACAGAACTATTACTCAACAATACTAGTGTCCATGAAACAGATCAATACATTCAAAATCTTCTGCGCTCGCAGGAACAAACGTCACGAATGCCCCCCAGGAACCACCACATAAATCAGATGTTAAGAACGAGGTATTCTTAATCATTTTTCTTTATCCTCACTGATATGTATGAGAGAAATAATGTTGTGTACTGCAATGCCTTAGTATATTTTACAATGTACCATTAAGTGAAGATTACTGCTCTGGCTATCGTGTGTGTACGTTCGAATTATATTAACGATGGATTTCTCCATCATTTTTTTTTTTTTTCCATAATTCCAAATTCCTTTGTATTTGTTTATTTTATTTGTTTTAAAAAAATTTCAATAAAGACATATTTGAAAAAAAAAAGAATTCTATTGCTTCATTTTACAAAGGGACTAAGTTTTACCTGCAACTTACTAGCTGCTTTCAAAAGTAAAACTCCCAAACTTGGCTGCCCTTTTATTAGCCACCAGTGGGATCATCTGACTATAGCCGGGAAGGGTGGGAGCTACAACAAGGAGCTGGCCACTGCTCCTGTATAAACTATGACAAACAAGGGAAAGTTGTGCTCACCACTAATATTAAAACCTTTAGGCGGGGGTGCAATGAGGCTGAGACCACAAAATACATTTAGACAAATACAAGAGTCCACTGCACTCAACCCATTATCAATATATTTAAGACATTGAGACATTTTGTGCATACAGCTACTAACAAATGCCTTACCCTTTAAACAAAACAGGGATTGTTATATTGGAAATAATTCCTGGACCAGCACTGCCCTTTGTGTTGTCTTTTATTTCAAACACATAAAACAAATCCGACGTTTCAGTCCTTTTTGGGACCTTTTTCAAGGATATCGTGCTTTGTACAAACAAGGTTTAAATACTTTAACAGTGCCAAAAGGTGACAAAAATAACATCATAGTGCTATTAGGTTACAACCAATTAAAATTCATAACATTTAAATACATTCCTTTTACAATTGAATAAGTTAAAAAGGTCCAGTTATCCCCATTGAAATAAAAAAGCTTTGCAGTTTAGTGCAGATGCATTGTTATCGCCGACAACAGATCTCCCTGTTGGCCAATGCCCTTAGAGTTTGTGAGTTTAGCCATGGTTTAAAAAAACCTCTAAAACCACTAAAATCCAACCTTTGATAAATAGACCCCTAGGTGGATAATTTTAGTAATGCAGAAGTGCAGCAGTAGAGAGTAAATGAAGTTTATTGGAGCACAAGCCACATGGCAGAGAGCTAACAACATTTCCAGACCCATGTCAATTTCAAATGTAGGAGAGCTGTGTACACTTGTCGCTCCTCTGTATTGTTTCTGTGCAAAGAGGAAGATGAACCTCACCCTCTGTGAGCTGACAGGAAGGAAGAGGGAGAGAGAAAGGGCTGCTGGGAGAGAGAAGCAGCAGAGTACAAGCAAAGTGTGCATGCATCCAATAGTTTCTGTGTGGGAAAGTAAGTAGGGAACTCCATTGGCAGAAAAGCGCACTCTCTTTAGGGTGTAAAAGGAAAGAGGGTCCTTGTCAGGGCTCTGAAGAGCAAAGTGTGCTCTTTTTAGTGGGAGTCCTTCTCAGGAGCAACTGCCAGATAAGTGGGGATTCCCCTCAGCAGTTCAGATATCATCAGCTGTGTTATTTGAGTGAAGTTGCTTCTGGCTGGCAGGCTACCTGTATCACTGTAATTTAAAGGTATAATATCCATCAACCATTGTGTATGTGTATTGGGGATCAGAGACGTTCCCAATAGATAGTATACCGCCTGAAGTTACACTTGAAATGCTGTAGAGTGTCCTATTTAAATATAGACAAGAGTCTGCATGCCTGATAGCAGATGAGGAGTCAATCATAGATGGTTATGCAGTCCTGCTTTTCAAAGTGAGTGATACACTCAGTACACAGAGGGGGCCATATGTCGTGTTCCCCCAGGGTGATCTATCAGTGGGATGCCCCCTGGTGTATCCACAGGCTGTCATTACTGCTTGTAAAGTTGAAGCACCCTTCCAGTTCACCTGCAAGCTATACCAGTAGAAAAAAGAAGGTTACTGCCATCACTAGCCGGTAATGTACTGCACACCGTAAAGCAAGAACCACCTGTAACTGAGACCAGTGGAGCTAAGGATGTCAGCATTACAGAACATGCCTTGAATGATGCAATAACCCAATTGACAGAGGCATTGGCTCAGGATCTGCAGCTAAGCCACTATAAAAAGCTAAGGACCTTTTCAGACATAAACATGTCCCTACCAGTGAGGAGGGATTTGAGACCTGTGTGGAGCAATTCTGGAGCATGTACATCCACCAGCAGCTAATATTGTTTTTAATTTTAAAACCAGTCACAGTGACTACACTCACTTCTGCATATGGGAAGCATGAGGACCCTGACCAGTTATTGACTGACTTTAAACAGATCAAGCAGAAGCATACAGAGGATGTGTTTGCATTCACACTCCTGCTAGAGAACATGCTGCAACAACTCTTGTCTAAGAATGTCATAGCAGCAGAGGAAGTAGACAAACTACACCTAAAACAATTGTTAAAGGAGATGTCACCCTTCTTCGCATGTATTCCACTTTGCAAATAATGCAAGAGGAGGCAACCCTACACTTTGCTGGTTCCCCACCTTTACTAAAGCAGAGCCCTGTTTTACCTAATGTGAAGGATAGCAAGGTTACTAGAAGGGGGGTACCACAGATAACCCTGATCCAGAGAAAGGGCACAAAGGGATACCTACTACCAACCCTACCAGTTGTTTTGGGTGTGGAAAGGATGGTCATTTTATTAAGACTGTCCCTAGAAAGAGTTTCCCAAATCAGTGCAGACAGTGTCATGTGGGAAGCTGAATAGCTGCCCGAACCAGGTTATAAAGTCCTGTGCAACAAGGCATAGAAGCATGGTAGGCCACAGTAATCCATTATAACTACTACTTGAAATGTCTAGCACACAAACCTTTATAGTCCACTATAGGTTTAGAGTTGGGGGGCTGAATCAGCAGGCCTACCCCATACATGGGTTGCTACAAGTGACTGGAACTATGCAGAGGCCTCATGGTATTCGTCCTGAGCGCCAGGAAGTTAAAGCTGTGGTCTGCCCAGATACGGGGGATCCTAAGGCTGGGATTAACTGGGAACATTTGTCAGTGAAGTCAGGGCTACCTTCAGTGACTGGGACAGGAGCCCCTATGAACACTGACAACTGTTCAAAGATTGCATGCAACAACTTACAAGTATGGATTGTTAAGCCATGTTGTTGGCCAAACTGTTGAACTCCCTCCAGAGTCCATTAACACTGTGAGAGCACTAACTGATGTAAAACCAGAGATGATGCAAGGCTACAGATGTGTACTGGTTGAAACCCCCCAGAGGTTGTGGCCTCAAATGGATGGCAAGTTTTTCTGGAGTGAAAGGAGTGGGGAAAGAAAATACCCCTATTTGCTCAAGTGACTGTTCAAAATCTTTCTCCATATGCTGTGGTAATTCAGCCTAAACAGGAGTTGGCAGTATCTGCTTCTTTGTCAAAACTTGCCATTTGATTTTGGGGATTCCCCTGTTTCTGAGGCATAAGCAGAGGCTGAGAAGTGGTTTACTGGCACACAGACAAGTCTTTTCAACAGATGAAATGGATGTAGGGTGTGCTAAGAGTACACAACACACCATCTACTTATCCAACCTAAGGACCAAAAGTTGATTTCCGGCACACTTTGAAGGAGATGAAGGGGTGAGGAATTATTGTTGATAGTCAGAGCCCCTGTGCCACCCCAATGGTCATTGTGAGGAAAAAGGATGGCTCAATACGTTGTGTGTGGACTATCATACTTTAAATAGACGCACAGTACCCGACCAGTATACCCTACCTCGAATAAAGGAGACTCTGGAAGCCCTCAATGGTGTCAAATGGTTCACTTTAATGGACCTGTGCTCTGGTTATTATGGCACCTGAGGATCAGGACAAGACTGCATTTATATGCCCCTTGGGATTTTATCAGTTCACATGGACGCCCCAAGGTATTTGTGGGGCCCCGGACACCTTTCAGAGACTTATGGAGAAGGTGTTGGGAGATATGTTGCCCTGAGAGTGCCTGGTGTATCTGGATGATATCATTGTGTTTGTAACTGCCCTAGAGGAGCACAAGCAGAGATGATGTGATTGACCGGTTAATAGCAGAAGGACTGAAACTGTCAATCAACAAATGTAAGTTTTGCCGCTCCTCAGTAACCTATGTAAGCCATGTGGTCTCTGCAGAAGGGATAGGAACTGACCCCACCAAGAAAGAAGCAGTGGTAACCTGGCCCAAACCCCAAAACATCACTGAACTGAGATTGTTTCTCGGGTTTTGTGGTTACTACAGGTAGTTTGTAGAGGGGTATTCAAGAGTGGTTCACCCTTTAAATAAATTGCTGAGGCTTGCTAATGTGCAGGGCGAAGAGACAAGAGCTGCTAAAAGCCCATTTGGTGATAGGTGGGGTTCAGCCTGTGAGGAGGCCTTTGTTCTGTTAAAGAAAAGGCTGACAGAAGCTCCTGTATAGGTTTATGCTGACCCTTACAGGGCATATATCCTCCATGTTGATGCCAGTTATGAAGGATTGGGAGGTGTACTTCACCAAAAATACCCAGTAGGGCTACGGGCAGTGGCTAGGGATGGGTGAATTTTCTCGCCTTGTTTTGCCAAAAAAATTACGCCCATAGACTTGTATGGTGTCATGCGTCAAAATAAAAAGATTCGCGTCAAAAAAATTTCGCCGCACGACTAAATTTTTTTGACGCCCATAGACTTTAATGGGCGTCGCCGACGGCAAATTTTAGGGCAAAATGAAACGGGTCAAATTCGCCCATCCCTAGCAGTGGCCTCTATCTTAGTCTGACACCCAGTGAAAATAATTATCCTGTGCATAAACTGGAATTCATGGGTCTCAAGTGGGCCATAGCAGACAAGTTGCATGACTACTTGTATGGAGTAGAGTTTGAAGTAAGAACAGATAATAATCCTCTTACATATATTTTGACTACTACTAAACTTGATGCCACCGGGCACTGGTGGCTAGCTGCACTGTCAAACTACTCTTTCACCCTCAAGTATAAAACAGGGCCTAGGTATCGGAGCAGATGCCCTCTCTAGATGACCAGGACTGCCTACCCTGGAAGATGATGGGGAGTGGGAAGTGATACTTTTTTTTTGTTTCTAAGTTGAAAGTTGTGGATTCTATTAGTGGAGGGCCGGAGTCTATACCACCTATTTACTGTTATCCAGTTTACCTAGTGGGTGGAGACTCCAAGTTCATAAGTCATAAGGACATGGTTCAAAGCCAGAAAACTGATCCTGTGACAGGGCCCCTGTGGAGAGCTATAAATGCCAGAAATCATGCTTTGTTCAAGAAGAGTTTGCCAGGAGGCTATGAATTTTTACAGCGTGAAGTTCGGTGTGGAACAAGGACTGTTATACCGGGTGATACCATTAATTAATTAATTAAGTTGTATGGTGCTCCTTGATGATATCATAAGTAACACTAAAACTGAGTGTATCAAAGTAATTAAAATATAATATACTGTTGCTCTGCACTGGTACAACTGCCATTTTTGCTTTAGAAACAATACTATAGTTTATATAAACAACCTGCTGTATACCATTCTGCTGCTGCAACCATTCAAGCTGGAAAAAGGGGAAAAGGCACAGGTTATAAATCTGGGCAATCTGGGCAGCTAAGTGGCAAATGAGATTCAATGTTGATAAATGTAAAGTCATGCACCTGGGATGTAAAAATATCCAAGCCACTTATACCCTTAATGGGACTGCACTAGGCAAATCCATTATGGAAAAGGACCTTGGAGTCCTTGTAGATTATAAACTTGGTTGTAGCAAGCAATGCCAGTCAGCAGCATCAAGGGCAAATAAGGTCTTGAGCTGTATTAAAAGGGGCATAGAGTCAAGGGAGGAGGGGGTCATTCTTCCACTGTATAGAGCACTTGTAAGGCCCCATCTAGAATATGCCGTACAGTTTTGGTCTCCATCACTCAAACAGGACATTATTGTATTAGAGAGGGTACAGAGAAGGGCAACTAAGCTGGTAAAAGGTATTGAAAATCTTAGCTATGAGGAAAGACTGGCCAAATTGGGGATGTTCACGCTGGAGAAGAGGCGCTTAAGGGGTGATATGATGACTATGTATAAATATATAAGGGGATCATATAATAATCTCTCTAATGCTTTATTTACCAGTAGGTCTTTCCAGCTGACACGAGGTCACCCATTCCGATTAGAAGAAAAGAGGTTCCGCCTAAATATTCGGAAGGGGTTTTTTACAGTGAGAGCTGTGAAGATGTGGAATTCTCTCCCTGAATCAGTTGTACAGGCTGATACATTAGATAGCTTTAAGAAGGGGTTGGATGGCTTTTTAGCAAGTAAGGGAATACAGGGTTATGGGAAATAGCTCATAGTCCAAGTTGATCCAGGGACTAGTCCGATTGCCATTTTGGAGTCAGGAAGGAATTTTTCCCCCTCTAAGGCAAATTGGAGAGGCTTCAGATGGGTTTTTTGCCTTCCTCTGGATCAACTGGCAGATAGGTAGTTAATAAAAAAAAAAAAGGTTGAACTCGATGGACATGTGTCTTTTTTCAACCTTACTTACTATGTTACTATGTTACTATATAACAGATAACCTTTGGACAATTGTTATCTTACACCGATTATTCCGACCTGTTGTTTAAATCGATGAGTTTATTGATTCACCAAACCTCCCTCCTTTTAAGCTTCAGTTATCACTCTCCTCCCCTTTTCAAAGGGGTATCCTTTCCAATACTATTAACTATAAAGGTGTGGCCTTTCTCCACAAAATGCTTCAAAGCTGATTGGATCTGATTCTCCACAAAATGCTTTGAACAGGTAAAGTGATATTGCCCAGGTCATCTGTGTGGTCTCACTCATGTAGATGAGACCACATGGACATGTCAACACATATATTGCAAATTAAGAAATACAATTGTAGTAACCCCATAGATACATTCTCTGTCCCGTATGGGGATGGACAATCTCCTTCCCTTTCAATACATAGGGGCACTGTGTGCAATCCAGACAAGGATACATACCTTTTGATTTAGTACCCAAAAAGGTAGTAATTTCCCTAGGTCTTTTCACCCATGAGAGTTGACTGGAATAGATTTTTAAGTATGTGGTAGATGTTGACTTTTAAATGTAAAATATGATCATGATCCATAGGCTTAGTAAAAAGTGAAGTATTCAGATGGCCTTCTTGATCCCTATATACCAGTACATCTAGAAAATTAATTTGCTGGGGATCATAGGCAAGTGACAAGTAATAGAAGGGTGCATCTCATTCAGTATGTCATGGAACCGCAAATGGGAACCACTGAGACCCCCACAAAAGTACAAAAATATCATCAATGCATCTCCACAACGCCAAACAATGCATGGTGAAGTCTATATCACAAATATGTATGGTTCTTCAAGCCTAGCCCCCCCCCCCTTGTCCGAGAGCTAAATTGTAATATATACACACACACACACACACATATATATATATATATATATATATATATATATATATATATATATATATATATGCTGTGAAAGGCTTTAGCACACACTTGGTACCTGAACCCAATAGGGGAGGTGACTGGGACCGGTTGCTACTTCAAAAAGAGGTTTACTGGATTAGAACATTAGATACTGTAGCTCCATGTGGTTTAAACGAATATTGTTCCTTTTCCCCTTTTTTGGATAAGAGATAACGGGTTCTGGTTTAACTTGAATATTAATAAGATTCAGTATTTAATATTTTCTGCATTAAGTTCATTACCATTCTTTGTTTTTATATTTAACATAAAAAAACTTTTTTAACTAAATTTTTATGAGATTTTAATATTTATTATTCAGCACTTTCTGCATATTTATACATAGTTAGTTAAATTGGGTTGAAAAAAGACAAAGTCCATCAAGTTCAACCCCTCCAAATGAAAACCCAGCATCCATCCATACACCCCTCCCTACTTTTAATTAAATTCTATCTACCCATACCTATACAAACTATAGAGCTTAGTATCACAATAGTCTTTGATATTATGTCTGTCCAAAAAATCATCCAAGCCATTCTTAAAGGCATTAACTGAATCAGCCATCACAACATCACCCGGCAGTGCATTCCACAACCTCACTGTCCTGACTGTGAAGAACCCCCTACATTGCTTCAAGTGAAAATTCTTTTCTTCTAGTCTAAAGGGGTGGCCTCTGGTACAGTGATCCACTTTATGGGTAAAAAGGTCCCCTGCCATTTGTCTATAATGTCCTCTAATGTACTTGTGTAATCATGTCCCCTCCCAAGCGCCTTTTTTCCAGAGAAAACAACCCCAACCTTGACAGTCTACCCTCATAATTTAAGTCTTCCCTCCCTCTAACCAATTTAATTGCACGTCTCTGCACTCTCTCCAGCTCATTTATATCCCTCTTAAGGACTGGAGTCCAAAACTGAACTGCATACTCCAGATGCAGATCCAGATGACCTATAAAGAGGCATAATTATGTTTTCATCCCTTGAGTTAATGCCCTTTTTTATGCAAGACAGAACTTTATTTGCTTTAGTAGCCACAGAATGACACTGCCCAGACTTAGACAACGTGTTATCTACAAAGACCCCTAGATCATTCTCATTTAAGGAAACTCCCAACACTGCTATTTAGTGTATAACATATTATTTTTATATATATTATTATATTATTTTTGCCAAAGTGCATAACCTTGCATTTATCAACATTGAACCTCATTTTCCAGTTTGCTGCCCAGTTTTCTAGTTTAGACAAATCACTCTGCAAAGTGGCAGCATCCTGCATGGAACCTATAGTTCTGCAAAATTTAGTATCATCTGCAAAAATAGAAACAGTACTTTAAATGCCCACCTCCAGGTCATTAATAAACAAGTTGAAAAGCAAGGGACCTAGTACAGAGCCCTGCGGTACTCCACTAACAACACTGGTCCAATTAGAAAATGTTCAATTTACCACCAATCTATTCTTCCACCACTCTCTACCTTCAGTCTATCTTTTAGACAGTTCTCTATCCAGGTACAAATACTATGTTCCAGGCCAACATTCCTTAATTTAACCAGTAACCTTTTGTGTGGCACTGTATCAAATGCTTTAGCAAAGTCTAAGTAAATCACATCCACTGCCATCCCAGAATCGAGGTCTCTACTTACCTTCTCAAAAAAAGAAATTAAGTTAGTCTGGCAAGATCTATTATGCATAAAACCATGCTGGCACAAACTCATAGTATTATGATTTGCTATGAAGTCTTATCCTTTATTAACCTTTCCAAAAGCTTTCCTACCACTGACGTCAGACTAACTGGCCTATAGTTTTGAGGCTGAGAACGGGATCCTTTTTTGAATAGAGGCACCACATTAGCAATTCGCCAGTCTCTCGGCACTATGCCAGATCTCAATGAATCCTGAAAAATTAAGTAAAAAGGTTTGGCAATCACAGAGCTTAGCTCGCTAATTACCCTGGGATGAATACCATCTGGCCCTGGACCTTTGTTAATCTTAACATGTTCTAGTCTCTTTTGAATTCCTTCATGCGTGAACCATGCATCATTAGTTGTATTACTAGAATTGGGACTGTTAAGAAGGAAACCTTCACTTACTGGTTCCTCATTTGTGTAGACAGATGAAAAATATGAGTTCAGAATCTGCGCTTTTATTTTGTTTTCATCAACCAACTGACCCCCCCCCCTCTGATAGTAAGGGTCCCACCCCTTCCTGCTTCATTTTTTTACTATTAACATATTTAAAAAATAATTTTGGATTTTTTTTACTGCTTGCTGCAATATCCTTTTCTATAGCAATTTTAGCTTGCCTTATAGCTTCTTTGCATGATTTATGGGCCTCCTTGTACCTTATAAATGTTTCGGCTGTACCAGCTAACTTGAAAGCCTTAAAAGCACGTCTTTTCTTACCCACCTCAACACCAACGCTTCTATTGAACCAAAAAGGTTTTGCTTTGCAACGACGTTCCTTGCTTACAAGTGGAATATACTGACAAGTATATTTATTAAGCAGCATTTTAAAGACTTCCCATTTTTGTTCTGTGTTTAACCCTGTGAAAAGCATTTCCCACTTAATATGTTGCAGAGATGCCCTTATACTGTCAAAGTTTGCACGCCAGTATTTTAGTGTTTTAGTTACTCCCTTATAGAATTGCTTCTGCAACAGAATCTCAAAGGAGACCATGTTATGATCACTATTCCCTAAATGCTCACCCACACAAATGTTAGAGATTAGTTCAGTATTGTTAGTTATTACAAGGTCGAAAAGAGAGTTATTCCTAGTAGGTTCTTGAACGAGCTGGATTAAAAAGTTGTCATTCAGCATATTTACAAACCTACTAGCTTTTTCTGTTTTAGCAACCCCATTACCCCAGTCAATGTCTGGATAATTGAAGTCACCAATAGCAACAACTTGACCCAGCTGTGAAGCCGCTTGTATCTGCAAGAGTAGCTGGGCTTCATACTCGACACTTATACGAGGTGGTTTACACCAATAATAATTCTTTTTGTTACCTTTTGCCCAGTCAAAATCTCTACCCAGAGTGATTCTATACCCTCACCAGTGCCAGCTATTGTTATTTCTTTAGCGAATGGCTTTAATTCAAGCTTTACATACAAACACACTTTTTAATCCCTCTGTCCCTCCTAAAAAGGGTGTAACCATTTAAATTCACAATCCAGTCACATGTTTCATCCCACCAGGTATCAGTGATACCAATTATATCATAATTTTTAGAGCATGCAATTAATTCCAGGTCTCCCATTTTACCTGACAAACTCCGTGCATTTGCCAGCATACAGCGGAGGTTACTACTTTTACTTTTGAAATTTGCATTACTTAGTGAAGAATTATACGTTAAGTTAGTATTATTCTGTTTTCCTTGTAACAGAGTTAGCTCCTTAGCTCGTAAACTGTATGCCCCCTCACTCCTCCCCCATGACCCCTTACTAACCCCACTGCCCCGTCTACCCTAGCTTCCCCATTATTCTTTGTCTCACCCACCCCCCCTTGCCTAGTTTAAACACTCCTCCAACCTCTTAGCCATTCTTTCCCCTAGCACCGCGGACCCCCTTCCATTGAGGTGCAAACCCTCACAACTGTATAGGTTGTACCCCAATGAAAAATCAGCCCAGTGCTGTAGGAACCCAAACCCTTCCTTCCTGCACCAAGACTTGAGCCACGCATTTAGCTCCCTAAACTCCCGCTGTTTTCCTAAACTTGCATGTGGCACAGGCAAAATTTCAGAAAAGATGACATTGGAAGACCTTTCCTTGATCTTAGAGCCTAGATCCCTGAAATCATTCTTTAAGGTCTTCCATCTACCATTTATTTTGTCATTAGTACCGATATGCACTAAGACAGCTGGGTCATGCCCAGCCCCACCCAATAATTTGTCTATCCGATCAACCACATGCCGAACCCTGGCACCAGGTAGACTGCAAACTGTTCGGTTGTATCGATCTGGACGACAAATTACCCTATCCACTTTCCTAATAATTGAGTCCCCTACAACCACAATCTGCTTAGGCCTGACTCTACTCTCCTCCCCATCACTACTAGAGAAACTGGTCTCCCGGCTGTTACAGAGATCAGCCCCATCTAGAATTGCCAATCCAGAGTTCATACTCCCATCATCTTCACACAATCTGGCAAATTTGTTGTGATGTATTCAGGGCCGCTTCTGCCATGAGGCAAGGTGAAACCCTTGCCTCAGGCGGCAGCGAGCGGCCAGTTACAAGGGGCGGCAAAAAGCCGCCTCTTGTAACTTTAAGAGCCGAACTTCCGGGTTTTAATCCGGAAATTCGGCTCAGCTAGTGCAAAGAGCGCTATAGCGCTCAATGCACTAGCTATACTGCCCCCTGAAACCCGCTCCGACGCTAATTTTTAAGCGCGGAGCGGGAGAGGAGGGGGGCGGCATCTGGGCTGCTGCCTCAGGCGGCAGCAGCCCCAGGATCGGCGCTGGATGTATTATCTCCGGATCAGCCTCCATTTTCCTTTTGCCCACCTTAGATTTTCTAACTGTCACCCAGCTAGCTGCCTCAATATCCTGCTGCTGTTCTGTTCCCCCCAAACTATCTGACCCCGCTAGGTCCTGCTCAGTGAGCAAAAGACTCCTTTTCAAGACCTTCAATCTTGCTAGCACTCATTATCCCAGTTACAGATCAAAACAGGAAAAAATAAAAATAAATATATAAAAATGAGGGTTTAGAACAAACTTTTGACCTAGTTTGAACCTCCTATAGTTTTCAACTCCGGTGTTTATAACTCCACTTACAGATCCCCCACTTAACTCCGGTGTTTATAACTCCACTTACAGATCCCCCACTTAACGAGCAAACACTTAAGAGAAGCTAACATTATAGCAAGCTCCACTGGAGTGCCAGGGGTTCTATTTATACAGTCTGTTCAGGTGCAACTAATCAAACCCCACCTCCTCAAACGGAGGGAAAACTGCAAAGTAAAGCAGGTTGTAACAAACTTGCTGTAAGCACACTAGCACACCAAACTTTGCTGTTTAGCACCCAAGACAGAAAAAAAACCTTTAAAAAATAAAACCACAGTAGTTAAATATAAACCTTAATATAAAATAGCAGTTAATAAATACTTATCCTTTTCAGATGATTTGTTTGCTTTAAGTTGCTTTATTCCAGTCAGTAGACTGATGCAAACATGTTATAAACTTTTTGCATTTAGGGTATTATACATTTTGTCTTTCAGATTGCATCTGGTATGAAATCTAGCCACACTAAAGAAAATGTTCACTAATTGATTATTTCGTCCACCTGCATTGTGGGTGTGTTTGGGAGGTGGGTGTTAGGTGGGTGAGTCTTTAAAAACCTTTCACTTGTGTAAGTTTGTATCTTGATAAAGGTTCCATGCGAGGGCCGAAACATTGATGAAATAAAAGCTTTATCTTTTTGAGGAAAATCCTGGTGTGCTTCAGCTTTTTCTGCCTATATATATATATATATATATATATATATATATATATATATATAAATATATATATGCACATACGCAAAAATATTCACTAATGCTTTACAAATGAGATGGGTGTCTGCATGAGCTTGACTACTGTGGTCATTGTGTTCAAATATAGCTCTGATGGTGACAGATTAACAATTTACGAAACTAGTAAAGAAATGTTTTTTCCACCACCATTTTTTTTTCATCAAGACGCTATTTGGCGTAACCTGACTGCAGAGTTGGACATAAATATTCACAATTCTCATAAAGACAATCGAGGTTTCACATTTAAAACACTGATCATGTAGCTTTATGAATAAAAAACACTTGCACTGCAAATATGTTCACTGTGCAAATCATTCTGCACTGTGCAATGTTCATAAATGAGCCCCACTGTTTCGCAATATAGAGCTAAATAATATATTTTATAGTCTAATGTTGTTTTATGCATATTAAAATTATTGCTTTACTAGATCAGCACCATTTTAGGCTGACATAATTAAAGTTTATCTGGATCATTAATTACCATCATTTCAAACAATGATCAGGATTTAGAACTGATGATGCCTACATATTTCTATGACATTTTAATCTAAATGCATAATCAACATTTTTAATTTATGACTGGTTTAGTCTCTAAAATAAGACTATTCTTTTTTTTACATGAGCACATATGCAAGATAGGATTTGTAATATAATATGGAATGGCAAGATAAGAAATACAATTATTTTAAACAGAGAAGCAGAAAATAGCTACTGTACTATATGTCTAGGAGGCACAAATGATAAGATACATAGATGTTAGAGAGACATAAGGTCTCTTTTTTTATTAAGGGCAACAACTCATGCATTAACTGATTCAAATTATTTTATTAAATCTTTTCCTTTTAACAGCTGGAATACCTTAGAATGCATTCGGGAAAAATGGAAGTATATTCAATATAATACAATAGCATAGTAACATAGTATGTTAAGTTGAAAAATGACAAACATCCATCAAGTTTAAAATTGTATGTCTATATATAACCTGCCTAAATGCTAGTTTATCCAGAGGAAGGCAAAAAAAACCCTTCTGAATCCTTTCCAATTTGCTTCAGGGGCAAAAAATGTGATCCTGACTCCAGGATGACAATAAGACCAGTCCCTTGATCAACTTTTACAATGAGCTATCTTCCATAACCCTGTATTTCCTCATGTGCTAAAAAGCCATCCAATCCCTTTTTAAATCTATAATAAAAGAATTATGGTACAGTACATGGTAAGTGGCAAGCCTGAAAAATATGTTTTATTATAAAAAGGGCGTTAGGTCTTAACGTCCTCTGCCAGTGGAGACTTGGGATAATAATGAAGTAGTATAGAAATAACTACAGAAAACATATGTCATGAGGAAGTTATATTTATTTATATTTATATACTGCCTTGGTTCTTCTGGGACCTCACCTCTCATAGTTTCTGTTTAATGTTTTCTGCCATCTGTAAATTAATTTTCAGTCATAGCAGATAAATTCTGAGAAAAAAAACGTTGAATGTACATACAGTAGTAACAGTACATATGGCTGAAAAAAGACACATGCCCATCAAGTTAAACTAATTTCCTAAGTGAAACCTGCATAACTTCTATTTGATTTAGTAGAATGAAAAAAAACCCTCTGCATCGTCTTCAATTTGTCTCGGGGGGGGGGGGGGATTCCTGATTCTCAAGAGGGCAATCAGACCAATTCTGTATCAATTTTACACTAGAGTTATTGGTATTTTCTTGCTTTCTGCAAAGACATCCAATCATTGAAGCTATAGGGGCAAATTCACTAACATTTGTAGTTTCGCCAGGCGCAACTTCGCCACACTTCGCCAGGCGTAGTTTCGCCAGCGCTCCGCAAATTCACTAAAATCCGAAGTTGCGCACAGGGGTAGCGTAAGATTGCGAAGTTGCACTAGCGTTGATTCGCTAAGTGAAGCGAAGTTACGCTAGTGAAGGCTAATTTGCATACGGCGCCAAATTCAAATTTCAATGGAGGAATACGTATCAGCACTACAAATGGCTAGAAAACCTTCAAAACATCAAATAAAAATTTTATTTTGCCCTACACGTGCCCACTGTCTAGGTAAGTTGCCATGCGTCAGGAAATGTAGGGGGGAAGGAGGGGAGCCCCAAAAAAATGTTTGATCTTTTTCAGACTATCACCCATAATGTAGAAAACATGCCAGCGTTTTTTGGGACTTAGAAAATTTTTTGACTTTTATTTGAAGCAATCCCTATCTACTCTATTGCGCTTCGCCTGGTCTGAGGTGGCGAAGGAAGTCTAGCGTAAAAGGTAGCGTTCAGTACACTGCGCGCGTTAGTGAATTTGCGTAGTTATGACGCTAGCGAAACTTCGCCAGGCGTAAGGGTGCGAGGTAACACTAGCGAAACTACGCCAGCGTTCGTTAGTGAATTTGCGCAGTAACAATAAATGGCAAACGCTAGCGAATTAACGCTAGCGAATTAACGCTAGCGTTCGGCGCTTCGGCGCTTAGTGAATTTGCGCCTAGTCTCTATTGTATCTGCCAATACAACAGCATCAGGGAAAAAGTTCCACAGTGTTACAGACCTCACTGTAAAAGAAAACCCCTATCCACATCTTAAGGTGGAACTTCCTTTCCTCCTTAAGGGAACAGTTGAGTGTAAAAATAAAAACTGGATAAATTGGCTGTGCAAAATAAAAAAAATTCTATATTGACTGGAGTGAGTGGATGTCTAACTTAACAGAATAGATGACAACTTCCTGCTTTTCAATTCTCTAACTCTTATTTGGTCAGCGACTTTAAGAGGGGCCATATGGGGCATAACTGTTCTGTGAGTTTGCTATTGACCCTCAGCATGCAGGTCAGATTCAAAAGCAAACAGTTATTACCCATGTGCCCCCCCTCAAGTCATTGATTGGTTACTGCCTGGTAAACAATCAGCTGAAACCAAGAGAGCTGCAAAGCATGTTTTTATTTTTATACTAAACATTATTGCTGGATTCTGAGTTGTTTAAAACAGATATAATATCTGAGGTAGGGTATTCCATTTACTGTATATGCTGAAACCAGGACAGGTTTAGGAGGGCCTACTATTTTAATATCTTTTTGTAACTAGTTTTCAGTTATCGTAGGGTTACAGGTGTCACTAGTATATGCATCTCTAGAAACTGTGGTTAAAAAAAAAAAACATCAAGCAAAAACATCAAGTTCACTAGGGAAGATGTGAAAGACTGCAAACTGGCTGTCACGGTCGGCACCCAACACCAGAACAGATGCCAAGCACCCTCGGCTCGTACTTCACCAGTTAAGTGACCACCTTTGGCCTCGGGAGAAGCCCTCGGCTTACTCAGATGCCACCTGGACTTAACGAGAGGTGCAAGGTGTAAGTTCTGGCAGGCAATGGGGCACAACTGTTTACAAGGATGCTGGAAGATAGGAAGCCACCAGGAACAGGCAGGCCGGGCCAGCACAAGCAGATAGAATAGTCAAACAGGCCAGAATCAGGATAGAGATCGTAGATTAGTCGGAGAACAGGCAAGGTTTCAGGATTGGAGAGAACAACGTAGTTTCAGGCAGGCAAGGTCAGGATTGGAGAGGTAAGCAGGCAGGCAAGGGTCAAACACAGTAGATCAAAACAGGATTCACAAGTAATAACACCCAGGAACAAGCTAATTGAATCTAACAATGGTCAACTTGCTGAAAACTAAATTCCCCTTAAATACTGTTTGAATTTGGCGCCATTGCGTGCTGACGTTACACGCCAGCGTCGATTTCACCTTTAAGAAACGAGCGTGCGCGGCGCATGCGCCTTAGAGGAAACTGGCACCAGGAAGGAAGGAGGAGCTGTGCAGCGGGCGTACATGCCGAAGGAGCGGCGGTGGACCCCGCTGCCCACTAGAACACCAGGGTAAGTCCTGACACTGGCATTTTTGGTTATCAAATAGGGGGTAAACCTGGATATTGAAGTATACTGGTAACACACACATCAAAATGTGTTGTTTGACTCCACCACCCTCAGGAACATAAACTGGGGGTTATAAGAACTTAACACCATTGGACTAAAAGCAATCAGTACAGAAGCAAAAGAGAAAGAATACATACATCTAAAAGGAGCTCTGAAAACTTGTGGATAACTAAACTGGGCCTTTATCAAAACAAGACCAAAGCCAAGCAAAAATACCAAACCAAGAAATAGAGGAGAGGCGCATCAATCTTAGAAGCCATTGATTGTGAGCTACCCACCCGCTGCAATCATACTCCATTGAGGACATACCACTACAAATTACCTGGTAGAAACAGCAATGGCAAAGTTGATAGTTTTGGCTCTGTTTGCATGCATGGTGCTCCCTAAGGTAGTTACTTTCTTTAACCAACCTATTGTCTGTCAGTATTCTATTTACATATCTTCTTCCCTGCTCCCATCCACTTCACAGCTACTTGCAACACTTTTGTCCCCCAGTTACTAAAGTGCAGTCACTTCAAATCCTCTTCCCACATCTTTTCCCTCTTTTACCTACTTTTGCTGGCTGCAGGAGATATCTCTTCAAACTCTGGACCCTGCTTCATACCAACATATAGTCATCCTTATTTTCCTGCCAACTAGTGCAAATCTTCTCACTCCTCTACTTTCTCTAACCGTATTCAGATTCTGACTCTTCCTTGAGGCTACACTCTCTCATGGTGGTCTCTCTTTCTCTCACACCCCTCAAACCATTGGACATGGTGGAGGAGTTGGAATTCTTCTCTCCTCTCGCTGTCGATTCAAACCTATTCCTATTCCTCCAGCCTTCTCATTTAACTCTTTTGAGGTGCATGCCCTTCAGATTTTCCACCCTTTCTCTGTACGTGTAAATGTAATTCATCCTCCTCCTCTGCTGCCTTCCTTACTAACATTGACGTACACATGCTCAAAACCCACAACCCTGGCTGAATTCACAAACCAGATTCTTACGCTGCTGTAAAAGATCTATTGAATGTATTTGGAAGAAATCCCGTACACAAGCAGACTTCATTCACTATAAATTTCTACTGTCCTGCCTCAATTCTGCCTTGTTGAAGGCCAAACAAGAGTACTATAGTAATCTAACCCACAATGCCTGTTTTCTCTATGCAATACTCTTCTCCATCTGTCATCAACAGTATTGGGCCAACCAGACACACTCTCCTAAGGACTGTACTGATTTCCTTAAGGACAAGGTAGAGTGCATCTGCAATCAGATCCCTACCTCTACTAATGCACACCAGCTCCTCCTTCCTAAGCACCTTCTGCATACCTTAATTCCTTCTCTCTGGTAACAATGGGTATATTTATCAAAGAGTGAAGTTAATAGTGAAGTTCCGCCACTAGAGTGAAGTTTCGCCACTAGAGTGAAATTCCGCTACTCTCCATTCGTTTCTATGGGATTTTTATAGGCGTATTTATCAAAGGGTGAACTTTCACTATGACCCATTGATAAATACGCCTATAAAAATCCCATAGAAATGAATGGAGAGTGGTGGAATTTCACTCTAGTGGTGGAACTTCACTATTAACTTCACTCTTTGATAAATATACCCCAATGTCTGAAGTCTCCAAGCATCTCGTCCTCCCCACTCACAACTTGCCCCCTTGACCTGCTTTTGCATGATTTCATTTGGAGTGGTTGTACTTGATGAATTTTGCTTTTTTTTCAACCCAGTTTAACTATATAAATAAATAGTAGTGTAATTAGCCAATGATTTAAGTGTCCATGCATGGAAGGAAATGCTTAAAGGGATACTGTTCTGCCTCTCCAGTCTAAGCACTACAATGTGATCTCGTCTTAACTCACGGTTGTGTTGAGATGTCTATAACTGCAGTCTTAGGTAGATTGGCGGACAGTGACTCGAACCAATGACACCTTGAAGATCATGAAGAAGTTTATTTAAAACTGTGTAGATCAAATACCGATGAACAAATGGATAGGTCAAAAAATCATAGTGTGAACAGCTAACAGAGCATGTAACTGAATGCAGGTTGAAGCTGGAATGAGCTAGAGTGAGAAGTAGGGGAGGAGACAAGAGATGAGTGGAGGCTAAGGGAAGAGAGATGAGAGGAGGCTAAGGAAAGAGAGATGAGACACACATAAGAAAAAGGCAAACAATGCATGTGTAACATGACACTCCCCGTCGGAATCTGTGATTTCTAATAACAATAATAACTTTAGTTCAAGTCCGGGTATAAGATATTTTTCTGCTTGGAAGACCTGCAACAGAAGAAACGACAAAGAGCAACAGGAAACATTACTACAATACTTGTAGAAGTACTTTTTCAAGTGTGGACACCGGACTTCAGAGGGAAAGGCAGCAACAGCACCAATCCTTCTTACCTCCCTTTGCATCAGGTCGGTGTTGGGAGTCTATCTTCCTGTTTGGGCAGAAGCAGAACCAGTTCTGATATGGGTCTGAAGTAGTGTCTTGCAGAACATTCTTTCATTACTTTGACTTCTGCTTTCCGCACCTTGCCATCGTTACTTGGAACAGTTTTTGTGACAAGACCTATAGGCCAATTGTTACGATGAGTGTCTTTTTCTTTGAGGAGAACAACGTCCCCAACTTGCAGGTCAGGTTTACAGATTTGCCATTTTCTGCGACTTTGAAGGTTGTTAAGGTACTTCATCTTCCAACGGCTCAAAAATGCATTAGCAAGATGTTGAATCCGTTTCCATTGTTGTTTGTAAACACTTATACAATTGAAAGCCTGAGGTGGAATAGTATCTACCCCAATCTTTTGAGTTAGAAGGGTGGCTGGAGTTAACTTAGTTTTGCCCATGACGAATCCTGCATCTATTTCACCGTTGGAGTGTACAACTCGGAGATAAGCTACTGCAGCTATGGCTTCCATGGATGCATCCGAAAAGACATGGATCTCCAGTTTGGTAGCATTCTTCAAGGAAGCAGGAATATAAGAGCGTGGTATCTTAAACTGTTGCAATGCCTGGAGGGACTGCTTCCAAGATTCCCACCTTTGTTGTTTTTATTTGGATAAAGGGGTATCCCAGTCAGTGTTCTCTGTAGTGAGTTGTCTGAGTAATATCTTACCCTGAATGGTAAAGGGTGCTATGAATCCCAAGGGATCGTAGATGCTGTTCACTGCAGACAAAACTCCTCTTTTTGTGAAGGGCTTCTCGCAGGCTGATGTTTGAAATGTGAACGTGTCTTGTTTCACATCCCACAGCAACCCAAGGCTGCGTTGTGTGAGGGAAAGGTCAGATTCTAGTCGGAACTCCTTAGCACTGACAGCATGATCATCAAGGGGAAATGCTCCCATTACCTCATTGCTGTTGGAGATGATTTTGTGTAGTCTGAGATTGGCAGTAGCGAGCATATTCTGAGTTCTGGTGAGAAGGTCAATGGCCTCTTCTTCCGTTGGTAGAGACTTAAGACCGTCATCCACGTAGAAATTCCTTTCGACAAACTGACGTGCATCCATCCCAAACTCTTGTCCACCCTTTTGGGCTGTTTTTCTCAGTCCGTAAATGGCAACTGCTGGGGAAGGGCTATTCCCAAAAACGTGAACCTTCATTCGATAGTCAATGACCTCATTGTTGACATCATTGTTGCGATACCATCGGAATCCGAGGAAGTTTCTGTTATCTTCACGGACGATGAAACAATTGAACATTTGTTGAATGTCGGCCATAATGGCAACTGGCTCTTGCCTAAAGCAGAGTAGGACTCCTAGGAGGTTGTTGTTCAGGTTAGGTCCAGAGAGAAGATTGTCATTGAGAGAAACACCTTCTTGACGAGCACTTGAGTCAAAGACCACTCTAATCTGGTCAGGCTTGCGAGGATGGTAGACACCATAACATGGAAGGTACCAGCATTCTTCTCCATGTGAAAGAGGGGGTGCTGGTTCCGCATGATCTCTCTCGAACACCTTCTGCATAAATTCAACAAAATGTTTTTTCATTTCCGGTTTCCGGTTCAGGGTGCGCTCTAAGGAGATGAACCGCAAATCTGCCTGTTGTCTATTATTTGGCATTCTCTTCCTTGGAGTGCGGAATGGTAGCGGTGCCACCCAGCTGTTGGAATCATCTTGATAGAACTCTTTATTCATGGTTCTCAAGAATTCTTTGTCTTCCATTGTGGCCGCTAACTCATTGTCTTTTGTGGTTACCTCAAACACTGTGTTACCAATGTTGTCATCCCGAAAGATGAATGCTTTCCCATCTTCTAGTATGATGCTCTCTTGTGTACCATTGCTACACAGCTTTTCTTTCACACTATAGTGATGTTGTTGTCGTGGAAAGCAAGTGGTACGTCCATTGGGCAGGATGTGTGTTTTGAAGGAAGAAACAGAGAGAGTTTTCCCGGCATTGCTAAGACAGACGTTGCCTATAATGACCCAGCCAAGATCCAGACGCTGGGCGTAAGGTGCATCGTGTGGGCCGCTGATTTGATGGCGCACCTTGTGCACCCTTAGAATGTCTCTCCCGAGTAGCAACAGGATATCAGCATTTTCATCAAAAGCTGGTATTTGTTCAGCTATGTCCTTCAAGTGAGCATGGTGCAAGGCAGATTCAGGAGTGGGAATCTCATCCTTGTTGGTTGGGATCTGATTACACTCGATGATAGTAGGCAAGGGTATTTCCAAGTTGCTATTGAGAGGAGTAACTACAAGGCCACTGGCTCTTCTACCCAAGACTTCTGTAATGCCTGCACAAGTACCTAGGGTATAAGGTAGAGCATCTCCTGCAATGCCTAAGAGATCAAAGAACTTTGTACTTGCGAGAGATCGGTTGCTCTGATCGTCCAGAATGGTGTACAGTCTTATAGCCTTTTCAGGTTGGCCCTTTGTGTATACATGAACCAAGCATATCTTAGCGCAGGATTTCTCACAAAGTCCTTCTCCACAGACTTCAGTGCATGTTGAGGACACTAGTGTGGAGGTAGTTATTTGTTCGACGTGCTCCCCACCAAGCTTTCCCCTGGGGAAAATGTCTGTGAGTGGAGTAGTGCTGTTTTGGTACAGATGAAGGGCTTGTACGTGGTTGTCACTCCCACAATACTTGCATTTAATGATGGCCTTACAGTCCTTTGCAAGGTGTTCTGTGGAGGCACAGCATCTGAAACAAACTCCAAATTCCTTTAAAAGTTCCTTACGTTCTTGTAGAGGTTTCTTTCTGAAGCCGATGCACTTATTAAGTGGGTGTGGCTTTTTATGTATGGGGCATTGACGATTTGGATCCTCTAGTTTCTGGTTTTGTCTAGTTCCTTGAAGAACTGTAGCAGGAGCAGGTTGAACATCGGTCCTTTTTACTGATACTGGGCCCCTGCAGTCTCTGTGTGTTGTGCGTGTGTTTTCAAGTCCTGGAGATGGTGGACTGAGAACATTACAGTCACCGTAGAAGAAACTTGGGTCATTCTTAGAATCTGCAATTTCTTTTATGAAGTTAGAGAAATAGGAAAAGGGAGGAAAGGCAACTCCGTACTTTTTCTTGTAAGTGGATCCCTGACTAACCCATTTTTCTTGGATGCCATAAGGTAGCTTAAGGACAATAGGGTTGATGCCACGAGGGGTGTCAAGGTAACTAAGCCCCGGTAGGCGGGTGTCTGCTTTAGCTAGTTGGAGCTCTAGTAGAAGATCACTGAGTTCTTGAAGCTTTAGATTGTCTTTAGCTGTAATCCTTGGAAAATCTTGCAACCTTTTGAGTAGGGCATCTTCGATGGCTTCAGAACTGCCAAAACTACGTTCAAGTCTGTCCCATGCAGCGTCAAGACCTGTAGCAGGATTGGAAGTGTAAACTGTTTTAAGTCTCTTGATGCGTTCAGCAGACTGGGGACCTAGCCACCTGATGAGTAGATCCAGTTCCTCTGCAGGAGTAATATCTAACTCGCTGATAGTGGCTTTAAAGGTATATTTCCAGCCTCTGTAATTTTCAGGTTTGTCATCGAACATGGTGAGGCCCGTCCTGGTGAGTTCTCTGCGAAGGATATACTTAGCAAACTGTGACATGTCTGTGTTTTCAGACTTTGGGTATTCGATCGCAGGCGGAACAGAGTTGATTGTAGTGTCAGGTACATTGATGTTGAGTGGCTTGGGAACATAAGATGGTGCCAAGGCGTTTAACACCGGAGCTGGGGTACAGTCCAAGGGTGTGTGGGTTTGTAGCTGTAAATTAGTGGGTTGGTTAGTAGGTGGCAGGTTACTGTGATATTGAGGTAGACGGTCTTTTTGACCCGTACTTGTTTCTGTCGCTTGTGAAGGAGCAGTAAATGGAAAGAGAGCACCTTGGTTAAGTGCTTTGGCTGCTATGACAGTGTGATGGAGTTTCGATGAGGTCTGTGATGAAACTGATGCATAGGATTTAACAGAGTGATTGCTACTGCTGCCTCTTTCATTGTCACTTACAGCTTGTTCTAAGACTCTTAATCTTGCCATGTCTTTGGCGTGCTCACATTGTTTCTCCAAAACTTCCATCTGCGCGTTTTTCCACGCAGCCTCAGCTTCCATCTCTGCCTTCTTTTGGGCAGCCTCAGCTTCCATCTCTGCCTTCTTCTGTGCTTTCTCTTGGGCGAAGGCTGCCTGGATTTTAGAAGCTTCGGCATCAGCTCGGGCTTTGATGAGTTGTTGACTGAGAGTAGAAGATGTTGATCTTAAGGATTTGGAAGATCGTGTGGAGCGCTTAGAAGTTGTGGAGAGATGGGATCTGAAGTCATTGAGATGTGTGATTTTTACATCTGTTTTTGCCCTTGTTTGTATTACTAAATCATCTCTTTCAAGATTGAGTTCATTCAATTCCTTTAGTTCTTGTAAGGAAATTTCTGTGTTGTGCCGCTTTAAGAGATCAGCATATTTGTCAGACAGTCTTTGATAGTTCTCATAAGCAGCATTCAATTGCTTAACAGCGCCCTCTAGGTGCAATACCTCATGAGTTGGTTGAGACAGAGCTGACATGCATTCAATAGTCTTAGACCATAAGTGGCTGATGTTTCTCAGCAGCTCCTCCTTGTCAGCCTCATAGTTCTCTTGAACTCTCCAAGTTGGTTTCGCCAAACGTTTTTGTTTTATGTGGCCTTGAGGATCTGACCCCTGAGCTGTAAGAAGTTCAGGTTCTTGCTGTGTATTAGGTTCTTCAGGTTGTACATTGTCTTGCTGGTGCATTGTGTCAGGCAGAGGGTAGAATCACAAGCAAGGTGTGTTTACATAGAAATGTATCAATCTTCTGCCTCAGGGAGATGGTTTCCTAGGCAACCAGTGGGAGGGGGAGTGAGGGACTAGCTTAGCAATGGCAGTGCAAGTTAACATTGAATGCACAGAGATTTTAGATTCACTTGCAGACAGAATGAATATGGTGTATTCTAGCAGCACATTAAATGACATTTGCATGAAGTTTCTTCATTAATCTGTGCAGAAACTGATGAATCTTATGTTGAGGTTTGCTTGCTGCCTGGAGTATGCAGACTTGCACATATATTCTGCTATAATCCAGTGTCTATATGCATCTCACTACACATGCAAGCTGGTAGGGATCCTTTGAAAGATATTAGCTGATCTTTTAAGATCCTTTCACAGATTTTTTGACTGTTCTGCCTCTCCAGTCTAAGCACTACAATGTGATCTCGTCTTAACTCACGGTTGTGTTGAGATGTCTATAACTGCAGTCTTTGGTAGATTGGCGGACAGTGACTCGATCCAATGACACCTTGAAGATCATGAAGAAGTTTATTTAAAACTGTGTAGATCAAATACTGATGAACAAATGGATAGGTCAAAAAATCATAGTGTGAACAGCTAACAGAGCATGTAACTGAATGCAGGTTGAAGCTGGAATGAGCTAGATTGAGAAGTAGGGGAGGAGACAAGAGATGAGAGGAGGCTAAGGGAAGAGAGATGAGAGGAGGCTAAGGGAAGAGAGATGAGACACACATAAGAAAAAGGCAAACAATGCATGTGTAACATGACAGATACTGTCATGGGAAAAAAAAAGAATTCTGTACTGAAATCGATTTCTCAAAAGAGCAAACAGATTTTTTTATATTCAATTTTAAAATCTGACATGGGGCTAGACATTTTGTCAATTTCCCAGCTGCCCCAGTCATGTGACTTCACTTTAGGAGAGAAATGCTTTCTGGCAGGCTGCTGTTTTTCCTTCTCAATGTAACTGATTGTGTCTCAGTGAGACATGGGTTTTTACTATTGATTGTTGTTCTTAGATCTACCAGGCAGCTGTTATCTGGTGTTCAGAAGCTGTTATCTGGTTACCTTCCCATTGTTCTTTTGTTTGGCTGCTGGGGGGGAAAGGGAGGGGGGTGATATCACTCCAACTTGCAGTACAGAGTAAAGAGTGATTGAAGTTTATCAGAGCACAAGTCACATGACTTGGGGCAGCTGGGAAATTGACAATATGTCTAGCCCCATGTCAGATTTAAAACTTGAATATAAAAAAAACAGTTTGCTCTTTTGAGAAATGGATTTCAGTGCAGAATTCTGTTGGAGCAGCCCTATTAACTGATTCATTTTGAAAAAAAATATTTTACCCATGACAGTATCCCTTTAAGGGTTTTTTTCTTGCATGAGATTTGTAATACAAATGTTTTCTGCATTTTCTTAACAATTGGTTCAGTAGGCCTGCCTGGTGTCTAACTTTATGTGGATATCTGTCCCCTTTGCTGAAAGGTCAGGGTTTTTTGAACCTGGACCTCAATGTTGTGGACCTCATCAACTGCCATGTAACAGGGAAGAAATGCTGCATTATGAGAAAAAAACATGATGGCTGTGCTTGAAATTATACTTTGCTCAATGCACTTGCAGTCGTAAATTACCTCATGTTTCCTAGAAAGTTTCTGGACTACCTACAAGTAGTAATAGTAACTTAGATTGAAAAAAGACATCAATTGAGTTCAACCTTTTATTTTTGTATAAGATAAGACTTCCCTAAATGCTAGTTGATAAAGAGGAAGGCAAAACCCCACCTGAAATACAAAGTAATTTAGCATATTAACAACCCTGTTAGCTTTTACCATTACACCAGTCAATGTCTGGATAATTGATGTCACCCATAACAATAACTTGACCTAGTTGTGTGTCGTCAACAAAGCATCTGACATTTATCACAGGATGGAGGCTTGGAGGCCAATTTATTATGCTGTGTAAAAAGATAAATGAAACCCAGAGCAACCAATAAGCAATTCGATTTAAAACAGAAAATAAAAGCAAAGATCTGATTGGTTGCTATGAGCAACATTACCGGTAATGTTTCACTCCACATTTTACACAACATGGTTTCTTTTTGGGCAAAGCCTGTTGACCAGGCACTCTGGGCATCGTACTGTTTCTCTGGGTGGTGCAGCTGGATGTGCATCATGGTAGCTTTATGACTTTTTACTAAGGTTAACAACATCTATTTATCTACGCAGCATACCCAGTTCCTACAAGCCCTTCAGAGAACAGTCTGGAGAGTTATCCAGCAGATTACACAGAAGGGGTTATGCAATGAAATTGATTAGGAACTCATATGACAGGGCAAGACGAGTCAATACTCATACAAGGAATACAGGAGACAAGTCCAAGCGTACATCCACAAGATCAGTTAATGATAAAGAAAATAATTTCTTTGTGACAGATAATAGTGAGGAATTCACTGCAGTATGTAAAACAATGAAAAAATACCTTCCCATTCTATACAGTGACAGCCAATTTAAGGATATAATTTCCTAATGATATCAAATGTGTACCAATAAAAGCTCCCACCTTGGGCAGGATTCTAGCCCCTAGTGTGGTTTCCTCCTCTGTATCAGCAAATGGGGCAAATTGGCTCTCAACGAAGGGTACATATAAATGCGGAGCAACCACATGTAAAACTTGCAAAGTAATTACAGTAAGTCAGGGCTTTAAGTCCAATATGACAGGCCATGAATACCAGAATAAAGGGTTTTTCAACTGCAATTCAAAAAACCTACCTAAGGGATGAAAACATAATTATGCCTCTTTATAGGTCCCTGGTAAGGCCTCATCTGGAGTATGCAGTGCAGTTTTGGATTCCAGTCCAGGGATATAAATGAACTGAAGAGAGTGCAGAGACGTGCAACTAAATTGGTTAGGGGGATGGAAGACTAAAATTATGAGGGGAGACTGTCAAAGTTGGGGTTGTTTTCTCTGGAAAAAAGGCGCTTGCGAGGGGACATGATTACACTTTACAAGTACATTAGAGGACATTATAGACAAATAGCAGAGGACCTTTTTACCCATAAAGTGCATCACCATACCAGAGGCCACCCCTTTTGACTAGATGAAAAGAACTTTCATTTGAAGCAACATAAGGGGTTCTTCACAGTCAGGACAGTGAGGTTGTGGAATGCACTGCCGGGTGATTTTGTGATGGCTTATTCAGTTAATGCCTTTAAGAATGGCTTGGATGATTTTCTGGACAGACATAATATCAAAGGCTATTGTGATACTAAACTCTATACTTAGTTTAGGTAAGGGTATATAGAATTTAATTAAAAGTAGGGAGGGTTGTGTGTATGGATGCTGGGATTTCATTTGGAGGGGTTGAACTTGATGGACTTTGTCTTTTTTCAACCCAATTTAACTATGTAACTATGCTAGAATGCAAAAATTGTGCCAAACAATATGTTGGACGATCGACCCGCACACATAAGGGCCATTGAAAAAAAGGATGTGAAATCTCCCATAGGAAAACATTTTGCAGGCTGTTCTCGTAGGGGTCCTCACGATCTGGGAGTAAAAATCATTGAACAGGTTAAGATTCCCCCTAGAGGTAGAGGCACCCTACGCCCTTTGAACTTGAACTTCTGGATCTGTAATTTGGACACTAGGGTCCCTAAGGGCCTGGATACCAGGCATGACCGTACATATTTATATAAATATGTTCTTATGTGTATACATCTTTGACTTTTAAGTCAAGTCCAAAAGGAATAAGAAAAAATTATCTTTTTCTCCTCCTTTTCTCCTCCCCTTTTCTACTCTCCTCTATATACACTAATACATTACATCACTTTGAGTTTTCAGAATTACTGTTTAATATTTACAGAAATAACAGATGAGCCACTTCAGACATATATAACATGTCATTTGATTCCCATAGCAGCCATTAATCGTTTACCCACTAATTTGTTTTATTTTACTTAAAGTGATTCCTTCTAAACTCCAGGTAATCCTGATAGCATCAACTATCTTTAAAATGGGTAACAATTTTCTTAACCACAAGTGAGAGAGACTGCAAATTCTAAGCTCTTTCCTTTTTAACTTCAAAGCATAAGTTTTCACATTTTTTAATTTTTTCCAATTTTTCCTTTTTGCTTCTTTTTAATATACTAATAAAAGGTGGTTTTAAAAACTAGGATGCACAAATTTTAAACATTTGGATACATAATTTTTTTTTTAAACATTTGTAACATATTGGGCAATTGTTTGATGTTTAGCCCACTAGGGGTCACTGTGAGATTAACTATTTAAAGAAAGGATGAATGTTACTCTGTATGCCTATGACTAAGGGAATGCTTTCCCGAAACACGTAAGGCGATGTTGTTACCTACCATGACACAATAAATCATACCTCTTTATATTCATCTGGAGTGCCGCCTGGAATACCTTTTTGGATCTATTTATCTTTGTGGTCTTCTTGTCCAACCCATTGCTGGATTTTTGCTGGAAGGAACCTGATGTATATGTTAAATGCCACATTTAGAATGTGGGTGTGAGACACGCCGGGAGATTGCCGAAGCCTCTTCCCGGTGCGTCTCTCCTCGCCTGTTGGTGCGCAGGCACGCACTTCCGGTTTCGTGTCCTGTGTGATGCCGAGTGTCATGACGCTCTTGTAGTGATGCCGAGTGTCGTGACGTCATACTGAGGTGCCGGCTTTTGAATTTTGGCGCCAGAACTCTTAATAGAACTTTTAAAAGGCCTATCCTGCATTTTTTCTGTGCCCAAGCTGGTTCCAGTTTACTGATCCTGCCTAAGCTTTGTTACTATTTTTGAATTCCTGGTTTTTGACTCTTTTGCCTGACTCTCGACTACGATTTTGCCGCCTGCCTTGAACATTTTTGCCCGACTTCGACTACGCCTTCTCTTCAACCCTGCCGGTATCTTGCATACGATTTTTCCAAGCACTTCCTTGTTGGATTCCGCAGCAGAACGCCCCTTGCGTTCGCAAGGTACAGTCACTGAACAAGGTTCCTGACAACGTGGTCGTTACAGTGGGTGGATGTAGATTAATCTGTTTTTATCCACTTCTTTGTCCATTTAATAATGTCATACATCTGTGATCTAGATCATAGGTTCATAGAAAAAGGCTAATCATACACATTCTGTGCGCAGGTATTTATATTTACTTCCAATGTAGAACTGTATCAAATGATTTACAAATGTGTATGTAGATCATATCCACTGTCATCCCAGAGTCATGGTTCCTGCTCATAAAAAGGTAATTAGATTTGTTTGGCAAGATCTGTTAAGCATAAAACCATGCTGCCACAGACTCATTATATTTTGATTTTCAATGTATTGTGTTCAAGCATCTTAGCCTTAGCTAAAAAGCTATCCAATCCTTCTTGAAGGTGTCTAATGTAGACAAACACTTCAGAAAAAGAATTCATACAACTTCACACTGTAAAAACCTTTTTGAATGTTAAAGGCGTGGTTCACCTTTAAATGAACATTTAGAATGATGTAGACATTCATCTGCTGAAGGACATACTGCTAAATAAAGCATCACAGAGCTTATTATATGGTCTATATAGTGTGTGTGTGTATGTATGTATGTATGTATATAAATTATAGGGGTTATCGATCAAGCTCCGAATATCCGAACCTCGAATAATTCGTAGTTTTCAGAGCAAAAAAAACTATGAATTTTTCGAGATTTATTAAAGTCCGATGGTCTAAATAGTCAAAGTCCAAAACCCCAGCATGTAAAAGCTCTAGAGGTCCTGTCTAAGTCAATGGGGAAGGTCCCAGTGTCTGCGCTGATGTTGTACTGATATCCAATGATGTCAGGGTCTTGGCACAAAAAACTCAGAAAACTCAGAAAAATCATAGTTGTTGCAGGAAAACTCTGAACAATTCTGAGTTTTTTGCGAAAACTCAGAAGTTTGCCCCACCCAATTTTTCAGGCTTTTTTCTTCATAAATAAGGTCCATTTGGGAATTCATAGTTGCTCAAAGTTTGATATTATAAATACTGAGATAAATTCAGACCTTGATAAAAAAATATATATATATATATATATATATATATATATATATATATATATATATATATATATATATAAAGAAGATGGCCTGGTCAACTCAGGGAGACCCCCTATAGGGAGACCCAGTACAAGAAATGCGGCACGAGGAGGGGGCAAAAGAGGAAAAGGCCCAAAGATTTAGAAATTCCCATTTTTAATCTTTCACAGCATTCTTTGTCTGAAGGTGAATCCAGTCTACTTAAGAAGGGGTTAACTTTTGTCCCCACAACGGACTTGAGACAATTTGATTGGGACATTGACTTTTATAAGTTTTGCAGAGTGCTATGTTTGAAAGATATTTATCGGAATAGTCCGTCTGTTATCCCTGCTGCTAATTTGAAATTAAAAAGTCTTTTCAATCCTGCCATGACAAATTCTGCAATTAAGCTGTTTAAACAACAAGTAGACAGTGAAGTGGGATCTTTAATCAGCTCTCAAAAAAGTAAGAAAAATCTAACTAAATCTGAAATTAAGGCGATCAAAATATTGTCAGAGGACAAACGAATTGTGATTAGGCCTGCTGATAAGGGCGGGGGCATTGTATTGTTGAACTACACAGATTACCATAATGAAATTATACGACAACTCTCTGATAATAGGGTATATAAAATTCTTAAGGGCGACCCTGTCGTATCTTTTAAAAAACAAGTTGATTCATACATTAACATGTCATTTGCTAATGGTTTTATCACTGAAAAGTTGAAGTCCTTTTTATGTATGGATTTCCCTAAATGTCCTGTTCTGTATTCTCTACCCAAGGTGCATAAGAACCCTGTAACACCACCCGGACGACCCATAGTGTCTAGTAGAGAAAGTCTTTTCCACCCAATTGGCCTTTTTATTGATACCATTTTACAACCTATTGTGCTAACTGCCCCAAGTTACTTGAGAGATACGCCACATCTTCTCAGTTTAATTAATGATTTTACAGTGGTGGCTGATGAGGTAATCACACTCGCTAGCATGGATGTAGTGAATTTACACTTGCATTCCACATGATCTAGGGGTGGAAGCTGTGCGTCGTTCAATGTTGCAAACTGAAGGGTATTCTGGTCCAAACGTTGACTTTGTGTTGCAGTTATTGCATATATGTTTGACTATGAATTATTTTAGATTTGAACATGATTATTATATGCTGGTGTCTGGTACGGCGATGGGAGCGGCCATGGCACCTGCATATGCAAATCTATTTATGCATCAATTCAAACTCAACAACATTATGCCACAGTTTGGAACAAGTCTACTATTTTTCAAACGCTTTATAGATGACATACTAATTATTTGGAGGGGTAGTGAGGAGTCTTTTTTGGCTATGGTGTCCCACCTAAATAGCCTTGACGGTCCAGTGAAGTTCACTGCCACAGTGAGCAGTAAAAGTGTTCAATTTCTCGATGTTGAGATTATTCGTAACAGCACTAGATTTGACTATTCATTATATCAAAAAACCACTGACCGCAACACATTATTGCAATTCAAGAGTCAGCATTCCGAGTCCATGAAATCTTCTCTCCCCATTTCACAATTCTGTCGAGTGTTGCGAAATAACTCCTCAGAGAACACTAGGGTTATACAGCTCAAGGAAATGGAGGACAGGTTTTTGGCAAGGGGGTATCCGAAAAGGGTACTAACACGTGCCCTTTATATTGCTAAAAAGAGGGTACTGGGGGGTGACAGGATAGATCGTGCATCGAATAATTTAGTGTTTGCTACACGGTTCGGAGGGATTTCAGGACAAATTAAAAAGGTTATTCACAAGAATTGGAACATTCTACAAGCTGATAGTAACCTGAAAACGATATTGCCCAGTCCCCCCACTATAGCTTATAAGAGGGGAGTCAGCCTCCGTAACCTTTTGGTGAAAACAGATCCAATAGAATGTTATCAAAAACCACAGACTGGTTGGCTTGCCAATCGAAAAATGGGATGTTTTAGATGTCCCTCCTGTACTTCATGCAGATATATGAGCCCGAGTCAGAGTTTTAATCATCCCCATAACGGCAAAAGATTTGCTATTCGGTCACACATCACATGTACTACTACACATGTGATTTATTTAATAACTTGCCCATGCGGTCTTTCTTATGTTGGTAAGACTGACCTTACATTACGCCTTAGGATGGATGCCCACTGTTCGGCTATAAGCACAGCATTTAGGGACAACCATACCTTGAAGCCCGTTGCCAAACAATTCCTAGAGAAAGGTCATCATCTCCCAACGTTTAAATATATTGGTATAGACCACATTCCTCCACTTAGGAGAGGGGGTGATAGGTCCAAAATGCTACTCCAGAGGGAATGCTTTTTGATACTGTGACAACCAGCTGGTTCTATGTGTTAGTGATTTTTCAGTGACTTTATTTCCTGTTTAGGCCCAAAGAAGAGTATAAAGTTTTTGTTTTAATCACATGTTGTATCTTGATAACGGTCCAAGACCAGGACCGAAACGTCGATGCATGTATTATGCTCTTTTAATATTTAAATAAATAAACTAACTTTTTAAAAATTCCAGTGTGCACTGCTAAAGATCTATGGACTGTTAAATATTCAACACTGTGGCAGCACCTGGTACATCACTATCTATTGGTGTGCGAACAGCTCTATTTTTGTTTTATTTATATATATATATATATATATATATATATATATATATATATAAAACTCACAAAAAGGTCCGCACTCTCAGGACTTACTTGAAAATAAAAAATGTTTTATTAAAAGACTAAAGTTTCGGCCTCTCTGAGGCCTTTCTCAAAGTAAAGAAAAACACATAATGAATGTCTTAAATACAAAAAGATGGCGGGAAGTGTAAATTGGCTGACCAATCATAAACGTCATCAAGTCATTAAATAGTTAAATACAACTATACACTTGTACTTGCTATACTATAGCTGTTAAGACAATCCCAATTAAGTTAAAACCCCTTCGTTAAATTCTTAGAAGGATTAAAAACAATACTAAGTAACAGTCACTTCCTATTAGGTGTTAATCTCAAATTAAACTTTCTATGTTACATAGTATCAAAAACATGAGTAGGTGAAAGATCTGAAATAAGTGACCCTCATCTATGCAAATAATAATCTGATCTATATCAAGTCAAGTGGAATAATATATAGTTCACAGGCCAGGACCAGTATCCATATTTATAAAAACTAATGGGGTATTAACCCCCACTTGTGACAGCGAGCAATTGGTTAATATAAACCTGTGAATGCTGGAACATAGTGTTACCTAAAGAGGAACAGGTGTTTTATCTCCTTAAGTAGGGCAAGGGATAGTGTGTGTCTCTCTCAATCCTGGGGAAAAGAGCAGGCAGTGCAGGCCTGTTAGAGAGCCAGATGCATGTGTGTATGTGCTGTGTTCATAATAATATGAGCAGATTCTAGTGTATTTGGCCGCTGGAAAGCTAAAATGCGGCAAAGTGCAGTGCAATTTGTAGCATACGGTAAAAAAGCTAGATCGCTAAGTATATTTATCTGAACTTACGTTGTAGTGGGCAAAGCAGCGAAGTGGAGGAGCAGGGAAGAGGCACTGTCTTGCTGCCAGTATCTGTCACGGGGGCGTGACGGCTTGGGAGTCATGTATGGGGCCACAGAGATTGAAGAGAATCCGGCCAGTAGAGGGCACTTAGGGTTAATTGCGTGCTGAAGGCTGGTTACTAGGGGACCGCAGCATGGCAACTAAATGTGGATTACTATGTAGTCGTGGCATGGTAACCTATGTACAATGGTGTAAGGAGTTTATGTAGCTATGGTGTAGGGAGGTAATGTAGCTATAAGTAGACCATGAGCAAGAGAAGGTTAGAGAAGGCGGAGCTGGGATTAGAGGATAAAATTGAGAGGGGTGTGGGGAAAATATAAGGTTGGGAGGGGTATGGGAAAAGAGGAAGACTAACTGTGTTGGGAACTGTCTCAGAGCCAAATATTGAGGGTAAATGTCAATGAGTCAATGACCAAGACTCTGTGTAAAACTGTAAGGTGGAAGAACTTAACATATGTGCCGGGTGTAGGGCATATAAACACACCGGATACTGGTCTAGGCATGGACTAAGTATGACACCTACGAGTGGTGAAGAGTGTCCTGGCACTAGATCCGTCCAACAAGGTGTGGCGTGGTAGTGGGAGGGTCTACATTTGTGCACAAAATATATGTTGTTAGAGTTGGCAGTCAACAGAATGTGGAGAGGGTAACAGCACTGGATACTGGGCTAGGCATACCACCTACATGTAGTGAGGGGTATCTTTGCACTAAGTCTGTCCAACAAGATGCAGTGTAGCGATATTGGATTGTATATTTATACTCCATAATAAATTGGAGGCTATGAGGAGGGAGTTCAAAATTTCATTAATATAGCCCTTTATATGCACAATGGACCGGCCCTTCAAGGCGAAAAGCACCTATGAACCATCCAACACTCCCAAGTCCACCGCTGCCTTCACCCGGTTACTAATCGATGAATCGCTTAAACCACGAGATATGAACTATAGATCCAACTTGTCACGCAATGAAAGAGAAGCCATGACCACACTAGCAACAATCGCTCTATTGTTATAAGCCCAGCAGATAAAGTGTGATATTGAATTATGCAGATTACTCAAACATTATCAGAAGTCCTCAAACAACTCAATGATCCCACAGTTAACACTCTGACCCTACAGCCACCTGAAGAAAATTGATGGAGTACTACAAACAGCACTTTCACTAAGCAGCAGCTCACAAGCAACCCATTCCTTCCTTACAAAGACTCACCCAGTGTGTCCCATATTATATACCCTACCAAAGATTCACAAAAATCCTGTCCATCCACCTGGGCAACCTACAGTGATCGCTCGAGACTCTGTTCTACAACCCCTGGCAATTTACATTGATCACTTTCTACAACCGCTGGTTCAAAGTACATCCACCAACCTTAAAGACACAGGTGACTTACTGAACAAGCTCAGAGAGTGTCAACCAATACCTGCCCACACACTATTGGCCATGATGGACATTACCCTTTATACAGTAATACCCACAGATGAAGGCATAGAGATTGTCTGATAGGCGCTCCTACTTAATCTGGATCCCATGCGCCTGAAAACTGAATTCTTGATTGAGATACTGGAACTTTGCCTTAAATTAAACTATTTTAAATTCGAACTCTGTTACTATCTTCAAACTAGTGGGACCAGTATTTGCTCTAACGTTGCTCCGTCCTTCGCTAACCTGTACATGTCCCAATTTGAACAAAAATACATCATGCCCCGATATGGAGTACACATATTAAAACTATGGCGCTAAATCGATGACCTGCTGATACTGTGGACGGGTACCAAAGAGCAATTCTCCAGGATGGAATGCAAAACCCTACCCACAACAATCAAGTTCACTTTCAACACCGACACTGCCAAACTTTCCATTTTTGGACATACTACTCTTAAAGAATTACACTCAACTCACCACCACATTCTTCAGAAAAGAAACAGATAGGAACACACTACTACATCACACCTCCTGCCACCCACCAGATCTACTTAAAAGTATACCTTATTCCCAAATGATCCGCACAGTGAGGAACAATACAGAGCCATAGCTACTCCATCAGCAATTAAATGATCTCATAGACCGGTTTTGACAAAGTGGCTATCCGCAACATGAACTTCTAGAGTGCTACCAACGAGCCACCAGCCATACACAGAACGGATTACTAACCTCCACCCACATGGACAAGACAACAAACAAGGAGGAGAAACTTACGTTTCTTACCACATACTCTCCAAGCACCAAATCATTTACCAGAGCTGTGAGGGGGGTGATATCACTCCAACTTGCAATACAGCAGTAAAGAGTGATTGAAGTTTATCAGAGCACAAGTCACATGACTTGGGGCAGCTGGGAAATTGACAATATGTCTAGCCCCATGTCAGATTTCAAAATTGAATTGAAAAAAGTCTGTTTGCTCTTTTGAGAAATGGATTTCAATGCAGAATTCTGCTGGAGCAGCACTATTAACTGATTCATTTTGAAAAAATGTTTTTCCCATGACAGTATCCCTTTAACAGCTATGTTTGTAGGTTGATCTGAAAATAGACCGGTTCCAAATTTTACAACATATTCCTAGGTTGAAAAGAGGTGGAGATAGAGTGAAACAACTCCTTAGATGTGAAGCAGGATGGATCAAAAGGCTGGGAACTTTAACACCGGGAGGTTTAAATAAGGAATACGAGTTCAATTCCCTGATATAACTGTATGACATTTGTATATGTAAAGAATTGTTTTTAATTGGTTTTAATTAATGCCTTTGTTTGTTTTTAATTCTCAGTGGTGATCAAGAATCAGCAAGTGGAGCTTATAAACTAAAAAGCGAGCTCCAGCTATATATATATATATATATATATATATATATATATATATGAAATTATATAAGCTTTGATGTAACCCTGATATATGTATTTTAAATAATATGTTATGACCACTAGAGCGCATTATTTTTGCTATATATATATAAGGAAGCTGCTAAAAATAATCATTATGCTTTGTCAGCTTGAAAATGGACCATTGTAGGTCTGAAACGTTGCTGCTGCCATGATATATATGAAAGAATAAAGGGCGGTTTTATGCTACAATTGGGAGTGTTGCCAATTCCTTATATTTGTTCTGAAAAAGCATGTGAAGTTGAACACATGATGTGGCATGCACCCTTCTGATAAGAAAAGGAATCACTGAGGAGCTGGGCCAACAAAGAAATTGTAAACTTAGCTTGGTGCCCCTGTGGTTTGGCATATGTGGGCAAAGCCTCCACTACCTACCGA
The DNA here is from genome assembly GCA_038501925.1 of Xenopus petersii. Classification (NCBI taxonomy): domain Eukaryota; kingdom Metazoa; phylum Chordata; class Amphibia; order Anura; family Pipidae; genus Xenopus; species Xenopus petersii. Next base: position 108,500,919 of record CM076680.1, on the reverse strand, counting down.
GAAAGGTCACAGTGGGGTATGAGACAGGCCTGTCAAGGATCTTCATCAATATACCTTTATATGTGCTCTACCACTCTGTGTGTACCATGGTGTGAGTTATAGTACAGCGTGAACTCTCCACAATAGACCTTTTATATGTGGTCTTCTACTTTGTGTGCACCATAGTTCAAGAAGAACTATTGTTGGTCACTAAAAACAAACTAGGAGACAAGCTTATTTCTATGTATTTCCCTCATTGTGTCTCACTGTGTTGATATACTTCATATGAACCACTCCTGGCCCAGATAACAGAGCCCACTATATACTGTACAAAGGGGTACCATGTAGAACAATAATAAGCTAATTCTGGGATGCTGGCCAACTGTGGTGCATATATAAATTCCGTCAATTTAAACCTGAATAACCTGATGCACTCGGCTGTCACGTGTGTAAATATAGGTATTTTAAATTCTTCTGGCAAGATCTCATAAAACCATGCTGGCACAAACTCTTACTACTGAGATTTGCAATGTATTGTAATATCTTATCCGTCATTTCCCCATCCAAACCTTTTCCTACCACTGATGCAAAACTAATAGGCTTTCAGGGTATAGGCTTTCCTTTTTATAAAGGCACCACATTAGCTACATACCAATCTTTCAGTGCCATGAGAATCCTTAAAAATTTAGTAAAGTGCTTTGGCAAGCGTTGAGCTAAGCCATTTTAGTATCCTGGGATGAATACCATATAGGAAACCTTGATTAGTTGTGTGGACACAGCAGTTCAGATGCTATGCTTTTACCATACTCAATCAACCAATTAATCTCCATCTGAAGAGTCCCACTCCTTTTTGCTGCAATGCCCCTGTCATTGTCTATTTTAGCTTGTCTTCAACACTAATGCTTCTTTAAAATGTTTATCCTTTGCAATGTATTTTCTTGTTTACAAGGGGAATATAGTGACATGTCAATATTCCTTCTATGTTTAACCCTGTGAGGAACTCTGTATAGATAATGACTGATGACTGCAACTTCAGGGGTCTGTGCTTGTGTGCCAGGGAGAGAATGGCGTGCCCAGAATTGTAATTGTCTTCCTCTCTTTCCCCAAAGATAACTGAGCCATTAGAGCACGCAAATCGCACAGCACCCAAGTTTCAATAAAATGTTCTTGTTTGACTCATCACTCAGTAGAGGAAGTCTGAGGTAGTGTACTAGATTACCCAAATTTTGGTTTGAAGAAGTTTACAGATTTCTTCCAGGGTATTGATTCACTACTCAATTGCAACAGTACACTCTCAACAGTTTTATATAGCGTGTCTTGGAATCGGTTTTATTTAATCTGTTTTGTAGTTAATCAACTCCCAGATGCAAATTTTGTGCTGGATTTGCATGCGCACTAGGCTCTGGTGAGGTGCAATCCCTGCACCCCCTGGGCAGGTAGTTCCGCAACTGCAGGCTGGTGCAAACCTATTTAAATACATATTGCTTTTTCAGGGCATCTTCTAGGGTCAACTATTTGTGAGACAGTGGTGGTGGTGATGCAGCATCTTTACTGTGTACTGTGAGTTGAAATGGTGATGGTGCAAGCATACTGGGTTTCTGTGAAAGCTTCTCGAGTTTCACCCTTTTTTGTGACCTATTTGGACCCATGAGGTTACTTTCCAGAAATGGTTCCCACTGCTGGAAAATAAATTTATAAAAGGCTTACAGAGCAGAGCTCACTTTAAAAATTTTCCTCACTTTGAATTCTTTGTCACACACTAATTTATACTTTCTGTTTACTTCCAAATAAAAAAAATATCTCTGAGAGTCTGACAAAAAAATATCCAAATGTTATATTATAAGTGCAAATATTTTGAGAAGTTGTACATATTTGATACATATGCCTTCTCTGTTTAAAGGGAAATATATAAGATATGTATTTTTTGTGTAGTTTTGATAGTTTGGGGTAAATCATAAATATTTTTATATTGACCTAATAAGGAGGTGTATTATAACAACCTTTATCTCTATTTTTCGATCATGCTTCTAAGAAGTGGCATAATGAGAGATATTCTCATGTCACTCTTTATCAAATTGTCTCTTTTATACTAGATTTTGACACTGTATTAGATGCATATGGACTCATGTACCTAATAATGAAAAATAAAATTGAAAAAAAAACCGGTTAAAGAAACATATAAGACCAGACTGTAAAGGCAAAGGCAAGCTTAAATCTGCAAAAGCTATTATTAGGAATGGAAAGATTTTTCTCTTTTTTTTATAAAAAGAAACTTGTAAATGTAATTTAACTGTACTAGATGCATATGGACTCATGTACCTAATAATGAAAAATAAAATTGAAAAAAAGAAAATAGGAATGGAAAGATTTTTCTTTTTTTTTTTTTATAAAAAGAAACTTGTGAATGTTAATTGATGTATGTATATGTGTTGATGTTTGTACTGTTGCATCACTTACTGTCTCAAATTAGCCGTAATTGTTTATGGTGGCTGAGTCAAAATATATTAATAACTGCATGCTCGATAAGAATTCTGTGACTAACACATGCTTGATGTTCTTTTTTCCAGCTTCCTCTTCTTTTTTTTTTTTTTAAATGAGCTAAGCTTTTATAGAACAGCTATATGGGGTTTATACAAAATAGAGTAGGAACTGTTCCTTCAGGATCTATTTTGCTGATTTAACTAGGTCACATTTATTGTAGCTATAACTGGCACAATTAAAACAATACTCTACTTTTAAATGCTCAATAAACCATTGATTTGAATGTTAGATGATTTATAATAATAATTTAAATAACAAAAATACAGTATGTACAATACATTTAATGAACTGAAGAAGCTGCTCGGATGAGTAGTGAAACGTCTTCATTGATTACTCAGCAAGTCCAGTTTTTTTTTTTTTTTTTAGATTGACCTATACTAGAAATACATTTAATGACAATAACTGTTAGCATGATAATTGCTGAAAATAGCCATAAGGTATTATCAAGAGTCTCAAAATAATGTTATCAACAACCCATTGAAAACAGAGGTAATTTAGTCATAATGGCTTATTTTGCTTTGCTAAAAAGTAAGTGAAAATTGGATTGTTTGATTTGGAAGGCTAGGTGCATAGAATAATGAAAAGAGTTCATTTTTTAACAATTCTAGTATGGATTCATACAGATTTTTGCTGCTCATGAAAGTTGATCCAATGACTTGCCATATTGGATTTAGGAAGGCATTTTTCCCCTATGAGGAAAATTGGAGAGGCTTCAGGTGGGGATTCTTGCCTTAGTCTATGTAAAAGTCGTTAGTCATGTGTACTATGTAAGTTATTATTATTGTGACTTTGACTGGAATAATGGGATAGCCAAGTCAGAAAAATCCAGCAGAATTGTAAATATGCTTACTGTCAACTTTTTATTTGAGGTAGTACTAGGAAAGTTTCTCTTTTGGATCTGGTAATAAATGTCATCTTTGGCACTGCTGGATGAGCATTTAGAGAACAGTGATCAAAACAGGATCTCCTTTGCATTATGTTGCAAAGGCAGTGCTAGAAGGGATTAACTAAGACACTATATTTGAAATACTTTGGCAATATAAGGGTGGCTCTGCAATATATTACCTTTTACAGATTTGAAGAGAATCCATACACTCACCCATAATCAATATATTAGGGACAATAAAGGGGTTGTTCACATTTGAATCAGCTTTGAGAGTGATATTTTGAGAGAATTTGCAATTGGTTTAAATTTTTTATTGTGGTTTTTGAGTTTTTAGTTTTGTATTCAGTAGCTCTCTGGTTTGCAGCGTCAGCAATCTGGTTGCTAAGGTCTAAATTACCCTAGAAACTGTGCATTGATTTGTAAGAAACTGGAATATGAATAGGAAGGGGCCTGAATAGAAAGATCAGTAATACAAAATAGCATTACCAATTGATTTGCAGCCTCACAGAGCTTTTGTTTTCTAGATGGGGTCAATGACCGATTTGAAAGCTGGAAAGAGAAGAAGGCAAATAATTAAAAAACTATAAAAAAAAAAAAATAAACAATGAAGGCCAATTGAAAGGTTGTTTAGAACTGGCCATTCTATAACCTACTTAAAGTAAACTTAAAAGTGAACCACCCCTTTAAGACATTTTAATATGCACTAAGCATCCAAAGCTGCCCTCCCAGACATTATTTGTCTATATATGGCAGTATATTCAAGCTGGTCAGCTACATGTAGTTGGGGATGATGGGAGCTACAACATGGAGCTGGACACTGTTCTTGTATAAACAATAGCAAAAAAATTTATTTTTTGCTCATCACTAAAATGTTTAAACCATTAGGCAGGGTAAAATAAGGTTGTGAACACACAATTCATACAAAGACAAGAGATCCCCAGCACTCATAAAGAATATATTAAGGAAATTATTGTATTTTTATACCAAAATTGCACTCCCTTTTGCAACTGATCTGGTCAAGTTAGCTAAAAAGATACAAAAGAGAGTGGTTTCATCAATGCTCATGGTTCCCTGTTTCACTAGTTATTTAGTATCTATGTATTAGTTATGTATTTACTAATACAAAAGGAGTCACCTAAGGGCGGCACAATCTTCAGAAAAACCCTGCACTTTGGTAGAAATACGTTGTAAAATACTGTAAATGTGAGTAATACACACAGGGGGCTATTTATCAAGGTCTAGTTTGTGAGGTTTGTGAGATTGTTTCTACCTCGAATGAACTCACAACTCGAATGTTTTAGTTATCCTAGATTCTGCCCTGTCCTTCACTCCTCATATACACTCACTTACTAAATCGTGTCAAATTCACCTAAGTAACATATCCAAAATATGATCATTTATCACCCAACATGCCTCCAAAATTCTTATTCACTCTCTCATCATATTATTATTAACATGTATTTATATAGATAAACTTTTCTCCAAAATATGCTGATTAGTAAAAAATATAAATTTTATTCACATCAATAATTAAAAAACATTAAGAGTATACCCTCTATTAATGTTTTTTAATTATTGATGTGAATAAAATTTATATTTTTTACTAATCAGCATATTTTGGAGAAAAGTTTATGTATTTGCAGTTTTACCTCTGTTTGGTCACTAGAGGTCTCCAATATGCGCTTCTATAGTATTTACTGATTCTGCTCCCAATTTGATTTCTATAATGTATTTATATAGCACCAACATATTGCGTAGCACTATAGAGTAAATGTGATTATACAACTACATCACATGAATTACATACATAGAATATATGGAGTAACAAACATCACAATAAATACAGGTACAAAAAGGTGAGGAAGGCCCTATGCATAGGCATACAGTCTAAAGGGAAGGGAGTAATACACAAGGTGTGTGAGTGGGCAAGATCAAATTAAGTGGGTGAGAAATGTGGTATTGTATGTGGTGTTGTGTTTGGTAGTTAAGCAGAGTAAGGGTAGGCTTCTCGAAAGAAGTGCGTTTTCAGAGATTTCTTGAAATCAGAAAGGTTGGGAGTAAGTCGGACAGACCGTGGGAGAGCGTTCCAGAGGAAGGGTGCAGCCCTTGAAAAGTCTTGAATGCGAGCATGTGAGGAGGTAATGAGAGAAGAGTTGAGTAGTAGGTCAGTAGAGGAGCGTAGTAAGCGAGTGGGTGAGTATATAGAGATGAGTTCAGAGATGTAGGGTGGGGCAGAGTTATGAAGTGCTTTGAAAGTCAGTGTCATTAATTTGAATTTGATTCTGAAAAGTAATGGAAGCCAGTGCAGGGATTGACAGAATGGCGAGGCAGAGGAGGAGCAGTTGCTGAGGTGTATGAGCCTCGTAGCAGTGTTCATTATGGACTGGAGAGGTGACAGTCTCTGGAGGGGGAGGCCAATTAAAAGAGAGTTACAGTAATCTAGACGCGATATGATGAGAGAGTGAATAAGAATTTTGGCAGCGTCTTGGGTGATAAATGATCGTATTTTGGATATGTTCCTTAGGTGGAAGTGACATGATTTAATAAGTGACTGGATATGAGGAGTGAATGACAGGGCAGAATCTAGGATAACCCCAAGGCACCGGGCCTGGGGAGAGGGGGTGATAGTGGAATTATTAACTATGATGGATACTTCGGGGATGCTACTGGTGTTAGTTGGAGGAAAGAGAACCATTTCAGTTTTAGAGAGGTTTAATTTAAGGTAGCGGTGCGACATCCAGGTAGAGATAGCGGACAGGCAGGAGGAGACGCGAGTTAGGAGTTCTGGGTTGAGATCAGGAGATAAGAGATAGATCTGAGTATCGTCAGCATAGAGGTGGTAGTGGAAACCATACAAATTTATTAATTTGCCAAGGGAAGAAGTATAGAGGGAGAATAGTAATGGTCCCAGGACAGAGCCATATCACTACTGTAACTCTCTGTTAATTGGCTTTCCCCACCAGAGACTGTCACCTCTCCAGTCCATAATGAACACTGCCACCACGCTTATATGCCTCAGCAACCACTCCTCCTCTGCCAATGCACTCTGCCAATCCCTGCACTGGCTTCCACTACCTTTCAAAATAAAATTCAAACTAATGAACCTGACATTCAAAACATTTCATAACTCTGCCCCACCCTCCCCTATCCAACCTTTCTGCCTTCAAAAGATCTCTTAAAAAACATTTATTTAGAGAGGCCTACCCTCTCTCTGTTGAGCTACCAAATGCAATACCATATGCTACATCACTCACCTGCTTATTTTTGATCTTGCCCACTCCCACACCTTGGGGCACACTTACTAAGCTCGAGTGAAGGATTCGAATGAAAAAAACTTTGTATTTAAAAGTATTTTTTGGGTACTTCGACCATCGAATAGGCTACTACGACCTTCGACTTCGATTCGAACGATTCAAACTAAAAATCGTTCGACTATTCGACCATTCGATAGTTGAAGTACTGTCTCTTTAAAAAATACTTCAACTACATACTTCGGCAGTTTAAACCTACCTAGGTACAATTTTAGCCTATGGGGACCTTCCCCAGCACTTTTCTAAGCTTTTTTTGATCGAAGAAAAATCCTTCAATCGATCGCTTAAAATCGTTCGAATCGTTTGTTTCGAAGGATTTATCGTTCGATTGAACGATTTTTACTTCGATCGATTGGTCGAAGGATTTGCGCTACATCCTTCTAATTCGATATTCAAATTCAAAGGATTTAACTTCGAGGGTTTATAAACCCTCGAAATTCGACCCTTGATAAATGTACCTTCTTGTGTCTCAATCCCTTCCGCTTTAGATTGTAAGCTCTTTTGCGAAGGGCCTTCCTCACCTTTGTACCGGTACTGTTGTTATGTTTGTAAAACAGTATGTTCTATGTATGTAACCCCTGTGATTTCTTTGTATAAACACATTTATTTTACAGCACTGCACAATATGTGGAAACTCTAATAATACATGTTAATAATATTAATAATTTTCTTCTAGTCTAAAGGGATGGCCTCTGGTATGGTGATCCTCTTTATGGGTAAAAAGGTCCCCTGCTATTTGTCTATAATGTCCTTTAATGTACTTGTAATGTGTAATCATGTCCCCTCGCATGCACCTTTTTTTCCAGAGAAAACAACCCCAACCGTGACAGTCTACCCTTATAATTTGTCTTCCATCCCTCTAACTAGTTTAGTTGCACATCTCTGCACTCTCTCCAGCTCATTTATATCCCTCTTAAGGACTGGAGTTCAAAACTACACTGCATACTTGTAAGGGGCCCGAAGGCTCAGCTAGGAGTAGCGGACCAAGTAGGAAGCACCAGTCTAATAGTTTGAAGTACAGGCAAGGGTTTAGAAGAAGAGTAGTCAAGTTCAGGCAATACGGTCGCTTCAGGCAGCAAAGGTTCAGTACACGGAAACAGGCAAGGGTCAATACACAGAATCAAGAATAATAATCACAAGAAGCTCACCCAGGAACTCACAAGGAAGAACCTATTGTAGAGTATAGTCTGCAGTGCTTCAGCGTCTTTTATAGGCCTCCTTTGGCGCCAAAAATGGACACAGTGACGTCATGACGCATTTCGAAGTTGGCGTCCATTCTGACGCCGACGCTTCGGCGCCACCTACCAATCCAACGCCGGCTAATCTTCTGACGATGGTGTGATGTCACAGAACTGCGACCAGGAGGAACCACATGGGAGACACTGCCATCTTGGGAGACGCCACCGCCATCTTGAGATGCCAGGTAAGTCTTAATCACGATACTCCAGATGAGGCCTTACCAGGGACCTATAAAGAGGCATACTTATGTTTTCATCCCTTGAGTTAATGCCCTTTTATATGCAAGACAGAACTTTATTTGCTTTAGTAGCCACAGAATGACACTGCCCAGAATTAGACAACTTGTTATCTATAAAAACCCCAAGATCCTTCTCATTTAAGGAAACTCCCAACACACTGCCATTTAGTGTATAACTTGCATTTATATTATTTTTGCCAAAGTGCATAACCTTGCATTTATCGACATTGAACCTCATTTTCCAATTTGCTGCCCAGTTTCCCAATTTAGACACTCTGCAAAGTGGCAAAATCCTGCATTGAACCTATAGTTCTGCACAATTTAGTATCATCTGCAAAAATAGAAACAGTACTTTCAATGCCCATCTCCATGTCATTAACAAACAAGTTGAAAATCAAGGCACCTAGTACAGAGAAACAGTACTTTCAATGCCCATCTCCAGGTCATTAATAAACAAGTTGAAAATCAAGGGACCTAGTACAGAGCCCTGTGGTACTCCACTAACAACACTGGTCCAATTACAAAATGTTCCATTTACCACCATTCTTTGTAGCTTATCTTTTAGCCAGTTCTCTATCCAGGTACGAATACTATGTTCCAGGCCAACATTCCTTAATTTAACCAGTAACCTTCTGTGCGGCACTGTATCACATGCTTTAGCAAAGTCTAAGTAAATCACATCCACTGCCATCCCAGAATCTAGGTTCCTACTTACCTTCTCATAAAAAGAACTTAAGTTAGTCTAGCAAGATCTATTACGCATGCTGGCACAAACCCATAGTATTATGATTTGCTATGAAGTCCAGTATCTTATACTTTATTAAACTTTGAAAAGCTTTCCTACCACTGACGTCAGACTAACTGGCCTATAGTTTTGAGGCTGAGAATGGGATCCCTTTTTGAATAGTGGCACCACATTAGCAATTCACCAGTCTCTCGGCACTATGTGAAGAATTCTGACAAAAAAAATTCAGAAATGGGTTTTTTACAGTAACATAGTAAGTAAGGTTGAAAAAAGACACATGTCCATCGAGTTCAACCTTTTTTTTTTTTTATAACTACCTATCTGCCAGTTGATCCAGAGGAAGGCAAAAAAAACCCATCTGAAGCCTCTCCAATTAGACGGAACCTCTTTTCTTCTAATTGTAATGGGTGACCTCGTGTCAGCTGGAAAGACCTACTGGTAAATAAAGCAATAGAGAGATTATTATATGATCCCCTTATATATTTATACATAATCATCATATGACCCCTTAAGCGCCTCTTCTCCAGCGTGAACATCCCCAATTTGGCCAGTCTTTCCTCATAGCCTTAGCTATGAGGAAAGACTGGCCAAATTGGGGATGTTCACGCTGGAGAAGATCCTGAAACAGTATGTTTACCCAAGAAGACCATATATTTTACCAAAGTATCTGGCATTTAGAGACCCCAATATGAAGTTAGCACATCCAAATTGTTCAGGACTTTACTTCAGCTACTGATAAATCAACACACTGACTGCATTTTCTGTGGGGTAAAAACACCGAAATATACATTTATCAATACCTTTTACCAGCTTAGTTGCCCTTCTCTGTACCCTCTCTAATACAATAATGTCCTGTTTAAGGGGTTGGAGACCAAAACTGTACGGTATATTCTAGATCAGACCTTACAAGTGCTCTATACAGTGGAAGAATGACCCCCTCCTCCCTTGACTCTATGCCCCTTTTAATGCAGCTCAAGACCTTATTTGCCCTTGATGCTGCTGACTGGCATTGCTTGCTACAGCCACGTTTATCATCTACAAGGACTCCAAGGTCCTTTTCCATAATGGATTTGCCTAGTGCAGTCCCATTAAGGGTATAAGTGGCTTGGATATTTTTACATCCCAGGTGCATGACTTTACAATTATCAACATTGAATCTCATTTGCCACTTAGCTGCCCAGATTGCCAGTTTGTCAAGATCATGTTGCAAGGATGCCACATCCTGGATGGAATTAATTGGGCTGGATAATTTTGTGTCATCTGCAAACACTGATACATTACTTACAACACCCTCCCCTAAGTCATTAATGAACAATTTAAATAAAAGTGGACCCAATACTGAGCCCTGGGGGACCCCACTAAGAACCTTACTCCAAGTAGAGAATGTCCTATTAACAACCACCCTCTGTACCCGATCCTGTAGCCAGTTTCCTATCCACGTGCAAACAACTTCATTAAGCCCAACAGACCTTAGTTTAGAAAGCAGTCATTTGTGTGGGGCACAGTATCAAAAGCTTTGGCAAAATCCAAATAGATCACAACTACTGCCCCCCCCCCACTGTCCAGAATCTTACTTACCACATCATAAAATGCAATCAAATTCGTCTGACATGACCTATCCTTCATAAAGCCATGCTGATTGGTGCTCATAATGCCATTCATTAGGACAAAATTTTGAATGTGATCGGTTAACAAGCCTTCAAATAATTTGCCCACGACAGATGTCAAGCTTACTGGCCTATAATTGCCAGGCTGAGATCGTAATCCCTTTTTAAATATTGGAATAACATCAGCTTTTCTCCAATCCATAGGTACCATACCAGAAAATCAGAAATAAGGGCTGGTCTAAAACTGAACAAAGCTCTCTTAGAACCCGGGGGTGTATGCCATCAGGCCCTGGAGCCTTGTTTACATTAATTTGTATTAAAACTTTTTGAATCATATCCTAGCCACTGACTAGATTGAGCTGAAAGATTCGTGCAGTTATAAAGTGAGCTTGTGAATCCAGACTCCTCTATTGTATACACTGAAGAAAAGAACTGATTTAACCCTTTAAGTGCCAGCAGAATTTACCAATTTGGTTACGCGAAATGCCAGACGTTTTTGAAACATTCTGTGCTCTCTCACTTTAGGGGCATTTTCTGAGGGGAAACCTATAGTTCACATAGGAAAACTATACATTGTTTTTTTCGGGAGAAACTGAGCTTTCTAAATCTGCCTGAGTTTTCATGTATTTCCACCTCTGCAAAAAGATTTATAGTGCTAAATACAAAAAAAAATGAAAAATTCCTATTTTTCACAATATATGAACTTATGCCTGAAAAATATTTCATTTTACGCATGAAAATCCAACTGATTTGGAAAGCCTCATGTCTCTTGAACGTGCCAATACCAAATATGTGTAGTTTTAGGCAGATTTAGGACATCTGTACAGCAAAAACTCCCGGCAGTATATTACCGAATTTTGAAAGCAGAAGGCAGAAAACGGCATACTTTTGATTACAAGGCCACAAAATCCTGAAACAGTATGTTTACCCAAGAAGACCATATATTTTACCAAAGTATCTGGCATTTAGAGACCCCAATATGAAGTTAGCACATCCAAATTGTTCAGGACTTTACTTCAGCTACTGATAAATCAACACACTGACTGCATTTTCTGTGGGGTAAAAACACCGAAATATACATTTATCCCCCAAAACCATATATTTTTGGAAAGTACACATTCAACCAAATCTAAAATGGGTACCGATGCCTTTCTGCTCCAAACTACTGAGTCGCAAGGCTTTCCCAAAATTGTCAGTTTTGGTGAAATATCCGAAAATTTCCTAAAAGCTTCAACTTCCCAGCACCATATCACCCATGTATCATTACATACCAAGAAAAAGCACCCTAAATATGATTGCCAGGGTTCCTCCAAACAGTTTGGTAGCCATTGTTCATAGGTTTACCAAAGTATCTGGCATTTAGAGGGCCCCAAAATGAAGTTAGTGCATACAAATAGTCCTGTGGGTAACCAGCTAATGAAAAACCAACACACAGGAGAAAGCTCTCTGTTTGATTCTGAATTAAGCATTCAAATCCCTGTTTGAGACAGGATTTTTTATTTTCACTTGGTGTGTGAATGTGTTGTCCACTTGGTGTGTAAAATTTGGGAAGTTTTAAGTTGATTTGCTTTGCTAAAAATCGATTTTTCTTTTGACCCTGAAGGTGAGTGATTCCTAGCCCAGTTCCCTTCACTTGCTCTGGGCTACAAACTCACTGTTAGATCCCCTACCCCTCCCCTGCACCTGGGTGTCAGTTTCATTCATTCATTTTTCATTGTTTACTTTTTGTACAGATTGAGTGGGGATTTTGATTTTGCACTCAGTTCTGTGAGGAGAGAAAGCTAAAGAGTAGGGCTTGTAGCGAACTGTTCGCCGGCGAACTAGTTCGCGCGAACTTCGACTGTTCGCGTCCGCCGCAAGTTCGCGAACGTCGCGCGACGTTCGCCAATAGGCGTTCGCGTCAAAATCGTTCGACCATTCGACCATTTGATCGCTAAAATCGAACGATTTTCGTTCGAATTGAACGATCGAAGCCATTGGATTGAATGAAATCATTCGATCCAATGGCTTCGATCGTTCGATTCGAACGAAAATCGTTCGATCGAACGATTAAAATCCTTCGATCGTTCGAATCGAACGATTTTCGGATGTTCGAAGTTCGCGAACTGTTCGCATTTTTTGCCGGTGTTCGCGAACGGCGTTCGCGAACACATACACGGCAGTTCGCTACATCCCTACTAAAGAGAGAAGGATTTAATATAAGTATAAATATAAAATCTTTTCCAGCAGCAGCAGTGCAGCTCCCAGGCACCTGCTCACATAAACCCTCTCCCTGCCACGGCTTCTCAACTTAAAACTTACTTTTTTGTTAATCAATAGTATAAAGCTTTCTTTATTGTGTGGTGTTGTGTAAAATAATGGGAGGGAATAAAAAGGAAAGTTAACATCTCTTGGTTCTAAAGCAAAAGGACCTGAAAAACCCAGCTGTAGCTCTGCAAGGAAACACCAGTCAGAGCCCATGTCAAAAAGCCCCATTGCCTCTACTTCTGCTGCTGCAGCCAATGTGACCCCTGCTAAAACATTTGCACACGCGGTAGCTACTGGCAGCAACCCAAGCCAAGTCACTGCTGGGGTAGAGAAGCTTACAAGGAAGCATGGGGTCAGATGCCTAATGTCAAGCACTCATGGCATAGAGGCTTACCTAAAGGCTGCAGCTGAAGCGGTGGGCCACTCTGCAGTAGTGGCAGCAAGTAAAATGTATGGGAAAGCCATAATCTTTGCCCGTACGCTAACTGCAGTGCATGCTCTGGTACAGAGGGGTATCACAGTGGGAGGGAGTTATGTCCCTGTAGAACCCCTAGAAGGATTGGGCACAAGGGTGGTTTTATCTAATGTGCCCCCCTTCCTGCAAGACCACTTATTGTACCCCCACCTGCAAGCCCTTGGGGAGTTAAAATCAAATATGTCTAGAATTCCCCTGGAATGTAAGGAGAGCAGACTGAGGCACGTCCTTTCCTTTAAAAGGCAGGTGCAACTACTTTTACCTCGGGGGCAAGACACTATTGAGGGGTCTTTCGGGGTTCCATTTGAAGGGGTGCTGTATAAAAATTTTACAGCACAGAGGAAGTGAGGTGCTTCCTTTGCAATAACCTGGGGCACACTCGCCAGAGTTGCCCCAAAGGGCAAATTAAGACCACAGCCCCTGTTCCTGCTCCCAGTGCCTCAAATAAAACATCTTATCCTGCTGGGACTATTTCAGCAGGGTCCTCAAAGGGGATATCTCCTTCACTAAAGAACCTCAAGGTGGCTGTTACACAACCCACCTCTACAACATCCAAACCTCCTCCTTCTTCACTGAAGACATCTAAGGCTGCAGCATGTCTTACAATTGCGGCAAAAGAGAAGGGGGGAAAACATGTCAAAGCTTCCCCCAGGGTCACAGTTGTTCCTACCACAAAAAAGTGTACCCCTGTTATGGGCACCCCTGAGGGTGTGGGGGTACCCATGATTGCAACACCTGTTGGGGTTGGGCAGATAGTGCCCTTTCCTCTTCAGATGCCAAGAAAAAGAGGAAATTTAAATCAAACTGGCTGGTACCTGAGGAATGGGCATCAGTGGTGAATAAAGGAGCACCCCCATCCAAGGGTAAAAAAGGCAGCAAAACTTCTGCTCCTCATGTGGTGACATTGTCTGGCCCAACTGTTGGTCACGATCAACCGGTGTCAGACCATGCACTCTTGCCTCCAGACCAGGTGAGGAATAATGAGGTTAATGGTATGCATGGCCTTGAACATGGCAGTGTTGGTCTCCCCACAGAGTCAGGGGTGCAGTATCTGCCTCAAAATCATTTGGAAGATCTTCCCTTGGAGTGTAAAGAGACACCTAATGAAACTCCTGCAGAGTGGGCAGTCAGTGTTCCTGAAGTGCTTTGGGAACTGCAACCAGCCTCAGTTTTTAGAACCTCAGGTATTTCACTCCAGGAGGGGGAGAATATTGGGCTAACCCCCATACAAGACCCTGCAGATAAAACTGCTGGGAAGGATGGTGAGGGTGGAGTTGTAAATACGGAGGAGGGTAGCCAGACAACCTCTACTGTTCATGCTAAAATCTCTCCTCCCTTGTCTTCAACTGACCCAAATGTTATTGCCATCCAGAAAGCACAGGAGGTAGTGGAGAGGGCAGAGGCTAACCATCGAGCCTCCAAAGCTCTACCTGTTGCTGGGGAGCTAATTAGTTCTGTTGCTCCTGTGTCAAACACTTCCAAATGTGTTTCAAGTGAAGTTGAGGGAACACCTGAGCCATTGCAGGGTCTCCAGAAAAGTGATTCTGATACTTTTCCTGTAACAACTTGTGGATAGATTCTCAAAGCTCTAGTGGAGAGGGGAGATTATCAATTCCTTAGCCAGGAAGAGCTCATGGATGAGGGGAACATCGAAGAGGAGGTTGACATAGGAGTGGCAAATCCTTCTACCCCAATCATCCCTGCTGAGGAACTCAAAAAGTTTCTTGAGAGCACCCTTGGTGTTAAATTAGAGAAGAAGATGCACATGGCTCTGGAGAAGTGGCATGATTTGCCTTTAGTTATCAATTCTGGGAGACAATACATTAAGGTCATAAAAGAGGCCAAAAACTATGGAACAGCGGAATACCTCCGTATAATGAAGTTTCACAAAAAATGTTTGTCTCATCAGACCTTGATAAAGGTTAAAGCACTTCCTAAGACTCAGTAATGGCCTTGAGTATAAGCACACTTAATACGAATGTTTCAGGTACTCTCCGTTCTTCGTCAAGGAAGGTACTCTGTGAGTTTCCTCCAAGAGACCCACACCACTCCAGAGCTTGAAGCAAGCTGGAATCTGGAGTGGAAGGGAAGGGTCTTTTTTAATCACCTCACTTGGACATCATGCGGGGTGGTGACCCTTTTCTCAGATTCCTTCCAGCCAGAGGTCCTGAGTGCTACCTCTGTCATCCCTGGCCGTCTATTGCATCTTCGGGTCCGGGAGTCAGGTAGAACATATAATCTAATCAATGTGTATGCTCCTACTACCGGACCAGAGAGGGCACGGTTCTTTGAAAGTCTGTCAGCCTACATGGAGACAATTGACTCTGATGAAGCCTTGATTATAGGGGGTTATTTTAATTACACCCTTGATGCTCGAGATCGCAATGTACCCAAGAAAAGAGACTCATCTGAGTCCGTTTTGCGAGAACTAATTGCTCATTTCTCCTTGGTTGATGTCTGGAGAGAACAGAACCCAGAGATGGTTGCCTTTACCTATGTCAGGGTGAGAGATGGTCATGTTTCTCAATCCCGGATTGATAGGATATATATCGAGCCATCTCATGTCACGAGCCCAGTCGAGCACCATTAGATTGGCACCATTCTCAGACCACAATTGTGTATCCCTGAGAATGTCAATCGCACCATCTCTGCCAAAAGCTGCTTACTGGCACTTTAACAACAGTTTATTAGAAGATGAGGGTTTTGCAAAGTCAGTCCGGGATACATGGAGAGTCTGGAGGGCCTTTCAGGATGAATTTGCCACATTGAACCAGTGGTGGAATGTAGGCAAGGTTCACCTAAAGCTCTTGTGTCAAGAGTATACCAAAAGTGTGAGCGGGCAGCGCAATGCAGAGATTGAGGCACTGAATGGGGAGGTGCCTGATCTTGAGCAAAGGCTATCAGGCTCTGAAGACCAAGCCCTTCAGTGTGAATATCTAGAATGGAAAGAAGCGCTGCGTAACATGGAACAACGACAGGCTCGTGGTGCCTTTGTGCGAAGCCGGATGCAGTTACTTAGTGATATGGATCGTGGTTCACGATTCTTCTATGCTCTGGAGAAGAAGAAGGGGAACCGAAAACAAATCACATGCCTTTTTGTGGAGGATGGAACCTCCCTTGAGGATCCGGAGGCTATCCGGCACAGAGCCCGGTCCTTCTATCAAAACCTTTTTTCTCCAGATCCCATCTCTCCAGATGCCTGTGAGGAGCTATGGGATGGGCTTCCAGTGGTCAGTGAGAGGAGAAAAGAGAGGTTGGAAACACCAATCACTCTAGATTGATGGACTGACATAGAGTTCTTCCAGTTCTTCTGGGATACTCTGGGCCCTGATTTCCATAGGGTCCTAACTGAGGCCTTCAAGAAAGGTGAGTTGCCACTTTCGTGTCGTCGAGCAGTGTTATCACTACTTCCTAAGAAGGGGGATCTCCGTCAGAGAGACCAGTCTCACTGCTTAGCACAGACTATAAGATCGTGGCCAAAGCTATCTCACTTAGGCTCAAACCTGTGCTGGCAGAGGTGATTCATCCTGATCAGTCCTATACAGTGCCCGGTCAGACAATTTTTGATAATGTCTTTTTAATCCGAGACTTACTACATTTTGCGAGAAGGACTGGTCTATCTCTTGCTTTTCTCTCTCTGGATCAAGAGAAGGCATTTGACAGGGTGGATCACCAATATCTTATAGGCACTCTGCAAGCCTATAGCTTTGGCCCACAGTTTGTGGGCTACCTGAAAACAATGTATGCCTCTGCAGAGTGTTTAGTTAAAATCAACTGGTCTCTGACTGCACCTCTGGCCTTTGGACGAGGAGTTCGGCAAGGATGCCCCTTGTCGGGACAGCTGTACTCGCTGGCCATTGAGCCCTTCCTGTGACTCTTAAGGAAAAGGCGGGACTGGTGCTCAAAGAACCCGACATGAGGGTGGTTCTCTCAGCCTACGCTGATGATGTAATTCTTGTGGCCCAGGACCTAGTTGATCTTGAGCGGGCACAAGAGTGTCAAGAAGTCTACGCTGCTGCCTCATCTGCCCGGATCAACTGGTCCAAGAGCTCAGGCCTTCTGGAGGGTTCTCTAAAGGTAGATTTCCTGCCTCCTGCTTTTCGTGACATCTCGTGGGAGAGTAAAATCATTAAATGTTTAGGCGTCTACCTATCAGCTGAGGAGTATCCTGTCTCACAGAATTTCATTGAACTTGAGGAGTGTGTTCTAACGCGCCTTGGAAAGTGGAAGGGTTTTGCTAAAGTACTTTCTATGAGGGGGAGAGCTTTGGTGATTAATCAGCTGGTGGCCTCTCAGATCTGGTACCGGCTGATATGTCTTAGCCCAACCCAAGAATTCATTGCTAAGATCCAGAGAAGGTTACTGGACTTTCTCTGGATAGGAAAGCATTGGGTTTCTGCAGGTGTCTCAAGCCTCCCGTTGAAAGAGGGAGGGCAGGGAGTCGTGTGTATACGTTCTCAAGTGCACACCTTCCGTCTCCAGCAAATACAGAGATACTTGTATGCAGATCCTTCTCCACAGTGGTGTACTCTAGCATCGAGTTTTTATCGCCAGGTACGAAATATGGGATATGACCGGCAATTATTTATAATTGAACCTGAGGGTTTCCTAAGAAAACTTTCAACTCTGCCGACTTACTACCAAGACACGCTAAAGACTTGGAGCATGGTATCCGTGTTAAGGCAAGGAGCCATTGAAGGGGAAGACATTCTAAATGAGCCCCTACTTTACAATCCATCTTTTAAGACTAGGATGTTAGAATCCATCAGCATCCGACGTCGCCTTTGCCAGGCTCGGTTAACCAGAGTTGGAGATCTCCTGGATTTTGAGAAATCAGATTGGGTGGACTCTCAAGCAGTTATGCAACGCATGGGATTCCTCACCACTAGGGTTCCACACCGTCTTCTCAAAGAAATCAAGGACACAATCTCTCCTGATTCTCACACCTTCATTGATGGGGTTTTACATGCTAAAGAGCCACGTCCACCTTGGAACTCCTCACCTCCAGACAAAATAATAGCACCTAAAACCTGTCAATCCCCCCAAGCACCTCCTTCCCCCAACTTGAGCCAGTTGGAGAATTTTCCATTGACACGCTTTCATGATATAACAAGAAAGCTGTTGTACTCTCTAATGCTTCACACTGTACACTTCCTTGCCCTCATCTCCCGATATGATACAATCTGGAGACGTGTGCTTAATGAGGGTGAAAGACCTCATTGGCGAGCTCTTTATTCCACTTTGGTGCCTAGACCAACTGGAGACTTGAGTTGGAAAGTGCTGCATGGTGCATTGAGCACGGGAGAGTATTTAGCTCGTTTTACAGACTCCCCAGCTGCTTGTCCATTCTGTGGCAAAGGAGAGTCTGTGTTTCATGCTTATTTTACGTGTGCCAGACTGCAACCTCTATTGGCTCTTTTGAGGAAGCTTTACCTGCAGTTCTGGTTACACTTTTCCCCTCATGTTTATATTTTTGGACGTCCAGTATCCCGGGACAATAAAGAGAAAGACCTTCTCTCCAACTTGCTCCTGGCTTTAGCTAAATTAGTCATCCATAAATCTAGAAAGCAATGTTTGGAAGGTGGGAATCCTCTGCCAGCAGAGGTCTTGTTTCGAGTGCTGGTGCGTTCCCGCATCCGAGCAGAGTACACCCAAACCGTGTTTACTGGTCGGTTAAAAGAATTTGCTGACCAGTGGGCAATAGATGGGGTACTTTGCTCAGTATCCCCAGACCTGGTTTCTGTTCAGACAATTCTCACACTCCATATTTAAGTACACTTTAATTTAAGTGACAGTTGTATTTTAATCAGTTAATTATCTCCTTTGAGATGTGATTAACTTTGGTGAGCAATCACTCACCTGCAATTTGAATAATATATCAGCTAATGAAAAATCAACACATTGACTGCATTTTTTGTGGAGTAAAAACACCGAAATATACGTTTACCCCCCAAAACAATATATTTTCTACCGAATCTAAAATGGGTACCCATGCCTTTCTGCTTCAAACTACTGAGTCGCATGGCTTTCCCAAAATTGTCGGTTTTGGTGAAATATCTGAAAATTGCGTCAAAGCTTCAACTTTCCAGCATTGTATCGTCCAAGTATCATTACCAGCATAAAGCATCCTAAATATGAATGCCGGGGGTCTACTAAACAGTTTGATATCCAATAAACATAGATTTACCAAACTATGTGGCATACAGAGACCCCCAAATCCAAATAGGGCATATGAATTTTCAAGTATGACACTGGCTACTACAACAAAAGCACCCAATGAGACCCCTAACAGTATGGAGACCCTAGAAAACTATATAGTTTCTGAAATTACACATTCAGGCGAATCTAAACATAAGGCTTTTTTCTAAATTTTCTGAAAATAGTCACAAAGCTTGCATTTTACCCCATTATATACCCCATATTTTGTAACGTACCAACAAAAGTCATCTTAAATATGAACACCAGGGGTATACTGAACAGTTTGATGCCTGATATGAAAATATTTACCAAACTAGGTGGCATACAGAGACGCCCAAATGAAAATAGTACATATGAAATTCCACATATGACACTCTGACTGCTACAATACAAGCACCTGGTATGTGCATTATGCACCGTAAGACCCCCTAACAGTATGGACACCCTAGAAAACCATATTGTTTCTGAAAGTACATATTCAGGCGAATCTAAAGCAGGTAATTAGATCTTTCTACTGCAAACTAGCAAACCGCAAAACTATGCTAAACATGAGTCTTTTTTTTTTTAAGTTTCTAAAAATAGTCACAAAGCTTGCATTTTACACCATGATATACCCCACATTTTGTAACATACCAGCAAAAGTCATCCTCAATATGAAAGCCAGGAGTGTACTGAACAGTTTGATGCCTGATATGAAAAGATTTACCAAACTAGGCGGCATACAGAGACGCCCAAATGAAAATAGTACATATGAAATTCCACATATGACACTCTGACTGCTACAATACAAGCACCTGGTATGTGCATTATGCACCGTAAGACCCCCTAACAGTATGGACACCCTAGAAAACCATATTGTTTCTGAAAGTACATATTCAGGCGAATCTAAAGCAGGTAATTACATCTTTCTACTGCAAACTAGTAAACCGCAAAATTATGCTAAACATAAGTCTTTTTTTTTTAAGTTTCTGAAAATAGTCACAAAGCTTGCATTTTACACCATTATATACCCCACATTTTGTAACATACCAGCAAAAGTCATCCTCAATATGAAAGCCAGGAGTGTACTGAACAGTTTGATGCCTGATATGAAAAGATTTACCAAACTAGGCGGCATACAGAGACGCCCAAATGAAAATAGTACATATGAATTTTCACATATGACACTCTGACTGCTACAATACAAGCACCTGGTATGTGCATTATGCACCGTAAGACCCCCTAACAGTATAGAGACCCTAGAAAACCATATATTTTCTGAAAGTACACATTCAGACGAATCTAAAGCAAGTAATTACATCTTTCTACTGCAAACTACAAAACCGCAAAGCAATGCTAAACATAATGCTTTTTATGGAATTTCTGAAAATAGTCACAAAGCTTGCATTTTACCCCATTATATACCCCACATTTTGTAACGTACCAGCAAAAGTCATCCTAAATATGAAAGCAAGGAGTGTACTGAACAGTTTGATGCCTGATATGAAAAGATTTACCAAACTAGGTGGCATACAGAGATGCCCAAATGAAAATAGTACATATGAATTTTCACATATGACGCTCTGACTGTTACAATACAAGCACATGGTATGTGCATTATGCACCGTAAGACCCCCTAACAGTATGGAGACCCTAGAAACCCATATATTTTCTGAAATTACACATTCAGATGAATCTAAAGCAGGTGATTGCATATTTCTATTGTGAAACTACCAAACTGCAAAGCAATTCTAAACATAACGCTTTTTATGGAAATTCTGAAAATAGTCACAAAGCTTGCATTTTACCCCATTATATACCCCACATTTTGTAACGTACCAGCAAAAGTCATCCTAAATATGAAAGCCAGGAGTGTACTGAACAGTTTAATGCCTGATATGAAAAGATTTACCAAACTATTTTGTACACAGAGACCTCCAAATGGTTATATAGCAGACAAAATTTCCAAGGTCAAAATGAAGTAACAAAAATCACTAAAATCCAACAAAACCGCAAAACTCAATGCTTTTTTTTTTTGCCTACTGTAATCAGCAGTCAGAATAAATTTTTGATAATTTTAGCATAGCCAAATAGGTTTTACAGACAGAAAAAGGGGAACAACACCTTTGCAAAGCTGAAAATGTAATAAAATGGCAAAACATGCAATAAAATGTCTAAAAATGCACCAAAATCACCAAAATTGCAGTATAATCACCAAAATAACATACAAAAGGTATTGCGCAGTGCAATTAGCGAATACGCTATTCGCAATGGCAATAAAACAGTTTTTTCAGCCAAAAAAAACAGACGATGCGATAAGGAAAAAAAAAAAAAAAGACAACAGTGTAAGTGTGTATGTGTGTGTACAACTGACCAATTGCATGTTGTGTGTGTGTGCAAGTGTGTGGGGGTGCTGTGAATGTGTGTGACCCCCATATCCCCCAAAAATGTATGTGATTGTGTGTAAGTGTGAATGTAAGTGTGTAATGGGAAAATAAGTGTGTGTTTGTGTGTGTTTCTGTGTGTGGATGGGCACTAACCTGGGGAAAGCAGGTCCAGATCGTTGTGCAGGGCTGGAGGAAGAAAATGCTGCATCACCCAGGAAGATCCGTTGTGAGGGGGCGGAGCTTTGGCTCAGGAAGTGAAAGCAGCAGCAGGACACGCTGTGTGTACGTGTCTGCTGCTGCATTTGGGGCCCCTGGGCGATCGCACCTCAGGGGCCTCTCGTTCCCGGCCCCTGCTAGTTGCCTGGGGGCTGGGGAACGAAGAGGAATGGAGCAAGCGGCTTGAAAAGCCGCTCCTCCGTTCCCTAACCCTGAAATGCTGCAGAACGTAGAATCTACGTTCTGTGGCATTTCAAGTGCCATCCCCACCGGACGTAGATTCTACGTGGGGTGGCACTTAAAGGGTTAACATATTTGCCTTTTCTGTATCTGTTACAACTATACTGGTACCATTATTTAATGGAGCAACACTCTAAACCTGCATCTTTTTACTATTAATATATTTTAAAAACATTTTAGGGTTAGTTTTCACCTCCACCGCAATTAACTCTTCATTTCTTTTCTTAGCCTTCCGGATTGCTGATTTACAACATTTATTACAGTGTTTATATTCATTAAATGCAGCTTTTGTCCCTACAGATTTATAGTTTTTAAATGCCTTTCTCTTCTTTCCCATTAACTTCTTTACTTCTGTATTAAGCCACACAGGATGATTCTTAGAGCTTCTACGTTTAGTCTTTAAGGGAATAGATTGAGAACAGTAATGATTTAATATCATTTTAAAGGACAACCATTTCTGTTCTGTGTTTTTAGCTGAAAACCTAATGCCCCAATCAATGCTCTGTAGGGCAGCCCTCAAGGCACTAAAATTAGCTTTTCCAAAATTCATGGTTTTTGTTGCCCTGGTATATTTTTGTTTTTTGCACCAGACATTAAAAGATATAACATTATGGTCACTATTACCCAGGGGCAGGGCCGCCATCAGGGGGGGACAGGGGGGACAAGCGTACCGGGCCCGGGCATGAAGGGGGGCCCGGCAGCGCTGCATTTTTTGAAGATCCGGGCCCCCCTTACGAGCGCCCGAGCCGTACGTCTTGCCTCTTGCGTTGCCGAATGCGGAAGTGCCGAAGCCGAAGCGCCGAAAAGACCCGAAGTCACGAAAACAGCCGAAGCCGAAGTCCTGAAGCAGTGCAAAGACCCGAAGTCACGAAAACAGCCGAAATTGAAGTCCTGAAGCGGTGAAAAGACCCGAAGGAGGCGAAGTTGAAGTACTGAATCCATGAGTTCAATCCTACTGAACACCAGTTTGTGTTTTTTTTATTTTTTTAATCCCCTGGCCACCAATGTATTATTTTAATAATCTATAGGCCCCTGCCACCAATCTTTTTTTTAAAACTTTTTTTTGGGGCCCCAATTTTTTTTTAACTCGTAAGGGGCCACTTGCCACCATTGTTTTTTTTTTTTTTAAAAAAAAAATAATAATTTTCTTTTTGGTGGCCCCAATTTTTTTTAACTTGTAAGGGGGCCCCTGCCACCAGTTTTTTTTTTTCAAAAAAAAATTATTTTTTTTTCAAATTTTTTTTTGGGGCCCCAATTTGTTTGTAACTTATAAGGGGGCCCCTGCCGCCAATGTTTTTTTTTTTAAAAATAATTTTTTTTTTTCAAATTTTTTTTGGGGCCCCAATTTGTTTTTAACTTATAAGGGGGCCCCTGCCACCAATGTTTGTTTATTTTTTAGTTTTTTTTACATTTTTTTTGTTGGGGCCCCAAGTTTTTTTTAACTTATAAGGGGGCCCCTGCCACCAATGTTTTAAAAAAAAAAATTAATTTTTTTTTTTGGGGCCCCAATTTTTTATAAGGGGGCCCTGACCATCAATAGCTTTTTACAACTTGTGTGGGGGGGGTTACTTTTTTAGCGCTGATGTCTGTGTGGTCTTTTAACTGCGATGTGGAGTGGGCGGGATATGGGGTGGAGCTTGGTCATCAGTGTGGGCGGGGCCCAGGGGGCCCCAAAAATTTTGTTGTGCGGGGCCCCGTGATTTCTAATGGCAGCCCTGCCCAGGGGTTCAATGACTTGCACATTTGCTATAAGTTCTGGGTCATTTGAGAGGACTTCACCACCTCCTCTAATTTTGTCATTGGTACCTATGTGTACCAAGACCGCTGGGTCTTCCCCAGCCCCTCCCAATTGTTTGTCCACTCGTTCCACCGCATGCCGAACTTAGCACCAGGCAAGCAGCAGACTGTTCGGCATGTAGGGGCCTTGCAACAGATTACCCTATCCACCTTTCTAATAATTGAATCCCCGATAACTAGAACCTGCCTTTCCTTCCTTGCACTCCCCCCACCACCCATATTAGAGCCACTGCCTCCCGGGGTGCTCCGAGAGTCAGCCTGTTCCATACACGCCAGTTCAGAGTTTTCCTCCCCAGCATCTTCAGCCAAAATGGCGAATTTGCTGTTTTGGACCAACTGTGGACCAGCCCCCCTACTCTTCTGTCCCCTACTTCCCCTCTTGACTGTCACAAACCTTCCTCCCTCATTAGCCTCCACTGCCCCTTCTCCTCCCCCCACTCCACTAGCCCCTGCCAGTGGTTGCTCTGCGAGCCTCCTGTCATTGCCCTCGTTTCTAGAAAGAAATTGCATTTTTTGTGATGATATTTGTAAAGCAACTTCCTTAGAACAAGTCTCATGGTGCTCTTTGAAAAAGTGAAGATGGGAGAAGTTAAGTTTCATATTTAAATACAACGTGCTTCTTTATTCCATGTTTCCATCTCTGCTACTGTTAAATATTTGCTGTGAAAGCAGTCATACTGAAATTCAGAAATAGCATGTTCTTTAGTCATAGAACTGTTCCGATATTCATTTCAGTATTAGATAATGACACAATGTTAAAAATAGAAGTGGATTATCTTTTAGATCTCAGTTTATGTGTAAGAGAAGATGGGCATCACCATAGCCATACTTTTGTTTTGCAGGTAAAATTGTGTATTGTTCTTTCTTATAAAATGAGAATCTTAACACTAATTCACAGTGGTTTAGATAACTTTTCAGTGAGTTTGCAATTAATCCTCAGCATGCAGCTCAGATTCAAAAGCAACAGTTATGACCTATGTGGCCCCCCTCAAGTCATTGATTGGTTGCTGCCTGGTAACCAATCTGTGGAAACCACTATTGGAAGTAGTAGTAAAAAGCAGGAAGTTGTGTTTTGACTATTATGTTAGACATCCAGTCACTCCGGCCTTTATACACTACATTTCTGGCTAATTAAATATATTGAAAACATTTTAATTTTGCATATACTATCTATTTACCCAGTTTTTATTTTTTACACTGAACAATTCCTTTAAGGCACAACTTCATACGTATGCTTATATTGTAGTAGGGATTTCCTATTTCAAAGGAAATAGGCAACCATTTTCAGAAATATTTTACTGCGCAAAATCACACTGAGATTAAAATGATTTAAACTGGATTGATTAATTAACACATTTAAACAATACCTAATGGTAAAGAACCATCACCTGATCAGTTCCCCTACAAATATTACTGAATATTTCGCACTTGAAAATTACAATTGTAACAGCTGATTCTGTTAAATTGTAACTGGTTTTCATTTTTCATTATAAGTGATTTTTTAAGTTTTTTTCAGCTGCTCTCCAGTTTGCCATTTCAGCAATCTGGTTGCTATGGTCCATATTACCCTAGCAACAATGCATTGATTTGAATAAAAGACTGGAATATGAAAAAGAGAGGGGCTGAACAAAAAGATGAGTTATAAAAATTAGCACTGACCCCCATTTGAAAGAGCCAGAAGAAGAAAGCAAATAAGTAAAACACCATACAAAATAAATAATGAAGACCAATTGAAAAGTTTAGAACTGGCCATTCTATAACATACTAAAAGCTAAAGGTGAATCAGCCCTTTAGAACTATTCAATCCTACATAGTTCTTAGTACAAAGTGAATCTAGTTAGTTTTCCCTCTGTTTGAGGGGGTGGAGTTTGATTAGTTGCACCTGAACAGACTGTATAAATAGAACCCCTGGGACTCCAGTGTTAGCTTGCTCTAGTGTAAGCTTCTCTTTTTTATCTGTAAGTGTTTGATCTGTAAGTGGGGGATCTGTAAGTGGAGTTATAACTGTAAGGGCTCTTACTCACTGGCGTTCTGACCTGCGCTCCCCTGCGCTCCGTTTTTTGGCGTTCAGCCGCAGGGGAGCGCAGGAATAGATGCGTGTCATTATTTCAAATGGGGCTGTACTCACTCAGACGCGTGTAGGCGCCGAACGCAGGAAAAATGCAGCATGTTGCGTCTCAACCTGCGTTTGGCGCCTACACGTGTCTGAGTGAGTACAGCCCCATTTGAAATAATGACATGCGTCTATTCCTGCGCTCCCCTGCGGCTGAACGCCAAAAAACGGAATGCAGGGGAGCGCAGGTCAGAACGCCAGTGAGTAAGAGCCCTAAGTGGAGTTATAAACACAGGCGTTTAAAACTAAAGGAGGTTCAAACTAGGTCAAAAGTTTGTTTTAAACCCTAATTTTTATTTTATTTATTTATTTTTATTTTTTCCTGTTTTGATCTGTAACTGGGATAATGATTGCTAGCAAGATTGAAGGTCTGCCATATGTATGCAGCTTTGGAACAAGAGATCCAAAATGCTTACCTCTGTGGTGGTTGTGAGCAAATTGCCACTTTGGAGGCTCAAGTTAGAGCCAGGGCCGGATTTAACCTCCTTGCCCCCCTAGACCCAGCTACTGTATCTCCCCCCCCCCCCCCGTGCACGCGCATTTTCTGGATGTGTATCTTTTTCCAATCAGGACATTTATGCAAAAGTGGATCAGATGGATCAACTAGCAGTTAGGCTTGTTTGAGATATATCTATATATATATTCTCTATATATAGACACCTTTTTATACATAGATGCAGAGATAGATGTGTCCCTTGTTTTGATAAATTTGTCAATTGTGCTCCAGTGGGCAGCTGCAGCATCAGTTAAATATTTATTATAAAATAAAAAAGTCAAATCTTGGCAGCAGCATAATCTTTGTAGTTCCTATTTCTCAGCAGACATCACAGCATTATTTTTCATTATTTATATAATTAATTAAATTGAATAAACGTTTTAACCTACCAACTGTTAGAGACTGAGTTTCAGTCTGTTCAGACTGTTTTGGAATTGGGATTGACCAGCAGTCCGTAACCGTTTTACAATTACTGTGGGTTATAGACAGGGCCGGACTGGGGGTAAAAAGCAGCCCGGGCAAAAGAAATCAAAGCAGCCCACATGTAAACACGCAATGGTTTTGTACACATTTGCTTATATATTGGGGTAAAACTGCAAAAAATCATGTGCATAAAGTGCTGCCTTTCTCACAAGTGTAATTCATGTAAAATATGTTAAATATTCTGCAGTCTTGTGCCTTTATATGGTCACAGAACAACCCCTCAGTGATTTCTAATATCCTTATCATGTACAGTAGGGGGTACATTATCCATTATAATACATGGTGATACTCAGAGTTCCCTGTATACTGTAACTCAGCCTGCAGCCTTGTGCCTTTATATGGTCACAGAACCCCTCAATGCAGGGCTGATCCTATCAAATGTGGGGCCCAATTGGGACCATGTTGGCTGGGCCCCTAGACAAAGTGTTGCTGGCTACTGACACAGCAAGTATTTAGGAAAATAAGGGCATACAGGCACAAATTAGAAAGCAAAGGGGCAGACAAGGTAAGAGAGTGAGAGGGATGAAATAGGGGCACATAATAGGGGCACACAGGGTAAGAGAGAGGGAGGAAATAGGAGAGTGGACTGGGCCAATTAGTTTGGGGCAGGCTGGGCCGATTCAGCTTGGGAGCAGGCTTGGTTGGATTGGAGGCAGGCAGGGCCTATCAAGGTTGGAGAAAAGCTGGGCCTATGGGGGCAGTCTAGACCTATGGAGTTGGGGGATAGGCTGGCTTATCAGAGTTGAGGGTGGGCTGGACCTATGGATTTGGGGATGGGCTGGACTCTCAAAGTTGGGGGCAGGCCAGGCAGCATCATGTGCTGAGGAAAATATTATCTGTGCTGCCCTGTCGTGCGGGGCCCCCAGAGGTGCGGGGCCCAATTGGGCCCAATTGGTCCAATTGGCCTAAGGCCGGCCCTGCCTCAGTGACTTCTAATATCCTTATCATTTACAGTAGGGGGTACATTATCCCTTATAATACATGAGTGATACTCAGAGTTCCCTGTATAACTCAGCCTGCAGCCTTGTGCCTTTATATGGTCACAGAACAACCCCATCAGTAACTTCTAATATCCTTATCATTTACAGTAGGGGGTACATTATCCCTTATAATACATGAGTGATACTCAGAGTTCCCTGTATAACTTAGCCTGCAGCCTTGTGCCTTTATATGGCCATAGAACCCCTCAGTGACTTCTAATATCCTTATCATTTACAGTAGTGGTACATTATGTCTTATTATACATGAGTAATTCTCAGAGTACCCTGTTTTCAGTTGAAAAGCTAATTTACAAATAGAACAAACTGTGTCTGATGCTTGCACTTGGTACTGCAGCCTAGCTGTTCTTATAAGAAGCAGTTTCTGGCCATATCTGCTGCTGCACAAGTCTGTATGTCAGATGACAGAAAACCAATATGTTCTGCTGAACCCTGCAGCTAAGTCATGCTATCACATTTTGTAAACAAGGGAAAAGTATAAGGAAGGAAACCTAATTCTGTAATAGGTTGAAACGAAAAAGGTCCCTTATGTCGCACTCTTGTAAATTTCTTCTTAATGAAATATAATAATCATTAATTAATTAAATGGAGTAAATGGATTTAAATTAATTGAGGTCTTTAATTTCATCACACAATATATATAAAATCATGTACAAAATTCATTTATCAAATTTCATTTGTAGGAATTAATTTATAGCATTAAATTCATATTATCAGTTTGTATATAAATATTTATTTCATCTTGATTATCTTAGCAGTAACTTAAAGCATAAAAAGTTCTATAATAAAAATAGACTAATTGTGTAATAGAACTGAAATGGTTTTCATTTTGTAGGAAGCAGGAAAGGGACATAAAAACATCTGTAACAGGTTTAGAGCACTTGTGATTCTGCACCTCCAGCAAATCTGCAAGTTGGCTTGTACATATTTCTCTACATGGCCAGTATACAGCAGATCTGCAGGGGAAATGTTAAATATACATACCAGCTAAGGAACAGATCACCTTGCTGGGACACACGCAGCACGGCAGAGACAGCAGCAGCATGAGCACAGAGAGGAGTGAGAGGGGGCGGAGCCACAGCAGGAGATAGGATGGAGGAGCGGTCCTAAAGCCAGCCGGATCTATCAGGAGCAGCCCACTTACACAAGATATAGAGCGACCCCACGGGCAAATGCCTGAACAGACAGAGATGGTCAGTCCGGGCCAGGTTAAAGAGAATGTTAGGGGGTGCCTTCTTGCTGCCCCTAACATCTTGCCGCCCTAGGCCCGGGCCTAGGGGGCCTTTCCCTAAATCCGGGCCTGGTTAGAGCACTAGAGCAACAAATTGCAACACTGCGGTCGATTGACAATCTTGAAAGGAGTCTTGCTCACTGAGCAGGACCTAGCGGGGTCAGATAGTTTGGGGGGAACAGAACAGCAACAGGATGTTGAGGCAGCTAGCTGGGTGATAGTTAGATCTAAGGTGGGCAAAGGGAAAATGGAGGCTGATCCGGAGCTTATACATCGCAACAAATATGCCAGATTGTGTGAAGATGATGGGAGTATGAACTCTGGATTGGCAAATCTAGATGGGGCTTATCTCTCTAACAGCCGTGAGACCAGTTCCTCTAGTAGTGGTGGGGAGGAGAGTAGAGTCAGGCCTAGGAAGATTGTGGTTGTAGGGGACTCAATTATTAGGAAAGTGGATAGGGTAATTTATCATCCGGATTGCTACAACCGAACAGTTTGCTGTCTACCTGGTGCCAGGATTCGGCATGTGGTTCATCGGATAGACAAATTATTGGGTGGGGCTGGGCATGACCCAGCTGTCTTAGTGCATATCGTTACTAATGACAAAATAAATGGTAGATGGAAGACCTTAAAGATTGATTTCAGGGATCTAGGCTCTAAGATCAAGGAAAGGTCTCCCAATGTCATCTTTTCTGAAATTTTGCCCATGCCACGTGCAAGTTTAGGAAAACAGCGTGAGTTTAGGGAGCTAAATGCCTGGCTCAAGTCTTGATGTAGGAAGGAAGGGTTTGGGTTCCTAGAGCACTGGGCTGATTTTTTTGTTGAGGTACAACCTATACAGTCATAACATAGTGACATAGTAAGTAAGGTTGAAAAAAGACACGAGTCCATCGAGTTCAACCTTTTTTTTTTTTTTATTAACTACCTATCTGCCAGTTGATCCAGAGGAAGGCAAAAAAAAAAACCCATCTGAAGCCTCTCCGATTTGCCTTAGAGGGGGAAAAATTCCTTCCGGACTCCAAAATGGCAATCGGACTAGTCCCTGGATCAACTTGGACTATGAGCTATTTCCCATAACCCTGTATTCCCTTACTTGCTAAAAAGCTATCCAACCCCTTCTTAAAGCTATCTAATGTATCAGCCTGTACAACTGAATCAGGGAGAGAATTCCACATCTTCACAGCTCTCACTGTAAAAAACCCCTTCCGAATATTTAGGCGGAACCTCTTTTCTTCTAATCGGAATGGGTGACCTCGTGTCAGCTGGAAAGACCTACTGGTAAATAAAGCATTAGAGAGATTATTATATGATCCCCTTATATATTTATACATAGTCATCATATCACCCCTTAAGCGCCTCTTCTCCAGCGTGAACATCCCCAATTTGGCCAGTCTTTCCTCATAGCTAAGATTTTCAATACCTTTTACCAGCTTAGTTGCCCTTCTCTGTACCCTCTCTAATACAATAATGTCCTGTTTGAGTGATGGAGACCAAAACTGTACGGCACATTCTAGATGGGGCCTTACAAGTGCTCTATATAGTGGAAGAATGCCCCCCTCCTCCCTTGACTCTATGCCCCTTTTAATACAGCTCAAGACCTTATTTGCCCTTGATGCTGCCGACTGGCAGTGCTTGCTACAGCCAAGTTTATCATCTACAAGCACTCCAAGGTCCTTTTCCATAATGGATTTGCCTAGTGCAGTCCCATTAAGGGTATAAGTGGCTTGGATATTTTTACATCCCAGGTGCATGACTTTACATTTATCAACATTGAATCTCATTTGCCACTTAGCTGCCCAGATTGCCAGTTTGTCAAGATCATGTTGCAAGGATGTCACATCCTGGATGGAATTAATTGGGCTGGAATATTTTGTGTCATCTGCAAACACTGATACATTACTTACAACACCCTCCCCTAAGTCATTAATGAACAAGTTAAATAAAAGTGGACCCAATACTGAGCCCTGGGGGACCCCACTAAGAACCTTACTCCAAGTAGAGAATGTCCCATTAACAACCACCCTCTGTACCCGATCCTGTAGCCAGTTTCCTATCCACGTGCAAACGACTTCATTAAGCCCAACAGACCTTAGTTTAGAAAGCAGTCGTTTGTTGGGCACAGTATCAAACGCTTTGGCAAAATCCAAATAGATCACATCTACTGCCCCCCCCACTGTCCAGAATCTTACTTACCACATCATAAAATGCAATCTAATTCGTCTGACATGACCTATCCTTCATAAAGCCATGCTGATTGTTGCTCATAATGCCATTCATTAGGACAAAATTTTGAATGTTATCCCTTAACAAGCCTTCAAATAATTTGCCCACCACAGATGTCAAGCTTACTGGCCTATAATTGCCAGGCTGAGATCGTAATCCCTTTTTAAATATTGGAATAACATCAGCTTTTCTCCAATCCATAGGCACCATACCAGATGACAGTGAATCTGAGAAAATCAGAAATAAGGGCTGGTCTAAAACTGAACTAAGCTCTCTTAGAACCCGGGGGTGTATGCCATCAAGCCCTGGAGCCTTGTTTACATTAATTTGTATTAAAGCTTTTTGAATCATATCCTGAGTCAGCAACAGACTAGATTGAGTTGAACCATTCGTGCAGTTATTAAGTGAGCCTGTGAACCCAGACTCCACTATTGTATACACTGAAGAAAAGAACTGATTTAACACATTTGCCTTATCTGTATCTGTTACAACCATACTGGTACCATTATTTAATGGAGCAACACTCTCAACCTGTGTCTTTTTACTATTAATATATTAAAAAAAAAATTTAGGGTTAGTTTTCACCTCCACCGCAATTAACTCTTCATTTCTTTTCTTAGCCTTCTGGATTGCTGATTTACAAAATTTATTACAGTGTTTATATTCATTAAATGCAGCTTCTGTCCCTACAGATTTGTAGTTTTTAAATGCCTTTCTCTTCTTTCCCATTAACTTCTTTACTTCTGTATTAAGCCACACAGGATGATTCTTAGAGCTTCTACATTTAGTCCTTAAGGGAATAAATTGAGAACAGTAATGATTTAATATCATTTTAAAGGACAACCATTTCTGTTCTGTGTTTTTAGCTGAAAACCTAATGCCCCAATCAATGCTCTGTAGGGCAGCCCTCAAGGCACTAAAATTAGCTTTTCCAAAATTCGTGGTTTTTGTTGCCCCAGTATATTTTTGTTTTTTGCACCAGACATTAAAAGATATAACATTATGGTCACTATTACCCAGGGGTTCAATGACTTGCACATTTGCTATAAGTCCTGGGTCATTTGAGATCACTAAATCAAGAATAGTATTTTTTCTGGTAGGCTCCTCAACAACCTGTGCTAAAAAATTGTTGTGCAATAAGTTTAGAAACTTGTTCCCATTAACTGATCTAGCAGTACTGTTGCTCCAGTCAATATCTGGGTAATTAAAATCCCCCATTA
Source organism: Xenopus petersii (assembly GCA_038501925.1). Classification (NCBI taxonomy): domain Eukaryota; kingdom Metazoa; phylum Chordata; class Amphibia; order Anura; family Pipidae; genus Xenopus; species Xenopus petersii. The sequence continues at coordinate 108,468,070 of CM076680.1, read as the reverse complement.
TCATTACTTTACCTAAACTAGCAGCCTTTTCTATTTGCATTAGGAGCTTTGTCTCTTCTTCCTCACTTAAATTAGGGGGTCTATAGCATACTCCTACAATTAATTTGCTGGATTCTTTACAATTGGTGAAGAACTCCACCCATACGACTTCTGCCCCCTCATTTATTAACATAACCTCCTCCTTTATATGAGCTTTTAAATCCTGCCTAACATACAGACATACCCCTCCTCCTTTTCTATTGCCTCTGTCCCTCCGAAACAAAGTATAGCCACTGATATTTACTGCCCAGTCATGCGACTCATTCAGCCATGTTTCGGCCACACCGATAACATCATATTTTCCTTCCAACACCAGTAGCTCCAGCTCTCCCGTTTTACCAGTCAGACTTCTTGCATTTGTAAACATACATTTAATACTGGTACCATATTGAACATATGACATGTGGTCCTCCCTATCCTTAACAGTATCCACAGCCAAATCTCCTCCCCCATTTTCCCTTTCTTTGCCCACTATCTCATCTAACCTGTCTTCCACTGAATCTTTTACTGAACCCTCCCCCCACACCTAGTTTAAAATCTCCTCCAACCCTCTAGCCATCTTCTCTCCCAAAACAGCTGCCCCATCATCATTGAGGTGCAGCCCATCCCTAGCAAAGAGCCTGTAGCCGACTGAAAAATCAGCCCAGTTCTCCAAAAACCCAAAACCCTCCTCCCTACACCAATCTTTCAGCCACGCATTAACCTCCCTATGCTCCCGCTGAGAAAATTACCTTGGAAGTCCTCGCCCTCAGCTTTGCAACTAGTTTTTTAAAATCACTTTTGAGGACATCACCACCTCCTCTAACTTTTTCATTGTTACCTATGTGTACCAAGAACGCTGGGTCTTCCCCAGCACCTCCAAATAATCTGTCCACTCGTTCCACCACATGCCGAACATTAGCACTAGGCAAGCAGCAGACTGTTCGGCATGTAGGGGCCTTGCGACAGATTACCCTATCCACCTTTCTAATAATTGAATCCCCTATAACTAGAACATGCCTTTCCTTCCTTGCACTCCCCCCACCACCTGTATTAGAGCCACTGCCTCCCGGGGTGCTCCGAGAGTCATGCCAGTTCGGAGTTTTCCTCCCCAGCATCTTCAGCCAAAACGGCGAATTTGCTGTTTTGGACAAACTGTGGACCAGCACCCCTACTCTTCTGTCCCCTGACGTGACAGTTTGCACCTCAATGGAAGGGGGTCCATGGTGCTAGGGGAAAGAATGGCTAAGAGGTTGGAGGAGTGTCTCCTTTGATATTCTGTTGCAGAAGCAATTCTATAAGGGAGTAACTAAAACACTAAATTTCAGACGTGCAAACTTTGACAGTATAGGGGCATCTCTGCAACATATTAAGTGGGAAATGCTTTTCACAGGGTTAAACAAAGAACAAAAATGGGAAGTCTTTAAAATGCTGCTTAATAAATATACTTGTCAGTATATTCCACTTGTAAGCAAGGAACGTCGTTGCAAAGCAAAACCTTTTTGGTTCAATAGAAGCGCTGGTGTTGAGGTGGGTAAGAAAAGACATGCTTTTAAGGCTTTCAAGTTAGCTGGTACAGCCGAAACATTTATAAGGTACAAGGAGGCCAATAAATCATGCAAAGAAGCTATAAGGCAAGCTAAAATTGATATAGAAAAGGATATTGCAGCAAGCAGTAAAAAACAAATCCAAAATTAATTTTTAAATATGTTAATAGTAAAATAAATGAAGCAGGAAGGGGTGGGACCCTTACTATCAGAGGGGGGTCAGCTGGTTGATGAAAACAAAATAAAAGCGCAGATTCTGAACTCATATTTTTCATCTGTCTACACAAATAGAGGAACCAGTAAGTGAAGGTTTCCTTCTTAATAGTACCAATTATAGTAATACAACTAATGATGCATGGTTCACACATGAAGAGATTCAAAAGAGACTAGAACATGTTAAGATTAACAAAGGTCCAGGGCCAGATGGTATTCATCCCAGGGCAATTAGCAATCTTAGCTCTGTGATTGCCAAACCTCTTTTCTTCATTTTTCAGGATTCATTGAGATCTGGCATAGTGCCGAGAGACTGGCGAATTGCTAATGTGGTGCCTCTATTCAAAAAAGGATCCCGTTCTCAGCCTCACAACTATAGGCCAGTTAGTCTGACGTCAGTGGTAGGAAAGCTTTTCGAAGGGTTAATAAAGGATAAGATACTGGACTTCATAGCAAATCATAATACTATGAGTTTGTGCCAGCATGGTTTTATGCGGAATAGATCTTGCCAGACTAATTTAATTTATTTTTATGAGAAGGTAAGTAGAGACCTCGATTCTGTGATGGCAGTGGATGTGATTTACTTAGACTTTGCTAAAGCATTTGATACAGTGCCACACAAAAGGTTACTGGTTAAATTAAGGAATGTTGGCCTGGAACATAGTATTTGTACCTGGATAGAGAACTGGCTAAAAGATAGACTACAAAGAGTGGTGGTAAATGGAACATTTTCTAATTGGATCAGTGTTGGAGTACCGCAGGGCTCTGTACTAGGTCCCTTGCTTTTCAACTTGTTTATTAATGACCTGGAGGTGGGCATTGAAAATACTGGTTCTATTTTTGCAGATGATACTAAATTGTGCAGAACTAAAGGTTCCATGCAGGATGCTGCCACTTTGCAGAGTGATTTGTCTAAATTGGAAAACTGGGCAGCAAACTGGAAAATGAGGTTCAATGTTGATAAATGCAAGATTATGCACTTTGGCAAAAATAATATAAATGCAAGTTATACACTAAATGGCAGTGTGTTGGGAGTCTCCTTAAATGAGAATGATCTAGGGGTCTTTGTAGATAACACGTTGTCTAGTTCTGGGCAGTGTCATTCTGTGGCTACTAAAGCAAATAAAGTTCTGTCTTGCATAAAAAAGGGCATTAACTCAAGGGATGAAAACATAATTATGCCTCTTTATAGGTCCCTGGTAAGGCCTCATCTGGAGTATGCAGTGCAGTTTTGGACTCCAGTCCTTAAGAGGGATATAAATGAGCTGGAGAGAGTGCAGAGACGTGCAACTAAATTGGTTAGAGGTATGGAAGACTTAAATTATGAGGGTAGACTGTCAAGGTTAGGGTTGTTTTCTCTGGAAAAAAGGCCCTTGCGAGGGGACATGATTACACTTTACAAGTACATTAGAGGATATTATAGACAAATAGCTAAAGTGGATCACCGTACCAGAGGCCACCTCTTTAGACTAGAAGAAAAGAACTTTCATTTGAAGCAACGTAGGGGGTTCTTCACAGTCAGGACAGTGAGGTTGTGGAATGCACTGCCAGGTGATGGCTGATTCAGTTAATGCCTTTAAAAGGATACTGTCATGGAGAAACATGTTTTTTACAAAATGTATCAGTTAATAGTGCTACTACAGCAGAATCCTGCATTGAAATCCGTTTTTCAAAACAAGAAATGGATTTTTTTATATCTAATTTCAAAATTTGCTATGGGGCTAGACATTTTGACATTTCCCAGCTCCCCTCAGGTCATGTGACTTGTGCTCTGATAAACTTCAGTCACACTTTACTGCTGCACTGCAAGTTGGAGTGATGTCATTACCCCTCCCTCCTACAAGCTGCTGTAATGTAAATAGAGCCTTGTCTGCTAAGTCTGTCAATTGAACAATAGGCAGGTATCAAGATAAGCTCCCACTGACACCACTTTAGAAGGACTGAAATAAGATAGTCCTGTGATCACTGCCCCCACTTACGTTTCAAAAATAAATATCTATCTATCTATATATATATATATATATATATATATATATATATATATATATATATATATATATATATATATATATATATTTGGGCACTGGAAAAAATATTTTATATAGATAGTTTATTATATTTGTTTACACAAAAATGAATGGCAGAAACACAGGAGTACAATCCCAGGACTGATGACAGGGAATAGGAAAAAAAAGGATAAAATAAGGAGGACATACTTGAAAACCAGGAAAACTTAGGAGGAAGTCTAGGAAGGGTTACAATAGCTCAGGAGAAAGGAGGCAGTAAGTAGTTAATGAAAAAAGAATATTGCAGGCAGGAAAGGAGCAAGGTCTGTGTGTGAGGTGGATAGCAGAGGGAACTCACAGCTCCTTTACCTCATCTAGTAACCAGTAAAACAAACTAGGAAGGCAGCAAGGAGAGAAAGCTCCAAAGGAATGCAGAAAACAAACTTACAGAACGGCAGGAGCTTTGATAGTGTCTGTGGGAGGAGGGGCTGCTAGTGCATCTGTAGAGCAGAACGTAGGAAAGTGAAAGTAATTGCTTCCCTGCAAACCATGTGACCTCTCTCCTCCAAACATCACACGCATGGGCAGAGATGGGAGGGGGAGTGTACAGCTAGATTCTCATGTCGTAGAGCGACCTGGCTTTTCATTACAGTGTGGCTGCCTCCAAGCACACAGGTAATGCTGTGACTGCTGTTAGAGCAGCACAGGATGAATGTGTAATGAGCAGAAATGGAAGCCCCCATGACAAAATACAAACTAAAATAACTTATGCATGGATTTGTGGATTAACATTTTATTTGCCAGACAGTGTTTATGGATGTGTGTTTTTTATAAAAATGCAAAAAAAAAAATTTTTAAATGACGACAGATTCCCTTTAAGAATGGCTTGGATGATTTTTTGGACAGACATAATATCAAAGGCTATTGTGATACTAAGCTCTATAGTTAGTATAGGTATGGGTATATAGAATTTAATTAAAAGTAGGGAGGGGTGTGTGTATGGGAGCTGGGTTTTCATTTGGAGGGGTTGAACTTGATGGAATTTGTCTTTTTTCAACCCAATTTTACTATGTAACTATATTGTTGTCCTACCTTTTTCAAGAAACAGAATATTGTCACACTATACATTTTTATATATATATGTGTGTGTGTATGATATATGATGTGTATGAAGTATAGACAATGGAAAATAACCTGTCGGCAATTTATTTATATAATCATTTGCTTAAACTTGTATAGCCTCAATACTAAAATAAAAGCAAGTATTCGATCATTATAATCACAGTGAAGAACACAAACAGGAATATTAATACTTTTGTTGATTTGGATAATCACAGCTGTATATGCTATCCATTGTGGGTAACCTGGAGCTACAATAATCGTCACTCTGGCAATAGTGTAAATAGGCACACTAATCATCAGTAGGGATGTAGCGAACGTCGGAAAAAAAGTTCGCGAACATATTCGCGAACTTGCGCAAAAATGCGAGCGGTTCGCGAACGGTTCGCGAACCCCATAGACTTCAATGGGAAGGCGAACTTTAACATCTAAAAAAGACATTTCTGGCCAGAAAAATGATTTTAAAGTTGTTTAAAGGGTGCAACGACCTGGACAGTGGCATGCCAGAGGGGGATCAAGGGCAAAAATGTATCTGAAAAATCTGCCTGTGTGTGCTTGGAAGATATAGTGTAGGGGGAGAGCTGTTAGTGATTTCAGGGACAGATGATAGTAAGTTTGCTGGCTAGTAATCTGCTTGATACTGCTCTGTATTGGAACAAAAAAATAAATAAAAGCAGTCCTTACAAGGACTACTGTTATTGCAGCAGTCAGCAGATGAGATCAGAAGCAGGACAGCTGCCCACTGCAGCTACATACAGAGCACTGCAGTAGAAGGTAGATTACTAGCCAGCAAAGCTACCTAAGCTTAAATGTCCCTCAAACCCCTGCAGACTTCTGTCCCTCCAATAACAGAGCAGTATCAAAACGATTACTAGCCAGCAAACTTTCAACTGTCCCTGAAATCACTAACAGGCAGCAGCTCTCTCCCTACACTATCTCTTCAGCACACACAGGCAGAGTGAAAAAACGCTGCAGGGCTTCGGTTTTTATAGGGAAGGGGAGTGGTCCAGGGGAGAGCTTCCTGATTGGCTGCCATGTACCTGCTGGTCTGGGGTGAGAGGGCAAAAAAAAGCGCCAACAATGGCGAACCCAAAATGGCGAACGTCGCGCGACGTTCCGAACTTCCGGCGAGCGCGAACACCCGATGTTCGCGCGAACAAGTTCGCCGGCGAACAGTTCGCGCCATCTCTAATCATCAGAAGAGTCAGGTTTGATGTGGTTTGAACACACACTTCTATAAATAAGAGCACAAGTATGTTTGGATGTGTGAACCTTACTGAATTGTTTGAATATGCACTCTATATTGTGTTGAGCTTGGAGCACCTGCAGTCAGGGCCGCCATCAGGGGGGGACAAGCGTACCGGGCCCGGGCATGAAGGGGGGCCCGGCAGCGCTGCATTTTTTGAAGTTCCGGGCCCCCCTTATGAGCGCCCGAGTCGTACGTCCTCCCTCTGCATTGCCAAATGCAGAAGTGCCGAAAATCCGAAGCCGATGCGCCGAAAAGACCCGAAGTCACGGAAAAAAGCTGAAGTCCTGAAGCGGCGCAAAGACCCGAAGTCACGAAAGGAGGCGAAGTTGAAGTACTGAAGCCATGAGTTCAATTCTACTGAACACCAGTTTGTGTATTTTATTTTTAATCCCCTGGCCACCAATGTATTATTTTAATATTCTATAGGCCCCTGCCACCAATCTTTTTGTAAAACATTTTTTTTGGGGCCCCAATTTTTTTTTTAACTTGTAAGGGACCCCTTGCCACCAATGTTTTTTTTTTTTTTTTAATTTTTTTTTTAAAACATTTTTTTGGGGCCCAAATTTGTTTTTTGGTGCCCCTGCCACCAATGTTTTTTTAAAAAAAACATTTTTTTTTTCTTTTTTTTTAAAAAAAAATTTGGGGGGGGCCCCAATTTTTTTTAACTTATAAGGGGGCCCCTGCCACCAAGGTTTTTTTTTTTTTTTTTTTTAAAAAAATGTAAAAAAATTTTTGGGGCCCCAATTTTTTTTAACTTGTAACGGGGCCCCTGACACTTTTTTTTTTTTTCAAACATTTTTTTTTTTAATTTTTTTTTTGGGGCCCCAATTTGTTTTTAATTTATAAGGGGTCCCCTGCCACCAATGTTTTTTTTCTGTTTTTTTTTACATTTTTTTTTGTTGGGGCCCCAAGTTTGTTTTAAGTTATAAGGGGGCCCCTGCCACCAATGTTTTTTTAAAAAAACATTTTATTTTTACATTTTTTTTGGGGCCCCAATTTTTTTAAGGGGGCCCTGACATACATAGTAACATAGTAACATAGTAAGTAAGGTTGAAAAAAGACACATGTCCATCGAGTTCAACCCTTTTTTTTTTTTTTTTTTATTAACTACCTATCTGCCAGTTGATCCAGAGGAAGGCAAAAAACCCATCTGAAGCCTCTCCAATTTGCCTTAGAGGGGGAAAAATTCCTTCCTGACTCCAAAATGGCAATCGCACTAGTCCCTGGATCAACTTGGACTATGAGCTATTTCCCATAACCCTGTATTCCCTTACTTGCTAAAAAGCCATCCAACCCCTTCTTAAAGCTATCTAATGTATCAGCCTGTACAACTGATTCAGGGAGAGAATTCCACATCTTCACAGCTCTCACTGTAAAAAACCCCTTCCGAATATTTAGGCGGAACCTCTTTTCTTCTAATCGGAATGGGTGACCTCGTGTCTGCTGGAAAGACCTACTGGTAAATAAAGCATTAGAGAGATTATTATATGATCCCCTTATATATTTATACATAGTCATCATATCACCCCTTAAGCACCTCTTCTCCAGCGTGAACATCCCCAATTTGGCCAGTCTTTCCTCATAGCTAAGATTTTCAATACCTTTCACCAGCTTAGTTGCCCTTCTCTGTACCCTCTCTAATACAATAATGTCCTGTTTGAGTGATGGAGACCAAAACTGTACGGCATATTCTAGATGGGGCCTTACAAGTGCTCTATACAGTGGAAGAATGACCCCCTCCTCCCTTGACTCTATGCCCCTTTTAATACAGCTCAAGACCTTATTTGCCCTTGATGCTGCTGACTGGCATTGCTTGCTACAGCCAAGTTTATCATCTACAAGGACTCCAAGGTCCTTTTCCATAATGGATTTGCCTAGTGCAGTCCCATTAAGGGTATAAGTGGCTTGGATATTTTTACATCCTAGGTGCATGACTTTACATTTATCAACATTGAATCTCATTTGCCACTTGGCTGCCCAGATTGCCAGTTTGTCAAGATCATGTTGCAAGGATGCCACATCCTGGATGGAATTAATTGGGCTGGATAATTTTGTGTCATCTGCAAACACTGATACATTACTTACAACACCCTCCCCTAAGTCATTAATGAACAAGTTAAATAAAAGTGGACCCAATACTGAGCCCTGAGGGACCCCACTAAGAACCTTACTCCAAGTAGAGAATGTCCCATTAACAACTACCCTCTGTACCCGATCCTGTAGCCAGTTTCCTATCCATGTGCAAATGACTTCATTAAGCCCAACAGACCTTAGTTTAGAAAGCAGTCGTTTGTGGGGCACAGTATCAAACGCTTTGGCGAAATCCAAATAGATCACATCTACTGCCCCCCACTATCCAGAATCTTACTTACCACATCATAAAATGCAATCAAATTCGTCTGACATGACCTATCCTTCATAAAGCCATGCTGATTGTTGCTCATAATGCCATTCATTAGGACAAAATTTTGAATGTGATCCCTTAACAAGCCTTCAAATAATTTGCCCACCACAGATGTCAACTTACTGGCCTATAATTGCCAGGCTGAGATCGTAATCCCTTTTTAAATATTGGAATAACATCAGCTTTTCTCCAATCCATAGGCACCATACCAGATGACAGTGAATCTGAGAAAATCAGAAATAAGGGCTGGTCTAAAACTGAACTAAGCTCTCTTAGAACCCGGGGGTGTATGCCATCAGGCCCTGGAGCCTTGTTTACATTAATTTGTATTAAAGCTTTTTGAATCATATCCTGAGTCAGCCACTGACTAGATTGAGCTGAACCATTCGTGCAGTTATTAAGTGAGCCTGTGAACCCAGACTCCTCTATTGTATACACTGAAGAAAAGAACTGATTTAACACATTTGCCTTATCTGTATCTGTTACAACCATACTGGTACCATTATTTAATGGAGCAACACTCTCAACCTGCATCTTTTTACTATTAATACATTTAAAAAACTTTTTAGGGTTAGTTTTCACCTCCACCGCAATTAACTCTTCATTTCTTTTCTTAGCCTTCCGGATTGCTGATTAACAACATTTATTACAGTGTTTATATTCATTAAATGCAGCTTCTGTCCCTACAGATTTGTAGTTTTTAAATGCCTTTCTCTTCTGTCCCATTAACTTCTTTACTTCTGTATTAAGCCACACAGGATGATTCTTAGAGCTTCTACGTTTAGTCCTTAAGGGAATAAATTGAGAACAGTAATGATTTAATATCATTTTAAAGGACAACCATTTCTGCTCTGTGTTTTTAGCTGAAAACCTAATGCCCCAATCAATGCTCTGTAGGGCAGCCCTCAAGGCACTAAAATTAGCTTTTGCAAAATTCATGGTTTTTGTTGCCCCAGTATATTTTTGTTTTTTGCACCAGACATTAAAAGATATAACCTTTAGGGATGTAGCGAACTGCCGAGTATGTGTTCGCGAACGCCGTTCGCGAACACCGGCAAAAAATGCGAACAGTTCGCGAACAGTTCGCAAACTTCGAACATCCGAAAATCGTTCGATTCGAATGATCGAAGGATTTTAATCGTTCGATCAAACGATTTTCGTTCGAATCGAACGATCGAAGCCATTGGATCGAATGATTTCATTCAATCCAATGGCTTCGATCGTTCGATTCGAACGAAAATCGTTCGATTTTAGCGATCGAATGGTCGAATGGTCGTACGATTTTGACGCGAACGCCTATTGGCGAACGGCGGACGTGAACAGTCGAAGTTCGCGCGAACTAGTTCGCCGGCGAACAGTTCGCTACATCCCTAATAACCTTATGGTCACTATTACCCAGGGGTTCAATGACTTGCACATTTGCTATAAGTTCTGGGTCATTTGAGATCACTAAATCAAGAATAGCATTTTTTCTGGTAGGCTCCTCAACAACCTGTGCTAAAAAATCTGGTCTCTCTTTGTTTATAGGGTCTGTTCACCTCTGCCCTAACTAGGGAGTTATGTCCCAGTAGTGACCAGTGTTTTTTCACAACACTTTCAATTTTTTTGCTAAGAGGGCCATATTCTGTAACCAGGGGAATTCTATTACAAGCTCTCTTATTGTTGGTATTTAATAGTGATTATGATAATACATTATCTCTAGTTTGTAGTAGATGACCCCTGTTGCATCCTCTACTCACAAATTTCTCAATCAAAGTATCAGATGCCTCCAAGTATTTTACATCATCTGATGATATTCTTCTGAGCCTTACAAAATTGACCCGTAGGGATACCCCTGACGGTATTTGGAGTATGGAAACTGTTGTATAGTAGAGTGTTATTTCTTTCAAGTGGTTTCCTATATAGCTCAGTGGTTATTGTCCCATTTTGGTTATTAAATCTCACATCAAGATAATGTATGCTTGTTGGACTATATTCTGCTGTAAATTTAACCGTATGGTGTTGGCAATTTAAGAAGGACAAGAGTCCTTCAAGTTCCAGTATTGTGGAATTCCAAATCAAAACAATATCGTCCACAAATCGAAAGTAACATGATATTTTGTCAATGTATTGTGGGTTCTTTAGTATAAACTTGTTTTCAATGGCATTCATAAAGATGTTAGCATAGCTAGGAGCTAAATTACTTCCCATAACGGTCCCCTCTATTTGTATGTAATGGCTTTTTTCAACCTGGAAGTAATTTTTCTTTAAGACGATAGCTACTAAGTCCAATATGAAATATACTTTGGCATGTGGTATGTTCTCTTCAAGCAGCACCTCTTCAAGATAAAGCATACCTTCATCATGGGGGATTGAGGTATATAATGATTGAACAACAATGCTGCAGAGAATTCCATTAGGATTGATCTTTCCCAAATTGGACAGTCTAATCAAAAAATCATTGGTGTCTTTTAAACATTGAGGTATTTTCAACACAATATCTTGTAAATAAGTATCTACATATTGTGATAATGGTTGTAAGACGGAACCCATCCCAGAGACAATTGGCCGTCCAGGGGGTTCAGTCAGCCTTTTGTGTACTTTAGGCAGTAGATATAGTAATGGTGTTCTGGGGTGAGATGTAGTAAGGAAATTTTCAGTGTTTTCAGAAATAATCTCACATTCAAAAGCATTCAAAACAGTTTCATCAACAAGTTTTTTGATTTCCCATGTGGGATCATGATCAATAAACTCATAGTGCCCCGGAGTATTAAGCTGTTTAAGTGCCTCCTTGGTGTAGTCAGTTTTATTCTGGATCACTATGCTGCCCCCTTTATCGCTCTTTTTAATGACAATGTTATCATTAGCCTGTAACGACTTAAGTGCACTCCTTTCCAATTTAGTGACATTTTGTTTAATTTTTTTATCAGATAATTTAACACAACCCCAAAGCTCAGATATTTCATGCACACATTCTGAAATGTTTCAAGTGATTGGCAGCTTATGTCTGGCATAAAACCACCTTTTCCCTTTAATAAGTCACTTTTATGTGTATTCACAACAGGCTCATTGTTTTTTTCCATAAAAAACATTTTCAGTTTCAGTCTTCTAATAAATTTCATAAAGTCTACTTTCCATTTAAATAGATCAGTGGTATGTGTAGGGATGAACCCCAAGCCCTTGTTAAGAATGTCATGTTCAGCATCGGAGAGTGTGTGATTTGACAGATTAATCACTAAATCTGTAGACTTACACATTTTGGTGTCTCCCGCTTTCTCTGTTATGGGCGGTAAAATTGGCGTCTCACTGGTGCCCGCTGTGAGCGTCTCTGCGTGGTGCTGTAATCCGTATATGCTCCTCTTGGCTCCCCTGCTCCTCTTTCTGTGCTCCGGTATTTGCCCCTTCCACCTCTCGTCCGGCCTGCGTCTAAAAAATGCCTGGAGGTGCTCCGATCGCTCAGATCCTATTGAAGCAGGTTCCACTGTGTCACTTGCAGTATAGCGATACGGACCAGGTTGCTGCTGACGCACTTCTGGGGATTCCCTCTGTTGAGTATGGTGTCCTGGCAGTCCAAACTTCCTGCTGATTTGGGTTTGCTGCCTCGGGGATAGGTTTTGCCAATTGTAGACATTGCCAGTAGTGTAGTCTCTTGTGTCTCAATCAAATTTTTTTTTCTTGCCACAGTCTCCTTTTTTAGTTTATTAATGCTGATTTCTATGTCATTCAAGGTTTCATTATAATTATCAATGTTCATGCCACTGGTTTGTGCGCTTGATTTTAAAGCTGCAATCTCACTACGTGTAGTGGTTATTTCTGGCTGTAGATATTCAACAGTTAAAACCATAGCATCAAGGCTGGCTTTATTCCAGATGCCTTCCCATTTGGAAAGGAATTCTTTGCTGTTAATACATCCCAAGGGTTGTAGACATATTCTTAGCCCACAAGGTATTCTTTTTGCTTTAATATATTCAACTAGAGTTGAGCTGTGTAAGGAAAGGTTCAGTTCTTTTTTAGATAAATTCATTAACTGGTAATGGAAATCTTTTCTGTTGAGTCATGTAGTCCTATGGTGGTATCAGCAGCCGCAATTATACGTAAGATCTCAGCTTCAGTGTAGGCAAATGTATTGCTGCTGTCTTGAGAACTGGTATGTGGTTGGTCCTCAAACATCATAAGTAGTTGGTGCTATAAAAATATAATGTTCAGACAAAAACAAATATTTTTGAATCCACAATCTGTTTCAGGCATCAGTTGGTGGCTCTATCATACAGTGATCTGGTTTTGCTCTCCAGTGAACCTTCTTCTACATGATAGTTTTTTGAAGGGCTGTCTGGGTCAAAACTGCCTGCCGGGTTTTTCAAATTAGGAAAACGGAACAGGATTCCATGATATTGACTGATTGAGTATTATAGGTCTGCCCCTGGCATCAATGGCCTACCCCCACAATGTCACCACCCCTGGCGACCCTAGTTAGTACCATATATTAGCCACTACTTTTATTTTTTTAACATAGACCTGCAGTTTGTGCCAGACCTTTGATTTTTTTTCTTCAGCCATATAAATCATATAAATATGAGATTCTGGCACAATACAAAATGTTTTTAAAATGCATAGTTTTGCACATTAAAGGGCCTATTTATCATGCTGTATAAAACATTGGAGAAAAACATCTCCAATATCTGCAATATAGCAACCAATTAGAGATTAGTTTTCAATAGTCACCTACAAGTTAGAAAACAAAAGCAAAGATCTGGTTGCTATGGGCAATATCACCTGTAACATTTTTCTCCACTGTTGTACAGAGCATAATAAATAGGCCCCTTATGCCTTGGATATATTAAATTGTAATTAATGTTGAAAGTTATGAACACTGAAATATTTATGCAATTCTTTATTTTCTGCAGTTTTTTAATTTATGTATACAAGAAGATATTATTATATGATAGCAACTGCAAAATAATTTAGTTGAGCACTGTTACATAATACAGTTTGACTATGTATTCACTGTACGTGCTGTAAATATAGCAATGGTATATGTCAAGGACTACACATTCAAGGTTATCAGCTTGATATATTTGAAAGAAATATCCATCACGTCAGTACACAGCTATTTGAGTTTAGTTATCATCTCTGTTCAGACTGTACTGAAAAAAATGAAGATTCTAAGGTATTTACCACCATTCCCCTGAACAAGACAACATAGATATTTTCTAGGCTATTTTGTTGTACCAGTATTTAATTTTGTAAACTTTTGTTAAAGTCCAAACCATAAGGTAGAATTTATAGAATTGATAAATATGATATTAAACATGCATCTATTAACATGTATGATTGTTTACATTTGCCAAATGCATAATAAATAAAATAATCAATTTGAATTGACTTTTTCAAAAAGATATAACAATGCATGACAAGGGGACTCGTGAATTTGACCCTTCGCCTTGATCCACCCCACTGACGGTATATAATATACCTTAATGAAACCAGGAGAGAGAGATAGATGTAAAATGGCCACAGCATTTATTCATATTTTATCAAATAAATAGGACCGTGCCAGCTTAACCAAGACAATATTCTAAAGCTGGGCAGGGATACATACGATCCTTATGTTTCTGAAAAAAAAACAAGTCCAGCTTGAATGAAAGTTTTTTTCTACAGATGCTGCCGCTGGGGTAAGTAGCCAGGATGAACGATAAGGGCTGGAAGCATCATCTGTGGAGAGACCGCGTTGGACTTGCCTGACACACTCCAACCTACAATTGAGCAGCAACTCAGCCAATATCTCCGCCAAAGGCGATGGATTGTCATCTAGTTGACCTGAGGTGGGAATTGGCTGTGTTGAGGCAAGACCTCATTGGTGAGCTGTGCGAGAGTAGGTTGGAGAGTGAGTGCCAACATCGTAAACATCAGGCAAGTGATGACCAGTGCACAAATGCTCTTCTGGCAGTCCTGGGGCATGCACAAATGCACCTGCCTGTAACGGTTGGCACCCAACACCAGAACAAACACCAGGCACCCTGGTCTCGGCTCGTGCTTCACCAGTAGTGTGACCGCCTTTGGGCCTCAGGAGGAGCCCTTGGCTTACTTGGATGCCACCTAGACTTAAACGAGAGGTGCAAGATAGGAGTTCTGGCTAGGCAGAGGGGCACAACTGTAGAGCAAAGTCTTTGGACAGAAGGTCGTAGTGCAAGGCGTGAAATAATAGAATAGTCAGATCAGGCTGGGTCGAGGCAGGCAGAAAGTCAGCGTAAACAATTCAGGCCGGGTCTGGGCAGGCAGCGTTCAAAGCGAGGTCAGGCAGGCAAGGGTCAAAACCGGGAGATCAATCAGATGGGATGAGGCAGAATCGGAGTCAAATAACAAGCAAGGGTCAGGTTCCAGAGATCAGAGTAGTAAAACAGCCAGGCAGGGTCAAACACAGGAATCAAACAGACTAGAAGCTTAATAGTACAAAGTACAAGGCACCAGGAACAAAAACCTAACACGGGCAACCATAAAACAACAAATGCCCCTTTAAATATTTTGAATTTGGCGCCATTGCGCGCTGACGTCATATGTCAGCGCGCCTGCACCTTTAAATAGCGATGATGCGCGCAGCGCGCGCACTAGGGGGAAAGCTGGCAAGAGGAGTGGCATGGCGGCGTCCCTCTCCGCCGCACCACTAGACCACCAGGGTAAGTGTTCTTGACATTACCCCCCTCTCCAGGGGGGGGCCACTGGACCACCTGGAATGGAATCGCCTCCTGAGGTGATCAGCACTAATGTCCCCAACAGGAACCCAAGAATTCTCCTCGGGACCGTAGCCCTTCCATTTCATCATATACTGGAGCTTACCCCGTACCCAACGAGAATCAAGGAGCTCCTGGACTTCAAACTCTGGATGACCCTCAACCAATACTGGAGGAGGAACAGAAGACTGACGAACATGTGAAGCAGGCTTAAGGAGGGAGACATGAAAAGTGTTAGAAATCTTGAAGTTATCAGGCAGTTTGAGGCGAACAGACAAGGGGTTAATAATCTCAACAATAGGATATGGACCAATGAACTCAGGCCCCAGCTTAAGAGAATGGACTTTCAGCTTAATGTTCTTAGTAGACAACGAGACGGAATCTCCAACCTGGTAATTGGGAGCCTTCCTACGTGACCTATCAGCCGCCCTCTTCTTAACAGCTGTAGCAGCGGAAAGAGAGTTATGCACCCCAGACCAAATTTTAGCAAAGTGACCAATAGCAGTATTGACAGAAGGGACCGGGGACAAAGAACAAGAAAAAGAAAATGCTTTGGGGTGTACTGTAAACCATAAACAATAAAAAATGGAGATTGACCAGTAGAAGAATGTGTTGCGTTATTACAGATGCAGCCACTTTGGTTTGTCTGTTTGACACAGAATAACTAAACACAGATATCCCATTTATCTCATTTAACACAGAAAACTGCGTCACAACATCCCATCTAATTAAAGCATTCACCATTGTGAACAATGGAGCTTTGGTATGCTAATGAAAAGGTTAAATGCATTAAATGACTTAAGATGACTTAAGATAACACAGTTTCTTCAATTACCCCTGAGTCATGACGCATTTAACTCACAAATCCAAGTGGCTTCATCTGTATAAGCAAATTCTGCCCAGGGTAACAGTTCAGACCAAGTAGATTGATTATCAGAGACATAGCAACGTAAAAATTGTTCAAGTGATTGATTTACCCTTTCTGTTTGACCATTGGTCTGAGGGTGATAAGCAGTAAAAAAGGATAAATGGATTCCTACTAAGGAGCAGAATGCTCTCCAGAATTGAGAGACAAATTGTACCCCTCTATCCGAAACAATATTAACAGGGAAACCATGTAACTTAAAAATATTAGAAATAAATAATTCCTGGTCTTGGCGGACGGGAGGTGTGGGAGAGGAATGAAATGACTCATTTTGCTAAACCTATCCACTATCACCTAGATTACTGTCTTCCCCTGGGAGGGAGGAAGATCAACAATAAAATCCATCAAAAGATGAGACCAGGGCCTATCAGGGATAGGTAGTGGCATCAATAACCCCTGAGACAAGGTCCTAGAGGGTTTAGACCTCTGACAGACTGGGCAAGAATTAACATAATCTTTAAAGTGGACCCGTCACCCAGACATAAAAATCTATATAATAAAAGTCCTTCTTAATTAAATATGAAATCCAATTTCTTTTTTTTATTAAAGCATTCATAGCTGTTGTAAACTCATTTAAAAATATCAGCTGTCAATCAAGTATTGCCTACCCCGCCTCTATGCCTAGGCATAGAGGCGGGGCAGACAATTACTTTCACTTTCCATTCAGCACTTCCTAGATGTCATCGCTCTCCCCACATTCCCCCAGCTCTCTTAACGATTTAATTGTGTAACCAGTGCATGGGGTGGACATTGGGTCCCTGTCCCCTGGTGCACAAACAAGATTCTGAAATGATACAAGGCTTGTCTTAATAACATTGTCCACTACATGGCTCCTTCCTGGTTGCTATAATTATGAGTTCCCAGACTGATGGAAACAATATTCAAATAATTTATACAGTATAATTAAAGTTCATTTTGCTTGACTAACATGATAAAATAGGATTTGGATAATTTTGTTTGGGTGACGGGTCCCCTTTAACATCCTGCCTAAGAGAGGCCACCAAACGTTACAGGACAAAAGAAATACCGTTTTGGAAATACCAGGGTGTCCCGCCATTCTGGAGTTATGAGCCTCATTCAAAACCTGTTCCCTCAGATCCACATTAACAAATAACTTCCCAGGGGGAGTTTCCCTAGGGGCGGAAGCTTGGGCAGCAGATAATAATGTGGTAAGATCTGCTCCCAGAGCGGCCACAATTAATTCACTGGGAATAATGGTGTTGTTCACACAAGGTTCAGAGGGTTGTGGTTCAAAGCTGTGGGAGAGGGCGTCAGCCTTAGTATTCTTAGACCCGGGTCTAAAGGTAAGGGTAAAATTTAATCGGGAGAACAATAAGGCCCATCTGGCCTGTCTGGGATTCAATCTTTGGCAGATTCAATATACAGTAAGTTTTTATGGTCAGTAAAGACAGTAATCTGGTGCTTAGCCCCCTCCAACAAATGTCTCCATTCTTCAAAAGCCCATTTAACAGCCAACAACTCCCTGTTCCCAATATCATAATTTGCCTCAGCGGACTAAATTTTTTTAGAGAAGAAAGCACAGGGGTGTACCTTGTTAGTTGTAGGATGCCTTTGAGAAAGGATTGCCCCTGCTCCCACTTCAGAGGCGTCTATTTCAACAATGAAAGGGAGAGAAGAATCAGGATGATGAAGAATGGGGGCAGATACAAATTCTTTTTTAAGGAATTCAAAGGCTTGAATGGCCTCAGGGGACCATATGCTCGGATCTGCACCCTTTTTGGTTAAATCAGTAAGAGGGGCTACAATCAAAGAACATTTTTTAATAAATTGCCGGAAGTAATTTGCAAAACCCAAGAATCTCTGAATTGCCCGCAAGGACAAAGGTTGGGCCCACTCTAGAATAGCTTTAACCTTATCAGGATCCATTTCTAAACCTTTGTTAGAAATGGTGAACCCCAGAAATTGGATAGAAGGAACTTCAAAAGTACATTTTTCGAGCTTAGCGAAAAGTTTAAATCTTCTTAACCTGGACAATACCTCCCGAACATGACTACGGTGTTCAGATAGATTGGAAGAAAAAATTAGAATATCATCCAAATAGACCACTACAAATACTCCCAGCAAGTCCCGGAAGATGTCATTGACAAAATCCTGGAACACTGCTGGTGCGTTACAAAGGCCAAAAGGCATTATGAGATACTCATAGTGGCCATCCCTGGTGTTAAAGGCTGTTTTCCATTCATCTCCTTCTCTGATTCGGATGAGGTTATAGGCCCCCCTAAGATCAAGTTTAGAAAAGATTTTGGCATTTTTAACCTGATCAAACAATTCAGATATTAGAGGAAGGGGATATCGATTCTTAATGGTGATCTTATTAAGACCCTTGTAATCAATACAGGGACGAAGACCACCATCTTTCTTACCAACAAAAAAGAATCCTGCCACCGCAGGGGAACTAGAAGGCCTGATGAAACCCCTCTCGAGGTTTTCTTTAATATATTCCTTCATTGCCTGGGCCTCCAGCAGAGAAAGAGGATACGTTCTATCACGAGGAGGAGTAGACCCAGGGATTAAGTCAATTGGGCAGTCATACTGCCTGTGTGGGGGTAATACCTCTGCGGCTTTCTTGGAAAACACATCTGCATAGTCCAAGCAAGCTGTAGGTAAGCCCTCAAGAACAGTAGCTGCCACTACGGAAGAAATGCAGGACCCTTGACATGTTATACCCCAACCAAGTACCTTCCTGGTTACCCAATTAATATGTGGGTTGTGACTTTGCAACCAAGGTAACCCCAAAATAAGGAGAGGAAGCACCCTCAATGAGGTATAGAGCTTTCTCCTCACAGAGTAACTTGTCAGTAGTCATAAAAAGATTTACAGTTTTCTTGGATACTACACCTGACCCTAAGGGTCTTTTGTCAATTGCCAAAATTCTCAAGGGAAAACTTAGAGGAACTAAAGGAACATTGTGTTTGGCTGCAAAGGCAGCATCCAAAAAGTTCCCCTCCGCCCCCGAGTCCACAAAAGCGGGCACCATGACAGAGCCCATAGGCCAAGTTAGTTTAACTGAAATTAAAACCCTTGAGGCAGATTGGGGAGAGGAAACTCCTGTACCCAAATGGAGCTCCCCTTCTCCATTTAGGCTTGGGAGTTTCCCAGCCTCGTAGGACACTGGCTAAGAAAATGACCCTTCCCCCCACAGTATATACACAGACCCAAAGATCACCTGCGTGCCCTCTCCTCAGGAGTTAAGCGAGATGTGCCTAACTGCATAGGCTCCTCCTGAGGTAGAGGTGCAGGGGACTTAACATTGGTCACCATATTTGGAAAGTTAGACTTTACATTGGTAAACCCAGAAAAAGAAGAGCCCTTCTCACCCCTTCTCTCCCTTTGTCTTCTATCTACCTGGATGGCTAGAGACATAAGATCATCCAGGTTAGAAGATAAAGGATAATTTACTAGGCTATCCTTAACAGAATCTGAAAGCCCAATACGGAACTGGCTGCGAAGAGCCATGTCGTTCCACCCAGTTTCAATTGCCCACCGGCTGAATTCAGTGCAATACACCTCCACATCCCGTCTCCTCCGGATCATCATAGAGTATCGCCATGGTGTAAAAGAAAGTATCAAGGGAAAAGCGGGCAGGATCAGTGGGGGGCAATCTGAGGGCCCAAATTTGATGGTCACCCTGAAGCAGGGTCATTACAAACCTTACTTTCTCCTCACCAGATGAGAAGGAATGAGGAAAGAAACTAAGGTATAATTTGCAGGCCTCCTTAAACACAAAAAATTTAATTCTGCCCCCACTAAATTTTTCAGGGAACAAAATTTTGGATTCATGGGTATTAGGGGTGTTACCCATAACAGCAGAAGAACCCACAGGAGGAATGGCAACTGGACTAGGCAACTGCTGCGGAGACTCCAGTCGGCGAGTCAGATTGTGGAAGCCTTGCATGAGATAGTCTTGCTTCCGCTCATGGTCCTCCAAGCGCTGCAGCAAGGTGGTAAGGAGCGCTTCTGTAGTGGAGGGTGCAGCAGCAGCAGCGGTGTGACCTTCATCCTCCATGGCCCGTGATAATGTAACGGTCAGCACCCAACACCCGAACAAACACCAGGCACCCTGGTCTCGGCTCGTGCTTCACCAGTAGTGTGACCGCCTTTGGGCCTCAGGAGGAGCCCTTGGCTTACTTGGATGCCACCTGGACTTAAAGGAGAGGTGCAAGATGGGAGTTCTGGATAGACAGAGGGGCACGACTGTAGAGCAAAGTCTTTGGACAGAAGGTCATAGTGCAAGGCGTGAAGGAATAGAATAGTCAGATCAGGCTGGGTTGAGGCAGGCAGAAAGTCAGCGTAAACAACTGAGGCCGGGTCTGGGCAGGCAGCATTCAAAGCGAGGTCAGGCAGGCAAGGGTCAAAACCAGGAGATCAATCAGATGGGATGAGGCATAATCGGAGTCAAATAACAAGCAAGGGTCAGGTTCCAGAGATCAGAGTAGTAAAACAGCCAGGCAGGGTCAAACACAGGAATCAAACAGACTAGAAGCTTAACAGCACAAAGTACAAGGCACCAGGAACAAAAACCTATCACGGGCAACCATAAAACAACAAATGCCCCTTTAAATATTTTGAATTTGGCGCCATTGCGCGCTGATGTCATACGTCAGCGCGCCTGCGCCTTTAAATAGTGATGATGTGTGCAGCGCGCACTAGGAGGAGCAGTGCGGTGGGCGTCCCCGTCGATGGCGCGGCGGGCGTCCCTGCCGCACAACTAGACCACCAGGGTAAGTGTTCTTGACACTGCCTCTGCCATGTATGATAAGGGGTCACTCCCTGGGCCCTCTTCTGTACCTCTACCACTGTTCTGTCCTCACCAAGTGCTACCCTGGGGCAGTGTGTAACTTGACAGGCAGCTAAACTCCTTCCTTCATTAATCCACTGACATGGATTATTGAGCTTCAGTTTTATTAACAAAGGGCAAGGTGTAAAACTAGGGGGAGACAGAAATGACAGTGCTTAGTAAGCTGTACAGTACATCACAATATAGTGAATAAAGTACCCCCTCTTGTAAAATATAAGGATATTATAAGTTACCGAGGAGTTTCATGACCATATAAAAACACGAGGCCAAAGGCCGAGTGTTTTTATACAGGTCATGGAACTCCAAGGTAACTTCTAATATCCTCATATTTTGCAACTGGGGGTACTTTATTTATTATAATACACAAGTTTAAGTGAGTCATGTGACGGAAATGACATCAGAACTCACCGTTTATAACTGATGACATCAGAACTCACCATTTATAAGGATATCATTTACAGGATATTCATGGCTTTTGTGTATTATATATAAGTACATAAACACTGTGGGAAACAACATATACTGTATTAATCCAAAAAAGTGAGAGACATCTGTAAATAGTATAAGGCCTGGATACCTGGGCAGGGATACATACTGTATAACACTGCCATGAGGTAGCTGCATATAAAGTTATAAACTTGCATAAGGGGTATAAAACAAGTAAATAATAGTCTGCCTTTATAGATCAGGCTTGGGGAATAAGTAATACCTACCAACGATGCTACCACGAGGCAGGATGGGGGTAGGATTACTGCAGATAGTGATGTGCTAACTGTGAACACTATGAAAATGGCAGCTACAGTGATCATTTCCTGGTATTACACAGGATCATATGGGAAGGGTATGGTGGCCTAAGAAGAACATTTCTATAACAAAGCATACAAGTAAATGACAAGTTGATGCAATACAAACAATAAAACAGTGCTGGAGGCATAGCATCCACCACCCCCATGTGCTGCCCAACCAGCTAGGGCAAGTGGGCGTGGAAGGGGGTCTGACCCTGTCTGTGGGCCCACTAAAAAGGCCAAGTAGGTGTCCTATCTGGGTCCCTACTGTCTCTTTCCAACCTCAAGTGGACTATACCTCTTCACCCAGTCACTCTGTGACCAAAAACTGAACTGATGCATCTCTTCAGGGCTCACACAATCCAATGGGAATGAGCACCAAACAACAAGTCTCATTGTTTTTCAAATCCTTATCCATAAATACTGCATTCTCCTCACTGAGGGGTGCCATAATAACATCTTGTGGCGCATTTTCCCAATAACATCTGGGAAACACTTATAATTGCTCTAACGTGTGTATTGTGTTTGGCCGATTACTAATTTGCCTAGACCTTTGTTTTGGCCTACTGAACATACATGCACAAGAGAAGCAAAAGTTTCATCCATATTTGCAACATGCCAAATTCTGTTTCTTTGGCCAAATCTGAAACATCTTTCTGCATATGGTGTGAATGTTATATGCCTACAGTGGTAACACTGATCTTGTGCTGTGCTCAAACACAATTTCTAAACTGCAGTTTGCTTTTGAAATATCTGCCTATTGTATTAAGTGCACTTAAGGGCAAGTTGTGTGTTAAAAGGCACATTTGTATGACATGCAAAAGAAACATGGCTCCTCACTCATTGTGCTATGACACACTTAAAGGGACATCAACTTTAACTCCTTTTCCTCTGTTTAACAATGTAATGTGCAGAGGAAACAAAAATGTTGTTTTAAATAACATCTTTTGAACATTATTATGTACTTTAACCAATGATGGTCCTCCAATGCCTAAGTCTGCAGCCTAGCAGTGAGCAAAAGGGCAGCTGGGTAAATGTCTCCTCCTCCTGCTGGTCTTAGAAACTTTAGTGGGCAGCTCCAGAATGTCCTCCTTCTCCTGTACTATCCAAAATGAAAGTCCAAGCCTTAAAGGGCAACAGAATGTTGTATTACTATGCACTTTAACCAATGACGGTCCTCCAGGGCGTAAGTCTGCAGCCTAGCACTGGGCAAAAGGGCAGCTGGGTAAATGCCTCCTCCTGCTGGTTTTAGAAATGTCAGTGGGCAGCTCCAGAATGTCCTTCTTCTCCTTTGCTATCCAAACTGAAAGTCCAAGCCTTAAAGGACTATTACTATGCACTTTAACCAATGATAGTCCTCCGGGTCCTAAGTCTGCAGCCTAGCACTGAGCAAAAGTGCCTATGGGTAAATGCCTCCTCCTCCTGCTGGTCTTAGAAATTTCAGTGGGCAGCTCCAGAATGTCCTCCTTCTCCTGTACTATCCAAAATGAAAGTCCAAGCCTTAAAGGGCAACTCAATGTTGTATTACTATGCACTTTAACCAATGACAGTCCTCCAGGGCGTAAGTCTGCAGCCTAGCACTGGGCAAAAGGGCAGCTGGGTAAATGCCTCCTCCTGCTGGTCTTAGAAATGTCAGTGGGCAGCTCCAGAATGTCCTTCTTCTCCTTTGCTATCCAAACTGAAAGTCCAAGCCTTAAAGGTCTATTACTATGCACTTTAACCAATGATAGTCCTCCGGGGCCTAAGTCTGCAGCCTAGCACTGAGCAAAAGTGCCTATGGGTAAATGCCTCCTCTTCCTCCTGCTGGTCTTAGAAATTTCAGTGGGCAGCTCCAGAATGTCCTTCTTCTCCTTTGCTATCCAAACTGAAAGTTCAAGCCTTAAAGGGCAACTGAATGTTGTATTACTATGCAGTTTAACCAATGACAGTCCTCCAGGGCGTAAGTCTGCAGCCTAGCACTGGGCAAAAGGGCAGTTGGGTAAATGCCTCCTCCTGCTGGTCTTAGAAATGTCAGTGGGCAGCTCCAGAATGTCCTTCTTCTCCTTTGCTATCCAAACTGAAAGTCCAAGCCTTAAAGGTCTATTACTATGCACTTTAACCAATGATAGTCCTCCGGGGCCTAAGTCTGCAGCCTAGCACTGAGCAAAAGTGCCTATGGGTTAATGCCTCCTCTTCCTCCTGCTGGTCTTAGAAATTTCAGTGGGCAGCTCCAGAATGTCCTTCTTCTCCTTTGCTATCCAAACTGAAAGTTCAAGCCTTAAAGGGCAACTGAATGTTGTATTACTATGCACTTTAACCAATGATAGTCCTCCGGCACCTAAGTCTGCAGCCTAGCACTGAGCAAAAGGGCCTATGGGTAAATGCCTCCTCCTCCTCCTGCTGGTCTTAGAAATTTCAGTGGGCAGCTCCAAAATGTCCTCCTCCTCCTTTGCTATCCAAACTGAAAGTCCAATCCTTAAAGGGCAACTGAATGTTGTATTACTATGCACTTTAGCCAATGATGGTCCTCCAGGGCCTAAGTCTGCAGCCTAGCACTGAGCAAAAGGGCAGCTGGGTAAATGCCTCCTCCTCCTCCTGCTGGTCTTAGAAATTTCAGTGGACAGCTCCCGGATGTCCTCCTTCTCGTGAACAACAGGGAGATTGTTCTTTCGCTCTGTCTGTGCTAGGATAAATTTGTCAGTGCCTCAATCCTCAATGAAGGGTTACCGCAATCCCATATTGATCTGTGAAATAGCAGTTAGAGGAGAGCACTCATAGAAGCAGATACTGCTAAAACATTTTATTATTGACTACAAATCACACTCCTCCTTCTACTTTGCTATCCAAACTGAAAGTCCAAAAAAGGGCAAATGAATGTATTACTATGCACATTAACCAATCATAGTCCTCCAGGGCTTAAGTCTGCAGCCTAGCACTGACCTAATTTATTTGTGGCTGTTGAGAAAAAGGGTACCAAATATGTTTACAAATGTCCTTAATGTTAAGTATTGTTTGTGATGTTTTATATTTTACATACTGTGTATGTTCAAACTGAGCCGTGCCTTGTTACCCTCACCTGACTGTTGTGCCTCATCAAGTCTCATGAAATAAAAGTGTTTGCTGGCAACTGAGTAACCTTTTTTAAAGCACTGATCCTTTAGTGGTCAAGGCGGCCCGTTAGAGGGTGTAATGAAAGCTCAGACCAGGTTTATGATGTGCCCTTAACCTAGGGTACCTATTTCTATTTCTTGTGCAATTGCTTTATAGATTTTTTCATAAATTATACCTTTGTCAGAAATACATCTTGTGGGATGTTTGAAGTACTTTTGAATATTTCTTAATATGTTTCATAAAATACTTACAGGGGAATGTAATAAAAGTCGCAAAGAGCAAAACAATTCGCACCAATAAGACTAAAAATCCACATCTCGCAATGTAATATTGTTCCTTAAACTGTTATTGCATTGCGAATTTTAATTGCGCATTGCGAATTTTAATTGCGCACTCATAAGAAGTGCTTGAAGGTGTCGTAATCTTTTGGAGCAAACATAACGACTTTTTCAGTAAGAAGTTTTATTACATTGACTGCGCATTGGCGCAAACTATAAAATTCGCAAACGGTCTTTCACTGCCGGAAGTGGTCGCTAAACAGTTTCCGGGCTCGCAAAAGCTATATTAAATTTGCACAAAGCAAAATTTGTTTGCGCAAAGGCATAACTTTTCACATTGCGAATAGTTTTTCCGTTATCGATTTTTATTACATTCCCCCGTTACACTTGAAAATGTTTCATGTTTTATTTATTTTGGGTAAAGATGATATTTTTTTGAAGCATTTTATTTGTGAAAGGCAAGAAGGTGTAAAAGATCTTGATAAAAGATATTGCTTCAGTCAGTAAGTAGCCAATCATTGGTAGAAACACAGGCTTTGGGATTTCACACATGCAGGGCAAGAGTCACTTCCCCTTTAAAAAGTGTGATCTTATATATTAGTTTTACTTCCCCTTTAAAAAGTGTGATATCATATATTAGTCTTACTTCCCTTTTTAAAAAGTGTGATCTCATATATTAGCCTTACTTCCCCTTTAAAAAGTGAGATCTCATGTAGTAGCCTTATTTCCCCTTTAGATAGACATAAATTTCGATGTCTATAATGAATTTATGATCTTTTCGGCGTCAACCTCCGATGTTCATGATACTTTCGTGAAAACAGTTTAAAAAGTCAGAATGTTTCGTGAAACCCATCCGAACATATCGTAATGCTTTCATAAATTCTGAATTTTTGCTGCCAGGCACATAACACACTTGAGAAAGTTTCTAAAACTTGTCAATTTTATATAGTTATTTATGTCCAACATGAAGCATGTCCATTACCATACTGGTGAATGTCTACCTTAAAAAACAACACCAAATTTGCCAAAAAAACTCATACTCAATATGCATTACTAATTTCATGTATCAGATTCATCAACCAGGTAAGCAGCATGAAACCTTGCAATGTAAAGTACTGTTTAAAAAATGCATTGTAAATATCTAGTATAGGTAAATCTAAAAACAACTGGACTTGCTGATGACTAATCATCCAAGCAGCTTCTTCAGTTCTACTGACTGGTGTGGGAAATCCTCAGCATATAAACTCTTCCACTAATCCAATCATAATGGCACATTGTAACTCTTCAAAGAGGTGACATATGAAGAAATTCACAGAGGTGTTGATTCTGTAGTTACTGTGATAGGATTATCCAATGTGTCATGCAACTCCTAGAAACAGGTGTTACTTGTGAGAGCTGCGTGAATGGATGTGTGAAGTGTTCTGAAACTGCTGACGTACAGATGTTAGAACAGCATTATATGTAGCAGACAGGTGGTGTTGAAGGCCCCCACCTCTGTTCAGAGATGGTTTCTTCACCTTGACATGAATCGCCTCTTTCACGCCTCATTCAAACCAACGGTCTTCTTTATCCAAGATTTGGACCTTGCTATCTACAAAGGAGTGTCCCTTGTCTTTTAGGTGTAGAAAGACAGCTGAGTTTTGCCCTGTAGAGTTCATCCTCCTATGCTGAGCAATTCGCTTGGAGAGCAGTTGTTTTGTTTCCCCAATGTATAGATCTGTGCACTCCTCACTACACTGGACTCCGAATACCACATTGCTTTGTTTTTCTTTTGGTGTTGGATTCTTTGGGTGTACCAGTTTTTGTCTAAGTGTGTTGCTAAGTTGAAAATCCTCCTGAGTTTCTCTGACACTCCAGCTACATATGGGATGACTATGTGTCACCTACTATGCGTTTCAGGGCGGTTATTTCTATTGGTGTTCCTGTTGGGCTTGGTTGCTGCTGTTTTGACAAAGGCCCAGTCTGGGTAGCCACACGCTTTGAAAGCTCCTCTAAGATGTTTTTGACTCTGTATCAGTTGCCACACATTCCGCCCTGTGCCGAGTTCTAATGCATTGTGAATAATTTAGTATTTAATTAACACTTGATTCAATCAAAGGTGATGTGCTTTTAAAGTCAGCAGTAGGCAAACTCACCAAATCCAGCAGCTGGCCCGGTTGCTGTGCCCCGAACCTGTAGCTTGAGGCGTTAATCACATCAAAAGAAAGTACACGCACTCCTGCAGCCAGCCGGTGAGGTAAAAGAAGTTTATTTCATCTCATTAAAAGTCAAATTGTCCTAATGCGTTTCGTATCAATGGATACATAATCATAGGCAGAAGTATTAACAAACCGTTGAAACTTTTTAAACTACATTAAAAGAAATGATGTCCAGATCAGCCCTGTATAGGGCTTGTCTCCAGGTTCCAAATTATAACTATTAACTCTTAGAAAGACAAAATGCTTTGCCTGCAAGGAATACATTAATCGTTTCAAACCTCTGTAACATATTTAGACTTTTCTTTAAACAACAATTTAAAACAATTCTTAACACTGTGTTTTACACAATTTTTGAAACATAAATAGAAACAAAATTTGAAACAATATTGCTAGAATCTACTGAGGCAGTATTTAAAATATAGGAGGAGCTGTAAAATCCAAACTGCTTAACCCTTTACTTACAAAAATATACATGTGCATATGGGCTGTGAACAACACTAATCTGATGTTAATTCCATTTCAAAAATAAGTTTTAGTTTAATTACATTTAATTTGATATCTCAAACTCCAGTTAGGTGTGGTGAGCCCTCAAACTCTTTGTATGTACTTTCAAAGTTTTTAGTCCCCCCTTAATTAACTTACTAATTTCCAATTAATTTATTCAATATTATAAAACATTTTGAAACATTTTAAATCACTATGAAAGTACTCAGCCCAGCATAGAATCAAAGCTTAATCATAAACATAGGGAAGTACTCTGTACGGGCTAATTAATTCAAAAAGGAAAAAAATTACAGAACAGGTCAAACACAGCAGCCGCAGCACAGGTCAAACACAGCAGGTAACATCAAACCGAGAGTTTAATCCCTTCAGATGTCGGGTGTCTAGAGTAACAATCCAGTATGCCTCTCTATGTAACAAACACGATATTTTACCGCCACCTCTTGACGATTGATGAATTTTCTCCACTGGATCTTTAAGCAATCAATATCACCATTACTGCACTCCAAAAAATGTCTAGATACTGTAGTGGTGGAACTTTGGGATACAATGCTGTTAATGTGCTCCCGCAATCCGGCTTTTTAGACTCCTGGAGGTGCACCCCACATATTGTGCTCTACATTTCTTACACGTCAACAAATATATGACATAAGAGGTGTTACAGTTAATGTAGCTTTTCACCTTGTGTCTAATCGACGTACTACTGCTCTCAACCTCAGAAAATTTCTCAACATATTTACATGTAATGCAACAAGTAGCTCCACAACGATATGTACCAACTGTGCTCAATCAAGTGCTAGGACTCTTGTTTCTATTGCAGACATCACTGGGTGCCAAAATATTCCCTAAGGTTTTTGCTCGTCAGGTCACAAATCTGCAACCATTCTCCATCACTCTCCG
The DNA here is from genome assembly GCA_038501925.1 of Xenopus petersii. Classification (NCBI taxonomy): domain Eukaryota; kingdom Metazoa; phylum Chordata; class Amphibia; order Anura; family Pipidae; genus Xenopus; species Xenopus petersii. Next base: position 108,439,311 of record CM076680.1, on the reverse strand, counting down.
TAATTTGTCATCCCCATTCAACAAGGGAAGATGCTCTGCACTATTCTCCTAATCTTATGATATTGCTTACTATAGGTAGTGATGAACAAAGGTAGGACACTTTTGGCTGTTTTTTCTAGAGGCTTTACTTTATGCAACAATGTCCTTCTATCTTCTCTAAAGGCTCTAATAAAAGCTGTCTCTAAAGGTGTTAACGAGTAACCCCTGGACAGAAAACAATCCCTTAACTCAATTGATTGACAAAAATTCCGCATCAGTGCTACAATTCCTTCTCAAACACTGAAACTGACCGATAGGGACTGCTTTAAAAACATGGGATGGATGGCAGAAGTCTGCTCTTAACAACGAATTACCAGCGGATTGCTTCCTAAACACTGTGCTGATGACTTGACAAGAAGAACCCATTAGTTTCAAATCTAAAAAAATCAATAGTAGTATGATCAAAGGAAAAGGTAAAGCCCACATTACAGTCATTACAATTTAAACTATCAATAACATCTTTAAACTGTGGCTTTGTACCTTTCCAAACTAATAAAAGATCATCCGCATATCTTTTATATACAGTAGCTTAATGTGCTGTGTTCCTGTAACTTTCCCTCCAAACAAGTGGATCTCCTCCCACCAGCCCATATAGAGGTTGGCATAAGTTGGCGCGAATTTCACACCCATTGAGGTCCCAAAAGTCTGAAGGTAAAAAGTCTGATCAAATTTGAAGAAGTTATGTGTCAAAAGATAGTGCAAAGATTTTAAAATAAAATCCATAATGTTATCCTCATAATTACTATAATTCACCAAGTGGTATCTCACAGCTTCAATCCCCTGATTATGTGGTATGCTAGAATAGAGACTAACAACATCTACAGTGGCCCGACTAAATGTCTCCTCATCCCAAACAAAACTCTCCAAAATTTGCAAAACATGCTTAGTATCACAGAGATAAGAGCCCAACCTCTTTACCAAAAGTTGCAAAAACATGTCCATCAGCTCAGCCAAATTCTCATTCAATGAACCTATACAGGAGACTAGGGGCCTACCTTCCGGGGGACACTAACTTTTGTGCACTTTTGGTAAAAAGTGAAAAATCGGTTTGCAAGGATTTTCAGGAATCAGATAAGTCTTGATTCTGTCAGTATAGATGCCTTAATTTCTACCCATTTCAGCCAACTCTATCAACTTATCTTTAAACAGATTTTGGGGGTTCGATTTACGGACTTCATAAGACTCTGTATTACTTAATTGTCTTTTGACTTCATCAAAATAGTCAGAGCTGTCCAAAACCACTACTTTACCCCCTTTATCTGCCTTACGTATAATAACGGCATCATCTGAACTTAGCTCCCGCAATGCCTGGATCTCATAGCTAGACAGATTAGAATTGTAGTATTTACTTTTCGTTTTAACTTTTAGCTCTTTCAATTCTCTCTCTATGAGGTCCTGAAAAGCATCAAGGGCAGAACTCCTAAAATGCGTTGGATAGAAGCTAGACTTCTCTCTTAATATATTTATATCTCTAAGTTCAATACCATGTGCTCTCAGTGCATCTTTATCTCCTTCTGCCCTTAATGCTTTTAAATTGAAAAGAGCTATTTCGTCCTGAAAATCAAAGTCCAGATCCCCAACAGAAAGTGTCCCATTGTCCAAGATTACACTATTATTGTCTCATCTCATCTCTGCAGAATGTCCATTTTTTGATAGAACGGTTAAAGAACCTTGACAGTCCTGTGATGCATCTCCAGAAGCAATATTACCCACATCATATGGCTCTCCATCTTCACTCAAAAAATATTTCTTTAGAACAATTTTGCGGACAAATCTATTGACGTTAACTAACGTCTCAAATATATTAAAATTAGCAGTAGGTGAAAAGGACAAACCTTTAGAAAGGAGAGACAACTGATACGGACACAACTGTTTCTGCGATAAATTCAATACTGTGCTTTCCCAGCTTTCCCTTTCTTTTTCTTGTAAAGGTGCCGACATTGTTCCATGCTTTCGTCTTCCGCGTCGGGTCCTGATCTTTTTTGTTTCTGCTTTTGCCCCATCGTGTGGCTTGATGCATCCAGCTTGCTGGTTTCCTTGTTTCGTTGCGAGTGTCTGTAATCTACATCGACCTCATTTTTTGCTGCTGTGTTGCCGTTTCCATTATTGGATTCATTTCTAGTATCCAGGAAGACTTCCAGCGCTAAAGCCTCTGCGGAGATGAAGAAATGGAAAAGGAGGCGCAAGCAGTATCTTCATCAAAGCCATAAGAATCATCTGCACTAGAGAAACTGACATGCTTGTGCTGGTGGGGCCTATTAAGGATGGATTTTGGGCCCCTACTCTAAAAATATCTATGCTGCCTTCTTGTATATATATTGCCTTCTTCATAATCTCTCCTATCCCTATTGGACTTCCTAATTTTTCAGGCTATAATGGAAACTTCCTCCTTTTTTAATTTAATTTTAAAGTGGGAAACTTTTTTATCCTTAGACCACGTGGAACCATTTTCACCTGCAGATACTTTTCTAAAGTGGTCACATCCGACCAAGCACGAATTTCCCTAAATAAACATCTCTCCAAAGAAACTGACAAAACTTCCATGGATCTATTGAGTTCTTATCCTGTATTCCTATCAAAAGCCTCATTTAATCGCTTTAACCGTGGGTTCTCCATGAGGTGAGGTACTTGATTTCACAAATTAACATAAAAGAGGAAGAAAACAATTGCTCCGATAATGAAAAGCTGACTTTCACAATAACTATACATATATTAGAATTCTAGCAAAGTGACAAGGACAAGCTCAGCAACAAACTACTATAAGAACAAATGAAAGGCAAATGTGTTGGCTCTAGTCCTGCTTACAATTAAAGGACCAGTAACACAATTTTTTATTCACAAAAAAAATAATTAATATACATTACTTACCCCCAATATGCTGCTCTTTCCTGCTGTTTCAGTAAGACATCCGAAAAAAATCAAACCGGCGCTGTCCCACGGCGTCCAAAGGGTCTCCGCCATCTTCTAGCTTCATCTTTCTTCTTCTCCTCTACGTGCGCGCAGCTGTGTGCCTCTTCCTGGTCTTCATGACGTCACTTCCTCTCTCACTACTGTTCCCTCAGCGTCTGTCCATGCAGCTTTCCCCGTGTCCCTGTCACACAGCCATTGCCTACTTTCATGTAGCCTTACCCATCCGTGTTACTCTCACTGACATTCCCTCACCCAGCCTTTTCTTTTCCTGAGCATCCACTTTCAATGCAGCATTCTCCCCCCCCTTCCTCTCACTGCTGTTCCCTCATACAGCCTTCTCCCTCCCCTCTGTGTTCATCTCACTCTGTTCACTCACCCAGCTTTCAACTTTCCTCCCCCCCTCTCCATGTTCCTCTTACTGCCGGCTCCTTTTCTTAGCGTCCCATGTCTATGCCGCCTTCTCCCCCTTCTGTGTGCCTCTCACTGCCGTTCCCCTTACCCAGCCTTCAACTTTCCTCCCCCTTCCATGTTCCTCTCTCACTGCCGTCTCCTTTCCTTAGCGTGCTCCTCTCACCATCGCTGCTGTCACTCTAGCGTCCAACTCATAAAACAAAGTAAAAGAAAAAAAAAAAAAAATACACGGGCAGAAAAGGGAGAACGTCTGCGCTGGTTGCCGACTGCTATGCTCTGAAGCTCTTCTGACTTCCAGGTTCCTGCCGGAAGTCCTGGGAGGAGGAGCACTGCCTGGGACGCGCACGTACTGCAATGAGTGAAGATTGGTCACCAAATCACCGTTTTTCTAAAGTCAGGTCAGACCATGGAGGGGAGTTTTTACTGGGGACTTTTCAGGTAAAAGGAGGGTGAATATGGAATATCTATTAGGTCAGGGGTATTATATGCAGGCTGTAGTTTTTATTTGTTTAATAAAAAAAAATGATGTTACTGGTCCTTTAAATAAAAAAAAAAATCAAGCACAAAACTGCTATGTATATTTGTGAAACCGTAGCTCACCCGAGGGGTGAAGTGACCTGGGTGTAGAAACCCCAGGTCCAACACTTCAAACACTTAAGTCAATCAAAGGTGATGTGCTTTTAAAGTCAGCAGTATGCAAACCCACCAAATACAGCAGCTGGCCCGGGTGCTGTGCCCCAAACCCGTAGCTTGAGGCATTAATCACATCAAAAGAAAGCGCACGCACTCCTGCAGCCAGCCGGTGAGGTAAAAGAAGAAGTTTATTTCATCTCATTAAACGTCTAATTGTCCTAACGCGTTTCGTATCAATGGATACTAAATATGTTACAGAGGTTTGAAACGATTAATGTATTCATTGCAGGCAAAGCATTTCGTCTTGCTAAGAGTTAGTGGGGCTCATTTATTAACGCAGCGCAGTGCTAAAAAGAGCGCAGTGGCCTGACATTTGCCCAGCGCATGCGAGTATTTAATAATGTAGCGCACGATACCTTAACAGTGCGATTTTGTGCGCTAATGTAGGTGCGACTTGTGAAACTGTGTGAAACTGCGTATCAGCTGTCGCAGTGCTTATAATAAATTGTGCGCACAGGAAGATACCGCAAAGGTAAGGATTAGTTGTGCTCATGTATGAATGCGCTGCTTTAATTAGTTGCGTCACATATTGCGCATATTGCGTTCACTTAGACGCATCTGCATTTGTTTCTGTGCTAATATTTGTTTGGTTGCAAAGGTGTTTAGCCTACCTGATACCCTTAAAGGAACCTTGGTCAATATAAACATGTTGGGTGGAAGGCGTGGTTAATATGCACTTTACAGGGGTTGTTCATCTTTGAGTAAACTTTGAGTTAACAAACATCCCCACCAACAGCAGCACCATTGTATTTGCCAGAACCCAGTTTAGCAGTGTGGCTCTGCTAGCGCAGCTGGGCAGGAATGCGCATTTTGAAGAGCGTTACTATTACGCCACAAAGAGGCAGTCGTAAAAATTGTGGTGCTGTTGACCGGGTGCAGTTTTGCACATATACAGACGCAAATCTGCGACGGCCGCAGTGCAAGCGCATTGTAGCCACGCCCACAGCCACGCCCCTAACAACCACGGCATCGTTTGCGACATAAATGCCCAATCTTTTGCGCAATGCGCATAAACAAAACCATCGCAAAAGCTCTGTGTTATGCGCAATATCACGCAAATATATTAGCGATCACACTCGTGATGTCGCAGACAATCTTTTGCGTCCACTTATGCGCTGCGCTGCGTTAATAAATGAGCCCCAATGTTTTTAATTTGGAACCTGGAGACAAGCCCTATACAGGGCTGATCTGGAATGTCATTAATGTAGTTTAAAAGGTTGCAAACGTTTGTTAAAACTTGTGCCTATGATTATGTATCCATTGATACGAAACGTGTTAGTACAATCTGACTTTTAATGAGATGAAATAAACTTCTTCTTTTACCTGTGCTTTCTTTTGATGTGGTTAATGCCTCAAGCTACGGGTTCGGGGCACAGCACCAGGGCCAGCTGCGGGATTTGGTGAGTTTGCCTACTGCTGACTTTAAAAGCACATCACCTTTGATTGAATCAATTGTTTGAAGTGTTGGACCTGGGGTTTCTACACCCAGGTCATTTGACCCCTTCCGTATATTGAGAAAAATTTGGGTTTTTTTAACGTGGGAGATAAATTCGGAATTTATCAAATCATAACGATATGTTCGGATGGATTTCACAAAAAATTCAGACTTCTTAACGGGTTTCACAGAAAAATCATGAACATCGAAGGTTGAAACTGAAAACATTGTATATTCAGTAACGACATTGGAATTTATCAATGTCAATTTGGACTTTGAATTAAAATAAAAACCACGGTAGGTTTGAGCTGCCGAGGACAATTAAGTCCTATGGGGGAGTTGAAATCACAATGTTTTCATGATTTTTTTTTATAATCCAATTTTTTTCTAATTTTAAATAAGCCTTTCATTTAGACACTGAAACAGTTTTTTTTTCATTTTAGACAAGATTTTTTTAAAGAGATATTGATGCTCGATTGCCCAAATGCACTTTTTAAAGCAGACGTGAGGCCAATATATGAGATTCCACTTTTTAAAGGGGAAGTAAGGATAATATATGAGATCTCGGTTTTTAAAGGGGAAATAAGGCTAATATATGAGATCTCACTTTTTAAAGGGGAAGTAAGGCTAATATATGAGAGCCTACATTTTAAAGGGAAAGTAAGGCTAATATTTGATATCTCATTTTTTTAAAGGGGAAGTAAGGCTTATATATGAGAACACACTTTTTAAAGGGGAAGTAAGGCTAATATATGAGATCCCACTTTTTAAAGGGGAAGTAAGGCTAGTATATGAGATCCCAGTTTTTAAAGGGGAAGAAAGGCTAATATGTGATATCTCACTTTTTAAAGGGAAAGTAAGGCTAATATATGAGAACACACTTTTTAAAGGGGAAGTAAGGCTAGTATATGAGATCCCAGTTTTTAAAGGGGAAGTAAGGCTAATATATGATATCTCACTTTTTAAAGGGAAAGTAAGGCTAATATATGAGAACACACTTTTTAAAGGGGAAGTGAGGCTAATATATGAGACCTCACGTTTTAAAGGGAAATTGATGCTTGCCCTGCATGTGTAAAATCCCATAGCCTCTATTTGTACCAATGATTGGCTACTTATTGAATGAAGCAATATCTTTTACAAAGATCTTTTACACTTTCTTGCCTTTCACAAAGAATAGGCTTGAAAAAATTATCATATTTAAATAAAATATGAAATATTTTCAAGCGTAAGTATTTTATGAAATATATTAAAGCCCGGAGGACTATGATTGGTTAAAGTGCATAGTAATACAACATTCAGTTGCCCTTTAAGGCTTGGACTTTCAGTTTGGATAGCAAAGGAGAAGGAAGACATTCTGGAGTTGCCCACTGAAATTTCTATGACCAGCAGGAGGAGGAGGAGGCATTTAACCAGCTGCCCTTTTGCTCAGTGCTAGGCTGCAGAATTAGGCCCTGGAGGACCATCATTGGGTAAAGTGCATAGTAATACAGCATTCAGTTGCCCATTTGCTCAGTGCTAAGCTGCCGACTTAGGCCCCCGGAAGACCATCATTTGTTAAAGTGCATAATAATACAACATTCAGTTGCCCTTTTGCTCAGTGCTAGGCTGCAGACTTAGGCCCCGGAGGACCAACATTGGTTAAAGTGCATAGTAATACAACATTCAGTTGTCCTTTTGCTCAGTGCTAGGCTGCAAACTTAGGCCCGCAGAGGACCATCATTACAACATTCAGTTGCCGTTTATGGCTTGGACTTTCAGTTTGGATAGCAAAGGAGAAGGAAGACATTCTGGAGCTGCCCACAGAAATTTCTAAGACCAGCAGGAGGAGGCATTTACCCATAGGCCCTTTTGTGCAAGGCTGCAGACTTAGGCCCTGGAGGACCATCGTTGGTTAAAGTGCATAATAATGTTCAAAAGATGTTATTTAAAACCACATTTTTGTTTCCTCTGCACATTACATTGTAAAACAGAGGAAAAGGAGTTAAAGTTGATGGCCTTTTAAGTGCGTCATAGCACAATGAGTGAAGAGCCATGTTTCTTTTGCACGTCTGTACACACAAATGTGCCTTTTAACACACATTGCCCTTAAGTGCACTTAATACAATAGGCAGATATTTCAAAAGCAAACTGCAGTTCAGAAATTGTGTTTGAGCACAGCACAAGATCAGTGTTACCACTGCAGGCATATAACATTCACAACATATATGGAAAGATGTTTCAGATTTGGCCAAAGAAACAGAATTTGGAATGTTCCAAATATGGATGAGACATTTGCTTCTCTTGTGCATGTATGTTCAAGTAGGCCAACAGACAGGTCTAGGCAAATTAGTAATCGGCCAAACACACAATAAAAGTGTTAGAGCAATTAGTTATATGTTATAAGTGTTTCCCAGATGTTATTGGGAAAGGGTGCCACAAGATGTTATTATGGCACCCCTCAGTGAGGAGAATGCAATATTTATGGATGAGGATTTGAAAAACAACAAACAACAAAACTTGTTGTTTGGTGCTCATTCCCATCGGATCGTGTAGCGGATCGTGCGATTCCTGATGAGATGCATCAGTTCAGTTTGTGGATACAGAGGGACTGGGTTATGAGGTATAGTCCACTTGAGGTTGGAAAGTGACAGTAGGGACCCAGAGAGGATACCTACTCTGCCTTTTTAGTGGGCCCACAGACCCCCTTCCACGCTCCATTGCCCTAGCTGGTTGGGCAGCATGTGGGGGTGGTGGTAGAGGTGCAGAAGAGGGCCCAGAGAGTGACCAGTGATCAGATCTGGCAGAGGCACAGGCAGGCACATGCAGTGCATGCCCCGGGACTGCCAGAAGAGCATTTGTGCACTGGTCATCACTTGCCTGATGTTTGTGATGTTGGCGCTCTCTCTCCAGCCTACTCTTGTGCAGCTCACCAATAAGGGTCTTGCCTCAACACAGCCAATTCCCGCCTCAGGTCAACTAGATGGCCATCATTGCAGGCCATCCAGCGCGTTTGGCGGAGATATTGGCTGTGTTGCTGTGCAATTGTAGGCTGGAGTGTGTCAGGCAAGCTTGCGGAGGCCCATACAGTCCAAGGAGGTCCCTCCACAGATGATGCATCCAGCCCTTGGCATTCATCATGGCTACTTACCCCCACAGCAGCAACTGTGGCAGCAGCATCTACAGAAAAAAAAACATTCATTAAAACTCAAGCTGGACTGCACCGGCCCTGGGTTAATACCAGTGAGCACAACGGAGTGATCCACTTCAGTCTTCTTCTTTCTTTGAATTTCCCGGGGCAAACATAATGCTGAGTAGAAAAAGACAGTCAACTTTTTATTTAAAGTTGGCTCCATTTGTGTTATGAAATGAGCTTCTGCAGCAAGTCCAGACAGAAAAACTTGGCGCAGTAGTGATGGCCAAATCTGACCTGTTTTGTTTTGCAAATATTTGAAAAATGGGGATAAATTCAACAAACTAGTCCTAAGGACTAATATCACTTAAAGGAGAGAAAAACCCTTTAGCAAAAAAAACCCCTACCCCCCACCCCATATAGACCCTCTTCCCCCACATCTTCCAGGTGTTTCGTAAACTGAAATGGAGACCGGCGACGCAGCACATGCTCAGTTGGAGAAATGTACCAGTTTTCTGTGCATGTGGCAAAATGGACGAAAATTGCAGAAGCGCCAGAAGAAGACACTAAGACCCAGAAGATGGCTGCCGTGAACTGTGATGCTGAGACTCTGCACTGAGGTGTAAGTAAAAAGTTATGGGCATTTCCCTGAGGGGCAGCTAGGCTGGGGGGGTCTACGTAGGGTGGGGGGTAGGGTTTTTTTTCAGTAAAGGGTTTGTTTCTTCTTTAACTTTTTTTGTATTACCTAAAATGGAGAGCAGAGGTCTGCACCTATAGGCAAAATGTCCTACAGAGAATGGCTGTTTTTTGCCTTATTTGAAACTTGGAAGACTTCATTTGCATTGTAAATCCTAAGCCCTTATTGTCTCTACATATCAACTCTTTTACAGTGGCCATTGAAGTGTGTGACTCAAACTTACGCCTGGAGCAGCACAAGGGGCGTGGCCCAGGACTGGTGGGAGGGTCCAGGTTGTTCTTCTGAAAAATATGAATAGAACATAGATATAAGAATACTTTTTACAAAACGCAACATTCATCCATGTGCTTACATAACAATATTTACCTTCAGGCTGTACGGGCTGCTCTTTCACATCTGCCCCACTGGCATCCTGGGGCTCCTCTTCTGGACAGGCCTGCACTGCTGCCTCTGCAGGGGTCTGATGGGAGACTGCTCTCCTCTCCATCTCTGTGGGTCCTTGCTGCTGTATCGCTGGCACTTCAGCTACAAGTTTAAAAATGGAAACATAATGCTAAGCAACGCTTGTAATATTGTAAGAAAGAAAACAGTCAGGATTACACATTGCTTGTAGAAAAGAAATGAACATTAATTCATTTGACACAACCACAAAAATGCTGTACATTCTATAACACAGTTGAGTAGCATGTGGGGGGGGGAATACTTAAAAGACTAATATTTTTGCCACAAGGTGAAAGTAAGTCAATATTAGATTTAACTAGGACTAAGAAGTATATTGTGGCACAATGTTGAAGTTAAATCACTAAAAAAAATATTTATAGGGCTGTTGCACCTGAAGGATCAAGCAAGCTAAATATGCCCATTGAGGTAAACAAGCATAGACAGTAATTAATATCCAAAATATGTTCGCCTTCCAACCAGACTTCTTCACCAACGATGTCTAGAAGGTGGCTCTCAAAGGCCTTGAGGTGGATGGGTGGCCAGCCTTCTGGACCGTTGCCCTCTGGACCACAAATTTTCTTCTGATGCACCTCCTCAGGTCGCTGAAATGCTTGTATGCTGCAGGTCCGCTATGGCACACAGCACATACAGCACCCACCTGCTGCCATAGTTGACTGCATCTGGCAGCAGTGACTGCGCACCAAATAACATGTCCCATTGTTGCAGCACCTCATCCACTAACACTGCATTCTCCTGACTGGAGAACGGTGGGCTTTTTTCATGAGGGCCCTTCTCCTCGTCATCCTCCTCCCTCCTTCTCCTCGCCCTAAGTGGCCTCTCCTCCACTCCCTCCCTGCTGGGCTCTCCCCCCTGGGCTTCCCTCCCCCTAACTTTTGGGCTCCCTCTAACTACTGGGCTTCCCCTAACTAATTGGGTCCTCTCTCCCCTCCCCCTAACTAATTGGGTCCCCTCCCCCCTACCTAACCTAAGCTGCACTCCCCCGGAACCACTGCCAGGCCAGGTGACCTCCTGCAAGGGCGCTGAGAAATCCTCCTCTTCCTCCTCCAATTCCTCAGTGGCCCTTACCCTCCACACCCTCCTCCACCTTTCCTGGCTGCGGTACCAGAGACTTCTCCCCCCCACTGGCTTCCCTAACACTAGACCCCCTATCTAACCCCTGCCCCTGGGACTTAGGACTTAGTTGAGAGGCAGCTCCATCCACTCCTTCGTCTTGGCCCCCCTCAAACAAGTCCTGAGCCCCCCCACCACTATCTTCCTCCCCCCTCCTCCTCTCTCCCCCTGTGAGACATTTTTCCAAATTTTTGGGTAGCTTCCAAAAGTAGCTCCTTCTCCTTTGCTATCCAAAAAGAAAGTGTGCCAAATGAACATTAACTTTACAATTTTTTTTGTAATTTTTCCAAAAATCACGATTTTTTTGTGAAAACCTATATGAATACATTGTACGATTAATGCCGAATAATTCAGACTTTATGGACCGTAAAATCTGAAAAAATCATATGATAATTAGGATTTAGTCGGGAATATTAATAAATAGCCTACAATTCGGGAAGAAAAACCAAAAAGTTATAATCTGGTTCATTAGGGATAAAACATGAGATACATTTGGATCTTAGTAAATAACCCCCTTAGTGATGATGTCCCATTATGATCAACATCCATAATATCACTGTTAGCATTCTGTTTCATGGAAAATATTACTTAAATACTGATTAATGGGAAAAATATATATTGCTATATTTAACAAACAACTGTTTATTATGTAACCTTAACATAATAATTATCTGAATGAAAAGCATGAAATAGAAGGATGATTTAGATAAGCTGTTTGTTGACAGTGTCTTGAGATCTACTGATAACCAGCTAAAGGTCTACTGGTAGATCCCGATCTACCTTTTGGACACCCCTTGTTTAATGTATTTTTTTTTTTATAATCTTTATTTATAGTTTTATGTATGGGGGGGTACAGAAGGAAAGAAGGGAGGAGGGGAGGGGGTACATTGTCATGCAAGTACGTATAATACAAACATAGAATTGAAATAGGCAAACACAAACAACAAGTTCTTGCTCTAATTTGTTCGCTATGGAGCCATATTATAGTACAAATGTCTAGAGTAATCCGGGTATGCTACCGAACATTACCCTGTGCCTAACTTCTTTGTGTAGGCTAACCAAGGGGACCATATTCTCCAATATTTGGGGCTTTCAAAATGCAAAATATGAGTAAGCTCCTCTAACTTTCTTATCTCTTCCACCCTAGTTATCAAGTCTTATCCAGTCTCTTAACGTAGGGGGGTGGGGATCTTTCCATTCTCCCGGTATCAAGGCTTTTGCTGCTTGAAGTAAGTGAGAGGTAAGTGAATCCAAAACAAATAATGAAGTATCATCGGGTACATTCCCTGTGATTGTGTTTATTACTAACAGTATGACTTTCCAAAAGGTTTTTAGTTTAGAGGAGGTCAACCATACATGTAGATGGGTGCCCTCTTCAGTATTACATCTCCAGCATTTATTTGAAGAAGAAGGATACATCTTGCTTAGTCTCGATGGAGTGTAGTGCCACCTTGTAGTCAATTTGTACATGGCCTCTGCGGATCTGGAGGCTCTAGAGGCTTTGTGTGTTATTTTAAAAATTCTGTTCCATATCTGCTCAGTAAGAGTGATCCCCAATTCTCTTTCCCATGCTTGGCAAAAAGCAGGTTTATCTCTAGGTAAACCGTTTAACAACATCTTATAGAGTCTAGATAGTAGTTTAATGTAGTTCGTAGACGTAGCCAGAAGATGTTCCCATGGAGTTGGAGGTCTATACCAATCACAAGATTTTATAGACCGTATATATCCATGTAATTGGTTGTAGTTCCAGATATCTCTAGGGTGGGGGCCCAACGTTGTTGTAGTTGCTAGTGGGATTGTCTTATTGTTTTTTATAAAATCAACTATCCTCATATCCCTCCCCTTCCAAGTGCCCCATCTATCAAAGGTACCCTTTTCCATCCCTGGGGCGAAATCCGGGTTGTTTAGCAATGTTGAGAAAATATATGGGAATCTTGTAAGTCTGTAAGTTTCTTTACTTTTATGCCACACCTTCAGAGTTGCTTTTATCAAAGAGTGGGTCAACTTTCAGTAGGTAGATTAATGACTTTCGTCCAGCTAATATTTTCTAACGGGAAAGGTAAAAAGGTCTGTTCTTAAACGCTCCAGTCCTTGTTGTATTTCCCTTTGGACCAGGTATAAATGTGGGCTAAGTGAGCAGATATATAATAAAGATGGGGGTCAGGTAAATTTAGTCCGCCTCTTTCTTTTGGGAGAATGAGTTGGTTAAATTTTACTCTCTGATTTTTCCCCTTCCAAACAAATCTAATCACCATAGATTTAATAGTAGCAAAAAAGCAGAGGGGATCGGAAGTTATTGAAATAAATACATTTTCGGGAGAAAAATCATTTTGGTGGCTTGGACCCTTCCCAGCCATGACAGCTGCAACTTTCCCCATTTCTCTAAGAATTTTTGGAGAGAGCTCAGAAGTGGGAGATAGTTGTCCTCATATGCTCTGTCAAGCCTAGCTTGCAACTTAACCCCCAGATATTTGATATGAGGATTTGCCCATTTAAACGAAAAGCTCTGTTTCAATACTGTGGCGGGACTTCTGCTATGTTGATGTTTAAAATTTCCGACTTAGAAAGGTTTACTTTAAAATTAGATAGATTACCAAAAGTCTTCATTAAATGTAGTATATTAGGTAAGGAAATAGTGGGTTTAGTAATACATATCAATAAATCATCTGCAAAGGCAGCACACTTATACTCTTTCCCTGCTACCATTGAGCCAGAAATATTGGGATTAGTTCTTATATCAGCTAGAAGGGTTTCCATAACCAAAACAAAGAAAATTGGGGAGAGAGGGCAACCTTGTCTGGTCCCATTGAAAATATGAACACTTGGGGATAACGTACCGTTTATTTTGGTTCTGGCTGAAGTTTTATTATATAACGCTAATATTCGTTGTCTTATTTTCTGTCCTAGACCAAAACCTTGTAGGGTCCTCTCTAAGAATATCCAGGAAACCCTGTCAAAAGCCTTTTCGGCATTAGTTGTAAGTTTCAAGGTAGGTGTGCCTTTATTTTGTGCATTTTTTATAAGGGAGATAACTTTAGCCGTATTATCTTTCCCTTCCCTTCCAGGGACAAAGCCGGCCTGGTCGGGATGGATTAAGGATGGTAAGTATCTTTTAATCCTATTGCCCAGAATTTTCACATATATTTTCATGTCAATGTTAATTAGGGAGATAGGCCTATAGCTGGAACAAAGCTGAGGATCTTTGTCTGGTTTGGGTATAATCGAGATATGGGCTTCTTGAGCTTGCGGGTGAAAGCTATCTTGATCTGATGTAAAATTAAAATAATCCAAAAGAAGGCGTTAACTCCCCTTTAAACATCTTGTAAAAAGAGGCTGTGTACCCATCTGGTCCTGGGCTTTTCCCACTCATCAAGGAGTCGATACACTCTTCTATTTCCCGGGAAGTAAAGGGGGCATCTCACAGTTGAGCTTGTTCCACGGATACCTTCGGGAGACCTGCTTCTGTAACGAATTTATCTATTTTATCTACAAGATCAGCCAGTGGGCGGGAGGAATCCAATTTATACAGTGACTGATAATAATCAAGGAAAGTTTCAGCTATACCTTTAGTGCTGTGTATAAATGTATTAGATTTATCTTTGATCGACAAAATGTGTGTTGTATACCTGCGTATACCTGCGAAATGCTTAGAGCATTTGTCATTGAATTCGTAAAATCTTTGTTTACAACTAAGATAAGCTTTCTGTATTTTAACGTCTAATAAAGATTTTAGTTGTATTCTCTTACCCTCTAATACATTCAAAGTGGTCTCTGAAAGGGAGGATTTATGATCTTTCTCTAAGTGTGCAATATCTTTAATTAGAATGTCAACCTCTTTTTTCCTGGCTTTTTTTAGAGTACTGCCCATTGCTATGAGGTTCCCCCTCAGGACGCATTTCAAAGTTTCCCATAACGTGGCTGGGGAGATGTCAGATGAGCTATTTGTTCTAATTATTAGATCAATCCAACCTTTGATCTTACCCCTCCTATCATCGGAATGGAGAAGAAAATCATTAAAGCGCCAATTATACACTGATTTTGCAGTTTGAGGAATTAGGAACTTGGTTATTACTGGGGAGTGATCTGATATAAACAAGGACTTAACTCTGCCTGTTGAAATAAATGAAGTCAGTGTTGTGATACATAAATAAAATCAATTCTGGAGTAAACGTTGTGTGTCTTGGAATAGTGAGTAAAATCCATTTTCGTGGGATTCATTACCATCCAAATATCTATGAGATGTTGATCTCTCAGAAGTTGTTTCACCTCCTTGAGACCTTTAAGGGAAATATTACTCTTGCCTGAGGAGGAATTCGTCTTTGGGTTAGTTGTTAGGTTAAAATCACCTCCCAGTAGTATCAGACCTTTACTAAATTTTTCTAACACCATCAGGAAAGTTTTAAAAAATGAGATTTGACCTGAGTTAGGGGCATAAACATTTGCTATAGTGCAAGTTTGACTGGCTAACTTGCATTTAATTAGCAAATATCTCCCTTCTTCATCCGCTAAGGTTTCCATACAGTGGAAAATAAATATACAAAGGGTTATTTAAAGGGTTATTGCTCATATAAAGGTGTGGGGAAGTTTTAAGGTTCATTTTTGGGAGGCAATTTGCCTTAAAATGGGTCTCCTGGAGCATAATAATTTTAGCAGTGCTTCTTCTTCATTCCCCAAATATCTGGGCTCTCTTCACCGGCTCATTCATACCATTAACATTAAAGGGAAAGACTGTACAGTCCATGGTCGAGAGATTAGCCATTATAATGTAAAATCACAGTATATGCAAGACAATCCCAAAAAGATGCTGACACTTGTTGTTGGCTTGCAGAAAGGAGGAAGGGGAACTGCGGGTTGGGTTTAGGAAAGTGTAAAGGATAGAGTACGGGGGGATTTAGGGGGGAAAAAAAAGCTGCAGTAGACTTACTGGGGAAGAGTCCCCATGGCTGGTGATCAATTTCAGTGGCGAGGGTGCTTGGCACCTCTAAAGTGGGGGTACGTGGTTGCGAGGAGAAAAAAGTTCCCATAGTGCCTGACCACTAATCCAAACAACCTACTACCCCGATCCAGAATAGTAAACAAATCTCAAAAGGAACAGCAGTAAATAATTTTTTTTTTTTTTTAGATTTTGTAGTAATGTACAAATGTTTACGGAGGGTAGAAAGAAAAATAAATCTGGAATAGACCAAGCATGTATTTAAGGAGATGGGGGGAATACCCTGGGTAACTGTATATTGTGCCAAACTATAAAACAAAGAGACATCAAATCACCTGATTAAAAACAGATACGTCTAGATACATCCAAAATCTTAGGACAAAGAAAACAAATAGAAAAATTAAATCTAAAGTGCTCCCCCTTCCCCCCCCCTTTTTTATTTCTCCACCTTTGTTCTCCTGTTACACTCCCCTTATTCCCTTTCTCATCCCCTCCCAATCATCTAGAAATTACGGGGTACACCTCCCACGTAATATATTTGGAGGGTTGGGAGGCAAGACAATGAAAATGATTATATTAGTCCAAAATGATCTAATATCAGTCCAAGAGCACAAAAAGGTCACTGCAGGGTTGTAAGAAATGGAATAAGAAAAGAAGAAAAAAAATGTAATACAGAGCTGTGCTAACATTGAACTCATGTCAGCCGTCTCAACAGTACTTGCCCATCCCAAAGTGCTCCAGTCCAGATCGTAGTCTGTTCACCTCCGAATGAATATGTGCTCAATACTTCAAGTTCCTGTAAAGGAAACCCTAAAAAGTAAAAAGAAAAAAAAAATGCCGTTCCTCGTCAGTGTTGGAGAGAATATTTAAAATCCTGCAAAGATCCTCATCATTTCCTGGGTGTCCTCTGGGGCCGGGGTATTCTCTTGGGGGTGTTGACCTGTGACCAGTCTCCTTGCAAGTCGAAGTTTAACTCTGGGATTTTAGTTCCATCCGGAAGCCATCCTGGGAGTTCCATATTCGGGAGATGAAGCCTTTTAATAAAATGTTTGGTGTCAGCCGTGTATCTAATAACTGCTGTTGTGCCATCCTTAGTAGCCGTCAGGGAGAAGGGGTATCCCCACCTGTAGAGAATATTCCTTTCTCGTAAGATATCAGTAAGAGGTTTAAGCATTTTCCGCTTATACTGTATAGCGTTGTCCTGGATAAATCCTGAAACAGCTTGATATGGATATCCTCATATTTGAGATTGTCCATCTCTTTTGCTTTTCCCAGGATTTCTTCCTTGGTAGAAAAGCTATGAAGGCAGCAGAGGATGTATCGGGTGCATTAAGAGGTGCAGCTTTCGGTTTTTGCACTCTGTGCGCTCTCTCAATTTTTACATCAAGAGCAATGTCTCTAGCCAAAATGCTATTGAAGATTTGGAGCAGTGCTGAGTGAATATCCTCTCTCTGTACCTCTTCTGGAATCCCTCTTATTCTAATATTATTCCTCCTGCTCCTATTCTCCTGATCTTCCAATTGCCGTTGTAACTCAGTAATAATGACATCTTGATTTTATATATGAGTATACATGGCTTTCTGGTTGGTCCCTCTTAATATCTTTAAGTTCCTCTTTGATAGTAGAGGTCACCTCCAGTAACATCTCTTTGATGTCTGATTTAGTAGGGAGCTGAGCTATGTAGGCATGTAAATCTGGCTCACCTTCAATATCACTGTCCAGATCTGAGGGCTCTCTGTTAGAGTTTGCATCCTCATCATGCGCTTCAGCTGCGGGCGCCATCTTGGATAAGGTGCGCTCTGTATTTTTTTTCAGAAAAAGCAGTGCAATATCTGGTTTAATGTATTTAAAGAGAATGTCAACCCACAAAATATTTTTTTGCCTAATAAAAGAAAACATTATTTAAACAACTTCAAGGGTGCCCAGCAGGGATTAAGAGCAAATCTAAGTTGACATGGCCTAATCAAGACAGCTTGCAAGGGACATTAGAGGGGAGGATTGAAAGGGTCACTCAGAAATTTATAGACTTACATTGAAGTTGGAATGCAATTCCTGACAATAAGTTTGCAGCAGATCACAAATTGTGAGTGATGATGAACACTGAATTGTGCACAATCACACTGTCAAAAATTCTTACCAACTTCAATAGTCAGTCAATACAATCCCTGAAACTGAGAATCTGCTGTGATTTTATTGACAAACAAACTTTCCGTTAATTTGAGGTGTCTGTGAGAGGTTTGTGGTAGGTTTTTTTCAGATTATATCAATAATGTTAAATCAATTGAAATAAAATTGAACAATTCTTAATTAACTCTGATAAGATAGAGTATTGAAGTATGATCAGCATATGCAAAAATATAAAAGTATTTACACTAATCACCACACAACTCTTACAGCCATCTATGAGTTTTGCAACTTAAAGGGTAGATGATCTGTTGGTTAACTTTTATAATGTTATATAATAGCTCATTCTAAGCAACTTTTTTTTTTTTTTTTTTTATAGTTTTTGAATTATTTGCCTTCTTTTTCTAATTCTTTCCAGCTTTTAAATGGTGGTCACTGATCCCATCTAAAAACAAATTCTACAAAATGCTTCAAATGTATTGTTACCACTGCTTTTTTTACTACTCATCTTTTTATTCAGGCCCTCTCCTATTCATATTCTAGTCTCTTATTCAAATCGATGCATGGTTGCTAGGATAATTTGGACCCTAGCAACCAGATTGCTGACATTGCAAACTGGAGAGGTGCTGCATAAAAAGCTAAATAAGTAAAAAAAAAAAAAAAAAAAACACAAATAAACATGAAAACCAATTGCAAATTGTCTCAAAATATCACTGAATTTAATTTATTTGCACAAATAATATAAAATATTTGCATTTTGCCATGGAAACAAAATTAATAAACAATCCAATGTCAATGACAACTGGTAGACTAAGGCAAGAGTCCAGTAAACATGCCAGACCTTGGTACAGACAGCAAGCAGACAAAGCTACTAACAGGCTATCGGGGGAATGTAATAAAAATCGATAACGGAAAAATTATTCTCAATGCGAAAAGTTATGCCTTTGCGCAAACAAATTTTGCTTTGTGCGAATTTAATATAGCTTTTGCGCGCCCGGAAACTGTTTAGCGACCACTTCCGACAGTGAAAGACCATTTTGTGAATTTTATAGTTTGCGCCAATGCGCAGTCAATGTAATAAAACTTCTTACTGAAAAAGTCATTATGTTTGCTCCAAAAGATTACAACACCTTCAAGCACTTCTTATGAGTGCGCAATTATAATTCTCAATGCGCAATTAAAATTCGTAATGCAATCACAGTTTAAGGAACAATATTACATTGCTAGATGTGGATTTTTAGACTTATTGGTGCGAATTGTTTTGCTCTTTGCGACTTTTATTACATTCCCCTGTATATGTCATACTGGAAAATCCTCAAGAACATGGTAAGGATAGGTACAGGAGCATGGGAGCCTGCACAGAACAAGATAAGGGAAGTACCAGGAGGGCTAGATCACAGCTATGGGACTTAATGACCAAGCAACTCTAAATTGCTAGAGGCGGGCTTATATAGGCCCTTAATTGAAAGATGATAAAATAGAAAATTAATATCATACTTACCGGAATTTTCTTTTCCTGGCCATCCTCCCTGTCAACATGAAAATTCAATGGGTTAATCTCCTGCTACTCCCAGCCTGGACAGAAGATAGTTAATTTTAAGAACCCATAAAGCCCACCCCCTCCTGGCTCACATCAGTCTGTTTATAAAGCCACCATAGGGAGGGCATGTTGACGGGGAGGATGGCCAGGAAAAGAAAATTCCGGTAAGTATGATATGAATTTTCTATTTTCCTGGCCATCCCCCCGTCAACATGAAAATTCACTAATGGGTCATACCCAAGCAATTAAACCACAAGGGAGGGAAAATAATTATACTTCAATTTATATGGCCCAACAGGCTAAAAAATAAGAGAACTAACTATCCAAACAGGACCTGAGATGAAGACAAAACCTCAAATCTGTTTTTATGTAGTGGGGTAACTGCAGATCATTTTGGAAGGCACTCCTGCCTCTGATGCCTCTGAAGAGTCTGCCACACCAAGTGTCTAATGTACATTACTCCCCTAGGCAAATAGTTGCCCTGCTATTTACAAGCCCTTGATATGGTCTTGACTATCCAGGAAGAGTAGATTTGGAGGCAAGTTCCCCTTTTTTCCTTCCTGCTGGCACAGCAAACAGTATTCTAGACTTTCTAAAGTCTTCTCTTCTTCTGAATAAATCTCAAAGCATTGTAAGACTATATCTATATTTGAATCCTCATCCCGAGAGGATGCTGGAGGCTCCAAGGACAGCAATACAATTGGTTAATTAATGTGGAACTTAGAAACAACTTAAGGCAGGATACTGATTACAGTCTGAGAAATATTTTCTCCTCATGGAACATCCTGTAAGGAGCATCTATCGAAGGGCCTGGCCCTCGAAGGGCTGACGTCAAAAGTTTGACTTCACAGCTAACTAGGAGTAAGCAACCGTGCAGTAGAGAGGGATCTTTGATCAAGAGGAAGACCCATGGTTGGACAAATAGACCAGTTCAACGGTGGACATATTTTGAGTTTTGATTGGAAAAACGTATCTACTAATGGATCTCTCGACCACCTCTTCTCCAAATCG
Organism: Xenopus petersii; assembly: GCA_038501925.1. Taxonomy (NCBI): domain Eukaryota; kingdom Metazoa; phylum Chordata; class Amphibia; order Anura; family Pipidae; genus Xenopus; species Xenopus petersii. The sequence goes on along the minus strand of CM076680.1, from coordinate 108,418,837 downwards.
CCAACAATGCAGAGACTTGGTCTTTTAGAGTGCTGAGAATCAGACCCTTTTGTAGCCCTGTGTTAAGAAACTTCAGGATATCCATCGCAGATGGTGTTATGGATTGAGATGCAGCTCAACATCCCAGTAAGAGAATATATGCCATGTTTTATAATATTTACAATTTGTATTGAATTTACTGGCATTGATAAGGGTTTGACCTGATCACAACATTCATACTCCTATTCATATTCTTAGGATTCTCCTTTTAACCTCCACAACATCAGTTGGTGATTGGGTTTGGATGCTTCCAACTGCCCTGGAGAAGGAGACCTCTGGTTTGTGGAAGTAGTAACAAACACAATTGACAATCTTCTCAGGAGTAGATACCAAGGTCTTCTGGGCCAAGCGGAATGGTCATCATGTCCATCCTTGACAATAAGATCCTTTGCAGGATTCTCAATATTATCCGTACTGGAGGAAAGATGTAAGCAAACAGACCCTCCCAACTCTGGGAGAAGGCATCCACTGCCACAGTCCCACACAAGGGACTCTGAAGAGGAAGAGCTGAAGCTTGGAGTTCAGATCTATTGCCATCATATTAAGCTCCGGACAGTTCCAATAGATGCTGGCTGAGATAATCTGCCTCAAGATATTGCACTCCTGGAATGTACAGAACAGTTAAATCTTGAAGGTGGGTCTAAACCCATTCCATGATTGGGACAGTCACTTTGAGCAAGAACTTGCTCCTTGTTCCCCTTGATTTCTAAAATAAGCTGCAGCCACTGCCTTGACTGATCTTCACTGCAGACCCTAGGAGAACCACACTGAGCTCCAGGATATTGGTCAGTATCTAGGAAAAATGTCTTCTACCTAACCCTGAGGCATCTGTGAACGCCTCTATTCAAGCTGGTTTCCCGAAGGGAAACTCCTTGCAGGGATTGCTGGGTATTTTCCACTAGGCTAGATGTCTCTTGCACTCTTGTGTTGATCTGAATTGCCAATTTCAAACTATAGGATCATACTGCCTGAGAAAATAACTGAATAAACCTCATCCTCCATTTGGTCCATTTCACCAAGTTTATAGTTGAAATCAGAAGGCCTAGAATGATCACGAATTACTTCACAGATATGAATGACCTCTCACAAAATTGCGTTACCTGAAGGACAGGTGTCAATTTGAGCTCCAAGGTATGCCATTTTCTGGCATGGTATCATCTGACTTTTCGCTACCCTTATGATCCAGCCAAACTTCTCTAAAATTTCCTTTTTATCAGATGGATGGTGATGTGGCTGGATCACACACCCCTTAAGTAAATCATCCAGGTAATGGTAGATCTCTGTGTTCTCCTGCCCTTTAGCTTGGCTATTATCACAACAAGAACGAAGGTAAAAGTTCTGGGAGAAGTAGCAAGGTCAATGCGAAGACCGCAAAATTGGTAATGTTGGTCTTAGAGACAAAATTGTAGAAATTTGTGATGTTCTAAAGCAATGGACACATGCAAATAAACATCTTTAATCTAAAGAGGCTAGCCAATCTCTTGGACAAACTACAAACTTTATAGTAGCAAGAGTCTCAGTTAAAGTTTGGCTCTTCTGGAATCTATCATTCCTCAAGGTCTAATATGGGACATAAGTCTCCAGTAGCAAATAGCAGAGAATTGAAAACTCTTCCTTCTTTCGGAGATGGAACCACTGAAATTGCTCTCTTAACAACAGCCCTGGAAACACTGGCAAGAAATGCCCTTTCCCCCTACGTCTTGAGGAATTGCAGTAGGAACAAATAATTGAAAGATACATAAGTTTTCACCCCTGAATCTTGAACCTTTCTAGCCGAGACTTCCTGAAAGGTGAGCAACCTGGGGTAGGCTGGACAGAGTGACTGTAAATGAGCTTTTGAGGAAGGTTTGGGAGATCTTGGGACTCCAACTCTGGGCCTGAAAGAACCTTGTCCTGATCGCCAAGATGAAAATCTAAATTATTCCCCGAAATTTTTGGAGTCCTGCCTTCTGGAGAAGACCTACAAATGTTCCTGGAATTGTCATGGAACTGTCTTGCTTGGGAAAGAAAAGTACTCTTCCCCCTGAATACTTGGAGACCATGTCATCTAAGGCTTTCCCAAATAATCCTTTCCCTTCAAAAGGCATCTTGCAAAGAAATTCCTGGAGCCAGTATCTACAAACCATGTTTTAACCCAAAGGGCGCTGCACTGCAACTTCAATGACAAAGAGCAAGCTGACAGCTGGACAAGCTCTAGAGAGACTTATTCTGAAGTCATCCAGACCTTTTAAGTTTTATTAAATATTTATTTATTTATTTTTCTAGGAACGTAATCCTCAATGACTTCCAGATTCTTTGCCCACATAGAATGGGCCTTTGTAACTGCCACAGAGCTACAGTAGGCTATAGGCCATCCAGAAGTCATATAACATTTCTTTAATTCCTGGGATGTTTTAGTGCTGAAATGTCATCTATTGGCAAAGCCGCCTTCTTAGCTAATCTCGCCATTGGAGTCTGCCATCAGATCCACTTGTCTCACCTGAAAAAAAAATGATACAGCTCTTACACTTATCTCTCAACCAGAACTCTTTTGGAGATTTTTAACTACTCTGCCTGAATAAAATCCTTAAAATCACAGATCACAGCCGGTATTCGAACTCAAAGCTCCACAGCCGTAAACCAGGCGCTGTGCCACAAGGTCTGAGCCCTTGGAAAAAGTGGTTCGTTTGTCAAACTCCTCCAGGTTGAGGGTACATTTAATAGTCTTAATAAGGGGATTAAACGCTTTTTGACAAATAGCAAGATCTCTCTCTCAGCCCCCCTTCTTAAGCTGTATAAAAGGTACAGCTTTGATTTTTCTACAAGACAAATGAGTACAGCTGTAGGCTTTCTTTAATAGCTGACCATGTCACTGAGCTTAGCTGCTGGCCCTATATTAAAGGAAATTTCCTAGATAGAGAAAACCTTGATAGGCACAGAGAGATCCTAAGCAGAAGCACTGTCTCTTTAAGAGTTTGGGATACTGCTCTCTCTTAATTAAAGACTCCTGATCTGGCAAGGAGGAATGGCTGCATAATGTGAAACAATTCACCTTCTTAGAAAGATATTCAATGAAAATGTATTACAAATTCTATGCCCTTCATTGCAGACTTGTTAAATGCTTCAGAATCTCACTTACCCACTTTTACTGGGCTCTTCAGAAGGAGCAGAGGCACTTAAAACAGTAAGAGAATGCATAATAAGCATAACACTCTGGAGGTTCTTATTTTTTCGAAATGCAAAGCATGGTACTCACTCGGCAGCTCTTGGAGCAACTCTTTTAGATGCAGCCAGATCCTCATAGTGCACAGGTAGGCAGCAGCAGGAAGGAAAATCCAGATTGGCGCCAAACAGCTTTCCATGCAGGGTATGCAAAGCACCAGCAGGCACTGCAAAGCAGCAGCAATAATACCCTGGCCGCACAGGGTCCCCTTCCTGACAACGCAGTTGTCAATACGGAACAGGGGCTTCGGGTGGAGAAAGAACCTCCAAACAAAACTGCACCCGGTAATCTACAACTTGGCAAATAAGTGAGTACTTTCTTGTCCTGTAAAATAAAGAAAAGAGAGTTAGTTTAAACTGTTAACCCTCTCATACTATGCCCAGGCTGGGACAGAAGAAAAACACTGATGTGAGCCAGGAGGGGGTGGGCTTTATGGGTTCTTAAAATTAACTATCTTCTGTCCAGGCTGGGAGTAGCAGGAGATTAACCCATTAGTGAATTTTCATCTTGACGGGGGATGGCCAGGAAATACATGGAGTTAATGAGGTGGGCAGAGGAAAGGAATACAAATGATACGAGTCAGCACAAAAGCCACCAGTGGCTCATTTGGTTAGTGCAACAGCAGTCTAGCACACAGTCCAGGGATTGAAATGAAAAGGATTAAATTCTCCCCCTGATGTTTTAAGAACACATTTCGAAACATTAGTGTTTGTTCTGTACACTATAATCAGTATGATCTTGTTAGTCCTTTGAAATTGCTTTCATTTAGAAAGCCTACTATTATAAAACAAACATTAATTTATTAAGAAAGGAAGCTTTATGCACTACTTGTTATTACATGTATTCCCATTCCCAAAACAAAAATAAATATCTTTGATCAGAATGCTAGAAAAGGTAAATCTTGCCTTGTACCAGTCAGTGTTAATCTAATTTAATGCTTGAGATGTACTTTGACTGTATTAGAATATAATCTCTTTTTGCACTTATTGTTCATTCATCAAATTAGACAAAATACTAAAGTCACTTTAAATGAGTGTTTCCTCAGGTATTTAGTTTCCTCGTAGTACTTCAAAGGCCACAAGGTGGTTAATTGTATTTCCGGATAATATATCTTGCTGTGGTTTATAGAGCACAATTGTTATTAAATGTAATATTAGAATATCATTTCTACAAACACCTAGAGAAGCTTATATCAGCTTGATTACTTTGAAACAGCTTATTGCAGCCTCTCAGTAGGTAAATGAGTAATTAGTATAATCAAAGCAATAAATCAAATACATTCTGCATTCAAGAACTGAGCTGCAATTTAAATTTTTCTGGTATCAAAGGCAGAAATAACATTGTATGGCACGCACTAAAAAGTGTTTGTATAATTTATCTGAAAGAATCTATCTTCTTTATAAATCAAGGTTATTGAAAGGACACAATGCATTTCAACAGCCCCCTTTGAGCTGTAAATCATCACAGCAATGGAATGGACATTGTCTCACTGACAATCTAAAAAACAGAAATCCTTGCTGTGACCCAATCTGCCAAGTTTATACTTAACTATAAACAACTATCATAGTAAGTGAAAGTGGGCAAATAATGTTTAAGATTCTAATTGTTATGGGTGCTCAAATAACTTACCGTAAAAAGCAATATATTAAATTTGGGCAAACAAAACACTCAAAATTATATCCACATGATTGACTTGTACAGTAGCTAAATATTTACTATGAATTAGTGATATGTTGCTCTTTTTCTTGATTAGCCACATACTTATAATGCAGTATCCCACAAAGGAAACATGTATTATGTATTTTTAGACTGTGACAAATACTCAGCTACTCACTGGGGGTTATTTGCTATATCTGATACCCTAGCTGTGTTGTTTGTATCTGTTTCTTTATATAGAAACCAGCGTAGCCATATATCTCTGAAGTTTTCTTTTTGTTTCTCTGTTCCTGCTGTGAACTCTACATTTGTGACTCACAAATGTAGTCAATTCATTTATATTTCCTAACCATTCCTATACGGAGGGGCTGTTGTCTCCCATTTGCTAGATATGAGAATTTTAGCTGCATTGAGTGTAGAATCCGGTGGCAAACATCTGTAATATTATACCACTGTGTACATTTTGGGTTGTTCACACCTCCCTTCAGAATTAACAGATCCTGAACCTTGAGTTGGTTAGTTTCCATCAGTCCCAGATAAATGAAAAAGAGCACATCCTCAATTCATGTACAAACAATGTCCTTTAATCAAAATTCAAGTTTCAGTCATTCAAGCTGTTTTCAAAGGGGATGGCCACTTTTATTGAGTAAAAATAAAAATAAAGAGAAAATATATAGAAATTGTTATAGAAAAATAGAAATTTGTTCCTTTACATTATATTTATATTTAGTTTAATGTTTTTAAAAAATAGAACATTTTTAATATATTGTAGAAAATTATTTGTTACCTTCTGGGTAGCCTGGCAAGGTATGGGCTCATTTAACAGCCTGGTACAAAATAAAGATGTCACACATGTTGTATTTATAATACAGAAGTCAGAATAGAATGCAGAAGTCTATAGAACATGTAAATCTGAACCATAAAAGACAAAGAATGTCAGCAAAGAACAAAGTAATGCAGTAACATGGTTTATTAACATTTGTGGTGCACCACATATAACTGAGAATTCAGGCTTGCTTGTTGTGTACACTTTGGGGGTTATTTACTAAAATCGGAATTTATAATTTAAATATATAAAGCTTGACCAAACTCCCATCGCTGATTTTGCCTTATTCATTAATAAAATAAATCAGATCAGGAAAAACCCAGATAAAAGCAAGCAAAAAAATCCATCTTTTTCTAATTTTTAGCTTGTTTTTTCAGGTTTTTGCCCGAAAATATTGGATTATTGGGCTAAACTTCATGACCTCAACAGGTCTGAGCAGGCAGATATTTTGGATTCAGGCTTTTTACAGCATTAGGTTCCATGAAAAATTTGAGTTTTTACCTCAAAAAGTCTCAATCCAAGACCATCAGTCCTTTACATAAAAAGTATACAAAAACTATACATTATTAGCTGGGCAAGTTACCATTATCCATACATTATCTCCAATCAGTTTATGTAAGAAATGTTAGTTCAATTAATATCACCAAATTTATAGCAACAACAACATTGTGGGCAACATGCCTATAAGCCTTCAAATGGATTAAAGGGCTACAACTTGGGGATCACATGCCATCATGGTCTGGTGAAGACGCCTTCCCGCAGAGCTCCCCAGTAGTGGGCCATACACCCCCGAATTTTAGCCATAATTTGCTAGCAAGTGATCGGAGAAACACTTTCTGGCAACGTGAACATATGGGAAGAAATGTTTCTGAGAACCGGAAGGCACACTTTCGCCTTTTCTTCACAAAACTGCAGCTAATGATAAGCTGTGTAAAAACCAAGATGACGGAGCGGACCCAGACTCAGATCTAAAATGATACTCGGCAGCCAGTCCCCAACAGAATGCATACGCAGACTTCCTCCAGGTTTAAATCAGCGGCCAAAGGTAAACTGCATTGGCCCCATGAAAGAGGTGATGTAATGGACCTGGAGGGCGCATATACATTCAGTGCTCCTGATGACAAGCTAACACCGGATGATTGATTTGAACAAATACCTTTACAGCATGAACCTGCGATTACAATCAGGCTGTGCAGACAGCAAGATGGAGGTGAAGATCCGCCTGCGGAGTGTGCAGTACATTCCAGCTCCCCCTCCAGCTTACAAATGCAGGATGATAGGCCTGAATCATACCACAGCAATATGGACAAGGAACAAGCATCCATACCGGTAACCGCTGAAATTCTCTCAGCCTTGCATAAATCCTTATCAGCAGCAATGGCAGGGGCAGTCAAAAGTGCAATGCAAGAATTTAAGACAGAACTGCATTCTCTAGGCCAGAGGGTAGACAAGCTAGAGACTATTTCAGATAATTTAATTCTAAAACACAATTCTCTGGAAGATGACCAGCTTACCATACAAGACGAACAGGCCAGCCTTACATCACATTGTGAGGACTTGGAAAACAGAAATCGCAGACAAAACCTCAGGATTAGAGGTGTTCCAGAGAGCATTCTACCGAAAGATATCAGGCAATATTTGAGGGAACTGTTCTCCAAACTCTGCCCAGACTTACCAGTGGAAGTATGGAGATTTGAAGGGGCACATAGAGCCGTTGGCCCAAAAAAACATGACTATTCAAACCTCCAGGGATATCATAGTGTGCTATCACTATTTTGAAAGCAAGGAGAAAGTCCTTAAAGAAACAAGAAACTCAACACACATTGAATATCAAGGGGCAAAGCTACAAATCTACCACAATATCTCCTCCATCACTTTTGCAAAAAGAAGAGAACTCAAACCAGAAACTCAACATCTTCACGCACAGAACTTTCCTTATAGATGGAGATTCCCCTTCAAATTAATCACCAACATAAAGGGTCAACAACATATCCTTGTAGATCCTCGGAAATTTTTGAAGAATCTCGGCTTGCCAACTTTTTTTTTTTTTTAAAGTTTTATTTATTTCCAGAGCAAGTTCAACATACAGTATAATGTATCTACACACATTAATAAAAGCAATTGTGTTGAATCCCATTGCACTGAAATTTGTTTTTTTTTTAAATTTCCTATTGTACCCTGGGAAAACAATTACAGACGGGAAAGAGAGGTACCAGAGAAACAGAAAAGAAGGAAAGGAAGAAGGAAAAGAGAAGAGAGGCCCTAAAAAAAGGAAAAACAAAGGGGAAAAGGGAAGAGTCATACAAATATTTTGCCATACAAATGATATGTATCCATTCAATTATACCCCTAGGTAGCGAAAACATTCAGAGATAGCAAGCATTTCAAATGCTCCATATTAAGATGACCCCATGAGCCAATCAAGCAAGGGTTGAGAGACATCTTGTTGCCTATTAGAATAGGATTCATTTTGTAGCGTCCAGAGTGTCCAGATTGCATTGAATTTTGCAGGACATCCCCTAGCAAAGTAGACTTGTTCCAAAATCGGCAATGCCTGTTCCACCAAAGTTATCCAGAAGGCAAGGGAGGGTGGGAATTCCTCCTTCCATTTAATAGCAATAGCTTTCTTGGCATAGAAGAGCAAGAAGGTGAGCAATATCGTTTCTGTACGAGAGGTAGTTGTATCCGATAGGAAATTTAACAAGAGAACAGATGGGTGAGTCTCTATTGGGAGAGCCATAAGATGAGAAATATAGGTGGCAACCTCTGACCAGAATCCTTGAATTGACGGGCAACTCCAGACCAAATGGAAAAAGTCCGCATTAGTACCTTTACACCGGTTACACTGATCAAGGAAAGTAGGGTTAATCCTGTGAAGGACATGTGGCGAATAATAGGCTCTATGAAGATACTTAAATTGTATAAGTCTGTCCCTGGCTCGGATAAGTGGCTGGATAGATTCAGATAGAATAACTTCCCATTGCTCCTGCGTCAAATCAGGAATATTTGTAATCCACTTTTGATACAGTTCCAGTCTAGGAGGGTTTCCTCTGGGTCTAAGACAGTTGTAAATGGTGGAGAGAGGTTTATGCAGGTGTTCTTTACGTATGACTTTTTCAAGTTGGGAGAGTTCAATATGGAGGTCAATTGACTGAAATTGTTGGGCCAGAGCATGCCTCACTTAAAAGTATCTAAATAACATTGTATTGGGAATCTTAAAATTGTCCTTAAGCTGTTGAAAGGATAATAAATGGTTATCAGCATATAAATCACCAAGACATTTTATACCAGATTGTGCCCAAATCTGAGGGTCTGGAATAGTGGCCAATTGTTGTAGATTAGGGTTATACCAAAGAGGAGTATATGGGGAAAAGATTCGGGGGTCCTTCCCTAGTTTATTGGAACCTTTATGCCAGGCTTTCACAGTATTATGGATCATTGGAGTAGGGTAGGACAGACCTGGGGGCCTTCGATATATCAAGTTTCTTAGCCCTTCCAATGATCCAACCAAATGCGCTTCCAACAATGTTATAGGGTCTTCTGGAGTTGGATCGATGTCAATTGCGAAGCTAAGAAATACCCATACATATCAGGCGCAGCCATGCCGCCCTCGTCCAATGGAGAGGTCAAGACCTTGTATGCTACCCTAGTAGGACCTGGAGACCAATAGAGTCTGGTCAGGTGGCTTTGTAATTGTCTAAAGAACCGCATGGGAATCCAAGTTGGAGACTGACGGAAAAGGTAGAGAAATTTAGGCAGAAATTTCATTTTAAAAAGATTTATTCTACCAATTAAAGATAGGGGAAGTCAAAGCCATTTATCAATAGCTGTAATGAGGTGGGACATTAAGGGTTCTAAGTTGAGCTCTATGAATTTAACTATCTGTGGATGGATGCGAATGCCTAAATATTTAATTGTTTCTACGCGGACCAAAGGGAGTGAAGAATCCATGTTAAGTAAAGCCTGGGGGTCTAGTGCCATTATGGACGATTTTCTCCAATTAATTTTCAAACCTGAGAACTCGGTATGGAGGTTAATTAGCTCCAGAGCCTTATGAATCGAAGGGCCTGTATCATTGAGGTAAAGAAGTGTGTCATCCGCAAATAATGAAAGTTTTTCCTGGAGTCTCCCTGCCTCAAACCCCCGAATCTCTGGTGTTGCTCTAATCAAACATGCTAATGGTTCCATAGCTAGCGCAAAAAGGCCTGGCGACAAGGGACAACCTTGGCGGGTACCTCTAGCTAGAATAAAGGGAGGTGAAAGTTCTAAATTCGAAAGGATGCTGGCGTTGGGTTGGTTATATAGGGATTTAATCCAAGTTATGAAGTTCTTACGGCACCCAAATATTTTTAAGGTTTGCCACAAGTATTCCCATTCTCGTTATCCAAGAAGGCAATGGCTCTGGTACCCAAATTTGTATGTGGGATTATAAGATTTGTATATAGTCTACGGAAATTTAATTCTGCCGCTTTGTGAGGGATGAATCCTACTTGATCAGGGGCTACTATGGAGGAGATCACAAAGTTTAGTCGCCGCGCCAGTACTTTGGCTAGAATTTTAGCGTCCGAATTGATTAAAGAAATAGGCCTATAAAAAGAGTGCAGTTCGGAGTTCTTTCCCGGTTTCAGTAGTAGGACTATTGTGGCATCTCGAAACGAGAGAGGAAGAGATTCAGAGTGGGAAGTTAGATTGAAAAGTTTCGTAAGCACAGGGGCTAGTTGTTTAGTATACATATGATACCAGAGGTTCGGTATTCCGTCTGGACCAGGGGTTTTCCCATGCGGTAAAGCCGCAATAGCGTCCACAACCTCTTGTTCCTGTATAGGAGCATCTAATAGGGCTCTATGTTCTAAGGAGAGGGTAGGCAAGTCTAAGTTTTGTAAGTAAGCTGCTATTTCAGAGGACATTTTCTTAAGTTTAGAGGAATATAAATGTTGATAGTATTCTGCTAAACTATGATTAATATCTAAGGGGTTGGTAATTACCTCAGTATCATTTCGTAGAAGGGTATGGATGGCCGGCTTACTGCAATCCTCCCTTGCCAATAAGGCAAGAAGCTTGCCATTCTTATCACCTTGTTCATATAGAGTAAATTTAGAATACATTTGGCTTTTCCTTGCACATTTCCATTGAGCTTGAGCATATTGTCTTTGCACCATAATATGGAAGAGTTTAGTTTGTTCATTAGGATCTCGGATATACCTCGCCTCAGCCTCAACGCGCCCTCAGCCACCAACATGCTACGATTAGCTGTTTTACAGACATAAGCAATTTTAGAAATATACTCGCCTCTAATGTATGCTTTCAAAGCGTCCCAAACTTGTGGTAGTTCAGCTGTATCAATATTAACCTGAAGGAATTGGGTTATAGATTGTTCTATGGTAGACTTAATATCTGTGTGAGAAATCCAATAAGGATTTAACCTCCAGGTTTTCCTAGTAAGAGTCGAATGTAATTGCCAGGTGATTTGCAGTGGGGCATGATCTGAAATTCCTCTGGGAAGGAATTCTATTTTAGAAATTTTTGCAGACATGTTAGGTGAGGCAAAGGCGAGGTCAATCCTCGACATGGCTCCCCTAGGGTAACATGAAAACATACGTTCCCCTGGGTGACGAGCCCTCCATATATCCACCAACCCAGCCATCTGGGCCCAGGACTTCAAGCCCCCTGCGCCAGCCCTAGGAGCTGAAGCAGTGGATAAACGATCCGTGGTGGCATCCATTACTGCATTAAAGTCTCCAACTATAAGCAACGGATCTGAAGGAAGGGAAGTTATAAGCGATAACAACTCATACAGTAGGCAATCGTTAAATTGAGGAGGGAGATAAACACATACAATAATGTAGGAAAAACCAGCAAGTGATGCATGCAAAAGTGTAAATCTGCCTTCTGGATCGTTGCGAATACTTAACAGCTGAAAGGGTAATGATCTATTTATTAACACAGAGGTGCCCCTGGAGTAGTTAGAGTAGGCAGCGTAGTAAGTATGGGCTAACCAAATTTTTTTAAGAGGGTTCGAGTTGGCAGATTTACTTATGTGAGTTTCTTGGAGACATATAATGTGAGGGTTGTATTTTCTTAAAAATTAGGGTTTTCTTCAGGGGGGAGTTCAACCCTCGCACATTCCAAGAAATAGCTGTGATTTCAGCCGCCATTTTTGGGTCTACCTAGAACATTTAGACTCCCCCTTATAGGGCCAGGTAAGTAAGAGAAAGAGAGAGAAAAATAAGTAAAAGAGAGGTAAGAGAGATTCATCCCAACATAACCCACCCTACATCCCCTATTTTTGGGGAAGTTTGGATCCCTTAACATTAATTCCAGGAGGGTGCACATGTACCCTTATGGCGTTATCAACAGAATTGCAACAGTAAACATAAACTTACAACCTAGTCAGTTATAAACCGACAAATTCCAAAGTAATTGCAATAGGAGGATCTCTTCGTGGTGAGCTCCGTTAGCCCCAAACAGGGAATTATAGTCCAATATCAGGGCCGGAATACCCGGCTCACGAACCTTATTGGTTGAGTACAGTAGATAACCAAGAGTTAGCAACAGATTCAGTTTGGTGTGTCATTTAAGGGTCTTCTAGAAGCCGACCAACGGGTATTCCAAAACGAGTGATAAATGCTCAAACAAGTGATGGGTCTATTTCCGGGAATCCAGCCATTGAGTGGCCTCAGTAGGCAACACAAAAAAGTGAGTCTTTCCATCCACCGCCACCCGCAATTTCGCGGGATACATCATGGCGTATTGGAGGCCTGCCTCACGGAGATGGCGCTTGACTGCAGTAAATTGTTGCCGTTGTCTCCTAACCTCGTTGGAAAAATCAGGGTATAGTGATATGATAGCATTTTCGAATTTTAGTTCCCCTTTGCACCTGGCAGCAAGTAAGGCCGCGTCTCTATCCCTGAAGTTTAAGAACCGGGCTATCAGGGGATGCGGAGGAGCACCCGGTGGCGGTGGTCTAGCAGGGATCTGATGGGCCCTTTCAATCACATAGGCTAGTGAGAAAACATCAGGGCCACATACCTCCTTCAGCCAGCCCTCAAGGAATTTAGTGGCCTCAGGCCCTTCAGCTCTTTCAGGCATACCTATTATCCGGATGTTATTCCTCCGGAGGCGATTTTCCAAATCGTCAGATTTGGCCTCCGATGCCTCGACCCTACGCTGTAGTAGGCCCAGCTGTTCAGGCAAGGGATGGCAGGTATCCTCTAGGTCGCCCAACCATCTCTCAGACTCGTTGGTGGTGCGGTCCCTGACCTTTTGTAAGTCTTGGCGCAGGATGGCGAAATACACCCGCAGCTCGTCAACTTTAGCCAAGGTTGCTGCGTGACAGGCTTGGATAGTAGTTTGAAGTACATTTACAACCCCCGCTAGTGTAAGGTTTGCTGCGTCAGCAGGTTCCTCAGGTGCCTGGCATGTGCGCAGTTGAAGGGGTAGTGGCAGGTATGGGTGTTACAGCATCGCATTGGCTGTTAGCCGTACTCACTGTTGGAGCGTCTGAGGAATCGGCAGGTAGCGGCAGTTTGGCGCGCTGAGCCTTAGGAGAGGAAGGCCTGGGCGGGTCCGCCATTGTGGAAGTCCTCGCTGAGTTGCGTAAGTGCGCTCTGATATCGGAGGTTTCTGCCAGCACCTGCTTCTTTTTACCCATATATGCTAGGTAAGAACCGTTAGAGTTGAGATCGGTGTTCTGATGATTGGATTAGGTAGGATTATGACCGGATATAGCAGGGGATCTAACGGAGCTAGCTCAGACACGTCTGCTCACATCGCCAGTCGGACACGCCCCCCTCGGCTTGCCAACTTTAACTACATCCAAAGAGGCTTACATCCTGATTGTTGCCGCTCAAGAGCTACGCCTAAGTAGTTGAATTATTATGCCTGTGCTGCAGAGGAAAATTATTACTCATCGGATCCTCTCTGCCTAGACGCTCCCGATGACACTGGTATTTGAAGGTAGTATACTGTACTTATAGTGTCCCAAGTTACCGAAGTTTAGGTAACACCAATGTTTGTACAAATTTATTGTTGGTTTTTGTATATTTTTTTCTTTTTCTTTGGAGCTCTACAACCAGTTACAATCTACTACTTACTACGGGTAAAAAAGTAACTTGAGTTACACTTTGGGTAAGAATAAAGGAAGCGAGGGGAGAAAGTATTTACAAACTACTCCAACATTTTCTATTAAAAGTGCAACTGGGAAATTGCTTAGATCTTCAATGGGGGCCCCTTCATATTTTTTATTTTTTGCAACCTCCAGAGGATTCTTAATTACTCATACCATCTTTCTGTCACACTGGTACATATGCATCAGGTCTAATAAAAAAATGTTGTGTATTATTAAGATAGAAATGTACATTGATGTGCCCATGCAAGGTATATTTGCAACAACGTATGAGACCTATAGAGCAACAACCCTATCTAAAACTTTTGCTTCGCATAATCTCTTTAAATGTAAAAGGACTCAATAGTCCTAGAAAGAGAACCCTAACCTTAAAAGAGATTCACAGATTCAAAGCAGAGGTATCCTTTCTTCAGGAAACACACTCTAAGGCCTCTGATAATGATCAACTTAATTCCCACTTATACACTAGAATTTACCAAGCATGAGGACCCCACAAAAAAGCGGGGGTTATGATATTGATTCATAAAGATTGCCCCCTCATAATTACAACACAAATAGCGGACCCGAAGGGACACTTTATATTGCTACAGGGCTCTAACTTTGGTACCCCAATTTCCCTCTTCTTAATGTGTATATCCCAAAATATCAAACAAATTCAAATGGTTAGTGAAACTCTATTTTTGGCTAATAAATACCTCTCACCAATCATGATAATAGGAGGAGATTTCAACCTAGTCTTATTGGAACAACTAGATAGGGAATCCTGGCCCTCCCAAACATCTCAAGTACCATAAAAAGCTAAACAATTCTGAGCACTAATCAGGTCTCATGCACTATTTGACTCATGGTGCATTAACACATTTTACTCATCTCCTCATAAAACTTCAATGAGGTTAGATTATTTTTTTTGTTTCCCAGAACTTTTTGAAATACCCCATAACCATTTCTATACAGGCAATTTCATGGTCAGACAATGCTCCCATTACTTTGAATGTTGCCATTCCCCCTATGATCCAGAAACAAATGCATTGGAGACTGAATGAGACCATCTTAAATGACCTAAACGCTAGGGAAATAATAGAAAAACATCTCAAAGAATATTTCACCCATAATAAAGGATCCATAGAATCAGCTGCTTTAATATGGGAGGTTCATAAAACCATAATTAGAGGCCAGATTATCTCTTTAACTACTATAAAAATACATAATAGAAAACAAGATATATACAACTGAGTAAGCTAGAAACAGCATATCAACATAACCCAAAGCCTGAAATAGCCCAGGTAATTCAAACAATATTTTCCTCATTAAAACAATTAGCCATAAATGATGCTGAAAAAACAAAAAGGAAATACTACCAAATGGGGAATGGGGCCCATATGGTTCTAGCAAACCAAATTAGAAAGCGTCCAGACAATCTCAAATATTAACGATAAACTCTAATACTGGACTATGAAGATTTTCATTCATCCAGGTCATAGTATATCTAGTATAGGTCAATCTAAAAACAACTGGACTTGCTGAGTAATCAATGAAGACGTTTCACTACTCATCCGAGCAGCTTCTTCAGTTCAACTGACTGGTGTGGGAAGTTCTCGGCATATAAACTCTTCCACTAATCCATTTAAAATGGCACATTGTAACTCTTCAAAGAGGTGACATCTGAAGAAACTCACAGAGGTGTTCACAGAGGTGATTCTGTGTAGTTGTGATAGGATTATCCAACTCAGTGGACAATAACATCAAGTTCACAAGGGAAGATGTCCATGAGAACAAACTTGCTTTTTTGGACTGTTTGATATGTATCCAAGAGGGGGGTAACTTGAAGACGGAAGTATACAGGAAACCCACTCATACGGATCAATATCTGTTGTTTGATTCCCACCATCCACTGGAACACAAACTGGGTGTCATTCGAACCCTGCACCACCAGGCGGAATGTGTGGCAACTGATCCAGAGTCCAAAGACAAAGAGCAAAAACATCTCAGAGGAGCTTTGAAAGCGTGTGGCTTCCCAGACTGGGCCTTTGTCAAAACAGCAGCAACCAAGCCCAACAGGAACACCAATAGAAATAACCGCCCGGAGACACATAGTAGGCAAAACATAGTGTAACGATCTGTTACCTGGGATCCCGGAGGAGGACAGCTGGTACTATGCAGACAGATGGCAACTGGATCTCCTCTACGGCTCCGGTCTTCACCGACGCCCTTTTGGGGCCCCGGACTTTCTGCGGCGGAGTCAGCAAAGGAGCCAAGCGTGTTAGCCAAAAGCGAAGTATCCAGGGATCAGGCAAAGGCGTAGTCAATTACAGGCAGTGGTCGGTTTCAGGAAGCAGAGAAGCGAAGTACCAAGGGATAAGGCAAAAGCATTGTCAAGTTCAAGCAGTGGTCGGTCCAGGCAGCGAAGGTACAAGGTTGAATAAACAGGCCAAGGGTCGAATAAACAGGAAAGCAGGCAAACGGGGCTTGAGCAGGAACTGTGGAAACAGAAGCCAGCTTGGGCAATATGAGGAGGAAGGTATTTAAGGGGACAGGAACCAATCAGGAGCAGGCTGAGGAAGACAGACAGATCAGGGACCAATAGGAAGCCAGGCGCTCAATTTAGAGGTCATAGCTCCTCAGTGTTTTGGTGGGAGCATCCATTTTGGTGTGCACCAGTGTTTATGCGCCGGCGCCTAAGTTGACGCGCTCCAGCGTTTATGTGCTGGCGCGCTGCTGGTGTTACAGTACCCCCCCCTTCAGGAGACCCCTCCGGGGGCTCCCAGGGCTTGTCTGGAAACCTCCTATGGAAGGTCCTCAATAATCTGGGGGCATGGGTATTGGCAGCACTCACCCACGATCTCTCCTCAGGACCAAAGCCTCTCCAGTGGACCAGGTACTGGACTCCTCTTCTGGACCTACGAGAGTCAATAATATCTTGTACCTCAAATTCCTGATGGCCATTCACGAAAACAGGAGGAGGAGGTGATTCCAGAGAAGAAAATGCATTCTGGACAACAGGTTTGAGCAATGAAACGTGGAAAGAGCTGGAAATGTTCATGTTGGGAGGAAGGTCCAACCTCAGACACCGGATTAATGATTTCCTTTACTTTAAAAGGACCGATGAAGCGGGGACCCAGCTTAGGACAGGACTGCTTGAGCTTGATATTCCTAGAAGAGAGCCAGACAGAGTCCCCTACCTTGAACCCGGGAGCAGGGCGACAATGTTTATCGGCAGCCACCTTCTGGCGCGAAGAAGCCTTGGCAAGGGCGGAATGAGCATCTGTCCAGATCTTCTGAAAGTTCCGAAACAAGGAGTCAGCTGCAGGAACGTCCACTTTGACAGCAGTTGGAGGAAGAGCTGAGGGAGAGAGACCATAGACACAGAAAAAGGGAGAGCAGTTCAAAGAGCTATGTTTGAGATTATTATGTGCAAACAGCCCAAGGAAGAAGATCAGACCAGTTATCCTGATTTTGTGAGATGAAACATCGGAGAAACTGCTCCAAAGATTGGTTCGTCCTTTCAGTCTGCCCATTACTCTGAGGATGGTAAGCCGTGGAAAAGTTCAGATGAATGTTCAGAAGTTTACAAAAAGCCCTCCAGAATCTTGAAACAAACTGAACGCCACGATCAGAGACAATGGAGGAAGGAATGCCATGCAGACGAAAAACCTCTTTGAAAAAAGCTGAGCGAGAGTGGAGGCTGTGGGCAACTTCTTGAGGGGAACAAAGTGCGCCATCTTCGAGAATCTATCCACGACGACCCAAATGGTAGTCATCCCCGAAGATTTGGGTAAATCCACCACAAAGTCCATTGCAATGTCCACCCAGGGTTGGGAGGGAGTGGGTAAAGGTTGAAGAAGGCCACAAGGAAGGGAACGAGGAGTCTTCTGTTGAGCACAGGTGACACAGGAAGACACAAACAAAGAGACATCTTGTTTCAAGGAGGGCCACCAAAAGTACCTGGATAACAAATCAATGGTCTTGTTGACACCAGGATGCCCAGCCAACTTGGAGGAATGAGCCCAGGATAGGACTTGAGGGACAGAGTAGGCAGGCACAAAAGTCTTCCCAGGAGGACATTCTGGAGGAGAGACAGAAACAGGAGCCACAATGAATTCAGGAGGGATAATTGGAGTAGGAGAGAAAACAGGGGCTTCATCCGACGAAAATGATCTGGACAGGGCATCAGCCTTGGAGTTTTTTGAACCAGGGCGAAAAGAAATTATGAAATTAAATCTGGAGAAAAAGAGAGCCCAACGTGCTTGGCGGGGATTCAGTCTCTTGGCAGAAGAGATGTATTCAAGATTTTTATGATCTGTAAGAATGGTGATAGGTTCAGCCGAACCCTCCAGTAAATGACACCATTCCTCTAGGGCCAATTTAACTGCCAAAAGTTCTCTGTTGCCCACGTCATAGTTTCTCTCAGCAGAGGAAAATTTCCGTGAAAAGAAGGCACAGGGATGTAACGGGCCATGAAAGTCAGACCGTTGTGAGAGGATGGCCCCAACTCCGGAATCAGAAGCATCCACCTCCAAAACAAAAGGACGAGAAACATCTGGATGAATCAAAACAGGAGCAAAAGAAAAGGCTTGTTTCAGGTCATCAAAAGCTCTCTGTGCTTCAGGGGTCCAGACAAACCTTGTACCCTTCCTAGTAGGCGCAGTGATGGGAAGGACGATGCCGGAAAAATTTCTAATGAACTTCCTATAGAAGTTGGCGAAGCCCAGGAACTGTTGGACTGCTTTCAGATTAGAAGGAGGGACCCATTTGTGGACCGCAGAGACTTTTGCTGGATCCATCTCAAAACCAGAGGCAGAAATGATGTAACCAAGAAAGGAAATCTTGGGCTGATGAAATTCGCATTTGTCAATCTTGGCAAACAAATTATTCTCTCGGAGGTGTTGAAGGACCTGTCTCAGATGAGAAACATGAAGAGATTCACAAGGGGAGAAAATCAAAATGTCATCCAGATAGATGACAACAAAGGAGTAGAGGAGGTCTCGGAAAATATCGTTCATGAAGTCTTGAAAGACAGCGGGGGCGTTGCAGAGGCCGAAAGGCATGACCAGGTACTCATAATGGCCGTCTCATGTGTTGAAGGCTGTCTTCCACTCATCTCCTTGCCTTATACGGATAAGATTGTAGGCTCCCCTGAGGTCTAACTTAGAAAAAATTTTGGCGCCCTTGAGCTTATCAAAAAGTTCAGGAATGAGAGGGAGAGGATATCTGTTTTTGATAGTTATCTTGTTGAGACCACGATAATCAATGCATGGCCGAAGACCCCCATCCTTCTTCTGAACGAAGAAAAATCCGGCACCAGCAGCTGAATTAGACTTCCTGATGAACCCCCTAGATAAATTGTCCTGGATGTAGTCCTTCATAGCCTGAGTTTCAGGTATGGATAAAGGGTAAGTTCTTCCCCTAGGAGGGACGGTTCCAGGGATCAGGTCAATGGGACAGTCATTGGGTCTATGGGGGGGAAGGACTTCAGCGCTTTTCTTCTCAAAGACATCAGAAAAGTCTCTATAACAGGCAGGAAGAGACTCGAGGGTGGATAAGGAACAAACGGAGACTGGAGAAGAAGTAGAAGAGAGCAAACAATTGGAAGAACAGCAGGAATTCCAAGCAGACAGTTCTCCAGCAGACCAGTCAATAGCAGGGTTATGCAGTTGCAGCCAAGGCAACCCTAGGATGACCGGAGTGGAAGGGCAGGAGATGGCCAAAAACAAAATCTTCTCTTTATGGAAAGAACCAACTTGCAAGTGCAGAGGGGAAGTGGAGTGAGTAATCAGTCCAGGAGAGACGGGATGTCCATCAATTGCTTGAGCCGCCAGAGGCACTTGAAGAGGAACAAGGGGCAAGGAAGAGGCTCGGGCAAAAGAGAGGTCAATGAAGTTCCCAGCAGCACCGGAGTCGATGAAAGCCTGGCAAGGAATGGTTTTGGAGGAGTGCTTAATAAGACAGGGAACCAATAGGTGAGAGTAGTTTCTTGGTGGAGAAGAAGCGGCAGTGCCCAGGACGGTCTCCACCGGCCGACCTAGGCTTTGGAGTTTCCCTGCGGCCGAGGTAGAGACTTGTTAGGACAAGTTTTGACAAAATGACCCTTCAGGCCACAGTAAAGGCACAGACCTGCCGTACGACGACGAGACCTCTCCTCAGGGGTAAGTCTAGTAGCCCCCAGCTGCATGTGTTCCTCCGGCACAGGAAGAGAATTAGCTGGAGAAGGAATGTTGGAGTTGAGGAGCAGTCTGTGAGCATATGATTTGGCCGAAAGCCTCTCCTTCAGTCGAACATCAATTCGGATGACCAAAGAGACCAGGTCTTCAAACTGCGGAGGAAGATCTCGGGCAGCCAACTCGTCTTTTAGGGACTCATTGAGACCGTTCCAAAAAGCTGCCACAAGGGCCTCATTATTCCAGGATACCTCCGCGGCAATGGTACGGAAATCGATGGCGTACTCGGCTGCAGAGAGTGACCCCTGGGAGATCTTTAAGAGACGAGTCGAGGCATTCGCCTTCCTGCCAGGAGCATTAAAAATCTCACGGAAAGTGGATAGGAAGGCCGTGGAGTTGTGAACCAGAGGATCGTCCCGTTCCCAGAGAGGGGAAGCCCAGGCCAGGGCCTTTCCCTAAAGCAAAGTCAAGACATAGGCCACTTTGGACTTTTCATTAGGAAACTGTGAAAGCTCGAAGTGGATCTTGCACTGGTTCAAAAAACCTCGACAGGTCTCGGGGTCCCCGGAGTAACGAAGGGGTACAGAAATCTTGGGTCTCCAGCAAAAACTCTCCCTACTGGGTAAATGAGCCGAGACCAGAACTCGAGCAGGCGGTGCCACAGAAACAGGAGGCAATGGGGTCTGGGAGGCCTGCAGGACATCTAGGCGACTGGACAGATGTTGAATACTCTGAGCGAGATGCAACTGCTGGGTCTCAGAATCCTCAAGATGCTTCATGAGAGCCTCCAAAACAGTCTCCAGAGAGGAAGGTCGACCAGCGGCTTGGGAGGGATCCATTTTAAATGGCCCAAGCTAACTGTAACGATCTGTTACCTGGGATCCCGGAGGAGGACAGCTGGTCCTATGCAGACAGATGGCAACTGGATCTCCTCTACGGCTCCGGTCTTCACCGACGACCTTTTGGGGCCCCGGACTTTCTGCGGCGGAGTCAGCAAAGGAGCCAAGCGTGTTAGCCAAAAGCGAAGTATCCAGGGATCAGGCAAAGGCGTAGTCAATTACAGGCAGTGGTCGGTTTCAGGAAGCAGAGAAGCGAAGTACCAAGGGATAAGGCAAAAGCATCGTCAAGTTCAAGCAGTGGTCGGTCCAGGCAGCGAAGGTACAAGGTTGAATAAACAGGCCAAGGGTCGAATAAACAGGAAAGCAGGCAAACGGGGCTTGAGCAGGAACTGTGGAAACAGAAGCCAGCTTGGGCAATGTGAGGAGGAAGAGGAAGGTATTTAAGGGGACAGGAACCAATCAGGAGCAGGCTGAGGAAGACAGACAGATCAGGGACCAATAGGAAGCCAGGCGCCCAATTTAGAGGTCATAGCTCCTCAGTGTTTTGGTGGGAGCATCCATTTTGGTGTGCACCAGTGTTTATGCGCCGGCGCCTAAGTTGACTCGCTCCAGCGTTTATGTGCTGGCGCGCTGCTGGTGTTACACATAGTCATCCCATATGTAGCTGGAGGGTCAGAGAAACTCAGGAGGATTTTCAACAAACACCATGTTTTTCAAACCTAGCAACACACTGAGACAAAAACTGGTACACCCAAAGGATCAAACACCAAAAGAAAAACAAAGCAATGTGGTATACGGAGTCCAGTGTAGCGAGGAGTGCACAGATCTATATATCGGGGAGACAAAACAACTGCTCTCCAAGCAAATGGCTCAGCACAGGAGGGAGAACTCTACAGGGCAAAACTCAGCTGTCTTTCTATACTTAAAAGACAAGGGACACTCCTTTGAAGACAGCAAGGTCCAAATCTTGGATAAAGAAGACCGCTGGTTTGAACGAGGCGTGAAAGAGGCGATTCATGTCAAGGTGGAGAGACCATCTCTGAACAGAGGTGGGGGCCTTCGACACCACCTGTCTGCTACATACAATGCTGTTCTAACATCTGTACCCCGGCGGATTCAGAACACTTCACACATCCATTCATGCAACTCTCACAAGTAACACCTGTATCTAGTTGGATAATCCTATCACAACTACACAGAATCAACACCTCTGTGAGTTTCTTCAGATGTCACCTCTTTGAAGAGTGTGCCATTGTAAATGGATTAGTGGAAGAGTTTATATGCCGAGAACTTCCCACACCAGTCAGTTGAACTGAAGAAGCTGCTCGGATGAGTAGTGAAATGTCTTCATTGATTACTCAGCAAGTCCAGTTGTTTTTAGATTGACCTATACTAGATCTAATACTGGAGAATCCCTTCATAATCCTTCCCAAATCTCACAGGCATTCCACTCCTATTATACCACATACAACTTATTCCCTAAAAGCACACACACAAATAATGCCAAACCACTGCAAATAGCCAAATTCTTAGATGAATGCCACCCCCCAGAGGAGGAACTAGAAGAACTAAATAAAGTGGTTACCAATGATGAGGTACTAGGGGGTAGATTTATCAAAGAGTGAAGTTAGAGATCTCTACAGTCTACAGAGTGAAATACCACCTCTCTCCATTCATTTCTATGGGATTTTTAAAGGCGTATTTATCAAAGGGTAATAGGGAAAGTTCACTATTTGATAAATACACCTTTAAAAATCCATAGCAATGAATGGAGAGAGGCGGTAGTTCACTCTGCGGAGTGTGGAGATCTCTAACTTCACTCTTTGATAAATCTACCCCTTAATGTTCTGAAATCCATTCTCTCCAAGACCAGACGGTTTATCCAATACATATTATAAGACATTTCAGGCAATCCTGTCCCAAATTCTAACAGACCTGTTTAACATCTTTCTTCACGGGAAGGAAAACATACCGGATTCCATGTTAACCTCTTACATAACTGCGCTGCCTAAAGACAGTAAGGATCCATCATGATGCGGAAACTATAGGCCGATAGCACTTCTCAATAGTGATATAAAAATCTTCACTAAATTGTTAGCACAACAATTAACCCCACTATTAGCTATATTGATCAACCCAAACCAGGTAGGCTTTGTGAAGGGTAGGCAAGCAGGGGACAACACTCGCAGGGCAATAGACCTCATGGACATTATTCAGTCTCAAGGCATTCCATCTGTAGTATTGAGCCTAGATGCAGAGAAAGCCTTTGACAGGCTAGAATGGGCGTATATGACTCAATGACTTCAACGCATGGGATTCCAAGGCCCCTTCCTTCAAGCCATCAAATTACTATATACAAAACCCTCTGTCTACTTGAAATTAAATGGTGACGACGGAACTCCAATCCACATCAGAAATAGTATGAGGCAGGGGTGCCCTCTCTCCCCCTTATTGTACTCGCTCAGTATAGAGCCCTTAGCAGCTAGAAAAAGGAATGTCAGTGGAAAGCAAGGAGTACAAAAACTTAATAGCATTACTTGGAGTAAATGTCTCCTGTACCTTGGTTTCAACTTGTGGGCTAAATCCTCCCCCGCCACCACTTCACTTTGTCTTTATTTTCTTTCCACTATCACATTTTTTTTTTTCAAAAATGGGCATTGGTTTGGGCAGTCTCTCTTAAAGGCAGCATAAGCAGGGGAGGATTTAGCCCAAAAGTTGAAACCAAGGCATAGGAGACATTTACTCCAAGTAATGCTATTACGCAAAGAGGTAAAAGACCTAGACTATAACTAGAGGTAAACAAGTTAGGTTCCACCGTGTGGGGTTTACCTTGATGGGTATGGTGGCTTATCAATTTTATCAATTGTGATCATAACTTTGTAACAAAAAAACCCTGTTTTAAAATACAGTACATGCACTTGCATATATAACGAATTACTTAGACAGGGCATCAGGGAATATGCATTGATTGACTGGCCGGATCAGTAGCACTTCCATTGTACCTAAAAATATGAAAATGTAGCCTTAGGAGTGCACCCACAACCCCCTTTTTTGTATTTGTAATATAGCCAGAAGCTATGGCTGAAGCTTCATGTGGTTTGTTGCACCCTCATACCCACCCCTTTAAACTTATGGTGGTCCTATGATTTTAAAAAATGGGTCTTGGTTTGTGCAATCACTCTCTCTTAAAGGAAAACTATACCCCCCAAACAATGTAGGTCTCTATTAAAAGATACTGAGTAAAACAGCTCATGTGTAAAACCCTGCTTCATGTAAATGAACCATTATCATAATAATATACTTTTTTAGTAGTATGTGCCATTGGGTAATCATAAATAGAAAATTGCCATTTTAAAAAGTAAGGGCCGCCCCCTGAGATCGTAAGATTCACTGTGCACACATACAAACCACATGTAAGGTCACATGAGCCAATTAACAGACAGAGTTCTACCTTTTGCTTCCACACTTCTTCCTGTTACAGTTAGTGTTGTAGTATTTCTGGTCAGGTGATCGCTGAGGCAGCACAGATAGAGTCACAAAATGGTGGCTCAAGGCAAGAGATGTAAAAGGGCAATATTTATGTAAATATATATTCCAGTTTGGTAAGATTCTTTAATATGTCATTCAATTTGATATAAACTGAATAATCTGTTGCTCAAGTATTCATTTTGGGGGTATAGTTTTCCTTTAAAAGCCGCAAAAGCTAATGGCGGGGGAGGTTCTAACCCTGTTTGATACCAAAGCTCATGAGACACTTATTACATTTGCTGCACTTGCCACTAGGTAACATTTTTGCACAAACATACACATATTACATCTATTACACTCCTCATTTAGCTTTCCCTTTCATTTCTTGTTCACATCTATACACAAGCCTACACTCACATCCACGCCACTATACATATCACTTCACTTTGCCTTCATTTTATTTCCACTATCACATTTTTTTCAAAAATGGGCGTTGGCTTGGGCAGTCTCTCTTAAAAAAGTCACATAAGCAGGTGGCGGGAAGATTTAGCCCAGAAGTTGAAACCAAGGCACAGGAGACATTTACTCCAAGTAATGCTATTAAGCAGAGAGTTGAAAGACCTTTTATACTATGACTAGAGGTAAACAAGTTAGGGACCACTGTGTGGGGTTTACCTTGATGTGCTATGGTGGCTTATCAATTTTATAACAAAAAACCCTGTTTTAAAATACATGCAATTACATATTTAACAAATTACTTAGACAGAGCATCATCGAATGTGCATTGATTGACTGACTGGATCAGTAGCACTTCTATTGTACCTAAAAATATTAAAATTTAGCCTTGGGTGTGCACCCACAACCCCCCATGTTTTGCTTAGGATAATTCCAATTTTGTGAACAAATGGAATGTGGTCCTCAATGCTAAATACAAAAAAGGGGGGGGTTGTTGGTGCACACCTAAGGCAAATTTCAAAATATTTAGAGCCCCGTCTAAGTAATTCAAGTAAATATGCAAGTTCATGTAAATGTAAAAAACAGGGTTATTTTTTGTTACAAAGTTATTATCATAAAATTGATAAGCCACCATACCACGTCAAGGTAAACCCCACAAGGTGGTCCCTAACTTGTTCAGCTCTTATCATGGTATAAAAGGTATTTTACCTCTTTGAGTAATAGCATAACTTTGCATCAACATCTCCTGTGCCTTGGTTTCAAACTGTGAGCTAAATCCTCCCCCGCCGACTGCTGATACGGCTTGTAAGAGGGAGACTGCCCAAATCAACGTCAGTTTTTAAAAAATGTGGTAGTGAGGTCTAATAGAAAACAAAGTAGAATGACATGTGCAGTTACAGTGTATGGTGGTGAATGGGGAATGTGAGGAAAAATATAGTGTGGAGTGTAATATGTGCATGTTAGTGCAGGAGTGTATTAGGTGAAATTAACAGCAAATATAATGTGTGTCTTGTGTGCTAAGTTAAACATTGCTGTGTATAGTTGCACAATAGTGTGTGTGTGTGTTGTGGAATGAATATAGGTGTATGTATGGTGTGGAAGTATGTGAAAAGGAAAAATAAATGAGGAATGTGATGTGTGTAATGTGTGTGTCTGTGCAGGAGTGTCTCATGGGACATTGTTTTTTTCACAGCCAGATCCTCCCACTAGGGATGTAGCGAACGTCGGAAAAAAAGTTCGCGAACATATTCGCGAACTTGCGCAAAAATGCGAGCGGTTCGCGAACGGTTCGCGAACCCCATAGACTTCAATGGGAAGGCGAACTTTAACATCTAAAAAAGACATTTCTGGCCAGAAAAATGATTTTAAAGTTGTTTAAAGGGTGCAACGACCTGGACAGTGGCATGCCAGAGGGGGATCAAGGGCAAAAATGTATCTGAAAAATCTGCCTGTGTGTGCTTGGAAGAGATAGTGTAGGGGGAGAGCTGTTAGTGATTTCAGGGACAGATGATAGTAAGTTTGCTGGCTAGTAATCTGCTTGATACTGCTCTGTATTGGAACAAAAAAATAAATAAAAGCAGTCCTTACAAGGACTACTGTTATTGCAGCAGTCAGCAGATGAGATCAGAAGCAGGACAGCTGCCCACTGCAGCTACATACAGAGCACTGCAGTAGAAGGTAGATTACTAGCCAGCAAAGCTACCTAAGCTTAAATGTCCCTCAAACCCCTGCAGACTTCTGTCCCTCCAATAACAGAGCAGTATCAACACGATTACTAGCCAGCAAACTTTCAACTGTCCCTGAAATCACTAACAGGCAGCAGCTCTCTCCCTACACTATCTCTTCAGCACACACAGGCAGAGTGAAAAAAACGCTGCAGGGCTTCGGTTTTTATAGGGAAGGGGAGTGGTCCAGGGGAGAGCTTCCTGATTGGCTGCCATGTACCTGCTGGTCTGGGGTGAGAGGGCAAAAAAAAGCGCCAACAATGGCGAACCCAAAATGGCGAACGTCGCGCGACGTTCGCGAACTTCCGGCGAGCGCGAACACCCGATGTTCGCGCGAACAAGTTCGCCGGCGAACAGTTCGCGCCATCTCTACCTCCCACGCCGCTAGCATTTGTGGCTTTTAAGTGAGAGTGATTTCACAAACCAAGGCACATTTTTAAAAAGACAATAGGACCACCAAAAGTCTAAAGGGGTGGGTATGAGGGTGCAACAAACCGCATGAAGCTTAATCATTGCTTCCGGCAGATACAAATACAAAAAAGGGGGGGGTGTGGGTGCACACCTAAGGCAAATTTCAAAATATTTAGAGCCCTGTCTAAGTAATTCCAGTAAATATGCAAGTGCATGTAAATGTAAAAAACAGGGTTATTTTTTGTTACAAAGTTATTATCATAAAATTGATAAGCCACCATACCATGTCAAGGTAAACCCCACATGGTGGTCCCTAACTTGTTCAGCACTTATCATGGTATAAAAGGTATTTTACCTCTTTGGGTAATAGCATTACTTTGCATCAACATCTCCTGTGCCTTGGTTTCAAACTGTGAGCTAAATCCTCCCCCGCCGACTGCTGATGCGGCTTTTAAGAGGGAGACTACCCAAATCAACGCCAGTTTTTAAAAAATGTGGTAGTGAGGTGTAATAGAAAACAAAGTAGAATGACATGTGCAGTTACAGTGTATGGTGGTGAATGGGGAATGTGAGGAAAAATATAGTGTGGAGCAGGCCCGGACTGGCAATCTGTGGGTTCGGGCAAATGCCCGATGGGCCGCTTGCTTTAAAATATAAATGGGCTGCTTGCCTAAAAATGCAAATGAGGTCTGTATTTAATATGTAAATGAGCCAATCACTTTAGAAATGTAAATGAGCTGTTGCATGAGGCAGCCTAGTCACTTCAAGTATGATACACATGGTGATTAAAGGGTGAATGGTCTAACTGGGGGCACACAAAGGAAAATGTAGAATATACTGTAAGTATAGGGCCACTAATCCATCTGATAGAATAGTTGTGATAGAAACTAGGGTGAGAGATTTGTTGCAAGGGTTAGTTCCAGCCCATAGGGTGTATAATATTGCTGGGGATTTTATGGTAATGGGCACTTAAAATATCTATTAATAAACACTAAGTAGGTTATTTACTAAGCTCCAAATACCTGAAATCTGAAAAATTTGTGATTTTTTTTTTTTATAAAATCTGACTTTTAAAAAAAAATCGCAAAATTTTTGGAATTTATTAAACCCCGAGGGTTGAAAAGCCTGAATATAAAAACACGGCATCTCAAACCTGTCGAGGTTGCATAAAAGTAAATGGGAACAGTCCCATTTATTTTTGGTTTTATCGGGGGTTTCGGGCAATTTCACTATGTTTTCGGAGCTTTCGGGTGAAAAATTCGGAGATTTCGGGGGAAAATCCACGAAAAAATCGTGAAAAACGGAGCTTTTCCCGCAAAGCAAATTTTCTTGAAAATTTAATAATAAATCAGCGTTAAAAACCCGAGCGGGTTAGATCGGAGTTTGTAGCAACCGATATTGAGATAAATTCGGACCTTGATAAATAACCCCTAGGTCTAGTTAATCTTGAGGTTGGAAATATATATCATGCTTTGCATGCGTGTGAATAGATGGGCTGCTTTTATACTTTTGCCAGGGCTGCTTTTTCCTCCCAGTCCGGCCCTGGTGTGGAGTGTAATATGTGCATGTTAGTGCAGGAGTGTATTAGGTGAAATTAACAGCAAATATAATGTGTGTCTTGTGTGCTAAGTTAAACATTGCTGTGTATAGTTGCACAATAGTGTGTGTGTGTTGTGGAATGAATATAGGTGTATCTATAGTGTGGAAGTATGTGAAAAGGAAAACTAAATGAGGAATGTGATGTGTGTAATGTGTGTGTCTGTGCAGGAGTGTCTCATGGGACATTGTTTTTTTCACAGCCAGATCCTCCCACGCCACTAGCATTTGCACCTTTTAAGAGAGAGTGATTGCACAAACCAAGGCACATTTTTAAAAAGACAATAGGACCACCAAAAGTCTAAAGAGGTGGGTATGAGGGTGCAACAAACCACATGAAGCTTAGCCATTGCTTCCGGCCATGGAAACAAGGACATGTCAACCAGGAAAGACAAGGATTGGGGGGAAAAACACAGCAGAAACAAGATACAAATTGCGAGATGTCCGCCCCAAGAGGGGGAAGCAACATAAATATAATTAACCTGTCTTCTTTTCCCCTTTCAGCATACCATCAAAGGGTTTTAAGTAAGAGGCTGTCCAGACCGTTATTTTGGCCCCCCTCATTGGAGGGAACAGTTTCAAAGTGACAATGAGGCTCTTGTAGAAACTGTTCCAAGGTTATGTGTAACATCTGCCAAGTTGATTCTTATCAATATCCTGTATTGTTTTTGTATTCTGTGCCTAGGAGAATCATCCTTAAAGCACATCTGCAGTTACTCCCTTACTTTTCTCATAACAACCTAATACCAATTATCCCACTCTGATGTCTATCGCTCATTACTCTCTAAAACTCCCATTTACTCCTTTTACCTCCTTTCTCATGAATATTTGTTTATCAGAGGGTATATAATGTCTGGTCAATCCTTTGTTCTCAGTTCTGTCTCACTTGAGTACAGGACCCACGTAGCTAGTGTATGTTTATTATATAGATAATAAACTTGGTTAACCCTTTGTACCTCAAGTGATCTCTGGTCTTTGGATTTTTCCCCAACAAATGGTGGAGTTAATGCGGGCCTTTCTCCTCTGGTTCAACATGGACAGGGTGCTGCTGTGCAAGCAGCCTGACCCAAGGAGACATTCGAGATATCTGTGTTTGTCTTGACCATGTGTCCTGTATGAATGTGCATATGACTGGGAACTAATTGTTTAGTGAAATAATTCCAGCTCTTTCATGCTTTTGCTGCTTATAAGACTTGTACTAACCCACCTCGTGAGAAACCAGTGGTACCCCCGATACAAACGCACCCAATATTCTGCGGGCTTGAGGGAAGAGGGCAATGAACTCTAAGCACTAAGGCGTTAGCCAATAGGAGAGTAAGTCTCCGTTAGGAGCATCTCAGTGCACTAAGGCGTTAGCCAGTAGCAGAGTAAGCCTCCGTTAGGAGCATCTCAGTTCACTAAAAGGCGTTAAGCCAGTAGGAGAGTAAGTCTCCATTAGGAGCATCTCGCCCTAGAAGGGAGGAAACTTGTGAACAGGGATTGGGCACCCCTGCGCATTCACCAGGAGGATCATAGCAAATGTGAACAGAGGTCAGTTACCTCACCAGTAAGGGTGATCGTGGATAGATGTGGCAAAGATGTAGTGTCCTCCTTGCATAAGTTGAGTGGACTTACAAGGAGTAAGTCCTTTGCTATACCTCCCAATGGTACATGGCATCATGAGACAATAGTACAATAGACAGTACACCAGTGATGTATTAGAAGCTCTAGCCCTACAAAACCTGCATTTAATGAATATAAACACTGTAATAAATGTTGTAAATCAGCAATCCAGAAGGCTAAGAAAAGAAATGAAGAGTTAATTGAGGTGGAGGTGAAAACTAACCCTAAAAAGTTTTTTAAATATATTAATAGTAAAAAGATGCAGGTTGAGAGTGTTGCTCCATTAAATAATGGCACCAGTATGGTTGTAACAGATGCAGAAAAGGCAAATGTGTTAAATCAGTTCTTTTCTTCAGTGTATACAATAGAGGAGTCTGGGTTCACAAGCTCACTTTATAACTGCACGAATGGCTCAGCTCAATCTAGTCAGTGGCTGACTCAGGATATGATTCAAAAAGCTTTAATACAAATTAATGTAAACAAGGCTCCAGGGCCTGATGGGTTCTAAGAGAGCTTAGTTCAGTTTTAGACCAGCCCTTATTTCTGATTTTCTCAGATTCACTGTCATCTGGTATGGTGCCTATGGATTGGAGAAAAGCTGATGTTATTCCAATATTTAAAAAGGGTCTCCGCCTGGCAATTATAGGCCAGTAAACTTGACATCTGTGGTGGGCAAATTATTTGAAGGCTTGTTAAGGGATCACATTCAAAATTTTGTCCTAATGAATGGCATTATGAGCAACAATCAGCATGGCTTTATGAAGGATAGGTCATGTCAGACGAATTTGATTGCATTTTATGATGTGGTAAGTAAGATTCTGGACAGTGGGGGGAGGGGGGCAGTAGATGTGATCTATTTGGATTTTGCCAAAGCATTTGACACTGTGCCCCACAAATGACTGCTTTCTAAACTAAGGTCTGTTGGGCTTAATGAAGTCGTTTGCACGTGGATAGGAAACTGGCTACAGGATCAGGTACAGA
The DNA here is from genome assembly GCA_038501925.1 of Xenopus petersii. NCBI lineage: Eukaryota > Metazoa > Chordata > Amphibia > Anura > Pipidae > Xenopus > Xenopus petersii. The sequence continues at coordinate 108,387,757 of CM076680.1, read as the reverse complement.
GGGTGATGTTAATGGGACATTCTCTACTTGGAGTAAGGTTCTTAGTGGGGTCCCCCAGGGCTCATTATTGGGTCATTAATAACTTAGGGGATGGTGTTGTAAGTAATGTATCAGTGTTTGCAGATGACACAAAATTATCCAGCCCAATTAATTCCATCCAGGATGTGGCATCCTTGCAACATAGTTACATAGTTACATAGTTAAATTGGGTTGAAAAAAAGACAAAGTCCATCAAGTTCAACCCCTCCAAATGAAAACCCAGCATCCATACACATACCCCTCCCTACTTTTAATTAAATTCTATCTACCCATACCTTTACTAACTATAGAGCTTAGTATCATAATAGCCTTTGATATTATGTCTGTCCAAAAAATCATCCAAGCCATTCTTAAAGGCATTAACTAAATCAGCCATCATAACATCACCCGGCAGTGCATTCCACAACCTCACTGTCCTGACTGTGAAGAAACCCCTACGTTGCTTCAAATGAAAGTTCTTTTCTTCTAGTCTAAAGAGGTGGCCTCTGGTACGGTGATCTACTTTATGGGTAAAAAGGTCCCCTGCTATTTGTCTAAAATGTCCTCTAATGTACTTGTAAAGTGTAATCATGTCCCCTCGCAAGCGCCTTTTTTCCAGAGAAAACAACCCCAACCTTGACAGTCTACCAACATAATTTAAGTCTTCCGTCCCTCTAACCAATTTAGTTGCATGTCTCTGCACTCTCTCCAGCTCATTTATATCCCTCTTAAGGACTGGAGTCCAAAACTGCACTGCATACTCCAGATGAGGCCTTAACAGGGACCTATAAAGAGGCATAATTATGTTTTCATCTCTTGAGTTAATGCCCTTTTTTATGCATGACAGAACTTTATTTGCTTTAGTAGCCACAGAATGACACTGCCCAGAATTAGACAACGTGTTATCTACAAAGACCCCTAGATCCTTCTCATTTAAGGAAACTCCCAACACACTGCCATTTAGTGTATAACTTGCATTTATATTATTTTTGCCAAAGTGCATAACCTTGCATTTATCAACATTGAACCTCATTTTCCAGTTTGCTGCCCAGTTTTCCAATTTAGACAAATCACTCTGCAAAGTGGCAACATCCTGCATGGGACCTTTAGTTCTGCACAATTTAGTATCATCTGCAAAAATAGAAACAGTACTTTCAATGCCCACCTCCAGGTCATTAATAAACAAGTCGAAAAGCAAGGGACCTAGTACAGAGCCCTGCGGTACTCCACTAACAACACTGGTCCAATTAGAAAATGTTCCATTTACCATCACTCTTTGTAGTCTATCTTTTAGCCAGTTCTCTATCCAGGTACAAATACTATGTTCCAGGCCAACATTCCTAAATTTAAGCAGTAACCTTTTGTGTGGCACTGTATCAAATGCTTTAGCAAAGTCTAAGTAAATCACATCCACTGCCATCCCAGACTCGAGGTCTCTACTTACCTTCTCATAAAAAGAAATTAAGTTAGTCTGGCAAGATCTATTATGCATAAAACCATGCTGGCACAAACTCATAGTATTATGATTTGCTATGAAGTCCACTATCTTATCCTTTATTAACCCTTCCAAAAGCTTTCCTATCATTGATGTCAGACTAACTGGCCTATAGTTTTGAGGCTGAGAACGGGATTTGGCAATCACAGAGCTAAGCTCGCTAATTACCCAGGGATGAATACCATCTGGCCCCGGACCTTTGTTAATCTTAACATGTTCTAGTCTCTTTTGAATTTCACCATGTGTGAACCATGCATCATTAATTGTATTACTAGAATTGGTACTGTTAAGAAGGAAACCTTCACTTACTGGTTCCTCATTTGTGTAGACAGATGAAAAATATGAGTTCAGAATATGCGCTTTTATTTTGTTTTCATCAACCAGCTGACCCCCCTCTGATAGTAAGGGTCCCACCCCTTCCTGCTTCATTTTTTTACTATTAACATATTTAAAAAATAATTTTGGATTTTTTTTACTGCTTGCTGCAATATCCTTTTCTATATCAATTTTAGCTTGCCTTATAGCTTATTTGCATGATTTATTGGCCTTCTTGTACCTTATAAATGTTTCGGCTGTACCAGCTAACTTGAAAGCCTTAAAAGCACGTATTTTCTTACCCACCTCAACACCAACGCTTCTATTGAACCAAAAAGGTTTTGCTTTGCAACGACATTCCTTGCTTACAAGTGGAATATACAGGCACGTTTCAGGGGCTGCTGCCGCCTGAGGCAGCAGCCCCAATGCCGCCCCTCCTCCTGATCCGCTCTTCTAACTGACAGCGTCGGAGCGGGTGGAGGAGGGGCCGCATCGCTAGAGCAGTGAGCGCTATTGCGCTCGCTGCCCTAGAAGAGCCGAATTTCCATTTTAAAAAACGGAAATTCGGCTCTTAAAGTTACCAGAGGCGGCTTTTTGCCGCCCCTGGTAACTGGCCGCTCCGTGCCACCTGAGGCAAGATTCTCACCTTGCCTCATGGCCGGAGCGGCCCTGGGAATATACTGACAAGTATATTTATCAAGCAGCATTTTAAAGACTTCCCATTTTTGTTCTGTGTTTAACCCTGTGAAAAGCATTTCCCACTTAATATGTTGCAGAGATGCCCTTATACTGTCAAAGTTTGCACGTCTGAAATTTAGTGTTTTAGTTACTCCCTTTTAAAATTGCTTCTGCAACAGAATCTCAAAGGAAACCATGTTATGATCACTATTCCCTAAATGCTCACCCACACAAATGTTAGAGATGAGTTCAGTATTGTTAGTTATTACAAGGTCCAAAAGAAAGTTATTCCTAGTAGGTTCTTGAACCAGCTGGAATAAAAAGTTGTCATTCAGCATATTTACAAACCTACCAGCTTTTTCTGTCTTAGCAACCCCATTACCCCAGTCAATGTCTGGATAATTGAAGTCACCCATAGCAACAACTTGACCCAGCTGTGAAGCCGCTTGTATCTGCAAGAGTAGCTGGGCTTCATACTCGACACTTATACGAGGTGGTTTATAGCATACACCAATGATAATTCTTTTTATTACCTTTTGCCCAGTCAAAATCTCTACCCAGAGTGATTCTACACCCTCACCAGTGCCAGCTATTGTTTCTTTAGCGCATGGCTTTAATTCAGGCTTTACATACAAACACACTCCTCCACCCTTTTTAATCCCCCTGTCCCTCCTAAAAAGGGTGTAACCATTTAGATTCACAATCCAGTCACATGTTTCATCCCACCAGGTCTCAGTGATACCAATTATATCATAATTTTTAGAGCATGCAATTAATTCTAGGTCTCCCATTTTACCTGACAAACTCCGTGCATTTGCCAGCATACAGCGGAGGCTACTACTTTTACTTTTGAAATTTGCATTACTTAGTGGAGAATTATATGTAAAGTTAGTATTATAATGTTTTCCTTGTAACAGAGGGACCTCCTTAGCTGGTAAACTGTATGCCCCCCTCACTCCTCCCCCATGACCCCTTACTAACCCCACTGCCCTGTCTACCCTAGCTTCCCCATAATTCTTTATCTCACCCACCCCCCCTTGCCTAGTTTAAACACTCCTCCAACCTCTTAGCCATTCTTTCCCCCAGCACCGTGGACCCCCTTCCATTAAGGTGCAAACCATCACGACATGATCTTGACATACTGGCAATCTGGGCAGCTAAGTGGCAAATGAGATTCAATGTTGATATATGTAAAGTCATGCACCTGGGATGTAAAAATATTCAAGCCACTTATACTGCACTAGGCAAATCCGTTATGGAAAAGGACCTTGGAGTCCTTGTAGATGATAAACTTGGCTGTAGCAAGCAATGCCAGTCGGCAGCATCAAGGGCAAATAAGGTCTTGATCTGTATTAAAAGGGGCATAGAGTCAAGGGAGGAGGGGGTCATTCTTCCACTGTATAGAGCAGTTGTAAGGTCCCATCTAGAATATGCTGTACAGTTTTGGTCTCCATCACTCAAACAGGACATTATTGTATTAGAGAGGGTACAGAGAAGGGCAAATAAGCTGGTAAAAGGTATTGAAAATCTTAGCTATGAGGAAAGACTGGCCAAATTGGGGATGTTCATGCTGGAGAAGAAGCGCTTAAGGGGTGATATGATGACTGTATAAATATATAAGGGGATCATATAATAATCTCTCTAATGCTTTATTTACCAGTAGGTCTTTCCATCTGACACGAGGTCACCCATTCCGATTAGAAGAAAAGAGGTTCTGCCTAAATATTCGGAAGGGGTTTTTTACAGTGAGAGCTGTGAAGATGTGGAATTCTCTCCCTGAATCAGTTGTACAGGCTGACACATTAGATAGCTTTAAAAAGGGGTTGGATAGCTTTTTAGCAAGTGAGGGAATACAGGGTTATGGGAAATAGCTCATAGTCCAAGTTGATCCAGGGACTAGTCCGATTGCCATTTTGGAGTCAGGAAGTAATTTTTCCCCCTCTAAGGCAAACTGGAGAGGCTTCAGATGGGTTTTTTTTGCCTTCCTCTGGCTCAACTGGCAGATAGGTCGTTTAAAAAAAAGGTTGAACTTGATAGACATGTGTCTTTTTTCAACCTTACTTACTATGTTACTATTTTACTATGTTACAGAGTTGAGTGGTTGTATGGCATACATAGAGCTCCCTATGCTGGGAAGGTTTCCCGTAATAAGAGCAAGGGAGAACACGAATCAGGTAAGTGTCATAGAAGAATGTTAGGAAAGTGCCCTAGAATCAGAAGAAGCTAGAAAGCAAAGAGAGGAACAAGAAAAGCTGCTAACAGAAGGGTTAAGTTAGAAAATAGAGAATAGTGAAAAGAGACAATCTATCAGTGCTGAAAACAGCAGCGTTGATATAGGCAGTTCTCAGCCCCACAGCCAAGCTCTACCCTGCCCGTACAGTACAAACTAGAGAAGAGGGGGGAGAGGCGGGGGCACAGACACAGCACCAAATCTTAGAAGGATTTTTCAAGACGTTCCACAGCCCCGTACTAATCCACACAAATTTGGACAGGAACTCTTGTTTATCCATAGTGGCCATAACCCTAATTGGACTGATATGTTAGTTGTAATCAAACATGTGTGTGGTCCAGCGGATTACCAACATCTGCTAGCTAAAATGAATTGGGACACAAATCCTGCTGACTAAGCCCAAGTAGGGGTCCCGTATCTACACAAGCTGCCTTTCTTATCAGTGCCCCCATCCCAGCAAATCTTCTGACACTAAAGGAAATTTCGGAGGAGGAACCTTCCTTACCTCCTGAATTACAATGCGTCCTAGGTCATGTATGGGCTTTATCACCGACGGATGTCTAGTTGATGTCATCCATCCCACCTCTGTCCAAACAAGTAGACCGAAGGGCCCCCCTTGCCCAACATCCCATAGCACCCACTGTCCAGGGCGCAAGTAGAGGGGAGGTGGCGTTTTGTTCAGGATCTCACAGCAGTGACTACCAAAGCAGGTTGCAGTCATTAAGTACCAAGCCCATATTGGGTCCTTTGACCCTGTAGCACAAGGTAATGCCCATGCTGATGTAGCTGCAAAGCAGGCAGCATTGTATAATAAAATGTTTAAAGCATGTGTTGTAAAAGAACCAACTCTACACGTTCCCTCTAGTGCTGTTTTATAAGCCCTTCAGGACCAAGCGGAGCCTGAAGAGAAGGAACATTGGCTTAAAGCCGGGTGCACACAAACTCCCGGGGGTGATGTTTCTGTTTGGTGTTTAGGCGATTGCCCTGTCACACCCTGTGCTCTTTTAACAAATTTGGTTGCTGCCTCACAAGGTCTCACCCACATTTCAACAGGGGGGATGTGTGATGCAGTATCAAGAGTGTGCTTTGCCCCGGGTTCTCATCTATCGCAGCCAAATATGTACAATCAATGTACCCATTTCAGATATTGCAGATAGATTACATACAGTTGCCTAAATGTTGTACTTATGAATATGTACTGGGTTGTGTTGACCAATTCTTTGGGTGGCCAGTTGTAAAAGCTTCGTCTGAAGCTACAGCTAAATAGCTGATTGCAGAGATTGTTTGCAGATATGGACTGCCTAAGGTTTTATCCTCAGATCAAGGTACACATTTCACTGGACAGGTAATGCAACTAATCTGTAAAGACATTGGGATACATCAAATGCTTCACACACCTTACCATCCCCAAGCTAGTGGAAAAGTGGAAAGACTTAATGGTGTTATTAAAAACAGACTAAGTAAAGTTTGTGCAGAAACTAAACTTGCGTGGCCAGATACCCTTGGTATATTGCTTATGTCTGTCAGGCACTCTCCCCACATGAAATATTGTTTGGGAGACCAGCACGCATGGCTCAGTACTTTCCTCCTGCTAATCTTCTTTGCATGAACTATGGAAGAATGACTCAATATGTTACTCAATTACATAAATAACTGACCAAATTGTATTCTCGAGTTTATTCTTCATTACCAGATCAAGCGGATGTTCCGGGATTGTAGGCTCTCATTCCAGGAGATTGGGTCCTCATAAAAAGACACGTTGCCAAAGTTCTACAGCTGTGCTGGGAAGGACCATTCCACCACAGAAACAGCTGTAAAGGTTGAAGGGAAACTTAATTGGATGCAGGCTTCTCATAGTAAAGGAGACCCAACTTCCACCTGTTGTGTAAGTGGGGGAATTGCAGGACATAATAATGTCTCTTTCCCACGCCACCTAAGTCCCAGGGACCCTAACAGCCAGTGCAAAGGAAGTAGGTCCCCATCGGGTGAAGATTAAGCACCAGGACAAATCTTCAGCAGCATCATCATGTCTTTGTGGGCTAGATGTTTTGGTCTGAAGCTGGACAAAAGACTTATCATCTGTTGCACATCCTTATCTTCATTGCTGTGCTGATTGCAGCACTCATAAAGCCTGCAGTTGATGACAAGTCACAAGTCAAAGCGACAGCAGCCTCGACAATATCTTCTGTACCTGAGGTTAATGTTTCTTCACCACCTTATGTTAAAGTTGTCAAAAGAAACTTATATGCACAACTGTTTGAGCCTAATGATAATGCTCTTGTTAAAATGCATGTTAGGGCAGCATCTGTACTCAATATTACTGATTGTTGGATATGTTCATACTTTCCTTTTACAGCTCGCAGTATGCCATGCATAGCAGAACCTCTATCCCCTCAGGATATAGTTAACATGCCACGAGGTAATTTTACACTTCTCCAGTATAACACTACACTTATTCCTATGGCCAGCTCAGGATTCAGCAAACCACCAGTCGTGTGTTTTAATAAAACGGTGTCGCCCAAGAAGATTGGTAAGTCGGTACACTTATGTTCTGATGGCCTTTGCATCAACATTTCAGCTAATCATCTACACCTAGGTGACCTTAATTGCAAATCAGCCTCACTAGTGCTAGATAAGTCCAGCATTGAGGGAAATGATTCATATTTCAAGGTTAATTGCAGTAATCCTTTCACTAAGGCTAAGGCCACACTACGCGATAGCGCTGCGATTTGACTCGCGGCGACTTTTCGCCGCGACTTTTAATCCGCAATCGCTGGGGAAACTTTTGCGCTGGCGTCTATGGGGAATCGCGGCGTAAAAACACATGCGGCGATCTTTTTTCTATTGTCGCTCGAAATCACCTAGCGAGGCAATTTCGAGCGACAGTAGAAAAAAGATCGCCGCGTGTGTTTTTACGCCGCTATTCCCCATAGACGCCAGCGCAAAAGTTTCCCCAGCGATTGCGGATTAAAAGTCGCGGCGAAAAGTCGCCGCGAGTCAAATCGCGGCGCTATCGCCTAGTGTGGCCCTAGCCTTAGCACCGACACGTTGCTAAGACTAACCTACCTTATAGGTCTTGATCTTCCTTACACTTTACATTCACCTTATTACTTTGTTTGTGTTAAATGTGCTTATTCTTGGTTACCAAAAGGTTCCCACGGTGTATGTATGATTGCTAGATTGCTTCCTACCCCCTGGTATATGGAAGCTAAAGATTAATTGCGATAGCTCAGATTCCAGCACACTTCCTAGCTAAGTGTGCATCTCGCAAAGGTAAGAGCTTTCCAGAGCTCTCTTTGACATCCCCTGGGTTAATAGATGTTGCATTAAGAAGGCCTTTAGCCTCATGTCTGATTTGTCGTTGCTACTTGATAACATTACTAATGAATACAACGACTCTTTTAAGATAGTCAGTCAGGAAATGCAACAGTTGAAAAAGGACGTTATGCAGCATCATTTAGTTTTAGATGATTTTACAGCTAGTCAAGGAGGATTATGTACAGTGGTAAAGACAGCCTGTTGTAATTACATAGATAATTCATATGATGTAGAAGCCGTTATTGACAAGCACCTGGTAAAGGTTCAGCAGATGAAGGACTCCTTTCTAACCAATCACACGGAACAATCCATCTTCTCTTGGTTGGACCCATCCACATGGTTCCCAGGTATCAGTGCTTGGTTTGCAAAGATTTTTCATACTATCTTGTATGTCCTTGTCTGTGTTGGTGTCATTCTCCTAATCATCTATTGTCTTCTCAACATCATTTGTTGCTGTTGTTCTTGCTGTACCTCCTTATTGTCTGCTCTACTTCAAAGTCTAGTTCTTCTGTGCCTGTTCTTTTCTATAATAAGAACACTAAAGGAAAAAAAAATGACTTAATTTAATCATCACAGTATATCAACAATATATACCACACGTATCCTCATATAGGTTGTGTTCTTAGCATTTATAAGGTATGCTATAATTACTTGTTTGTTTTGTATCATTGTTGACAGAAATACTGACAAAATGGGGGAATTGTGGAGGAAAAGTTATTTTTATTTTAAATTAAATACCTTTTTGGATTATGTTAACAATAATTCTTTAAATTTGTCATTTACCATCAGCCAGAATCTTGACAATATAGAATGCTTAGACACCACCTTAATGGGCATATCACCCACGGGTAAAATTGAAACTAAACTCTGTACCAAACCAACTGCTGGCAACACTATTTTAAGAGCTGACAGTTGCCATCCTCGACATACTAAAATGAGCATTCCATTCAGTCAGTTTCTCAGTTTCAGATGAAATTGCTTAACTAATGAATTATATGATGAACAATCCAATATTCTCAAAAATAAACTGATTGATAGAGGTCATACTGTGGATATTGTCGAATCGGCTTACCTCAAGGCACGTTCCCGAGATAGAACCAGCCTTATTTCTGATATTAAATGGAAAAATAAAAGAAGTCCAGACAACAGGAAAAAAAATGGAGATAGTAATATTTATTTCAGTACAGAGTACAGCAATGTATATAATGACATTTGTAAAATAATAAGGAAATATCTTCTGATTCTTTTTAATGATACTGTATTAAAAGAAATTCTGTTTTATAATCGATTAAAATTTATATCAAGGAGACCCAGAGCGGTTCTGCCAATTTATTTCTATACATCAATTATATCAGGCAAATTTCATACCATTGGTGAAACAGATCACAAGGGACATGCAGGAGTGGAAGCAATATAATATTTAATGGCTAGGTCGCATAGCTGTTGTAAAAATGACTACTCTTCCTAAATTATTATATCTATTTGAAACCATCCCAGTCCAAATTTCTACTCCCAAGCTAGGTCACATACAAAAACTGATATTCAAGTATATTTGGGGCACAGCAAGAGCTAGATTACCACGCTCTGTGTTATTAGCAGGGAAAAACCAAGGTGGCCTAGCAGTACCAGATATACAAGAATACTATGAAGCATCACATTTATTAGCTTGGCTACCGCCACAGCCACCTACACGGTGGGCTACATTAGAAGCCACATGTATATACCCCTACCACATCAGTAATGTGATCCTGACTAACAAACCTAAGGTACAAATACCAGTTTTGGCTCAGAAAACCACAAGATTCACTTTAGCAATGTGGAAACAGTGCCTTAAAACAAAGACTTTGTTAACCCACTAGGGGGAAAAATATATTCATATGATGAACTCTACACAAAATGTAATTGGAATTTGGATAGAAAAAGGGAATATCTCCAAATTAGACATTATATCACAACACTATTTGGACAGCAACCCCAAATCCAGTTAACAACTTTTGAAAAATATTGGGAGGTAATTTTCCATGTAAGGTTCTTATCGCACAATTTAACGAGTGCCTTACCTAAAAACCCATTCCCTAAGCATTCTTATATGCAATATGGGATGTCAGTATGGAATAAGGAACTGACAATATTCCAATGGGTTAAAATGTGGGAAAATGCCTGTAAAATAGTAGTCTGTACCTAGCAAAAAGAAAGTGTATACAAAATTATGATGAAGTGGTATCTTACTCCGGATAGACTCTCTAAAATGTTTCTGCAAAGTAGTCCTATGTGCTGGAGAGGGTGTCAACTCAAGGGAACATTACACCACAATTTATGGGCCTGTCCGAAACTAATTTTTGGGCAGATGTTGTGAATTTAATAACGTGTATTAAAGACTACCATTCCTGTAGAGATGCCTCATTTGCAGTTGGCCCTCCAAAACTTAACAATGCAGCCCAAAAACGGATCAATCAAGTATCTACAGTGGCTAGGTTGGCTATAACTTCCAAGTAGAAGTCTCCAACAATCCAGGAAGTAATTTCCAGACTGGAAAAAAACAAAAAATATGGGATAATTGGGATTACTATTTGACCACTGTAGAAGCCGAAACCTGAAACTCCCAAATGTTGACATTTTCTTTGTTGGAGTGGAGCCTCCTAGTTTTCTCTCTTCTTTTTGCTTCTTTTTTCCTTTATATGACATTTCCATGTTTATTTGTTGTTATATGTCTATGCAATTTGAGTTTTTAGTTTTGAAGGCTACTGTTTAAAATGGACATTACTGTATACAAAGACAAAAGGTTATCAATGTCTGTATTTTATTGTGCAAACAAATAAAATACAAGTTACAAAAAAAATGCTATAACTTTAATTAAAGGATTGGGTATGCAACTGTTAATGTGGAGAAGAGGCACATAAGGGGAGATATGATAACTATGTATAAATATATAATGGGACCAAGTAATAAGCTCTATTATTTTTCTGCCATTCTCATTTCCAGCAGACATGAGGGCATCCATTTAGAAGAAAGAATGTTCCATCGTAATATTCAAAAAAGGATTTTTACAGTGAGAACTGAGAAGTTGTAAAATTTGCATTGGCAGATACCTTAGATAGCTTGAAGAAGAAATGGAATCTGTCACGGTTGGCAACCAACACCAGAACAAATGCCAAGCACCCTGGTCTCGGCTCGTGTTTCACCTGTAGTGTGACGCCTTTGGCCTCGGGAGGAGCCCTCAGCTACTTGGATGCCACCAGGACTTAAACGAGTGCAAAGCTAGAGGTTCTGGATTGACAGAGGGGCACGACTGTTTAGCAAAGTCTTTGGGCAGAAGGTCGTGGTACAAGACGTTAGGCAAAAGAGTAGTCAGATCAGGCCGGGTCGAGGCAGGCAGAGAAGAGACGTAGTCAGGCAGGCAAGGGACAAACCAGGAAGTCAATCAGAGGGGTTACGCAGAAGAGGTAGTTGATATTCAGGCAAGGGTCAGGATCCAGAGGTTAGAATAGTCAGAAGCCAGGCAGGGGGTCAAAACAGGAATCAATACAGAATAATCAGAAGCTCAAAAGCACATAAGCACCAGGAACAAGATCCTATAACGGGCAATGTGTAGAAATGCGTTTTGGATTTAAATATTTTAAAATTTTGCGACTGTGCACTGACGTCACACGCCAGCGCGCATGCACAATCAAATCAGGAAGCAGCTCGCCGCACGCTCCTTAACCATTACCCCTTTTGCGGCCCAGAGGAGTTACCACAGAATAATTTTTTAGAAAGTGAAAAACAAAGGTATACTGAAAATACTGTATCTTGTAGTACAATGTTGCTCCATGGACTGGTCTAAGTATTGGAGTCAGGAAGGAAGTTTTCCCCTCTAAGGCAATTTAGCGAGGCTTCAGATGGGGTTTTTAGCCAACTAGCAGTTAAGCAGATTTTATTTAGACATTATAGGTTGACTGATCTCTGACTTTTTTTGAAAATGTTTCATTATTCATCAGTGGAAAGTCCAGTTGCTTTTGACATCTCTACTAGATATTATATATCACAACTTGGATGAATGAAAATCTTCCTTGACATATATGCCAAATATATGAAATAATTCAGAAGAATGCACAACTTTTATGTTTCATAAACTATATCTTTTAATTTAGTGCTATAATTTAGTGCTTTTAGTATGCAGTCTATTAAAACAAAATGGCAAAATTGATGCAGATTGCCAATAGCAGCACCACTATAAATTAATATCCAATAACAAGGGCAATGAAAATAAGGGGAGAAAAATATATACTCACAGTTCATCCCAGTCCATGGGTGCATAAACATGTAGCATCAGCCAATAAAATTTGAGTTTTTCTCCAAAACTAAATAAAACCAAAAATGTAATTAAAAGTTCAAAACATTTATTAGGACATACAGAGAAGACCTGATGCATTTCATGCCTATTGGCACACTTACTCATAAGCTAATGAGCACACCCCTAAGCATTCCTTTTAAAGGGGTTTTGACCAATCGAAACAGTGTATACCTCAACCAATTACAATTGTGAAGACAATTGACAATTCAAGGCAAACCACTTCATTGTAATTTTACCAAAGGAGAAAAAGAAGTATTAAAAATCTTAGAGAAACATACGAACATATATGGTTTAAATGCAGAATTTTTAAAATTTTCTGGGATAACATTCAAAATATAATCGATAAAATCTTTCCTGAACAGTTAAATCTCCATACAACTGTCTTGCTTTTATATGACAACTTTAATAAATGTTTAATAAACACTCCTACAATCAAGTTCATTTTAACTTCAGCCAAACTTTTGATTCCACGTAAGTGGAAATCTATTGAACCTCCACTCATGAAAGAATGGCTGAATACTATAGAAGGAATTAGACAGGCAGAAGAAGTTATAGCATATAGAAAAGGTACTATGCTAAAACACTTTATAAATTGGAGTCCCTGGTATGAATATTTAAAAGAGTATGAGAAAAATGTGTAATTTAATCTGTGCTCTAATAAATCAAAATCACTGTATGATATTTGTATTAAAAGTTTTACAGATCTCTGCAATAAAGTCGTAGGTTATACAATACAAAAAAAAACATAAATAAATAAAAAATGTAATAGAGTGTGAAGTAACATTTTAGTATCATAATTAAGTGCTAAGGTGTGTAATTATTTTCTTTTATGTCTTTCTATGTTCATTTTCTTTCCCCATTCCCCTTTTTTCTTTCTGTACCCTTTGGAAAATGTAAACAATTAATAAAAAGAGATTTAATAAAAATCTTAGAGAATTACAAATATATTGTCATTCACTCTGCAGATAAGGGGGGCATGGTTGTGGTTCTCAATTATGAGGATTACAACCAAGAAGCTATACAGCAATTACTAGATGAAAATTCATATGCCCTCTTGACTCTGGTTGATTACGCAAAAAAGTAAATCTATTAAATGAAAGTCAAATAGAATATTTGAAAGTACAATATCCTATGATACCCATATTCTACCACTTACCTAAGGTCCGCAAAGAAAATGGTTGATTACGCAAAAAAGTAAATCTATTAAATGAAAGTCAACTAGAATATTTGAAAGTACAATATCCTATGATACCCATATTCTACCACTTACCTAAGGGCCACAAAGAAACACGTCCCCAGTGGGTAGACACATCATATCGGGAATAGGGTCCCTGGGAGAGCCATTGGCACAAATAGTAGATACCTACTTACATACAACCTTTGGTATTACAACTACATAGCTACATCAGAGACAGTCAACATGTTATGAAATTATTACATAAAAATTATTATTGCCCTGGAGAAATCATTTCACTTGGACCTCTCTAGATGTGGTATCTCTCTATACTTGTTTTTTGCATAATATTGGCCTTAAGGCAATAGAATATCATCTTAAAACCTACAGTACTTACCCACTACATTTACAATCTTTTCAGATTCAAACAATAGAATTTCTTCTCACAAGTATTTTTTAAACCAACGAGGCCCCTCTTATGCCAACCTCACTGTGGTAGGAAGAGCAATACATTTATAATACAGACAATCCTTTAAAAAAACATATAGTCTATTTTGTCGCTACATTGTGACTACAAAGGCTACTGACACACATGAATTCATCTCACAGTCTGATAAATTACAGGAGAGGTTCCATGCTAGAGGATACTCTGAAAAAAACATAGACTTTGCTTTCTCTAAAGCTTTAAACTCAAATCAAATCAAACCTCCCGTCAACATCAAAAAGAGCATGTTTTAGATATCAAAAAAGGAAACTTGAATTCAAGTAGATTTTCCATTTACAAACTAGAAAACTCCTTGGTTCAATAGTGACTTTGATGTCACGTGTTTCTTTAAATAATTGATTATTAGTGCTATTTACGAGTTTTCGAAAAGCCTACATATTGCTGAGAAACGTAGGACCAATTGGTGCCCAAACTTTTATAACACAATTTCTAGATATTTCTAGAGACTTTTAGAGTCACTGACTCTACTACTTATATACTATTGAATGATGTTTGCTAACATTCTGGGAACAAAATATTGATTTAAGTCTTTACCTTCCCTGAGTACCTCCCTCTAGTAAATGAAAAAGAAGAAAAAATCCTCTAGTACTTTTGTGTTAATATTCATTTACGTTTATTTTTTATTTTTATTTTGCATTTTTCATTTATGTATTATATATTTTCCGTATTCCTCTTGTATATTTTTATATTCAAGTGTTTTTTATGGGTCTGTTTTATTAATACAGCAAACTTAAATAATTTTAAATCATATTAGAATGATTTAAATTAGAATGATTTAAATTAGAATGATTTAAATTAGAATGATTTTATTAAAATGGACTAAATTTGGAGCTTTCTGGATAACTGCTTTGTGGATAAGGGGACCATAGTTGTATAATATATAGTATTACAAAAATTTTAAAAAAAAAATAGCTAAGAGCACCTATGAAACTTAATTATAAGTTACATATTTTTCTGAATTGTGAAATAATCATGTTGTATGGTCCTTTTTTGCATTTATATTGATAAATACATAACAGGAGAAAGCAGCAAAAGACATAATAATGTGAAATTGAAGACATTCTCGCAATTCACTCTACTTTGGCTAATTACATATTCACCAGTCTTTTACAAATCTGGCAGATGTTCTGATATAGCATACTTTCGAAATGTGATATATTTACACATGAAAAGGAAAACAATTTCCCCAAAGACTAAAACCTTTTTTTATAATCGGTAATTACTCATATTGCTATAAAAATAATCCCAAAATGCTTTTTTTAAGATTCTTAACAGAATTAATTATTTAATAGTATGCACCTTTTTATGAAATAAGGCAATATATGGATTTTCATTATATTCAAAAAGTGTAACGTGCCCTGTTAACAATGCATTTTGTATACATTCTTTAAAAACATGTTATACAAGTGTAAAGGTGGCCATACACGGACCGATAAAAGCTGCCGGCAGCTTATTGGCCTGTGTATGGATCAGCCCGATATTGCCCACCAGGGCCGGAACTAGGGGTAGGCAGAAGAGGCACGTGCCTAGGGTGCAATCAAGTGGGGGCGCCAAGAACGTACCTCTTTCTTCAGCCTACCCCTTGTCCGGACCCTTTCTCTCCCACCGGCACTCTCTTCCCCCTTCACAAATAAAAATATTTCCGGCATGCACAGTTTATGCCACAGTTCCTGACACACGCAGTTTCTGATGTGCACGCATGTGCACTTCTGGCTGTGCGTGCATGTGCATTTCTGGCCGCGCGCATGCGCACTCGATGTCCAGCGTGCAAGGGGGCGAAGAGGGCTGCCGGGTTGCCTTGGGCGCCCAGCTGTCTTGGCCCAGCCCTGTTGCCCATCTCAAGGTGGGCATATTGGGGAGAGATCCGCTCATTTGGCGACATCGCCAAATGAGCGGATCTCTCCATGTATGGCCATCTTAAGGGAGCTCAAATATTGCTTGACTTTGCTTCTTAATAAGCTTTAGCTGTGCAAATATGTGTCTTCTTCCATTTTATTTCTCTAAAATATATACCAGGAAGGCATTGGTTATGACATTCATAGACTATCCCTTCATTATATATTTACATATATGCAGTATATTATACAAATAGGAAGATTACTCATTTTTTAGGCATTCATAATTATCATAGCTTAATTATCCCACTAATATGAATACAGATGAAGCCACTTGGATTTGTGAGTTAAATGCGTCATGACTCAGGGGTAATTGAAGAAACTGTGTTATCTTAAGTCATCTTAACTCATTTAATGCATTTAACCTTTTCATTAGCATACCAAAGCTCCATTGTTCACAATGGTGAATGCTTTAATTAGATGGGATGTTGTGACGCAGTTTTCTGTGTTAAATGAGATAAATGGGATATCTGTGTTTAGTTATTCTGTGTCAAACAGACAAACCAAAGTGGCTGCATCTGTACATAGGTACAGAAATGTATTCTATTCACAGCAAGCCAAAGTGTGACTTCAAGTTTCAAAGTAGATCATGCTTACATGAGAGAAGATGTATTTTATTTTTGGCAATCTTTCAAGGAATAGTTAACTTTTTTCCTATAATAGCCAATAAGAGTAACTGTAAATATGGTTCACAGGAGTGATTTTCAAACACCTGTGCTGCAACCATCCTTAACTTTAATTATACAGAAGCAGCTTGGTCTTCAATAAACATAGTTTATTTTTTTCAAGTCTGCCTGGAGGACTGCTCTATGAGTGCCTGCTCTACAATCCATATAGTGTTTTCCACTTCCTAAAGCTTAAGGCTCAGGGCAGTGCACCTGAGCCTCCTTATACATGTGGTCCTCATACATTGTCCAATATAAAAATTCTTTCTAACTCTTATAAAGAGTAGCTCAGCAACTCGAAAAAACTTAATATTTCCAAATTTGGCAAAAAAATAAAAATATTCATCATATACTCTTATTCATTAAAAAATGGATACTTCCCTTTTAGTGAATCAATAAGCATTGAAAGCAATGTTTGTATTTGCCAACGACTCTAAACTATTAGATCAATACAATCCATAATTCATCCATCCATGCAGATGATCTAGGCAATTGTCATATTTGAAGATGGGAAACACCATAGGTAAATACAAGATTACATACATGTGATCATGCTTTATGTTAGGTTGATCCTTGATGATAATGACCTAGGAATAATTTTATATAACTTATAAAAATGTTGATAGTGTTGAGCCCCCAAGAAATCGTTACAGGCCCACAGTGTGACCGTGGCAACAGTGATTCTGTTAAAGAAAATTAATAGAGACACAGAGCCAAGATGCAGGTGTGCTGCTTTTCCTCAACGGATTATTACATATTTATTTTCTCCACATGCAATATGGCATTTCTTGCCATATTGCATGTGTTACATGCATTCTCAATGATGCTGACATCCAAACAACATTGTACTTGAACCTTTTCCCATAACTTCTCATTCAGGGCAAATCACATCTGTGATGTCAGCCTCACCATTTACACATATAAGTGTACTTCACTCACAGTATTGTAATTATTACAATTAGCTTGACCTATAAACTATAAAATATCTATTAATATCTAAAGCTTCACAGTATAGTTTGCAGCAATAAATACATCAGGTAAATATAGACAATCTAAAATTATACAACCGTAACAGAGTGAGATTTAACAGGCAGGCTAACAGATGCTGCTGGTGCAACCTCTTTAACTAGCAAAACTGGTCTGAATCCAGTACTGGACCAATATTCTGGGCAATCTGTATGTCACATACATGCATTCTCAAAGATGCTGACATAGTACTTGAGCTTTCTCCCATAATCTCTCATTCTGTACAAATCACATGTGTGATGTCAGCCTCATTGTAGCAGTGTTATAATATTTATACATATAAGTGTACTTCACTAACAGTATTGTAATTATTACAATTAGCTTGACATAAACTATAAAATATCTATTAATATCTAAAGCTTCACACTATAGGTTGCAGCAATAAATACATCAGTTAAATATACAAACTTAGACTTCCGGGGGGCGGCCCAAGAGATGGCCGCTTTTTAGACAGAGCTCCTCACTCCATAGCGCCCATCCACGCTGAATATTATCTTTCTTTTCGGCGCAATTGGACTGCAAGCTATAGGAAACGGGGGATAACCTGAGGGGAAAAAGGGGACAAGACCATACCATCCGGCTCCCCCTCTCCTTGCGACCCTGGAAGTCCCCGCTGCTGCGACTACTCCAGAAGCGGCTCGGGCGCCATCTTTGCGCAACGCTGCAGGACGAGACAGGTTGGGGAACGCCAGCGGCTGCATGTTACCGCATCTTCTCAACCATGAGTTCTAGCTGCTCCGACGAAGCAGCGATACTCCCCCAGGAGATCGCTGGTCATTAGAAATTGTGCGCTCATAGCCTGCAGACCACGTGGAGACGCCATATTTAAGCCTGCGCACGGCTCCGTCTGGCTTCGCCTCCTATCTGCAAATTACCTCTGTCGGCAGTGTTATCTGGGGCTTACCCTGCCTCCATTCACTAACGGAATCTCGACACTGCCACGGGCCTTTAATAAACTGCACAGGCACTACCATCAGGCCTAGTAGAGGCGTCATATTTAGGCCCCAGTGCTGACCCATCCACTCCTACTCCACTGCGTATACCCAAGGTGTCACACACACAGCAGGCACTGAAGTCCTTACAGGGGACGTCGCCTAGACATAATCCGTGCTTTAAACGCACTGCTACTGAGACATAACTGCTCTGCCACGGATAATTTTATATGGCCATTATAATGATATCTACAGCCATACTATAATTTACACCGTGGATTACAGTGGAAGTGGAACAGACCGCATAAACTGTTGCTCACCAGACTGCTAATTCTGCCAATGCCATAGTACCTTGGTATAGAGTTCATAGCGCACACTTCTGGACTCAATGAAGAATATGTAAATACCTACCCAATACACACCCGAGGTCTTGCCTTCATGTGAACTGTGTCACACCATCAATATTCCACTACACCAATTCCCATCTTGATCTGGAAGCGAGACATTTTAGTTGGAGCTCGTTCATTCGGAATCTTCCTCACCTCCAACAGGGACATGGATAAATTTCTCGGCCAATCTACTACTAAACCACAAAGGCCAAACAGCACTAAACCAAAGGATAACAAGAAATCTACTGACCAAATGGAGGTGGAATCTGATTCACAACACTCTCAGGCGGATACTCCCACTACCGCAGAAGATCTGGTCCATATCCTTGGTCCCCTGCTCGACCAAAAACTAGCCCCGATAAAGGAATCTTTGACTGAGGTCTTGCAACAAGTTACACACCACTCCCAACGGCTGATAGAAGCGGAGGACCGTATATCAACTTTGGAGGATGACTTGGACAAGGCTCAGAACACCATTGACACACAACAAAAAGAAATCATCATTCTGGCCGACAAAGTGGAAGATCTTGAAAATCGCAGTAGACGAAACAACTTGAGACTTATCGGGGTCCCAGAGACCATCAAGGGCAAGGATCTGGAAGATCTCTTAACTGCTGGCTACCCCGTGAGCTGCAACTACCTCTCTCACCTTCCCCATTTCAAATTGAGCGCTACCATAGAATCGGCCCGCCTTTGAAGGAAGGGGCGAATAGACCGAGACAAGTTATTTTCCGCATCCTCAATTTTGCCGATAAGAGCAAAGTCCTCGACGCTTACCGCAAAACAAAGGACCTGCAATTTGATGGACACAAAATTTCTCTCTTTCAGGATTACTCTGCATCAGTGTCAGCAAAGAGGCATGAAATCTCACCTGTATGTAAAGCTCTCTACTCCTCTGGCTATAAATTTTCTTTGCTGTATCCAGCCAAACTAAAAGTCCTCAGCAAAACAGATGGAAAACCACAATTCTTTGAAAATCCAGACAAAGCATTGGAATACTTAAACGCTCGTCATTCCATCCAAGATGGCTGAGATGGAAACCACAGTTCTCTACCAATCCAGTCAAGGCATTGGAATACTCAAATGCTCATCATTCCACCCAAGAGGGCTGATTCTACTTCTACGGGGAACATTACCTGTTTTTCAGTTTGCTGACAACTTTTTGTCGACTTTCCACCTTTTCCACCATAGCCATCGGACTTTTGATGGACGCTTTCCCTCCCTGGCTACATTTAGGGATTGACATTGCCCGACTTTGTTTGCTTATCGACATGCCTACGATGTTTGTTTGTTCAGTTTCTGGGGACACATGACCATTCCCCATATTTGCTTCATCTATCCCATCATTGCTGGCTTTGGACCCTTTTTACCATCGTTTTTTGCTTGCAAAAGTTTTTCTGTTTTTTTTTTTTTTTTTTTCTCTGGCCATCTTTCTCTGGAACCTGGAACTTACACATATAGGCCTGTAACGATCCAGCTTGTTCCCTCATTGAGGGCAATTATGGGATGTATGTTGCTGAACTTGATATCTACAAGACAAGTGCTGAACTTGATATCTACAAGTATTACAAAAACCCATGGCTCTTCAGCCGAAAGAGATATCAGACTGGGGTCTCCATCTGCTGCTTTTCCACCTCGTTGGGACAAGTTGACCTTCAGTTACAAAGATGGTGACCTGGAATGTGCTAAGTTGTCTTACCTATTTTGTCTCAGTGGGATACCCTAGATGCAAGGCCTCCTATGTTAGCTCTGTTTACTAGGATAAGTAGTTTCCCTCTCTTATGGGACCTATCCTGTCTCAGCTATAGTTTTAAAAAGAGGGAGGGGGAGAGGGGAGAGGAGAAAGAAAAGAGGAAGGAAAAGGAAAGACAGGAGGAAGGGAGGAAAAGGGAAAAAAAAAAGAAAAAAAGGGGAGAGAAAAAAAAAGAAAAAAAAAAAAGGGAAGGGAGGGGAGGAGGAGAGAAGAAAGGAAAAAAGAGGGAAAAATCAATCAGTTATGTTTAATATGTTACACAACGGTTAATAGGGAACACGATTAGGAATATCTTGATTGTGGCTACGAGGTGGAAAAATCTACTGCCTGCCTCGTGCTCTTTATTATCTTATTCTAGTACATACCAAGACCACGGGTGTGATATATCAGTGACAGCCAGTTACACTGTCACTAAACTCTGAGTCATGTAAATATTTTTGTTATTGTATTTTTTATGTTATGTTTTGGAATTTGGAATCTAACATCTATATACACACGACATGCTTTCCCATATCCTTCTTAGGTCCCGGACCCTGGTCTGCTCGCTGGGACAGCCAGACCGGGCATTCTATTGGAATCAATTTGTTTGTTTTCTTCTTGAAGGGTATAGGATAAACCAAAATGGCGGCTAATAGTGATAATACGGATTATACTTCTACTAAAAACCTTGAAAGTCTAAAAATTATTTCATGGAACGTTGGGGGACTTAATACACCCCTTAAAAGACGTAAGGTACTTGATCATCTTAAGAGAGAGAAAGTACATATTGCATTCCTTCAGGAAACGCATTGGCGTAGACAAGATACAATTTCCCTGAAAGACAGGTGGATAGGTTCCTTGACGTCTGCCTCCTATACATCAAAATCTAGAGGGGTAGCAATAGTAATAAATGCTTCTTTAAATTGTGAGGGGGGAAAAACTTATAAAGATAAATTGGGCAGATACCTGATTATGGACTTGGATGTTCATGGGACAAACTATACCCTTGTTAACGTATATGCTCCAAATAATGATAATCACTCTTTTTTTACAGAATTGCTTCAGCGGTTGGACTCCTGGGGGGCTTCGAATGTAATTCTTGGTGGGGACATGAACACAGTGAATGACCCATATATGGATAAATCAGGTACATCTCTCATCCACACCTTGAGACGTATCAAACCACTCCACACCTTCTGTAACCATTTTTTATTAAAGGATGTCTATAGATATTTATATCCTGACGCTAGGGATTACACCTTTTATTCTGCAGTCCATAACTCTCATTCGAGAATTGATTACTTTTTTCTCTCTACTCACCTTCTCGCATCGATAGAAGACTCCAGTATAGGTAATATAGACATCTCAGATCATGCTCCTATGAGAATGACGTTGAAATTATTTAATCCACAACCTTTTTCTTCTAATTGGAGATTTCCAGCATATCTGTACCATAACGACGATTTTAGATCTTACAGATGGAGCCACTCTCTTTTGTGCGTTTAATGCGCTGTAACACAAGATAAGCAGCAGCAAGTGCGATATGTCAAGTTGCCTCGTCGCGTTTATTGCAGTTACCAACATGCAATACCAGCTGTGGCCACTAGAGGCCGCCAAGCGCTAGCTAAAGCATTAGGTAGCATTATACATGCATTAATGAGAGAGAAATCGTCAGCAAATTTAACAAGAACATTTTTCTGGCTACTGAGTAAACTAACAGACAGCTGAGATGTCACATTGTTTAAGGAATTGGCTTAATTTTAATACAAGGCTGCTTCAATGGGGCACTGGAGGGGCCTCCTGCTAACATCTACAGAAGGGGGTAAACTCTTACATTGCATTGTGAACGACTACATGCAATTGTAGAAGTACCTGTGAAGAACTATTGGGTCTTACGCTCAGAACATGCAACCATTTTATTTGCCCTTATGTAAAACTTGGACTGTCTTGCCTTCATTCCATTCCTTGCTGTCTATTAGTTGTCCAGTGCCGTCTGCATGCTGATGTAATGCCTGTAGCTGCAGTCACAGATAGGTGCTGATCACTTGTATGCTTGTGTATGATCATTCACACAAGAATTTGTGCAGCCATGGGGAGGCAGAAATCTTCATGGTCAGATGGGTAATAGGTGTGTCCCAGCGTTTGATTTTGATGTGATATTGGGCTGAGACTGATATTTGGACTGTTCCCGAATAAAGTTTTTTTTTTTTTTTTGCTACAACTTTAAGCATAGTGTAGATAAAGATGTATTTTATTCTCTTTACTTCAGGTATGGTGTTTGTAGCCTAGTGGTTTAAGTGTTAGTCTTTCATCATATTGTTAAGTGTTCAATTCCCCAAACATACTTTTTTTTTTTAATTTATATTAAAAAAGTAAAATGTTCATTTTAATTCAAATTATGCCCAATCACATAATAATAAAGCACATAAAGACTGAAAAGAAATAGTGGCACCATGAACAGTGCAAGGGTAGCTCCGGCAATTTCAAGACATTTAGTCCACCAATAAAATTCCACCCCTGAATTATAATCAGTTTGTTAATACCACTTTATCTTTTCATTCCTTAACTCTTTAATCTGCCATTAAACGAAAAGTTTGCATTCCAATACCAATCAGTGAACTTAATAAAACTTGTGGAGGAAAAAGGGATTGAACTCATAACCTTTGCTATGTAAAGCCAACACCTAGACCATTAGGCTACCAGGTCTAGACGCTTCTAATTTCCTTCTATGTGTCTGTACTCACACAGGCACATGAAAGTGCTGAACGCAGGAAAAATGCAGCATGCTGCATTTTTCTGCGTTTTTCCATGGTTCATCGCTTACATGTGCCTGTGTGAGTACAGACACATAGAAAGAAATTAGAAGCGTCTAGACCTGCACTCCCCTGCGGCTGAACGCAGCCAAATGGAACGCAGGGGAGCGCACGGCCAAATGCTAGTGTGTATGAGCCCTAACGCTGCTTCTTAAACGCCCTTCTGGCCTCAAGTTGCCGCCACTAGGGTTGCCACCTGGCCAGTAAAAATGATGGTTAGACCAAATGTTATTAATAGGGAAAAAAGATAAATATATAGGAAGGCCGGTATTTTTTTCCAGAAAATGTGGCAATCCTAGCCGCCACCCAGAGCCAGAATGGGACACCCTCCCCGTTTGGCTAGGCCCATGTAAAAAACAAAATATGTGGGCCAGCACAGCGGTGTGCATGGCGCATACGTGCCGGCTTCGGTGCATATGTGCCGGCGTCCATGTATATGTGGCATAGTTGGCAGATGCACACATACATGCCCTAGGCAACCTGTCCAGGCGCAGCACTTGCTGAGAGCGTGCATGCGCGAAGTGACGCCAGCGCATGTGCATATGCGCCTGTGTCACTTTGCACATGCACAAGTTCAACTGGTGTGTGCATGCGTGTAGGCACAAAAACAAGATGGGTGAGGGGACTGGACATGGGGTAGGCAACAGAGCTGGTACATGCCTGGCGCCCCCCAGCTTTGCAACCTAGGCATGTGCCTACTCTGCCTCAAGGAGATTTCTCAGTTTGTGACTAATCTTACCATGTGCCACCACCCTTAAGGTGGCCATACACGTAGAGATCCGCTTGTTTTGTGATTTTGCCAAACAAGCAGATTTCTGATATGCCTATGCCTACATTAAAGTGGGCAATATCAGGCTGATCTGATCGTGGCCCCTAGAGCCCAACAATTAGATCATAATGCAGGCATTAGGATTGCGGAACCACATTAACGAACACATGTGATCGTGATCTAACTCTGCCCGATCGGCATTTGTCCAACTCTCGGCCAGCTGATCAGAGAAGCTTGTCAGAGTGCCCCGTGCACAGGCCAATAAGCTACCAACTCAGTCTGTCAGCAGCTTTTATCAGCCCCTGACCAGCTTTAGGGTAGGGGCACACGGCGCGATTTCGCCGCGATTCTGCGCTGGGCGAGTTGTCGCTGCGTTTTTTAAGCCGAAATAGCTTTGTTAACTTTGGCGCTGGCGTCAATGCAAATCGCGGCGAAATCGCTGCGCTAATTCACACGCGGCGATTCGTTTTCTATTGTCGCCCGAAGTTGCCTCGCTGGGCGTTTTAGGGCGACAGTAGGAAAAGAATCGCCGCGTGTGAATTAGCGCAGCGATTTTGCCGCGATTTGCATTGACGCCAGCGCCAAAGTTAACAAAGCTATTTCGGCTTAAAAAACGCAGCGACAACTCGCCCAGCGCAGAATCGCGGCAAAATCGCGCCGTGTGCCCCTACCCTTATAGGTACTTGTCTGAAACTGTAACTTTAGATCACTTAGCTCTAAACCATCCCCCCATTGCTCTGACTGAAAGCTGCTAGCCAGCAGCTGTGTTTTCCCTAATCCTGTTACACCAATTTATAGCACAGGCAGTGTGATAAGGTGGAGAGGTGGGTGTGGGGCAAGTAGCAGCACTAGCCTAATGATTAATGCCTTGTTTTGTCACAATGGTAGTCTAGCGAGTCAGGGGCTTGATTTTCATGTTAGAGCTAAAGTATTTAGTTCCCTTCTGCACCTCTCTTTTACAGGGGCAGGGGATCAGGGTTAGGGAACCTATGGCTCTGGAGCCAGATGTGGCTCTTTTTATGGTTGCACCTGGCTCTTTGCTAAATCTTTAATAAAAAAAAAAAAATATATATATATACTATATAACTAAGCTCTAGAATTCCACATTGGTGGCCTGATAGCAGATACTATACCTGTACTATTTTCTTATAATTTGCTTATGTTGCCTAATTACTATTTAATTGAACTTTTTGCTTAAATTGGTGGATATATTCAATATACTTGTATTTAGTTTTAAAAATATTGTATTGAATTACATTTTAAAAAATGTGATGTTTATGGCTCTCTCAGCCACAAAGGTTCCTGACCCCTGCACTATGGTGTTGCTTCCCACTTGGAGTAGCATGGATTAATTTGGGAGAGAACAACCCCAGAGATTATATGAGAAAACAAAGTTTTATATAAAGACATTGTATACGCCCAAAACAAAACAGAAACAAATGAATGGGTTAATGCTGCAAGCTGGAAATGATGCAGTCCATACAATACATTCTCTATAGCAATTGTAGTGCAATTCAAAACAAAACACACACAATTACAACTATGTGCTTGAACACAGATAATGTAATTGTGGCAGATGATGTAATTGTGGGGAAAATGCTGCATTGGGCGTAAAAACATGTCAATACTAAAAAATGAATAGTAATTGCTCTGTGTCTAGAGCTTTTTTTATATAGTTCTACTAGTTTTGGATATGTATATTTTCAGGCCCGGATTTGCGGCAAGGCCACATAGGCCCTGGCCTAGGGTGGCATGCCGCCCAGTCGCACAAGCAGTTTTCTTGGTGGAGCACTAGCGCCGAACGGCTAGTGCTCTGCAACCAAACAAGATGCGCATAAGCGCTTTCTTTACAGAAGGAGGGGGTGACGGAGGACGCCGGCCTCGAGGCGCCCTCAGGGCAAATACGGCCCTGTTTTTCCTGCGTCCGGCACCTACATGCACCTGTGTGACTACAGGCACATTGAAAAGAATTGAATGCGTCTCAACCTGCGCTCCCCTGCGGCCGAACGCAAGAAAATGGAACTCCGTGGACAGGACCTGCGCAGAGAGGTAAGTATCGACTTAGGGGCATTTGCCCAAGGGGGGAGGTAGGCCAGGGGGGAGGGGGGCGGGGGGCCTATGGGGGGATGGGGGCGGCGAGTTTTGCGCTAAAGCCCTTGAGTTCTCCTTTAAGGTAACTTTTAGTATATTATATATGGGGTTGCCACCTGGCCGGTATTTTACCGGCCTGGCCGGTAAAAATAATGGTTGACCCCAATGTTATTAATAGGGAAAAAAGATTAATATATAGGAAGGCCGGTATTTTTTTCCAGAAAAGGTGGCAACCCTAATTATAGAAGTTTTAAGCAACTTTTCCATTGGTTATTTTTTACAGTTTTATAGTTATTTGGCTTTTTCTTCTGACTCTTTCCAGCTTTCAAATGGGCGTAACTGACTCCATCTAAAAACAAACGCTCTGTAAGGCTACAAATGTATTGTTAGTATTACTTTTTATTACTTATCTTTCTACTCAGGCCTCTCCTATTCAGATCCTATTCAGATCCCAGTCTCTTATTCAAATCAGTGCATGGTTGCTAGGGTAACCTGGACCCTAGCTACCAGATTGCTTAAAATGCAAATTGAAGAGCTGCTGAATAAAAAACTAAATTACTCAAAAACCTTAAATAATAAAAAATGAGGACCAATTGCAAATTGTCTCAGACTATCCCTCTCTACCTCATACTAAAAGTTAATTCAAAGGTGAACAACCCTTTTAAGGCAAAGGGCATTTTTTGCAGGCTGAGCAAAATGGATCCTCTCCTTGCCCCATCTCTATTGAGTTTAATAAGATCCACTTTTGTGTAACAGAGCTTAAGCTTTGTCTGCCCTTGTTAAAAGTACAAGTGATCTTGCTAGCTGAATAGCACAGCTAATTGGCATTTGAAAGCAAAAGGATTAGTTAATGTTAAAGAGTTCAAACCTTATTGGTATCACTTAAATATAACAAAGGTTGCACTGATGCACTGATTTGTGGATTCTGCTGAGAAGAAAAGCTGAAGGTGCTCACATTAAGGTAGAGACACACAGGCAGATTTGGGGGGAGAAACGATCGGAGTGCCAACCCGATGGCAATTTACATTCTAGCCGGCGGTAAAATGAGATTTGTCGCCGGGCGACTAATCTCCACGAATCTGTCCATGTGTCTCTGCCCTTAAAGATGGCGGTAGACGTGGAGATTAGTCACCCAGCGACAAATCTCCCCTACTTTGGGAGACTTAACTCCCCAAATGCCTTCCCACTGGCAAGAATACAAATCGCCAGTGGGATGGTATATATTTCTGTAGTCACCCAAAGCTGCCTCACAAGGAAACTCTAGACGACTTCGGAAATCCGAAACGACTCATATGCCCAGAGCCAGGCCAAGCCAACCAGTCACCCTAGCCAACCTGGCACAACTGATGTTGGCATGCATGTGCAGAGTGACGCTGGCGCGCACACAAATTGAGGCTGACACGCATGCGCGGAACTACTGTGTGAGTTGTCACTATCAAGCGTATGCACAGGACTCAGAAAGTCCGCTATTGACATAGGGGACCAGACATGGGGTAGGCGACCCACTTGAACTAAATATAAAACGACCCCTCTGGCATTCTCCCGAATCCAGTTTAATGTGGGAAGCTTAAGGGCTCTTACAGACGAGCGTTTCTCCATGCGCTCCCCTGCGCTCCGTTTGTCTGTGTTCAGCTGCAGGGGAGTGCAGGTCTAGACGCTGCTAATATCTTTCTATGTGCCTGTACTCACACAGGCGCATGTAAGTGCTGAACGCAGGAAAAATGCAGCATGCTGCATTTTTCTGCGTTTTTCAATTGTTCATCGCTTAAATGCGCCTGTGTGAGTACAGACACATAGAAAGATATTAGCAGCGTCTAGACCTGCGCTCCCCTGCAGCTGAACACAGACAAACGGAGCGCAGAGGAGCGCATGGAGAAACGCTTATCTGTAAGAGCCCTTACAGCAATTTAGCATTTTTTGTAGTTCAAATAATATGCAGCTGTGGCCATTAGTGATGTGTGGGTCATGGTTTTCCTGACCAGCACCTGACCCTAACCTGTCCTGCTCCAGCCCAAGCCTGCCCGTACCCATACTTCCGGGGTCCTTATATAAACTTGCTCCGACCTGCCCCGACGATGACGTCACAATGAAGTCACAAAAGGGGCGGGTGAGCAGAAGTGAGACTAAAAAGTTGGTGGGCGGGGAGAGCAGGAGCAGTGCGCAGTCGTCCCAAACCCACCCGACCCACAGGTAAACACTGTGATTTTTTAAAAAAGCTGACTGCTGCATAAATATGCTTAGCAGTTTCAAATTTAGGCAATGGCATTTATACTAGAGTATTTATGCAGTGGTCAGCTTTTTTAAAAACAATGGCATGAACCGTGCCAAACAAACGTATGTGTGCCTTAAAGATAGGGTTGCCACCTGGCCGGTATTTTACTGGCCTGGCCAGTAAAAATGATGGCTGATCCCAATGTTAATAATAGGGAAAAAATATAAATATATAGGAAGGTCAGTGATCCCAATGTTATTAATAGGGAATAAAGATAAATATATAGGAAGGCCAGTGATCCCAATGTTATTAATAGGAAATAAAGATAAATATATAGGAAGGTCAGTGATCCCAATGTTATTAATAGGGAATAAAGATAAATATATAGGAAGGTCAGTGATCCCAATGTTATTAATAGGGAATAAAGATAAATATATAGGAAGGCCAGTGATCCCAATGTTATTAATAGGGAATAAAGATAAATATATAGGAAGGTCAGTGATCCCAATGTAATTAATATGGAATAAAGATAAATATATAGGAAGGTCAGTGATCCCAATGTTATTAATAGGGAATAAAGATAAATATATAGGAAGGTCAGTGATCCCAATGTTATTAATAGGGAAAAAATATAAATATATAGGAAGGCCGGTATTTTTTTCCGGAAAAGGTGGCAACCTTACTAAAAGAGCAGTTTCTACATGGAATCTCTTGTATACATTTAACTCACTAAGAGGAGGGGAAGAAAATGAATACATGTAAAAATCTATGATCAGAAGAATCTTGTCCTGCCTCCTTCAAACATGTATCTGCTTCAGTATATATTATAGGAGTTTTGTAAGCTAAACAGTAACATTAGTACTGGTAGTCTAAAAAAAAAAAAAAAATGAACTGAGTAGATTCAAACCCACAATTCCCATATGATAACCCTCTGCCCTAACCACTAGGCTACCAATGCCAGTACTGTAATGCTAGCTCCAAAACGTTCTCTTATGGCTGATAGAGTCAGTTAAAAACTTAATTAAAATTGATGTACTAAGGATATATAAATCTTAACAGAAAATGACAAACATTTGCTAGTTTTTATTTATTCATTTATTTTTACAAATTTATTAATTAATTCACTTTTTAAACCTAGCTACAGGGCCAAGTTTATGGAATGAAGAAAATGTAAAGTAAAGCCTATAGTCAAAAATGTAATGCCCAAACATTTACTTGGATTGACTGTGTGTGCCCCAAATGGTTACATTTGGCTTCGTTTCTAAAGTCTTATCAATATTAAGTTTACAGTAGTTTGCTTACTGTCACGACTCACGATTCACGAGAGCTTACAGAGCATTGCAAATGTGGAATTGCGCCTATTTTAATTTAATTCTCTTCTTCTCTGACCGACGGGGCATCGTGTTTCCCTGCACTTAATGCGAACAGCGCGTTTATCTGGATTAGTTACAGTGCGACAAACGTACAATCAATTCTGGCTTCATCTGTACATTAAACAACACTGGGCTAATTATATCAATGATAATTTGGCACATTGGGATGACAAAAATTTACTATGGGCTGCTGCCAAGCCAGTCCTTCGGGGTCACGTAATAGCCTACTTAATTAAAAGGAAAAAATTGTTTGATGAAAGGTACAAATTGCTACAGAATGAGCTCACTCATGCTTATAAATCCTTCAAACTTACTAACTCTCCTACTGCAAAAACAAAATACACAGAAACGAAGACTCTTTTTAACACTTTATTGACAGAGCAAATGCAACATAAATTAAGTCATACGGCAAACAGATTCTATCGCTGGGGAAACAGGTCAGGTAAATTATTAGCTAATATAGTCAAGAGACAGCAAGGGTCTACTTTTATTCAGAAACTTAAAACACCCACCGGGTGGGCACGTGACACATCCGACATTGCCACATTGATGACGACACATTTTGAAACACTTTACCAAAGGGTTTCTGATTCTCCTGAGCCCGGTCTTAAATTTCTCCAGGAAGCCCATCTGAACAAACTTACGGTCCAGGATAGGGAAATCTTAGATGCACCTATAACTGAAACAGAAGTCTCAATGACTGTCACAAACCTTAAAAACGGCAAATCCCCAGGTCCAGATGGATTGGGGGCAGAATTTTATAAATTATTGTTACCTGAAACGACTCCTTTACTTACGTCTCTATACAATGATGTACTACAAGGGAACCCATTATGGGACAAAGCGGCTGATGCCAGAATTATTTTACTACATAAGGAGGGCAAGGACCCTACTGATCCATCTTCCTATCGACCAATATCGTTATTAAATCAAGACCTCAAAATTATGTCGAAAATTATGGCTACTAGATTACAACGCATTCTTCCCCGTATACTTACCTCTAATCAGATGGGCTTCCTCAAGGATAGGCATCTGGTTCGGGCTATCAGACAAGCTATTGCCACGATCTACCACTGTAACCTAGAGAAAAGAAGACAGGGATTACTGATAAATTTAGATGCTGATAAGGCCTTTGATATGATCTCCCATGCACTGTAAGGCCCGAAGGCGCAGTAGAAGTAAGGACCAAAGAGGAGGCAACAATCCAAGTTCGCAGTACAGAAAAGGGTTTATCAAAGAATGGTCGTAAAACAGGCAAGGTGATCAAGACAGGCAGCACAGATTCAAAGTCGATAACAGGCAAAGGTTCAAAACACGGATAAGCAAGACAGAATATATCGCACCCAGGAACTATATGAAATAGACCTATAATTGGGCAAGGTCAGGATGGAAATGAGGGTCTTTATAGTCCAGTCTATTGGCGCCAAAATTGGCGCGCTTGCGTCAGACGCAGACGCCAGCGTCCCCACGCTGACGCCTTGACGCCGGCGCCCGATTCTGACGCCGGCGTCCGTTCCGTCGCCGATGACCAATCACAGGGCAAGAAGGAGATGATGCAGGAGGATTGCGACCAGCCGGAGCCATGTGCAGGGAAGAGGAATCGCCATTTTGGACGCCATCTTGGAGCAGGTCAGTAGATTCCATTACAGTACCCCCTTCCTTAGGGGGGGCCTCAGGACCACCGGGACCAGGACGGGAAGGAAACTGCCTATGAAACCTGCGAACAAGGATGGGGGCATGGACATCAGACCTTTTCACCCAAGAGCATTCCTCGGGACCGAAACCCTTCCATTCGACAAGGTACTGAAGAGCGCCCCTGGAAAGACGAGAGTCCAGAATCCTGCTGACTTCAAATTCTAGATGGTCATCGATAACAACAGGAGCTGTGGAAGAAGAAGAGGAGGAGGAAGACACTGCAGGTTTGAGGAGAGACACATGAAAGGCATTAGGGATCCGCATCTCGGGAGGAAGAAGAAGACGAACTGCCACAGGGTTGATGACCTCGATGATGGGAAAGGGACCGATGAATTTGGGACCAAGCTTAGGAGTGGGAATCTTGAGGCGAATATTCCGTGTAGACAACCAGACCTTGTCACCAGGAGCATAGGGTGGGGCGGCAATTCTTTTCCTGTCGGCAAACTTCTTCTGGGAGAACGAACTTTTTTACAAATTAGCAGTGGTGGCCTGCCAGATGGCCAGCATATGAGCGGCTTGATCATTAGCAGCAGGAACATTAGTGAGTAAGAGATCCTGAGGGAATGCCAATGGGTTCCGGCCATACACACAGAAGAAAGGAGATTTCTGGGAAGAAGAATGTAAAGAATTGTTATGAGCAAACTCCGCCCAGGGAAGAAGGTCCGACCAGTCGTCTTGACACAAGGACACATGGCAACGAAGAAATTGCTCCAAGGCCTGGTTAACACGTTCAGCGGCACCATTGGACTGAGGATGATAAGAAGAAGAAAATTGAAGAGAAATATTTAAAGCTTTACACAGTGACCTCCAAAATTTAGACACAAATTGGGGACCACGATCGGACACAATTTCTGCTGGAAAGCCATGGAGGCGAAAAATATGTTTAATAAACAGTTCAGAAAGTTCAGGAGCAGAAGGCAGTTTGCGGAGAGGAGTGAAATGAGCCATCTTACTGAATCTGTCGATAACAACCCAAATGACAGTGTGGCCGGAGGAAATGGGCAAATCTACAATAAAGTCCATGGCGAGGTGAGTCCAGGGTCGAGATGGAATGGGCAGTGGAAGAAGAAAACCCTTGGGAGGAGAATGTCCGGATTTAGACACAGCACAAGTGGAACATGAGGAGACAAAATCTTTAACGTCCTTTCTTAAGGTTGGCCACCATACAAGACGAGACAAGAGCTCGGTCGTCTTCTGAATTCCAGGATGTCCGGCCTGTTTGGAACTATGAGACTGAGACAAAATAGCAAGACGAAATTCTGGAGGGACAAAAGCAACACCAAGAGGAGTTTCCGCAGGAGCAGAATCTTGAGCGGACAACAATCGAGAGGCACAGGAAGGGAACAAGGCAGCAATAATCTTGATAGAGGGTACAACAGGTTCAGGTTCCTCGGACACAGAATCTTCGGGAATAAAGCTTCTGGATAAGGCATCGGCCTTCCTGTTTCTGGAGCCAGGGCGAAAAGTAATGACAAAATTAAAACGGGAAAAGAAAAGTGCCCACCTGGCCTGCTGGGGATTCAGACGTTTGAGGGTTTGGATGAACTCAAGATTCTTATGGTCGGTAAAAATCGTCACAGGAACCGAAGAACCCTCCAGTAAGTGTCTCCATTCCTCCAAGGCTAATTTGATGGCGAGTAGTTCACGATTCCCCACATCATAGTTCTGTTCAGGGGCAGAAAATTTTTTAGAAAAGAACGCACAAGGGTGAAGTTTACCGTCAGAGATGGATCTCTGTGATAAAACTGCACCAGCTCCGACATCAGAGGCGTCAACTTCCATGAAGAAGGGTAGTAGAGGATCCGGATGCCGAAGAATTGGAGCGGAAGAAAAGGCCTCTTTGAGGGACTTGAAGGATTCCAGGGCTTGAGGAGACCAGTGTTGAGGTTTGCCCCCCTTACGAATCAGGGCCAGAATTGGAGAAAGTCTGGAAGAAAAATTTTTTATAAACTGTCTGTAATAATTGGCAAAGCCAACAAACCTCTGAATGGCTTTGACACTGGTAGGAAGAGGCCAGTCCAGGATTGCAGACACTTTGGCAGGATCCATCCTGAAACCTAGAGGGGAAATGATATAGCCAAGGAAAGAAATGGAAGAGACTTCAAAGGTGCATTTCTCCAATTTAGCAAAGAGACTGTTCTTCCTTAGTCTGGAGAGGACTTCACGTACATGGGCACGATGTTCCAAAAGATCTTTAGAAAAAACAAGAATGTCATCCAGATAAACAACCACACATAGACCCAACAAATCCCGAAAAATATCATTAACAAACTCCTGGAAGACCGCAGGAGCATTACAGAGACCAAAGGGCATGACCAAATACTCATAATGTCCATCACGGGTATTAAAGGCGGTCTTCCACTCGTCCCCTTCACGGATCCGGATAAGATTGTATGCCCCCCGAAGATCCAGCTTTGTAAAGATATTGGCACCCCTAAGCTGATCAAACAGTTCAGAAATAAGAGGAAGAGGGTACCTGTTTTTAACTGTGATCTTGTTGAGTCCTCTGTAGTCGATGCAGGGCCGCAAACTACCATCCTTTTTCTCAACAAAGAAGAAACCTGCTCCGGCAGGGGAGGTGGAAGGACGGATGAATCCTCTCTGAAGATTTTCCTGGATGTACAACTTCATAGCAGAAGTTTCCGAAGGAGAGAGTGGGTAGGTGCGGCCCCTGGGGGGCATAGAGCCGGATAGAAGTTCCACTGGGCAATCGTAAGGCCGATGGGGAGGAAGAATCTCAGCAGAACACTTGTTAAACACATCGGCAAATGCTTGGTACACAGAGGGAAGAGAAGAATTAGAGAACACAGAGGAAATTTTGACAACCGGAACAGTGGGTAGGCAGTTCTGTAAACAAAAAGGACTCCATCTGGAAATTTGCAATGTGGACCAGTCAACGACTGGATTATGTACACATAACCATGGCAGTCCCAGGACAACCGGAGTGGAAGGGCAATCAATGAGAAGGAACGATAGTCTCTCCAAATGCATGGTGCCCACCTTGAAAGAAAGTTCCAGAGTCGAATGCGAGATGAAGGCAGACGACAGAGGACGATCATCAATCGCCAGGACACAAAGAGGAACTGCCAAGGGTTGGAGAGGGATGGAATGGCGTCCTGCAAAGGTTCGATCCATGAAGTTTCCTGCAGCACCGGAATCTAGAAAGGCTTGTGAAGAAAACTTTAGAGAGCCGAACTGGATCTGCACCGGAAGAAGGAAACGTAGAGCAGAGGAATGGGGAGAATGACAAATCCCACCCAGGTAAGTCTCCCCATGCTTACCTAGGCTTTGGCGTTTCCCGGCTTCACTGGACACTCCTGGGCAAAGTGGGCTTTACCCCCACAGTAAAGGCACAGACTGGCAGCCCTTCTCCGGAGTTTCTCCTGTTCGGACAAACGGGCCCGCCCAATCTGCATGGGTTCCTCAGCCGGCAAGGAGGAAGAAGCAGAATCCATAGGAGCAGGAGGAAGCGCTGGGGGAACAGGATTGAAAAGCAGGGGTCTCTGGAAGCGGGGGGCCAAAGTAGGTTGGAACCGGGGGTACCTTTTTGTACGCTCTCGGTCGAGTTCGAGCTGGAACTCCCTCTGCCGGGTATCCACCTTCACCGCCAAGGCCACCAGATCCTCCCACCGAGAAGGAATTTCCCGGGAAACGAGGTCATTCTTAATGCGCATAGCCAAGCCGTTGTAAAAGGCCGCGTGGTAACCATCGTTATTCCAGGAGGTCTCTGCCACCAGGGTACGAAATTCAATGGCATACTCGGGGACTGAGCGAGTGCCTTGTTGAAGCTGGAACAGTCGAGCCGAGGCTGCAGAAGTACGACCAGGAGCGTCAAACACCGTCCGGAGTTCTTGGAGAAGGGCCCCGGCGTTGTCGATCAGCGGGTCTCTCTTCTCCCAAAGGGGTGACGCCCATTCCAGAGCCCTCCCCTGCAGACGGGAGATGACATAACCAACCTTGGCTTGCTCGGAGACGAACTGACCTGGCTGCAGAGTGAATTGAATTTCACATTGGTTAATAAAACCTCGACAAGCTTCTGGGTCTCCACTGAAAAGAGGTGGAGCGGGAACGCGAGGTTCAGACACCTGGAGAGGAGCAGGAATGGCAGGCACAGGCACAGCCGCAGGAGCCGCTGGAGACATGGCAGTCAGTTTCTCCAGGATAACATCAATCGCCTGGCCAATTTGAGACTGCTGGGCTTCATAGGATTTCATGCGAGAAGCCAATCCCCGAATGGCCCCTCCGACATCGAGGGGTACTTGGGCCTCCTCCGAGGGGTCCAT
This sequence comes from Xenopus petersii, assembly GCA_038501925.1. Taxonomy (NCBI): domain Eukaryota; kingdom Metazoa; phylum Chordata; class Amphibia; order Anura; family Pipidae; genus Xenopus; species Xenopus petersii. Next base: position 108,351,816 of record CM076680.1, on the reverse strand, counting down.
GGCCCAATTATACTGTAAGGCCCGAAGGCGCAGTAGAAGTAAGGACCAAAGAGGAGGCAACAATCCAAGTTCGCAGTACAGAAAAGGGTTTATCAAAGAATGGTCGTAAAACAGGCAAGGTGATCAAGACAGGCAGCACAGATTCAAAGTCGATAACAGGCAAAGGTTCAAAACACGGATAAGCAAGACAGAATATATCGCACCCAGGAACTATATGAAATAGACCTATAATTGGGCAAGGTCAGGATGGAAATGAGGGTCTTTATAGTCCAGTCTATTGGCGCCAAAATTGACGCGCTTGCGTCAGACGCAGACGCCAGCGTCCCCACGCTGACGCCTTGACGCCGGCGCCCGATTCTGACGCCGGCGTCCGTTCCGTCGCCGATGACCAATCACAGGGCAAGAAGGAGATGATGCAGGAGGATTGCGACCAGCCGGAGCCATGTGCAGGGAAGAGGAATCGCCATTTTGGACGCCATCTTGGAGCAGGTCAGTAGATTCCATTACATGCACACATCCGTAGACTTCTAAAATTCCAACATTTTGGAATTCATATGCTTAACTTATTCAAAACCTTGTATGATGCTCCTCAGACTTTTATTACGGTTAATGGCTACAATACAAAGTCTTTTGAAATTCCACGAGGGACTAGACAGGGTTGCCCTCTTTCACCTCTACTATTCAACATTGCCTTAGATCCCCTCATAAAACATCTTCTTTTAAATGAAACATTTGCAGGCATACCACTTGGGCATCTTAGATATAAAATAACAGCCTTTGCGGATGATATTTTGCTGTTTATTCATCACCCTCACATTGAACTGGCTACGATTCTAGACACCATACGGACATTCAGTACTTTTGCAGCTTCCGGATCAATCTTAATAAGTCCGAAGCATTGGAACTTGGTGGCCCGGGGATTGCGACACTTGGGACTGACGAACTCCCTTTTAAGAGGGCTCAATCCCATATAACATATCTGGGTATCAAACTGGCAAAAAAACATACGGAGCTTTATTCACTCAATATTAGACATACTATTGACAATATTCAACAAGATTTGAATAAATGGGGCTCACTAAACCTATCCTTTATGGGGAGAATCCACCTAATCAAAATGATTTTATTTCCTAAATTGCTCTATCAACTGCAAATGCTACCTTACAGCATAAAACCATCCTACTACAAAAGGTTATCTAAAATGTTACGGACTTTTATCTGGCAACAGAAACGTCCAAGGATAAGTTTTTTCAAATTACAGCAGACTAAAGCCTTAGGTGGTGTTAACTTTCCAAATATTCGGGAATATAATGAAGCAGCATTATTACGTTTTGCTGGGGACTGGATATATGATAGAAGCACATATACCTCAACTGAGCTTGACCAACTCCTGACAGGAGGTCTCTCCCTTAACTTTCTTTTGCATTCTCCATTAAGGGATATTCCACAAGATCTACGCGACCATCCCTTATTTATAGACACTTATAGAACATGGAATTCAGTGAGGCACAGATTTAAATTAACACCTTCTTACTCCACCTATCTGTCTTGGCTTGATAATCCCACATTTCCGATGGGGACACATAATAACACTCTAGTGGAATGGCATAACCGAAATTTGAAAACTATTAAAGATATTGTCGATAACACTTTTACAGTATTACCCAAAGATAAGCTTCTCCAGAAATTCCCATTCCTAGCGAATGACTATATGTTGCTGAACCAAATTGTCCACTATGCGACAGATAAAGATAATCCAATAAATATACTGTGGCCCAGATATAATACAGTCAGAACTATTTCCCAGATTTACCGCTTTATGAGGACCTCACTATCGATTGAAGCACAGAACAAATCTTTACTCAGATGGACTTCTGTAGTCCCACAAACTGACGCCTCCCAAATACTTCAGTATCACGCAAAAGCGATGCAAGCTATTTCCGTTAGTAAATATCAAGAAATGGCTTTACAAATATTGCATGGCTCTTATCTCACTCCTCTTAGGAGGCATCATATGGGTACCCTAAATTCGGATGAATGTCTGAGATGTCATCAACCCCGGGCTGATCTTGTGCATTGCCTTTGGCTATGCCCTACCATTCAACAATTATGGGGGGAGGTGCAGATATACTGGAAGTCTCTGACTCAACGAGCAGACGTTTTTACGCTACCATGGGTGATTTTTGGGATTCCCCCTCCACACCTGAAACTTTCCCGCTCTGACAGACAGCTGGCAGAAAGATTAATGGCTGCTACTCGGAAAACTATCCTACACCATTGGCTTTCCCCATCTACGCCCCCACTATCTTTGGTCAAACAAAAGCTACACCATATATTTCACATGGATTGGGTGGAATCCACTACAAACAAAGAACAATTTACTGACAAATTTTTTTCGACATGAATGAGCTACATCCAATCACTCCCGATTCATACTAGACACCTAACGCTGTACGCGTTTAGATACACTACGTGGTATGATACAGAACTTTTACTCAACAATACTAGTGTCCATGAAACAGATCAGTATATTCAAAATCTCCTCCGCTCGCAGGAACAAACGTCACGAACGCCCCCCAGGAACCACCACGTAAATCAGATGTTAATAACGAGGTATTCTTAATTGTTTTTCCCTTCCTTTCACTGATCTGTATGTGGGAAATAATGTCGTGTATTATAATGCCTTAATATATTCTACTTTGTGCCATTAAGAGGAGATTGCTGCTCTGGCTGTCGTGTGTATCTGCTCGAACTGTATTACCGATGGACTTACCCATCATTCTTTCTTTCTGTAATTCCAAATTCCTTTGTGTTTGTAAATTTTCAATAAAGACATATTTGAAAAAAAAAATATACAAACTTAACAGAGTGAGATTTAACAGGCAGACAGGCTGATGCTGTTGGTGCTATCTTATTGGACAAAATGGCCTCATTTGAAGAGCAACCTCTAGCAACAGCCTGGTTTGTAACAGTTTTCAAAATAACAAAACTCTTTAAATGATAACTAAAATCTCCAAATCTGAGAATATACATAAGTTTCGATGTATCTGAACAAGTATGGACAGTGTTGTATCAGACATTATGCCACTAAAGATACTATGTTACAGTTTCCATATTAAGGCAACATATAAGCCTTTCAAAGCACTCGCCTCTAACATGGATCTATTGTTTAGATGATAAGATTGTACAGCCACATTTTTGGGCCAAACAGGTGGCAAAGTACATAACTGTTAAAGAAAATGAGTAGAGACATAAAGCCAAAGTTATAGGTGTGCTGCTTCTCCTCAACTGACAGAACAGCAGCTCTCTGTGCTTAAACTCCCTTGCGCCTATGAGCAACCTCTATTGGTGGGAGTGTATGATTGAGTCACTCTCTCTTTATCTTTTGATGGTAAACTGTGCTGATGTCAGACTGAACAGGGTTGATGTTTTTATGAAGGTACTCTTACCCAATAGCCTGTATCCATTTCATCTCCAGAGTCACTTGGACTGTTACTGTTAATCTCTTTGTTCAAGTCTCTGTTTCTTAAACATCTTTTCCTTTGCTGTGGTTGCTTCTTCTTTTTACCTTCAGTTGTGTGGGGTAAGTCTACAGGCAAATCATTCACTAATAACAGCAGGTTTCTATGTAGTGTTCTTGTCTTTGTTTTGTCCCCAGATTCCAAGTAAACCAAATATACTGGGTTACCATTGATCTGCTCTTTGACTATGTAAATATCTTTTTCTCAGTATGACCTTAGCTTACCGGGTCCTCCTCTCCCACTGCTATTTCTGACCAGTACTCAATCTACTGGATGAAGACTCATGCCTCTCATCTTCTGATCATAGTAGGATTTTCCCCTTGAACTTCATTGTTTACTGTTTTCACTGGCAATCTGATATGCTTCTTTCATTAGCCCAATTTTCATCATAGCCCTTTGTGGATTCTATCTCTTTCTCACCCAAAAGGTCAAACAGTAAGTACTGTATATGGGCAAACATGGATGTGGCCCATACAATAGGAAGAATAGTGAATATCCAGTGGATTCATGTTGTGTGCAATTATATGCATATACCATTTGCTGAAGGTAGTCTGTTAAATCTCGTTATCAGGAACCTTGTACAGTGATAGCACCTTTGGACACACAGGTGGACCCTGTGGATACCGGTGTTCAGCAATGCCCTTTTGGGGTGCCCGGGCTTTCTGTTGCAGAAGCCAACAAGGAAGTGCGAAACAAGTCCATAAGCGAGGTACTGGCAGGGAACTAGCGAAGACGTAGTCAAAGTCAGGTGAAGAGTTCAAGACAGGGGTAGAAATCAAGTGTCGGGCAGAAGTCAAAACCAGGAATTCAAATCACAAACAAATGCTTCGGCAGGAATAGTAAAACTGGAACCAGCTTGGGCACTTCCAAAATGGAGAATGGGCCTTTTAAGACTGTTTTAGTGCCAAAATTCAAATAATGATGATGTCATGACACCCAGCATCCTGATGCAGGCGCCAAACCACAGACGTCATGACACCGGCTTCACTAACTACAGATCCGCCCACGCAACCGGGAAGACACACGCCGGGAGGTAAAAACTTTAGACAATCTCCTAGCGCTTCTTACATAGTCTTTCCACATTTCTTTCTCCTTATAGCCAGTTACCTGCCAGTTGCTGAAGAGTATGGAACAACTCATTTTCAAACTCTCGCCCTTGGTCAACAAGCTGATCTAATGCCTCCTGTTGTGTGCTTGTCCACGCAATTGCAGTTCTGGATGGTAACTGGGGTCCTTTGGCTTTGGAATGTTGCGATTGGTTTGTTGCAGGCATTTGCTTCATTTGCAGAAGCTCAAAAATTGGTCTAGAAATTTGTAAAAAGTCTTAAACTTAGCTGCGATAGTAGCTGAAAAACCCCAACAATCTTTGTACATCACAAACTCTGTCTGATGAATCTTCTCCTTTAGGGATTTTACAGCCTCAATATTCTTTGTGTCAATTTTTACTCCTGCTGCTGATACTAGTCGGCCTAAATGCCTCACTTGATTGTGAAACAGTTCACACTTCTGTGGCCTCAATTTCACACCATGCTTTTGAAGTATTTTTAGGACATTACAACCCCCTTCAACATGCTCCTCAAAAGATTTTGCATAGCAGAGAACATCATCCAAATTTGGGATGCAGCACTTATCTCTCAAAGATTAGACTGGAAAAGAGGAGAGCACTCAAATGCAGATTTACTGCTGTGAATTAGTGTTTATTGCCGACTGACAAACACAAAATGTTTCGGGCCCTCAGTGCCCTTTCTCAAGTGTTATCTCTCAAAGAGTCAAGCATCTCTTCCATACTTCTATGAAAAGAAGCAGGGGCATTGGAGAGGCCAAAAGAAATTTGTAGCCACTGATACAAGCCCCAAGGAGTAACAAAAGCAGTAAGGTGTCTGGACCCTTCAGCCATGAAACCTTGGTGGTAAGCTTTTCCTTCCTCTAGTATGCTAAATAAGTTTTTGCCTCCCAAAGTGTCAAATTCAGTATCCTGGGCAATGGATGGCGATCAGGAATGGTTCTCTGGTTCAACAGGCGATAATCTATACATAACCGGAGTTAGCTATCCTTCTTTAAAATACATACCACAGGAGCAGCATATGGTGACTTTGACTTAACTATCTGTCCCTTTGCCAAAAGGTCTTGGATGTAGTCCTTCACTTCCCTAAACAAGGGTTTTGGGATTGATGCATAGGCCTTTTGAACTGGTGTGTCATCTTTAAGATTCAGTGACATTTTCAAACTTGGTATGCAGCCTATGTCCTTATCATTTCTTGGAAAAGCTGCCAATTCCTCATATAATATGCATTTAACTTTAATTTATGTCTTTTGTTTCTCGCTAAGATTACTTAGGTCAACTGGTGGAAGCCAACGTAATGATAATTGCTTTTGGGACAAGGAAGAAGTGTTATTGTTCACCTCCATTTCCAATTTCTGCTGGTCTGGCATATATGTTTCTATGTGAATGTTTTGAATGCTTCCAATAACAACTCTGTATTGGAGGATGACATCATGCTTTGTATGATTTCCTACAGGCACTACCATGTTGGGGATTTTGCTGTTCTGGGGCAAAACTATTCTCCTCTGGCTCAAACAGAACTGATTAATTCACTTCAAAGTTTGGTGGAACTCTACACCTTCACATATTTCAAACAAGAGGTGCTGCAGTTTTTCCTTTTTTACTGTTCTAAAGACAAGCTTTGCATCATTTCAAAATCTTGTTTCTGCACCAGAACTGGGAACCTGGTGTCCATCCCCATGCAATGGTTACACAATTAAATGGTGAAGAGAACAAGGGGAATGTGGGGAGTGCAGTTACAGCTAGTAAGTGCTGAATGGAAAGTGTTTGTAATTTCCGTGCCCCTCCTCTATGCCTAAGGCTGAGATTTTTAAACGAGTTTAAAGCTATGAATGCTTAAAAAAAATTATGTAGGTTTCATGTTTAATTTGAAAAGGACATTTGTTATACATCTTTTTATGTCTGGTGACAGGACCACTTTAAGTGTGTATGTGAGTTTCCATCTTTTCTGATTTGGACCAGATTGACTATGTGTCTGGCTTTATCACTTGGGACTGACATAGCACTGCTTAGAAGACTAATAAGGGTAGGTATTACTTTTTGTGGCTGCTCTTAAATTAGTTATTCAATTATGTTGAACCCAAGCAGGGGACTATCCATCTGGTGGTGATTCACTAGGACAGAAACATTTATTGCTAAATCAGGGTTTTCATTTCCTGGCATGTTTACAGTTATCACTACCCATCAAATGGTATTAATTCCCATTTATAGCATACACTTCCAGTTTATCTTCACCACCAATGAGCTCAGCAAGTGGTCTAACTGAAAAGTTCAGTAAGTGTTTGTCCTTCCTTTCCTGCTTATCTATAACACTGACCTGATCACCTGTGTCTAATAAGGCTGTGAAGATGTGGATTTTAATGAACGTTACCTTTTGCGACAGACTTGCCTTCGCCACCTCAGACCAGGCAAAGTGCAATAGAGTAGATAGGAATTCCTCAAAAAACTCTGGAGACTTTTCAGGTTTCCGGGTGATAGGCTGCAAAAGATCGTAATTTTTTTTTAGGATACCTGGCTTTCCCCCTACATTTCCTTACATATGGCACATAAACTATACACTGGGCACATGTGTAGGGCATTATAACAACTTGCTTGTGTAGTGTAATGTATTTGCTGCAACATATACGTCAATTGAAATTTAACTTCCCGCCGTATGCAAATTAGCCAGCCCTAGCGCAACTTTGCTTTGCTTGCCGAATTAACGCTAGCAAAACTTTGCCATCGTTTGGCGCCCTGGATGCAACCAATTCTGGTTGTTTAGGTGGTGTCCTCATTGAGTTTACTATACCATGAAACACAGAAAATTGTGTCACAGCATCCCATCTAATTACAGCATTCACCATTGCGAACAATGGTGCTTTGATATGCTAATTAAATGGTTAATTGATTAAATGAGTTAAGATGACTTTAGATAACACAGTTTCTTCGATAATCCTGAGTCATGATGCATTTAACACACAAATTCAAGTAGCTTCATCTGTACTTTGCTAAACTGGTCAATCTTTTCTGTCAACTGGAGTTTAACATCAGCTTCAATCCTGCTATCTTGACTGACCTTGTCTGTTTGTTTGTCTTTCACTTTCTCTGTTTCTAGCTGAGCACCATGTGCATTTGTGTGCTTCTGACATGTATTTGCACCAAGTCTTCTTTGTCTCTCATTCTCATCAGTTGTGATCTTTGTTTCGTGCCACAGTATGGTCTCATCAGTAACTTGCTTGTCTGACAACAAGTGTTTCTAGTCTTTCACCAAATTTCATTGTGTATAGAGCCTATGCCCTGGTACAATGTATGCAAAAATACATCCTGTAACGTATCTGGGTGATATTTAATACCAGAATCTACTTATTTGGATGTGAAAAATACTCGTCTTTTTAACCTCAAGACCTGATATAGGACTTGCTGTGAACTATTATGTTCCTTTGGTCGAGTGTTCTTTTCTCCAAGGTATGATTGTAGGAAACCCTTAAGTTCAGCAACTGTTATATCATCATTGCACTGTTCATGAGCATATCTTTAAAGGTGAACTATCACAAAAAAAATATTCTGCATGGTTTCTGAAATAATAAAGTTTATCTTCACTATCCCTCTCTCAGCATCTGTTTCTCTTCATTCTGTCTTCATGCAGCAGTTGGGTGTCAGATAGTCATAGACAGTTATATCCAATATATCTCCTAGCAGATTAATTATACAGTAGCTCACTCAAATAACTGATTCCAGTACAAATAAAATCTAACAAAATAACAGCCTTTTGCACAAATTCTGCATGTAGAGAAACAGGATTTCTGGTGATTTTAATAGAGTAAGCTCTAATACATCTTTTGGGCAAAAGGAGGCCCCCATAACATATATTGGATCTAACTGTCAATGATTATCTGTCACCCAGCTCCAGCATGAAGAGAGAATGAAGAGAAACAGATGCTAAGAGAGGTATAGTGAAGATGAACTTGATTACAGTACAGAATATTTAATTGATTGTATTTAGAAAGTTTCTTATTTCAGTATGCTGAAGCTTACAGTATATAAAATTTTCATTTTCATGGGGAACCCCTTTAAAATGGTCAGGCTTTATTATACTAAGCACCACCCAAACAATATCTGTTTCACTGAAATTCTCCTTCATACCCTCATCTATTTGTTTGCATATGATGTTGTAAGTGATATCAGATGTGTCATCACTAATCTGACATGTATTTTGAACTCTCTGTGATGAAGGTAAAGGTCCCTTACAGAGATTTCTCTCTCAGATTTCTGCTGTTTTTCTGAGTCTGCTTGGCTGTATTTGAGTTGTCTGGACTAATGGTTTCAACTCTATGGACTGAGTAGAAAGTTTGTGCATGCACTGCAGCAGTGTTTTTTCAAAATCTCCATAGACTGAAGGTGATTCCTGAGTACTGCCTAAACAAGACTGGGATCCTGGGGAACCAGCCAATGATTTGGCATTTGTAATGCTTGCTAATGGTTAATTTGTGCTACTGGAGGGCAGGACAAAGGGCATTTTACTAAAAGTTACTGTCTCAGTTACCTCTAAAGCCTGTTGTGTTGTGGCTGTAATCTGTAATTGTACCCCATTGGCACTCACATTACTAGATAGTTTAGCATTGCTTTCAATAATCATAACATCAATAGCATTTTTCAGTAGTAACAGTTCAACAATTCCCTTATTCTCTGATTCTAACAAATGTGTACTATACATAAAGTGAATAAACTCTAAACACCCCTCTTCATTCCACGTCTCAAGCCATGACGGGTCTGAATCAAGTACTGGGTAATCTGGAGAAGTTTCTCTGCTGACAAACTGAGCAGGCTCTTGCTGATTCTCCACACCAGGCTCCTGCCATACTGACTCCTTCTCTGGTACTTTAATTCAATGTTTTTTATTGGGCAATTTTTAAATTTTACAACACAGACTTTGCATAAAAGTCAATATATATATAATGTACATAGCCTTGTTTAGTTAAATGCTTAATAACATATACGGCATTTTAACATAACATAGTTAAAGATACAGTATTTCTTGTATAAAGATAGAAACTAGGCCTAGGTTTATATAAAGCAAATTGTCTCTTTGCAGGCCTTTTCGAACCATAAAAACTGAGAAGTCCAAGTAGAATATAATAATCAAAAATGAAACATTGTAATAATCTTTAAGCTAAAGTATCATCTCAGAGTACATTTTACTCTATTTCCGGTATCACCTTCTTTGTATCAATCCTTATATAAAGTGTTCCAGAGAAATAAATTTAAGTCTTAAGTGAACCAGAGCTTTTTCTTATACTTACTTTGTGAATTACCCAAAGTGACATGCAGTACAAAAAAAAAAAAGGACTACATCTACAACTAAACTACACTAAAACTACACTTAATTTGCTGTAAACCATATTTGTTGCATTAGTAACTTACAACACAACCATTGTGAGAAAGTATCTTCTTCTTTCTAGCAGTATCATCCAGAGTCGGCGAATATACATGCATACATATGTAAGAGGATAATAGATAGAACAACTAACCAATTTAATCTATGAATAATTTTGTGTTAGGATAAACCAATGACCACATTCTAATTTTAGCCATAAATGAATCTAGAGATCCAATTTTTGTTGCCCACGCCTTTTCTGCAGAAAGATTAAATTCTACCCTTTTTATTATCTCCTCAATATTTGGGATATAATTCAGTTTCCAATTTTCTGCTAATAGGATTCTAGTGGAGACATAAACATGGTTATGAATAATTCTTTCTCTTGGTGGTAAGTCAATGACTTTCAGGTGTAACAAAGCCATGTGAGGAGGAATATGAGATAGGTTAACTGGAAGTCTTTTTAGTATGTTCTCCACTTCCTTCCACATGTCCTGAATCTTAGGACACTCCCAAAACACATGTTCCAGTGTTCCTTCCATACCACAGTCTCTCCAGCATAGTGGGGAAGCACTGGGGTCAAACCTGGTGATCTTGTCTGGGGTCATATACCACCTCCATAACATTTTAAGCAGATTCTCATGGTGAGAGACACAGCGGGACGACCTTTTTAATGTCCTCATAGCAAGTTCCCAATCCTCTTGTGTTATATCTTCTTTAAGATATTCCTGCCATCTATCTAATTGCTTATGGGGTATTCCTTTTTGATTATTTAGTAATGTTCGGTAAAAGAGAGCAGTACCTTTCAGGTGTGAATTCTCAGGTGATAATAACTTTTTTATCTGAGGGGGAAGTTTAATTGATATAGGATTGTGCGTTTTAAAGTATTTTTGGATTTTGTTGTATTTATGTACATCTGAACTAGGTAGACCATATTGCTGAACAAGTTCATCAAAAGGCCTAAGCTCCGAGTCCTGGAATAATTTATCAACTGAGCTAAGTCCCAGTTCAGTCCAGTTATCTAAAGAGACTTTTTTCATTACATACATTAAGTTGTTTAAAGGAACCGAGACTTCAGATGCCAGTGGTTCATCTGAGCACTTCTTAACTAACTCTTGCCATGTTTTTATAGTATTAGCTATTACTGTATTTGAAACTTTAGTATTAGTCTTCCATGTTAGTTTTGTTTCTAGTAGATTCTTATAAGGAACACTAGGGTTGTGTCTCTGCTCCAACTCAATCCACTGTTTGCTCAACTCACCTGTCCAAATCCCTCTGGACTGTTCCAGGACTGTAGCTTTGTAATATAGTTCTAGGTTTGGTACTCCAAAACCCAGATTAGAGGCATGTAGTGTCAGAACTTTGTAAGAAAACCTAGGGGCCTTGTTAAAAAGAACAAATTTGTTAAGTAAATTTTGTAATGGGGGAAAAAATCTTGGGGGTACTTTGATGGGGAGATTCCTAAATAGATATAATAATTTGGGGAGGATCATCATTTTGAACGCTGCCACTCTTCCCAACCACGAAAATTCCATCTTTGTAAGTGCTTCCAACTGTGTTTTCAACCTAGAGATCCACGGTTCAAAATTTTCCTTGTATATTTGTGATATGGAGGGGGTAATGTATATGCCTAAATATTTAATTGATTTTTCTGACCAGGAATAAGAACATATATTTTTAAGGGAGGTAATTGTTTTTGAGTCTAGATTACAAGGTAAAACCATTGTTTTATTTTTGTTTAATTTATAGTAAGATATTTTGGAGAAATTATTAAGTTCTAATTCTAAATTTGGGAGTGAGATTGTGGGATTTTGTAAATATAATAGAATATCATCGGCGTATAAGCCTAATTTAACTTCCAGATCACCAAGCTTAACTCCATGTATCAGGTTGTTATCCCTGATTCTCTGTGCTAAAGGTTCCAATGTCAATATAAAAATCAGAGGGGACAAAGGGCAACCTTGGCGTGTGCCATTCGTAATTGTAAAGGGACTGGATAAAGAACCTGAAGATAGTACCCTAGCTGATGGTTCAGTATATAGTGCCATTATGGCCTTATGCAGGTAACCAGAACACCCAAATTTTCGTAAGACAGTAGACAAATATGTCCAATTGACCCTGTCAAATGCCTTCTCTGCGTCCAAAGAGACAAACAGAGAAGGCCCTCGACTGAGGCCTAATTCATGCAAAAGTGCTAGCACCTTTCTAGTAGCATCACTAGTCATCCTACCTTTAACGAATCCTACTTGATCAATATTTACTAATTGGGGAATTAATGGGGCTAGTCTGTTGGCTATGATTTTGGCGTATATTTTAAGATCTATGTTCAATAGGGAGATGGGCCGGTAACTGCTTGGATCACTTAAGTCTTTGTCTTCTTTGGGGATTACTGAGACAATTGCTGACAGAGATTCTTGGGGAAATTTACCTACTTTAACAACTTCGTTGAACATCTCTGTTAACGGTTTGATTAATATGCTTCTATGCTTGATGTAGTAATCATTCAAAAATCCATCTATGCCTGGGGCCTTGTCTCTCTTCAAAGTCTTAATTGCTACTTCTACCTCATTTTTCTGAAAGGGGATATTGATTTGCTTTTGTTCAAAGTCATCTAGGAATGGTAGTGTTATATTTTCTAGATAACTATCTATCTCTTTTTGGGTGGGTTGGTGGGTATCTGGCTGTTGTTTCAAGTTGTATAAGGACTCATAATAATTTGCCAGTGCATTCACTATCTCTGTTGGATGGTGTACCATTTGACCAGATCTAGGGTGTTTAAGTTTATAGATTCTGCAAGCTATCCTGTGGCCCTTTATCTTACGTGCCATAATTTTGCCTGCTTTGTCTCTATCAACATACCAGTTTTCTTTTAGTATGGATTGCCACTTATCATATTGTTGGAACATTAATTCACTAAGTTCTTTTCTCTTCTCTTCTAGTTGTGGGATCATAGATGTTTTTTTGTTAGTGTACACTTCCTTTTCTAATGTCTTAATCTCCCCTAGAATTCCATCTGTTTTTTCTTTTTTTTTTTAAGGATAGAGCTTTGCTGTATAAAGACTCCTCTAACGAATGCCTTATGGGCATTCCAAAGTGTGGTTTTGGATGTTGCATTAGTATCATTTAGGCTAAAGTATTCCTCTATTTTCTTTTTTATTATTGGGGCTGAGTGCACAGAGTGAAGTGTCATTTTGTTCATTTTCCACATATAGGTTGGTGGTGGGGAACCCTGAATTTGGATTTGTATTATCAAGGGTGAGTGGTCTGACCATGACCTGGTACCAATTTCAATATTGAATAATAAGGGGAGTGTAAACCTGTCCATTAAACAATAGTCAATTCTAGTGTAGGATCTATGCACCGACGAGTAGAAGGTAAAATCTCTTTCTCCTGGGTGCATACATCTCCAAGTGTCGTAGAGCTCGTATTTCAATAGAGTGGGTTGCAGGGAGGTCGGAGGTCTCTTTCTAATCGAGGAACAGTCAACAATGGGATCTGCCACTGAATTAAAATCACCAGCAATTATCAGATGACCTTTAGTTACCTTTTCAATTTGTCTTAATTTTTTATTTAGAAAGCTAACTTGGTTTCTATTTGGTGTATACAAATTTGCTATAGTATATTCTTGATTATCAATTTTGCCAATTAGAATTATCATTCTCCCATCGTTGCTGCTATACGTTTTTGTTATCTCAAGACCTGAAGAATCCCCGACCGCCACACAAACTCCACTCCTTTTCTTTTTTGTTAGGTTAGAGTGAAAAATTTTTGAAAATTTGTGTAATTTGAATTTGGAGGCCCCCTCATCATTCAGATGAGTCTCCTGTAAACAAACCACATCAACTCCTTTTTCTTTAACAAGTTTGTGTATCAGGTACCTTTTTTTATGAGAGTTCACTCCTCTTACATTTAATGACACAATTTTAAAGGGATACTGTCGTGGAAAAAAATGTTTTTTACAAAATGTATCAGTTAATAGTGCTACTACAGCAGAATCCTGCATTGAAATCCATTTTGCAAAATAAAAAATGGATTTTTTTATATCTAATTTTAAAATTTGCTATGGAGCTAGACATTTTGACATTTCCCAGCTGCCCTCAGGTCATGTGACTTGTGCTCTGATAAACTTCAGTCACACTTTACTGCTGCACTGCAAGTTGGAGTGATGTCATTACCCCTCCCTCCTACAAGCTGCTGTAATGTAAATAGAGCCTTGTCTGCTGAGCCTGTCAATTGAACAATAGGCAGGAATCAAGATAAGCTCCCACTGACACCACTTCAGAAGGACTGAAATAAGATAGTCCTGTGATCACTGCCCCCACTTACATTTCAAAAATAAAATAAATAAATAAAAATTATATATATATATATATATATATATATATATATATATATATATATATATATACACACGCATACACAATTCATTTTGGACACTGGAAAAAATATTTTATATAGATAGTTTATTATATTTGTTTACACAAAAATGAAAAGCAGAAACACAGGAGTACACTCCCAGGACTGATGACAGGGAATAGAAAAAAGGATAAAATAAGGACATACTTGAAAACCAGGAAAACTTAGGAGGAAGTCTAGGAAGCGTTAAAATAGCTCAGGAGAAAGGAGACAGTAAGTAGTTAATGAAAAAAGAAGTATTGCAGGCAGAAAAGGAGCGCAGTGTGTGTGAGGTGAATAGCACAGGGAACTCACAGCTCCTTTACCTCATCTAGTAACCAGTAAAACTAACTAGGAAGGCAGCAAGGAGAGAAAGTTCCCCCCTCCAAAGGAAAGCAGACAACAAACTTACAGAACTGCAGGAGCTTTGATACTGTCTGTGGGAGGAGGGGCTGCTAGTGCAGCTGTAGAGAAGGCAGACGTAGGAAAGTGAAAGTAATTGCTTCCCTTCAAACCATGTGACCTCTCTCCTCCAATCATCACAGCATGGGCAGAGAGGGGAGGGGGAGTGTACAGCTGGATTCTCATGTCGTGGTGCGACTTGGCTTTTCATTACAGAGTGGCTGCCTCCAAGCACAGAGGTAATGCTGTGCCTGCTGTTAGAGCAGCACAGGATGAATGTGTAATGAGCAGAAATGGAAGCCCCCATGACAAAATACAAACTAAAATAACTTATGCATGGATTTGTGGATTAACATTTTATTTGCCAGACAGTGTTTATGGATGTGTGTTTTTTAAAAAAAAGCAAAAAAAAAAAAAAGTTTAAAATGACGACAGATTCCCTTTAAGTTTTCTAGACATATGTATAATGATAATACGCAAACTCTTTGCATTGACACATTACCGTATCTGGATGAAAGCAACAACAAGAAGTTGAATTGTTCAAAACCTGTGAAAGTTCAGATTGTCCATTTCTCACATTCCCAAGGGAAAAAATGAAGGTTAAAACAAGAAACTTTTTAAGAAACCAAGGCAACAATAGCGTCAAGAAAGTTTTTGACTTCTCTGACACCACTAAGGATGCCATAAAACCCATATGCATCAAAGGGCCTAAAAGCGGCAAGGAAACTTCAAAAAACAAAGAAACCTTAAAGAAGTCTAAGAGACCTCAAAATTAGGAATCCAACAAAAATAACAAAAACAAGAAAAACTGATGACCTCTAAGGTCAGAGGTCAACACAAAACCAGTTCACAGTCCACGGCCGTGGACTATGTATCTGAACAGTTCTCCTCTTCCTAAAGGTGTTACAAGGAAGAAAAGGAAGGAGAAAAGTTCTACGGGAGGGGAAAGTTTGTGGTACAACACTGAGAGTCCCTCAGTTCAAGTTCCTCCAGTTGCAGCAGAGGATTTTTGGCTTTCCTCAAGTTCAGGTGTGGTATCCATGGGCAGGTTGGATCTTCTATCTCTAGGGACAGTCACCTTCATTTTCCACTTTGCAATCTGTTCCATACCTTCCTGTGGGCTGTTAAACACGTATTTAATACCCTGTCTTGTCATCTTAAGCTTGGTTGGGAACCCCCATGAGTACTCCATCTTATAGGCTCTTAAAGTTGCAGTCACAGTGGAGAATTCCCTTCTGGCCTTGAGTGTGGTCTGAGAGAGGTCAGAGTAGAGAATCAAATCATCATATGGCTTAGGAAGTTTCTGTCCTCTCCTGGTGGTATCAAGGAAGGCCTCTTTGACATGATAAAAGTGCACTCTCATTATGACGTCCCGGGGTACATGCGGTTTAAGGTAAGCAGGTTTAGGTAGCCTGTGGACCCTGTCCACGATCCTCTCAATGTCAGAGGTCGCAGGTAGAGTGATCTTGAGCATGTCCCCAACATAGTTTCTCAGCTCATTTGTTGTTACGCTTTCTGGGACCCCCCTTATCTTGATATTGTTTCTCCTGTTTCTATCCTCAGAATCTACCTGTTTTTCTTTCAGCCATTTCATGTCGTCTGCTATCTCATCATAGGAGTCCACTACCTCATTGTGTGCTGTAGTCACATCTCTCAGCTTGTTCTCTATGGCGGTGACTCTCTTATCAGTGGCCATGGTGACTGTGGCAAAAGTATCTGCCAGGGCTTTGAGGTCCGCTTGCCAAGCGCTTCTCAGAGACAACATAAGGTCCTTCATCAGGGCCAGGGTTAGCGGCTGGTCAGTTGCTGGGATGTCTTGTAAGGGGTCTGGGTGACTAACGTCTGGGGATGATTTGGTCACATCAGGGCCTACCTGAATCTCCGGAGCCTCAGTCCTCAGCCTGGATTTTGCGGGGCTCCTGGACGTCGGAGTGTCTGGAGAAGCAGTTCCAGCTTCATCATGCTTGTAGTTCTCTCCCTCAGGGGTCAAAACGCCAGGGTTTAGTGAAGAAAATCTATTCAGGCTCACAGGAATCCGTGATGCTGCAGATGTCTGTCCCCTGTCCTCATATCGGTGGCCATCTTGGATTTCTGAGGAGAAGGAATTCAAAAGCTTTCTAGGTCTGAGGCTTCTGTTTTTTCTCTTACTTTTCACTTTGTTCCAGTCCATGGTGTTCCTGAAGCAATCCCCTTCAATTTGGGTGCTGGATGGGTGCTGTGGAAGTCGCTGTGGGCCGCTGTGATCAGTGTCTCACACAGAGCAGAAGGATCAGGCAGCCATCTCACTCTGTAGCCACGCCCCCTCCTTCTCTGGTACTTTAACACAGAACACCCTTTCTGGATACTCAACTTTCAGTCTCTGGTCTGTTGTCCCTCTGTTCAGCAGATCAGCACTTCACCAACAGGTGAATCCTAGACGAGCCCCCAAGAAACTGTTACAGGCCCACAGTGTGGCCATGGCAACAGTGATTATGTTAAAGAAAATGAATAGAGACACAGAGCCGAAGTTACAAGTGTGCTGCTTCTCCTCAACTGATTATTACATGTTTATTTCTCAAAATGCAGTTTACTATTTCTTGCCATTTTCAAGTCATATGTCACATACATGCATTCTCAAAGATGCTGACATTGTACTTGAGCCTTCGCCTCATTCAGGGCAAATCACATGTGTGATGTCAGCCTCACCGTAGCAGTGTTATAATATTTACACATATAAGTGTACTTCACAGTATTATAATTATTTCAATTAGCTAAACATAAACTATAAAATATCTATTAATATCAAAAGGTTCACAGTGTAGGTTGCAGCTATAAATACATCAGTTAAATATACAACCTTAACAGAGTGAGATTTAACAGGCAGACAGGCTGATGCTGTTGGTGCTATCTTAACAGACAAAAAAAAGTTTTTTACAAAATGTATCAGTTAATAGTGCTACTACAGCAGAATCCTGCATTGAAATCCATTTTTCAAAACAAGAAATGGATTTTTTTATATCTAATTTTAAAATTTGCTATGGGGCTAGACATTTTGACATTTCCCAGCTGCCCTCAGGTCATGTGACTTGTGCTCTGATCAACTTCAGTCACACTGCAAGTTGGAGTGATGTCATTACCCCTCCCTCCTACAAGCTGCTGTAATGTAAATAAAGCCTTGTCTGCTGAGCCTGTCAATTGAACAATAGGCAGGTATCAAGATTAGCTCCCACTGACACCACTTCAGAAGGATTGAAATAAGATAGTCCTGTGATCACTGCCCCCACTTACGTTTCAAAAAAAAAAAAAAAAATATATATATATATATATATATATATATATATATAGATACACACACACATATACACACACACACAATTCATTTTGGACACTGGAAAAAATATTTTATATAGATAGTTTATTATATTTGTTTACACAAAAATGAATGGCAGAAACACAGGAGTACACTCCCAGGACTGATGACAGGGAATAGAAAAAAAGGATAAAATAAGGAGGACATACTTGTGTAGGGATGTGAAAATCTTAGACACCCTTACCCATTACAGACAGGCACATCCCTAGTAATATGGACACCTCAGTGGGTCCTTATGGGGACCTTGTGCTTATGTCATCCCTGCAGTTCTCACAGTGGATGCTAGAGGCACTGTGGTATAATATAAAAGGGCTTGAAAGCCATGAGGTAGAGGCCATTGCTGCTGAACCTTTCCTCTGTTAGGCCACAGAGGTTAGGGGTGGTGGAACTCATCCTGAGTTTAGTGAAGTGATAGTTATACCCTTTAATAGATCACTCTAGGAGTGATAGATAGGGTATTTAGTTGAGCAGCTCAAAGCTCCGCTGAGGAGATTAGAGGGATTAAGATCCCGGGTATTACTGACCCCATAGTAGGGCCTAAGTGTTAAGCTCAGGGAAGTAAGAGTTTCTGAGTTCCACTTAAGGTAATCCTGAAGATTGGGGAAATACCTTCCAACAAGTGGCATTGTTCTCTACATGTTTCATGCTCCATGGTGAACTCTGGTTTTGGTTAATAAACTCCGTTTATTGTTTAAGCAAATAAAACTACTGGCGCCCTATCTCTTGTGCATTGCACACAGTTACAGTTATACAACACCCTGCCTCCACCCCACTGCGAGGGCTTCCCCCTGAGAAAGAGAGCTCATCTGTGGCCCCAGCCCACAAAGGAAAGTAGCTGAAACTGTCTTCACATAAAGCAGTTTACTATAGCGCTACACTCGAAAACCAGGAAAATTTAAGAGGAAGTCTAGGAAGGGTTAAAATAGCTCATGAAAACGAGGCAGTAAGTAGTTAATATAAAAATAAGTATTGCAGGCAGGAAAGGAGCAAGGTCTGTGTGAGGTGGATAGCAGAGGGAACTCACAGCTCCTTTACCTCATCTAGTAACCAGTAAAACAAACTAGGAAGGCAGCAAGGAGAGAAAGTTCCCCCCTCCAAAGGAATGCAGAGAACAAACTTACAGAACGGCAGGAGCTTTGATAGTGTCTGTGGGAGGAGGGGCTGCTAGTGCAGCTGTAGAGCAGGACGTAGGAAAGTGAAAGTAATTGCTTCCCTGCAAACCATGTGACCTCTCTCCTCCAAACCAGGGTTGCCAGGTTGGCTGGTTTCCCGCCAAATTGGGCGTTTTTTTAAGCGTGGTGGCGGTTTTTCCAAGTCCAAACCCGCCAATGGCTAGTTTTGGGCTAGTTTTAATAGGTGCCGCGGGTTTGGACTTGGAAAAACCGCCCAATGCCCAAATAGTAGCACGCACTGCTACACACCGGCGCCACCAGCCAGCCGCAGGAATCGCAGGATACATTCTTAAAAGGGGTGGAGACTTGGGAATCAGACTCAGAGGGCTCAGGGCTGGAAGAACACGCAGCGAGCATCCCCCAGGAGCGCGCACGCAAAGCGCGGCGCCACGCCTCTCTCTCTCTGGGTCCTGGGAATTGGTTGGAGTTGGACACAACGACGACGACAGTGCCGCTTTGCGGGACTTGTGAGTAGCTGTCTGTGTTGTGTTTATGTCTCTCTTATTTGTATGTAGGGCTGTTGGGCAGTAATGAGATCCTGTCATTGCCCGGTCCCCAATAAAACAATATTCGGTTGGGTGTGTCACAAGAGGACTCAAATGCTACTTTATGTTGTACAGGGAACAGTAGATTTCTGATTGTAAGCCCACATTCAGTAAGATGTTCTTAAGCTCTTCTGTTGCTCTTCTGGATATATTATGTCTTGACTGGCACAGTTTTTATGAACACACATTTATAAGCGCTCAATGTATTCGCAGTACTGTCAGTACAGTTATGGGACCTGTTATCCAGACTGCTTGGGAGTTTTCCAGATATAGGATCTTTATCTAATTTGGATATCCATTCCTTAAGTCTACTAGAAAAATCATTTATTATATTATTTAAACCCATTAGGATTGTTTTGCCTCCAATAAGGATTAATGATATTTAAGTGGAGATTGAGTACGGTTTTATTATTTCACGGAAAAAGAAAATCAAATTTAAAAATATGGATTATTTGGAAAAAAATGGAATCTATAGGAGACAGCCTTTCTGTAATTCAGAGGTTTCTGGATAACGGATCCCATTGCTGTATCCTTTGATGACATAAACTTTTTGACGTGTACAGGTTACCTTCCCATTGTTCTGTTGCGCATGCGATTGGCGCTGTGGTTGTGCGCACGTAATTCATTTGGCTACGACCTCCTACTAAGGGGAAGTAAATATCAGATTCAATATCAAATTGTCCTTATAGTGATTATCCGTGTGTTTAGTGCTTCTCAACGAGCCGCAGTCCCCATGCCAGATTGCAAAAGATTCCAAGTGAACCAAAGAATAGCCGGAGAGCACACCTTTAAGTATTAAAAGGTTTCCATTTTTATTTCGCAGACAATCCTGCAGTGCAGGATTGTCTGCGAAATAAAAATGGAAACCTTTTAATACTTAAAGGTGTGCTCTCCGGCTATTCTTTGGTTCACTCCTACTAAGGGGGTTACAGTATTAAAGGGGAATCCAACCCCCTGGCGCTAACACCTCACCTCCCCCCCACCTACCTCTCACCCCAGGCTATTGCCCCTAAGTTGCTACTTACCCCTCTGTCCCCTCCAGCGAATTCACAGGGGCCATCTTCTCTTCCAACCGCTTCTTCCTGTATGCTGCTCTGTCGGCGGCAAATGCGCAGTAGGATACCGGTACTACTGCACATGCGCACAAAGTTTGCGAAGTTCAGTCGCCGAACTTCGTGAACTTTGTACGCATGTGCAGTAGTACCAGCATCCTACTACGCATGCGCACCTAGCGCCGCCAGATCCCGGAAGAAGAGGTTTGAAGAGAAGATGGCCCTGTGAACGTCGCTGGAGGGGACTTACACAGAGGGGTAAAACAGGTGAACAGTAAATACTTTTAAACAGGTGAACAGTAAATGTTATCTAATTGGTTGTGTTATTGTTTCTTAACTTAATGCCTTGTGTTACCCCTTTTATTTACAGTGCCAACCAGGCAGTACCCAAAAGAACCAAATATTTGCAGTACCAGTAAGTCTGCACTATTTTATTACGATTTTTCAATTTATGAATTGGGCTACTTTTGGGCTACTTTTAAAATGGCTTTTGGCTACTTTTTGGCTAGTTTTTTTATGGTCTTTGAAATGAAAACCTGGCAACCTTGCTCCAAACATCACATGCATGGGCAGAGAGGGGAGGGGGAGTGTATAGCTAGATTCTCATGTCGTAGTGCGACCTGGCTTTTCATTACAGAGTGGCTGCCTCCAAGCACACAGGTAATGCTGTGCCTGCTGTTAGAGCAGCACGGGATGAATGTGTAATGAGCAGAAATGGAAGCCCCCATGACAAAATACAAACTAAAATAACTTATACATGGATTTGTGGATTAACATTTTATTTGCCAGACAGTGTTTATGGATGTGTGTTTTTTATAAAAATGCAAAAAAAAAAATTTAAAATGACGACAGATTCCCTTTAACTAGCTACAGCCTGATTTGTAACAGTTTTCAAAATAAGAAAACTCTTTAAAGGGGAACTCTGGCTTCCAAACCAAAATTTGAGTCCCACCCATAATATACCAATCACTGATACCTATTTCTTCAAAAAGCATTTTCTATGCTGAAATCCAGCTGTTTAGCAGTTCTTTACTTTCTGCATCATTTGAAATCCTGGGAGGGGGACTAAAACTGATGTTACAAATTGTAACAACTTCTCCACAGTTTACAGACTGAAGGAACTACATAACCCACAATGCATTGCAGTGTGATGTTCCTTTCCTTATTGAAATCACATATGTATGTATGTATATTTTTATTTGTAAAACGCTCCTTGAGGGCAAAGCACTGTACAGCAAAACAATAAATTAGTAATAACAAACAAGGGGTCGTTGGAATAAAAAGTAAAAATAAGTGCATTATTATAAATACAATTCACATAAATATAAAAAATATAATTACAATACAGATTAAGTGCTCAGTGTCAAGGAAACAAAAGGCTAGAGGACCCTAACCTGTAGGGCTTACAGTCTAAATGGGAGGGTAACATACAGACACAATTCAGAGGGGTATTAAGGTGCTGTGGGTTACAGTTTGTTACACTGTTATATAAGTGCCAGTTCAGGTGTTATCCAGGTGCTCCCGGAGGTAGTCTTTGAGTTTTGTTTTAAAAACATTGAAGGAGGATTCTCTCCTGAGAGATTATGTAGGGAAAGGACAGCTGGCTGATGATACACAGTAACTGTCAGGCTTACCGGTATTATCCAGACGTAGAAGGAGCTGGAGCTGAAGATATTGAACTCACAAGCGCCTCACACAACCGCTACCCACCTGGAATGGAACAGGGAGCAGGGTTGTGGAGAGTAGCCAATGAGACGATCAAGCAAGGTACAAAAGGATTAGGCAAAGTCGTGGTCAGAAGGTCCGAGGTCAAAAGGCAGGCAGCGCGGTTCGTGAACAATGAGACAGGCCGAGGAGTCGAGGCAGGTAGCAGAAATCGTAGTCCAGGTACAGGCAAAGGGCAACAACAAGAATTCAATAGTATAAGACGCTAGGGTTTCAGTTAAGTAACCTAATAACCAGGCAATGCATCTCAGTCTGGATTTGGTTTAAGTACTGATACTTTGGCGCCAAACTGGCGTCTTTGCGCTGACGTCGCGGAACTGACGCCAGCACGTCCATCACAGGCATTTCCGCCTACGTCCCTGCGCCCGCGACCGTCGCCGACGCCTTCGCGCCCGCGACTGTCGCCGGTGTCCGCGTCACACGCCAGTGCGCATCAACGCGCCCACACCTGCGCTGAACAGGACGCATGCGTAAATTCTCACATTGCCCCCCATCAAGGAGCGGCCTCAGGACGCGACAACCAGAAGGCTTACCAGGGTAAGTTCCATGGAATTTTTCCAGCAACTCCGGAGCGTGGATGTTAGATGCTGGTTCCCAAGAATTCTCTTCCGGACCGTAACCCTTCCATCTCACCAGGTACTGGAGACGCTTGCCTCTTAATCTGGAATCCAGGATCTCCTCAACCACAAATTCTTCTTGATCATCGACCACCACAGGAAGCGGAGGAGGAGCCGAACGCCCAGGAAATCGGAACGTTGAGGCCGGTTTCAAAAGTGCAGCATGAAACACTGGATGGATGTGCCAGGATGCTGGAAGTTTAAGCTGGAAAGCCACAGGATTGACTTGACGAATAATAGGAAAGGGACCCAAGAAACGTTGACCCAACTTCCTACTGGGACAAGAAAGCTTAAGGTTAACAGTAGACAACCATACACAGTCACCCACCTTGAACTCTGGGTCACCTCTCCGCCTTCGATCGGCATAAGTCTTGAAATTTTGTTGAGCCTTCTTCATGTTTTCTTGAAGTTTTTGAAAATTATTGGATAGAAAAGTTAATCGGTCCTTGACAGCAGGAACTAAAATATCAGAAACAATTGCAGAGGGAAAAGTTACTGGATGAAGACCATAGTTTGCGAAGAAAGGGGACTGATTGATTGAAGAATGGTGGGAATTATTATAAGCAAACTCTGCAAGAGGAAGAAGATTCACCCAATCATCTTGGAGGTACGAAGAATAATATCTCAGATACTGCTCGAGAGTCTGGTTAGTTCGCTCGGTCTGGCCATTGGACTGAGGGTGAAAGGCAGAGGAAAGGGATACCGAAATCTTGAGTGCTTCACACAATGATTTCCAAAACTGTGATGTGAATTGCTGTCCCCGATCTGACACCACCTCATCTGGAAGGCCATGGAGTCTTACCACATCTTTAATGAAAGTATCAGTGGTCTCAGAGGCAGAAGGAAGTTTTGGTAAAGACTTAAAATGAACCATCTTGGTTAAATGGTCAACAAAAACAGCAATGGTGGAACAATCACAGGACAATGGTAAATCAGAAATAAAGTCCAAAGAAACTGATCCCCATGGACGAGAAGGCACTGGCAGAGGTTGAAGAAGACCAATAGGCCTAGAATGAGAGTCCTTGGATCTAGAGCAAACTTCACATGATGCAACAAATTTAAAACAGTCTTTAGCCATCTCAGGCTACCAAAATAATCTCTTAGCCAAGATAATGGTTTTCTTGATACCTGGATGACCCGCCAATTTGGAATCATGAATATTTTTAAGGACCTCTAAACGCATTTGTTCTGGAACAAAAATTTTGCCTTGTTGAAGAAGAAGACCCTCCTTAGACACTAAAGATGGTTCAGAGATGTTTATGGAAGCGTCTTTAATTCCATCTACCAGGGTAGACTGTAGCAGGAGGAAGTTATCAGAGTTTAAAATCGTCTCAGGAGCCAAAGAAACCTCGTCTTCAGAAGAGAACATTCGGGATAAAGCATCTGCTTTAACATTTTTAGACCCAGGTCGGTAAGTAAGATGAAAATTAAATCTCATGAAAAATAAAGCCCACCTTGCTTGTCTGGGTCTAAGCCTCTTGGCCGAACCTAAATACTCCAGATTCCTATGATCTGTAAAGATGAGAATCGGATGTTTAGACCCTTCAAGGAGATACCTCCATTCCTCAAGTGCCAGCTTGATAGCGAGTAATTCACGGTCAGCCACATCATAATTGCATTCACTCTTGGCCAATTTACGAGAAAAAAAGGCAACTGGATGAAGATCCTCTTGAAACCCAGTTCTCTGCGACAACACAGCACCCACCGCAAGTTCTGAAGCATCTACCTCCAGAATAAAAGGAAGGGAAACATCTGGATGGTGAAGAATTGGGCCTGAAGTGAAAAGTGTCTTCAGTTTCTCAAAAGCCTCCTGAGCCTGTGTGGACCAAACAAACTTTTGATTATTGTGAGTCAACTCAGTGATTGGGAGGATAACTTGAGAAAAATTCTTTATAAATTTTCTATAAAAATTTGCAAAGCCGATAAAACGTTGAACGGCCTTTTTAGAAGACGGAATTGGCCAGTTAAGAATTGCAGAAATCTTCCTGGAGTCCATCTGGATACCCTGAGGAGAAATGCAGAAACCCAAAAAGTCCACAGATGATTGTTCAAACACACATTTCTCGATCTTAGCATATAGCTGATGAGTGCGCAGACGAGCCAGGACCCTCTTTAAATGTAATCTGTGTTCTTCCAAAGAATTAGAAAAAACAAGAATATCATCTAAATAAATGATGACAAATATATCAAGGAAGTCTCTGAAAACATCATTAACAAAATGTTGAAACGTTGCAGGAGCATTACAGAGACCAAAGGGCATGACCAGGTATTCAAAATGCCCGTAACGAGTACGAAAGGCCGTCTTCCATTCATCGCCCTCTCTTATTCTGACCAGATTGTATGCGCCCCAGAGATCCAGTTTAGAAAAAATCTTAGCCTCCGCCAAACATTGAAATAGTTCAGGAATGAAAGGAAGTGGGTAACGATTCTTGACTGTGATTTTGTTCAAATCCCGGTAGTCTATGCACGGCCTTAATGAATGATCTTTCTTCTCAACAAAGAAAATCCCGGCTCCTGCTGGAGAAGAAGACTGTCTAATGAACCCTTTAGCCAAATTCTCATCTAAATAAGAGCGAAGTTCCACAAGTTCAGACTCGGATAAAGGATAAACTCGTCCAAAAGGAATCTGGGCCCCAGGAAGAAGATTAATAGGGCAATCATAAATACGATGAGGAGGTAATTTGTCAGCCCCTCTTTTATTGAAAACGTCCGAAAATTCCCAATAAACCTGAGGAAGAAGTTCATGGATTTCAGAGGCAGGGGATAAAGAACAGACTCTTTTTGAAGAGGAAATACATCGAGAGGAACAAAAATTCGAAATAAATTTTACTTCACCGGTGGCCCAGTTGATGGATGGGTTGTGTTTCTGCAACCAGGGTAATCCCAGGATAAAGGGGAACTAAAGGAGAAGAGACCACATCAAAGTTCATGACTTCAGCATGCCCTTTATTCAGCAAAACAAAAAGAGAGACAGTCTCTTGCACCACAGGGCCTGAGGTAATCAGAGAACCATCAGCCACACGGAGAGCTACGGGATTCTTCTTGGTCTGGAGCGGTATCTGGAATTGTAGTGCTACTCTATTGTCCAGAAAACACTCACTGGCCCCAGAGTCAAGGATTGCTTGGAGTTCTACCTGCTGGTCTCCCCACTGCAAAGACAAAGAAACTGTCAGGAGAGGCACAGGAACATGGCAGGGGGTAAAGTCTTTTTCGAGCAACTTCTTACCCGTTGGGCGGATTGGACAACCCTGAAGCAAATGGCCTGCTTGTCCACAGTAAAGGCAGAGGTTCAGTCTGCAGCGCCTGATACGCTCCTCTGGAGTTAAAGCAGATTTAATGGCAGCAATCTGCATGGGCTCTGGAGCAGCAGCGAAGACGGGTGGAGGCATAGCTGGAGAAAAGGTGGACGGCATTCAGACCTGGAGGAGGAGTGGATGGTAACATCCAAGTCTGAGGTGGAAGGCCCACTTTCTCCGCCTTTTCTTCCTCTCTGCGTTCCCTGAGTCTCTGATCAAGTTGGATAGAAAGAAGGATGAGGTCCTCCAAACTGTCAGGGATGCCAGTACGGGCTAACTCGATACGATACTGATTTTTTAGTGCTGCAGGGTTCCATTCAGTATCATCCGCCCATTGCCGGAACTCCATCGTGTAGTCTTCAGCAGGGCGGACCCCTTGCTTCAGGGCACGCAAGGCAGCCTCAGCGGTAGTGACTCTGTGAGGATCATCAAAAATGACCGCCATTGCGTCAAAAAACGAATCCACTGAGGCCAATACAGGACTGTGGCGATCCATGAGACGAAAGGCCCAAGTCTGTGGTTCTCCCGTAAGGAAAGAAATAATAACCCCGACCCGGGTTTGCTCAGTAGGGTAAGTGTGGGGCTTTAATGAGAACAGCAGCTTGCAGTTGCTCCTGAAATTCCGGAACATCTTTCGGTCACCGGCAAACTTCTCTGGAAAAGCTACTTTTGGTTCAGAGATTTCGGAGGTAATGACCTGGACCTCTGTTGGAGCAGGAGGAGTGGCAGCAGACGTGGAAGGGAGTACAGCTGGCGGATGAGCTCTGATATGCTCTTGTAGCTGAGCATAGCCACTTTGCAGCTCCCAAACCGCTTGCGTGAGCGAAGATAACTGCTGGGTTAGGACAGCAAATGGAGAAGCCCCTTCAGCTGGATCCATCTGGCCTGGTTATACTGTCAGGCTTCCCGGTATTATCCAGACGTAGAAGGAGCTGGAGCTGAAGATATTGAACTCACAAGCACCTCACACAACCGCTACCCACCTGGAATGGAACAGGGAGTAGAGATGGCGCAAACTGTTCGCCGGCGAACTTGTTCGCGCGAACATCGGGTGTTCGCGCTCGCCGGAAGTTCGCGAACGTCGCGCGACGTTCGCCATTGTTGGCGCTTTTTTTTGCCCTCTCACCCCAGACCAGCAGGTACATGGCAGCCAATCAGGAAGCTCTCCCCTGGACCACTCCCCTTCCCTATAAAAACCGAAGCCCTGCAGCGTTTTTTTCACTCTGCCTGTGTGTGCTGAAGAGATAGTGTAGGGAGAGAGCTGCTGCCTGTTAGTGATTTCAGGGACAGTTGAAAGTTTGCTGGCTAGTAATCGTTTTGATACTGCTCTGTTATTGGAGGGACAGAAGTCTGCAGGGGTTTGAGGGACATTTAAGCTTAGGTAGCTTTGCTGGCTAGTAATCTACCTTCTACTGCAGTGCTCTGTATGTAGCTGCAGTGGGCAGCTGTCCTGCTTCTGATCTCATCTGCTGACTGCTGCAATAACAGTAGTCCTTGTAAGGACTGCTTTTATTTATTTTTTTGTTGTTTTACTACTACTACTACTACTACTACTACTACTACTATAAGAGCCCAGTGCTATTAGTCTAGCAGTGTTGGGGAGTGGGACTGGTGTGCTAATCTGCTGCTCCTAGTAGTTCAGCAGCACCAACTGTAATTTTTTTTTTTTAATATTCATTTTTTTTTTATTTTACTTTTTTTTATTTTACTACCGCTGTAGTAGTGTATAAGTTGACCTTTTAGGCATTATTTGCCCTGTAGGCATTTTTTGCCCAGTGTGTTATTCAACCAACAGCCATCTAGCTGTGTGACCTTGTTCACATTCTGTCTAAATATCCATAATATTACCGTCTCCAGAAAAAACACCGGAGTGACTTTTTTCAAGCAGCCATAATAAATTTTACGTAATCCGTATCCATCGCTGTAGTAGTGTATAAGTTGACCTTTTAGGCATTATTTGCCCTGTAGGCATTTTTTGCCCAGTGTGTTATTCAACCAACAGCCATCTAGCTGTGTGACCTTGTTCACATTCTGTCTAAATATCCATAATATTACCGTCTCCAGAAAAAACACCGGAGTGACTTTTTTCAAGCAGCCATAATAAATTTTACGTAATCCGTATCCATCGCTGTAGTAGTGTATAAGTTGACCTTTTAGGCATTATTTGCCCTGTAGGCATTTTTTGCCCAGTGTGTTATTCAACCAACAGCCATCTAGCTGTGTGACCTTGTTCACATTCTGTCTAAATATCCATAATATTACCGTCTCCAGAAAAAACACCGGAGTGACTTTTTTCAAGCAGCCATAATATATTTTACGTAATCCGTATCCACCGCTGTAGTAGTGTATACGTTGATCTTGTGGGCATTATTTGCACAGTGTTTTCTTCAAACCGCCATCTAGCTGTGTGAGCTTGTTCACATTTTGTCTAAATATTGATAATATTATCGTCTCTAGAAAAACCACTTGAGTTACTTTTTTTCAAGCAGCATTCTTATATTTTACGTAATCCGTATCCACCGCTGTGTATACGTTGACCTTGTAGGCATTATTTGCACAGTGTTTTCTTCAAACCGCCATCTAGCTGTGTGAGCTTGTTCACATTTTGTCTAAATATTGATAATATTATCGTCTCTAGAAAAACCACTTGAGTTACTTTTTTTCAAGCAGCATTCTTATATTTTACGTAATCCGTATCCACCGCTGTGTATACGTTGACCTTGTAGGCATTATTTGCACAGTGTTTTCTTCAAACCGCCATCTAGCTGTGTGAGCTTGTTCACATTTTGTCTAAATATTGATAATATTATCGTCTCTAGAAAAACCACTTGAGTTACTTTTTTTCAAGCAGCATTCTTATATTTTACGTAATCCGTATCCACCGCTGTGTATACGTTGACCTTGTAGGCATTATTTGCACAGTGTTTTCTTCAAACCGCCATCTAGCTGTGTGTATTATCGTTTCCAGAAAAACCAACTGAGTTTTTGTTGTTGTTGTTTTTTTAAAAATAATGCCAGGCAAAGGCAGGCCGCCACGCAGAGGCCGTGCTAGGGGCCGTGCTGCTATGCAATCCTGTGGCCCTAGCAAATTGCCCAGTTTTAAAAAGCCAATGACCCTGAACTCCCAAAATGCTGAAGAGGTAGTTGACTGGCTTACACAGCACACCCCATCCTCTACCGTTTCTAACTTTACCACAACATCCTCCTCATCCTCCACTGCTATGGCCACCCCACGTAACACTTCCTCCACCACCGGTGCCCCTTCTTCACTGGAGTCAGAGGAGTTATTTTCCCATGAGTTTCTTGAACTGAGTAATGCGCAACCATTATTGGCAGAAGAAGATGAAGGAGATGAGGACGTTACACCAGATTTAATTCTGGCAGAGAACACGACAGAGATGGACATAATGATGAGTGATGAGGAGGAGGTCCCCGCTGCTGCTTCCTTCTGTGATGTGTCAGAAGAAATTGATGCATCTGAGGAGAATGATGATGAGGAGATTGATGTTTTGTGGGTGCCTAGTAGAAGAGAGCAAGAGGAGGGTAGTTCAGATGGAGAGACGGAGAGTCAGAGAGGCAGTAGGAGAATAAGACTTAGAAGAAGCAGGGAGGACAGCCCGCAGGGATCAGTAGGGCAACAACATGTATCGGCACCTGTGTTCAGCCAGCCAACGCACCCGCCATTGCCGCCAATGCCGCCAACTTCTACTGTTACCGCCAGATCGCACACTTCCAAAAAGTCAGCAGTGTGGGATTTTTTTAATGTGTGTGCCTCTGACAAAAGCATTGTAATTTGCAATGAGTGCAGTCAGAAACTGAGCCTTGGTAAGCCCAACAGCCACATAGGTACAACTTCTATGCGAAGGCACATGAGCGGCAAGCACAAAGCACTTTGGGAGCAACACCTCAAAGGCAACAGGCAAACTAAAAGCCACACTCCTTCTGGTCCAGCATCTTACTGCTCTACCTCTGCTCTCCTTGACCCATCTGAACCACCCTCCACTCCGCCTTCCACCTTGACCACCTGTTCCCATTCCCAGTCATCTGCCACCAGCCAAGTTTCTGTGAAGGCCATGTTTGAGCGTAAGAAGCCAATGTCTGACTGTCACCCCCTTGCCCGGCATCTGACAGCTGGCTTGTCTGCACTCTTAGCCTGCCAGCTTTTACCATACCAGCTGGTGGACTCTGAGGCCTTCCGCAAATTTGTAGCAATTGGGACACCGCAGTGGAAGGTACCCAGCCGCAATTTTTTTTCTAAAAAGGGAATACCACACCTGTACCAACATGTGCAGAGCCAAGTTACCGCATCTCTGTCACTTAGTGTTGGGCCAAAGGTCCATATGACTACTGACGCATGGTCCTCCAAGCATGGTCAGGGCAGGTATGTCACCTACACTGCCCACTGGGTGAACTTGGTAATGGCTGGGAATGGGAAGCAGGGAATGGGTAGCTCAACAACAACAACAACAGTGGAGTTGGTGTCACCGCCACGGATTGCACGCGGTTCTGCCACCACCTCTACTCCTCCATCGCTCTCTACCTCGTCTTCTTCCTCTTCTTCATCTTACTCTGCTGCTGGGTCCTCCTTCTCCTCCTCCACACCTGTGCACCCCCAGCTCCCCCTAGGCTATTCGACGTGCCAGGTACGCCGTTGTCACGCTGTCTTGGGGATGACGTGCCTGGAAAGCAAAAACCATACCGGATCTGTACTCCTGTCATCTCTGCAGTCACAGGCCGATCGGTGGCTGACCCCACACCAACTGCAGATCGGAAAAGTGGTGTGTGACAATGGAAGCAATCTGTTGGCAGCGTTGAGACTGGGAAATTTAACACATGTGCCCTGCATGGCACATGTGTTAAATTTAATAGTCCAACGTTTTGTCTCCAAGTACCCAGGATTCCAGGACGTTCTCACCCAGTCCAGAAAGGTGTCGGCCCATTTCAGACGTTCCTACACAGCCATGGCACGCCTTGCTGACATTCAGCAGCGCTACAACATGCCAGTCAGGCGTTTGATTTCTGACAGCCAGACTCGCTGGAATTCAACGCTCCTTATGTTGGAACGTCTGCTGCAACAACAAAGGGCCGTCAACGAGTACCTTTTTGAACTGGGTGGTAGGACTGGATCTGCAGAGCTGGGGATTTTTTTCCCCCGTTACTGGGTGCTTATGCGCGATGCCTGCAGGCTCATGCGACCTTTTGAAGAGGTGACAAATATGGTCAGTCGCACCGAAGGCACCATCAGCGACCTAATACCCTTCGCTTTCTTCCTGGAGCGTGCCGTGCGACGAGTGACAGATGAGGCTGTAGACCAGCGTGACGAGGAGCTGGAAGCGCACGATTTATGGTCGGAATCACCAGAACGAACCCAGGCACCTGCTGCAACGCAGGGAGAGGTGCCAGAAGTGGAGTCAGAGGAGGAAGGTGGCTTTGTGGAGGAGGAGGAGGAGGACCAACAGGAGCAGGCTTCCCAGGGGGCTAGTGGTGACCTTTTGGGGACCCCTGGTCTTGTACGTGGCTGGGGGGAGGAGACCGTGGATGATGCAGTCCTTGATAATGAGGAAGCGGAGATGGATAGCTCTGCATCCAACCTTGTGAGAATGGGGTCTTTCATGCTGTCATGCCTGTTGAAGGACCCCCGTATCAAGAGGCTTAAGGAGAAGGACCTGTACTGGGTCGCAACGCTACTAGACCCTCGGTACAAGCATAAAGTGGCAGAAATGTTACCAACATACCACAAGTCCGAAAAGATGCAGCATTTACAAACCAGCCTGCAAAACATGTTGTACAATGCTTTTAAGGGTGATGTCACTTCAGGAACTCATCAACATTCCAGGGGCAGAGGTGCCAGTAATCCTGCCACGAGCACACCTGCAAGGACAAAGCCCTTTGGCCGGTCTGTAACATCAGACATGCAAATGTTTTTCTGTCCAAGGCAGCGCCACAACCCTTCTGGATCCACCCTCAAAGAACGCCTCGACCGGCAGGTAGCGGACTACCTGGCATTAACTGCAGATATCGACACTCTGAGGAGCGATGAACCCCTGGACTACTGGGTGCGCAGGCTTGATCTGTGGCCAGAGCTGTCACAATTTGCCATGAACCTCTTGTCTTGCCCAGCCTCAAGTGTGCTCTCAGAAAGGACCTTCAGTGCAGCAGGAGGGATTGTAACTGATAAGAGAACTCGCCTAGGTCACAAAAGTGTCGATTACCTGACCTTTATTAAAATGAATGAGGGGTGGATCTCGGAGGGTTACTGCACGCCGGAAGACTTGTTCTGACTTCTATGCAGCTGTCCTTCTCTTCAAGCCTCATGACTCCACACACAGCTGTCCTTTAGCGTCCTCCTCCCTCCGCCACCGTTACAAACTAGGGTGCAAACCCTACTGGTTTAATTTTTTCTGGCCTCTGTGCTTCAGTGGCTGCAACCAAAAAAACTGGGCAAACAATGTCTACAAGGTCAACGTATGGCGAAAAATGACTATTTTCAGCATTTATATGGCATATTTTTTCTGGCAACTGTGCTTCAGTGGCTGCGTCCAAAAAAATGCATATTTTCTGCATTTATATGGCATAATTTTTCTGGCCTCTGTGCTTCAGTGGCTGCAACCAAAAAAATGCATATT
The DNA here is from genome assembly GCA_038501925.1 of Xenopus petersii. NCBI lineage: Eukaryota > Metazoa > Chordata > Amphibia > Anura > Pipidae > Xenopus > Xenopus petersii. The sequence continues at coordinate 108,318,700 of CM076680.1, read as the reverse complement.
TTCTGCATTTATATGGCATAATTTTTCTGGCCTCTGTGCTTCAGTGGCTGCAACCAAAAAATGCATATTTTCTGCATTTATATGGCATAATTTTTCTGGCCTCTGTGCTTCAGTGGCTGCGGCCAAAAAAATGCATATTTTGTCCATTTATATGGCATAATTTTTCTAGCCTCTGTGCTTCAGTGGCTGCAACCAAAAAAATGCATATTTTCTCCATTTATATGGCATAATTTTTCTGGCCTCTGTGCTTCAGTGGCTGCAACCAAAAAAATTTATATTTTCAGCATTTATATGGCATAATTTTTCTGTCAACTGTGCTTCAGTGGCTGCGACCAAAAAAATGCATATTTTCTGCATTTATATGGCATAATTTTTCTGGCCTCTGTGCTTCAGTGGCTGCAACCAAAAAAATTTATATTTTCAGCATTTATAGGGCATAATTTTTCTGGCAACTGTGCTTCAGTGGCTGCGACCAAAAAAATGACTATTTTCAGCATTTATATGGCATATTTTTTCTGGCCTCTGTGCTTCAGTGGCTGCGGCCAAAAAAACTGGGCAAACAATGCCTACAAGGTCAACGACGTTGACCTTGTAGGCATTGTTTGCCCAGTTTTTTTGGCCGCAGCCAATGAAGCACAGAGGCCAGAAAAAATATGCCACATAAATGCTGAAAATAGTCATTTTTTGCCATACGTTGACTCAACGTATATGGCAAAAAATGACTATTTTCAGCATTTATATGGCATATTTTTTCTGGCAACTGTGCTTCAGTGGCTGCAACCAAAAAAACTGGGCAATCAATGTCTACAAGGTCAACGTATGGCGAAAAATGACTATTTTCAGCATTTATATGGCATATTTTTTCTGGCAACTGTGCTTCAGTGGCTGCGTCCAAAAAAACTGGGCAAACAATGCCTACAAGGTCAATGTATGGCAGTTGTTTAAAGAGAACAGTAGATTACTAGCCAGCAAAGCTACCTAAGCTAAAATGTCCCTCAAATCCCTGCAGACTTCTGTCCCTCCAATACAGAGCAGTATCAAGCAGATTACTAGCCAGCAAACTTACTATCATCTGTCCCTGAAATCACTAACAGCTCTCCCCCTACACTATCTCTTCCAAGCACACACAGGCAGATTTTTCAGATAAATTTTTGCCCTTGATCCCCCTCTGGCATGCCACTGTCCAGGTCGTTGCACCCTTTAAACAACTTTAAAATCATTTTTCTGGCCAGAAATGTCTTTTTTAGATGTTAAAGTTCGCCTTCCCATTGAAGTCTATGGGGTTCGCGAACCGTTCGCGAACCGCTCGCATTTTTGCGCAAGTTCGCGAATATGTTCGCGAACTTTTTTTCCGACGTTCGCTACATCCCTAACAGGGAGCAGGGTTGTGGAGAGTAGCCAATGAGACGATCAAGCAAGGTACAAAAGGATTAGGCAAAGTCGTGGTCAGAAGGTCCGAGGTCAAAAGGCAGGCAGCGCGGTTCGTGAACGATGAGACAGGCCGAAGAGTCGAGGCAGGCAGCAGAAATCGTAGTCCAGGTACTAGGGATGTAGCGAACGTCGGAAAAAAAGTTCGCGAACATATTCGCGAACTTGCGCAAAAATGCGAGCGGTTCGCGAACGGTTCGCGAACCCCATAGACTTCAATGGGAAGGCGAACTTTAACATCTAAAAAAGACATTTCTGGCCAGAAAAATGATTTTAAAGTTGTTTAAAGGGTGCAACGACCTGGACAGTGGCATGCCAGAGGGGGATCAAGGGCAAAAATGTATCTGAAAAATCTGCCTGTGTGTGCTTGGAAGAGATAGTGTAGGGGGAGAGCTGTTAGTGATTTCAGGGACAGATGATAGTAAGTTTGCTGGCTAGTAATCTGCTTGATACTGCTCTGTATTGGAACAAAAAAATAAATAAAAGCAGTCCTTACAAGGACTACTGTTATTGCAGCAGTCAGCAGATGAGATCAGAAGCAGGACAGCTGCCCACTGCAGCTACATACAGAGCACTGCAGTAGAAGGTAGATTACTAGCCAGCAAAGCTACCTAAGCTTAAATGTCCCTCAAACCCCTGCAGACTTCTGTCCCTCCAATAACAGAGCAGTATCAAAACGATTACTAGCCAGCAAACTTTCAACTGTCCCTGAAATCACTAACAGGCAGCAGCTCTCTCCCTACACTATCTCTTCAGCACACACAGGCAGAGTGAAAAAACGCTGCAGGGCTTCGGTTTTTATAGGGAAGGGGAGTGGTCCAGGGGAGAGCTTCCTGATTGGCTGCCATGTACCTGCTGGTCTGGGGTGAGAGGGCAAAAAAAAGCGCCAACAATGGCGAACCCAAAATGGCGAACGTCGCGCGACGTTCGCGAACTTCCGGCGAGCGCGAACACCCGATGTTCGCGCGAACAAGTTCGCCGGCGAACAGTTCGCGCCATCTCTACCAGGTACAGGCAATGGTCAACAACAAGAATTCAATAGTATAAGACGCTATGGTTTCAGTTAAGTAACCTAATAACCAGGCAATGCATCTCAGTCTGGATTTGGTTTAAGTACTGATACTTTGGCGCCAAACTGGCGTCTTTGCGCTGACGTCGCGGAACTGACGCCAGCACATCCATCACAGGCGTTTCCGCCTACGTCCCTGCGCCCGCAACCGTCGCCGACGCTTTCGCGCCCGCGACCATCGCCGGTGTCCGCGTCACACGCCGGCGCGCATTAACACGCCCGCACCTGCGCCGAACAGGACGCATGCGTAAATTCTCACAGTAACAGTAGTCAGCCACTCAGCAAAGTAGTCAGAAGGAAAGCAGAGGGCTGGGCTTAGGGAACTGTCAGAAACCATTAAAAATTAAAAGTCTGCATATTTTTTAATTGATGTATATAGCAAAGTTGCTTGAAATTATGTTTACTTTTCAAAAAGCTTAAGTTATGTTTTGTGGAGTTCCCCCTTAAATGATAACCAAAATCTCAAAATCTTTTTGAGAATTATTTTTTTGCGAATTCTCAGTGTGAATACATTTTCGCAAATGGCGTGCAAATGAGGAGAGAGATTGCGCGAGCACACCCAATGTGCGAGGTTGTTGTGCCTGAAAATAGCATTGACAGTAACTTAAATTCGCAGTTTGCAAAGCTGTTTTGGGAATGTTTTGTCCGCCACCAAAGTTGTGGTGTAATTGAGTCGCAGAGTGTGCACATAAATATTCACAATTTGCGAATTGTGGAATATTTTAAAAGCTGCTATAGACATTGGCATTGTGAAAAAAAATCGCAATTCTGTTTGCACCCTCTTATTTAGCTTTTTAAATATAACCATGCGCAGGGCAAATATATTCACTTTGCGAACCAATCTGCCCTGCGCAAAGTTTATAAATGACCCTCAGGGTTTATATAAATCAACTGGATCATTGAATAAATGAGTCAGAAAATTTCACCTGTCTGAGGCTTCAATTATGGATCAACTAGCAGTTAGGCAGGGAATGATTTCATTTGCACAAAAACATTGAACATTGTCTTTATGCATAAACCAGGGGACATGTCTTTTTTCAAAACTTTTTTTTAAAGTTTTTTTTTAACTTAAGCCACTATTTATTTATAATTGTCAAATTGTTATTGTAAATAAAATGTTAATTGTCACTGTATAAATGGATAAGTGATTAACCCCAGAAATGGCAATAATCACCTTAGAAAATTGATGATCAGCAATAATCCCAGACATCCTAGAAATCACTGCAGTAAATGTATAGAGGCATTAACCTCAGTCCCCAGACATGTCAGAAACATATGACACACAGTAAGCAGTAATACTGTAGGTAGCAACTGGCACCCTAAGTATATTATACACGGTTAGAAACACTGAATGATCACATTACGTATATAGAGCACTATATAAAATTAGATTCAGTGGGTACTGGCACCCCCGAGCAAATTGTGCATCGTGAGAGGCAGTGGATACTGGCACCTGCATTATACAGAGGCATGCGTTATTTTCATAAGATATATCATATATATTATATACATGAGCACCAAGATACAAGAAACTATACAGTGGCTGTTGTCTAACCAGCAAGGAGACCTGAACTGTGGCAGCAACCATAAGACAATACATTCAAACAGCTGACACTATATGGATCTCCTGCCAATCAATAGGAACTTAACATGCAGTTCCACCAACATGGACAAACAAGCACATTGCTGTGAACACGTTACCCTGGGCAAAGGCCCCCATTATACGTATTGGTGTACAGATATGGGTCCTGTTATCCAGAATGCTCGAGACCTGGAGTTTTCTATATAACGTATCTTTCTGTGATTTAAATCTTTATACCTTAAGTCTACTAGAAAATCATGTAAACATTTAATAAACCCAATAGGCTGGTTTGCCTACGATAAGGATTAATTATATCTTAGTTGGGATCAAGTACAAGGTTCTGTTTTATTATTACAGAGAAAAGGGAAATCATTTTTAAAAATTTTAATTTTTTTGGATAAAATGGAGTCCATGGGAGAAGGCCTTTCCATAATTAGGAGCTTTCTAAATAATGGGTTTCCGGATAATGGGCCCCATTCCTGTATATAGAAATATAAAATTTGTAAAAGCAACATACTACTAACCTTATATGTTTGTTCTCTGTTCTGCTTTTCTATCCATTGTCTTACACATCTGTGTCTTTCTCTACTCTTTTGTTATCTTTTTTGTCAGCCTTTCTTTTTACTTTTACATTGTACATTATTGTACTTAAAGGGGACCCATCACCCAAAAAAAACATTCCAAATCCTATTTTATCACATTAGTCAAGCAAAATGAACTTTAATTACACTATATAAATTATTTGAATCTTGTTTCCTTCAGTCTGGGAATTCATAATTATAGCAGCAGCCATTTTGTGGACACCGTTATTAAGGCAAGCCTTGTATCATCTCAGAATATTGTTTGTGCACCAGAATGGGGGACCTGATGTCCATTTCCTTGCCCTGGCTACACAATTAAATGGTAAAGAGAACTGTGGGAATGTGTGGAGAGCAGTGATGTCTAGGAAGTGCTGAATGGAAAGTGAAGGTAATTGTCTGCCCCGCCTCTATGCCACTGGCATAGAGGAGGGGCAGACAATATTTGATTGACAGCTGAGATTTTTAAATGAGCTTACAACAGCTATGAATGCTTTAATAAAAAATAGAAATTGTATTTCATGTTTAATTTGAAAAGGACTTTTATTATACAGATTTTTGTGTCTGGGTGACAGGTCCACTTTAAATTCTTAAATACACATCTGTGTATCTCTCACTATCCCCTTTTTCTTCAGAATGCAGCTCCTCCTGCCTGAAACTTTTGGCAAAGCTTTCCATTTTTTTTCATGCCCTGGCCTCTTCACAGATGTATGTTTTTAAGTGGAATGTTAATAAATTACTGCATAAGCAAGCAAACCTTGCCCCTGGTAACATAAACCCATAGACAGCAACAATACGATCTCTTACCACAGCCCCAAGCAGCAGGAGCGCACACTTCTTACAAATGTGATAAGAACTACAGGGGCTCAGGTAGTCCAATCTTCCCACATGTTACTCATAGAGATGGCGCAAACTGTTCGCCGGCGAACTTGTTCGCGCGAACATCGGGTGTTCGCGCTCGCCGGAAGTTCGCGAACGTCGCGCGACGTTCGCCATTTTGGGTTCGCCATTGTTGGCGCTTTTTTTTGCCCTCTCACCCCAGACCAGCAGGTACATGGCAGCCAATCAGGAAGCTCTCCCCTGGACCACTCCCCTTCCCTATAAAAACCGAAGCCCTGCAGCGTTTTTTCACTCTGCCTGTGTGTGCTGAAGAGATAGTGTAGGGAGAGATCTGCTGCCTGTTAGTGATTTCAGGGACAGTTGAAAGTTTGCTGGCTAGTAATCGTTTTGATACTGCTCTGTTATTGGAGGGACAGAAGTCTGCAGGGGTTTGAGGGACATTTAAGCTTAGGTAGCTTTGCTGGCTAGTAATCTACCTTCTACTGCAGTGCTCTGTATGTAGCTGCAGTGGGCAGCTGTCCTGCTTCTGATCTCATCTGCTGACTGCTGCAATAACAGTAGTCCTTGTAAGGACTGCTTTTATTTATTTTTTTGTTCCAATACAGAGCAGTATCAAGCAGATTACTAGCCAGCAAACTTACTATCATCTGTCCCTGAAATCACTAACAGCTCTCCCCCTATACTATCTCTTCCAAGCACACACAGGCAGATTTTTCAGATACATTTTTGCCCTTGATCCCCCTCTGGCATGCCACTGTCCAGGTCGTTGCACCCTTTAAACAACTTTAAAATCATTTTTCTGGCCAGAAATGTCTTTTTTAGATGTTAAAGTTCGCCTTCCCATTGAAGTCTATGGGGTTCGCGAACCGTTCGCGAACCGCTCGCATTTTTGCGCAAGTTCGCGAATATTCGTTTCCGACGTTCGCTACATCCCTAGTTACTCACTATTACTGGCTGCGGTTACAGAAGGCTGAGGCAAGAGACCATTTGGCAGCGGCTATGAATTTACGTTAATGGGGGCAAGGTTAGGCATCGTTGTCTTATTTGTGCGCTGGCACTCTGCTGTTCCTCACAAATCTCCTTGCAAATTCTACTGCGTTGTGTCTCCTGCGGACCCCAGGGGTGTGCATCGTGGGGGCAGCAGTGGGCCCCCTCCATAATCACTGACCAGTATGGTGCTCTTCTGAACTTAGTGGGACCCGACGGACTAGCTGATACAATGTTTATTATCTTGGCATATTTACATAAGCAAGTTTTTTTTTCTTAACTGTCTGCATTTTGTAAAATAGCAGTCTATTTCAATGGCTAAAATGCCGCCCCTTGTATTAACCCAAATTTTGCCGCCTGAGGCGAGATTCTCAGGCCGCTTCAATATAGAAGCGCCCCTGCATGGATATGTTTATTTAGTGTTTGTAATGTGTATTTATTTTAGACATGTTGTTAAATGAGAGCTAAACACCTGCATTTCATGCTGCAATGTTAAGGGATTACTTAAGAAAAGTTATTTTTTTTATCCAAATACATTTAGTTTTCAAGGGGTATTTTTTAGTCAACTTGAAGTTTCAGGTTAAAAAAAAAACTCATATTTTTCGGGTTTTTGTGGAAAAAATGTATTCTTTTAAGATGTATTTTACTGCAAAGCCATAAATAGCTAAAATCTGAAATTTTAGACTAAAACCTCTTGAGGTCATGTATAAGTCAATGGCAGGGTTCCCTTGAACCATTTGAAGATGTTTGTAGCCTTCATATTGTTCTGGTTCTTATATAGTTTATACAAACAAGCTGCTGTGTAGCCATGGAGGCAGCAATTCAAAGCTGAAAAAGGAAAAAAGGCACAGGATACACAGCAGATAACAGATAAGCTCTGTAGTATACAATGGGATGCTCCAGAACTTATCTATGGCTGCCCCATGGCTATACAGCAGCTTGTTTATATAAACTATAATCATTTTTCTGAAGCAAACACACCAGTTGTACAAGTGCAGGGCAATAGTACATTATATTTAGGGTTGCCACCTGTCCGGTTTTGACCCGGACAGCCCGGTATTTTGATGGGCTGCCCGGGTCTATACTTCCTGCCCGGGTTTTCCAAATAAGGAAAACCGGGCAGGATTCCCTTGATTGACACGGCGATCGGCCAATCGCTGATCGCCGCGCCATAGCCCCACCCACTGACCTCATGGGTCCTCCCACTGACATCACAGACACGCCCACTGATGTCACGGACCCGCCCCCGCCCTGTCTCAGCCAGACATAAAGGTGGCAACCCTAATTATATTGTCATGCCTTTCAAACACTTTGGTGTTAGTGATTAGTAATGGGCAAATTTATTCAGCCGGTGCGAATTCCCGCGATTGGCCATCGGCAAATAAATTCTCAAAACCCGGCGTGAAAAAAATGGATGACGGCGTGAAAAAAATGGACACCGGCGTCAAAAAGAAATACGCCACGGCTGTTTTGGCAATTTTTCATCATTTCGTGAATTTTTCGTCGTTTTGCGAATTATGCGGGAAACGCCCCAAATTCGCCCATCACTATTACTGATTCTTTAACTTAAAGGTGAACCACCTCTTTATTAATGCAGGCACAACACAAGATGAACGCATTGAAAGGAATATTTCTTCAAATCAGATGTAAACCTTTTAAGTGCCAGCAGATTTAGGACTGTATTGCAAAACCTCCCATGAGTATATTACCGAATTTTGAAAGCACTAAGGCAGAAAATGGCATACTTTAGATTCCAAGGTCAAAAAATCCAGAAACAGTAAGTTTACCCCAGAAAACCATACACATTCTGCTTATTCCAAAATGGGTAACTATGTCTATCTACTCCTAACAACCCAGCATCAAAGCTTATCTGAATGTAGCAGTTTTTATAAAACTTTATCAAAATTCTGAAAAATCACTTCAAAGGTTTTGTTTTGCTGCTCCACATATCCCACACTGTATTAGGTATCAAGAAAAGCACACTGAATATGATTGACAGGGGTCCACTGAACAGTTTGATGCCCATTGTGCATAGGTTTACCAAAGTATCTGGCATTTAGAAGCTCTAAAATGAAGTTAGCACAAATTGTCCAGGACTTTTCTTCAGCTACTAAAAAATCAACACATTTACTAAATTTTTTGTGGGGTAAAAACACAGAAATATATGTTTACAGTACACATAGATATATATATATATATAAATATATTTGTAGTACACATTCTAAATGGGTACCCATCCTTTTTGCTCCAAACTACTGTGTCGCAAGGCTTTACCAAAATTGTTGGTTTTGTTAAAATTTCTGAAAATTGCCTCAAAGCTTCAACTTGCCAGTATCATATCACCCATGTATCATTAAATACCAAGAAAAAATACCCTAAATATGATTGACAGGGGTCCTCCAAGCTGTTTGGTGCCCATTGTGCATAGGTTTACCAAAGTATCTGGCATTTAGAGGCCCAAAAATTAAGTTAGCGCATACAAATAGTCTTGTGGGTAAAGATCTCTGTTTGGTGCTGAATTAAGCATAGAAATCCCTTTTTAAAACAGGATTTTTTGTTTTCACTTGGTGTGTGAATGTGTTGTCCATTTAGTGGGTGAAATTTGGAAAGTTTTGAGTTGATTTTCTTTACTAAAAATCGATTTTTCTTTTGACCCAGAAGGTGAGTGATTGCTAGTACAGTTCCCTTCACTTTCTCTGGGCTACAAACTAGCTGTTAGATCCCCTACCACATCCCTGCACATGTGTGTCAGTTTCAATTGCATTTTTCTGCTGTTTCAGCAGAAATTGTTTATTTATTTACAGATTGAGTGGGGATTTTGATTTTGCACTTGTGAGGAGAGAAAGCTAAAGAGTGAAGGATTTAAAAGTATAAAATCTTTTCCAGCAGCAGCAGCAGCAGCAGCAGCAGAGCAGCTCCCAGGCACCTGCTCACATTAACCCTCTCCCTGCCAGAGCTTTTCAACTTAAAATTTACTTTTTTGTCGATCAACAGTATTAAGCTTTCTTTTTGCGGGTTGTCTTTTAAAATAATGGGAGGGAATAAAAAGAAAAGTTATAAATGTTATAAAAAAATACCTCAGTATTCTAAAGCAAAATGACCTGAAAACCCCAGCTGTAGCTCTGCAAGGAAACATCAGTCAGAGTCCATGTGAAAAAGCCCCACTGTCTCTACTTTTGCTGCTGCAGCCAATGTGACCCCTGCTAAAACATTTGCATAGGCTGTAGCTACTGGCAACAACCCAAGCCAAGTCACTTCTGGGGAAGAAAAGCTTACAAGGAAGCATGGGGTCAGATGCCTAATGTCAAGTGCTCATGGCATAGAGGCTTATATAAAGGCTGCAGCTGAAGTGATGGGTCCTTCTGCAGTAGTGGCAGCAAGTAAAGGTATGGGAAAGCCATAATCTTTGCCCGTACACTGACTGCAGTGCATGCTCTGGTGCAGAGGGGTATCACAGTGGGAGGGAGTTATGTCCCTGTAGAACCCCTACAAGGATTGGGCACAAGGGTGATTTTATGTAATGTGCCCCCTTCCTGCAAGACCACTTATTGTACCCCCACCTGCAAGCCCTTGGGGTGTTAACATCAAATATGTCTTTAAAAGGCAGGTGCAACTATGTCAATGCATCCTTTGTGGCAGTTCGTCCTACCACAAAAAATTGTATCCCTGTTATGAGTACCTGAAGGTGTGGGGGTGCCCATGATTGTAACATCATCACAACTGTTGGAGTGGGGGCAGACAGTGGTTTTTCCTCTTCAGATGCAGAGTGGGCAGTCAATGTTCCTGGGGTGCGAGATTTGGGAACTACAACCAGTCTCAGTTTTTAGTGCATCAGAGTATTTCACTCCAGGATAGGGAGGATATTTGGCTAACCCTCATACAGGACCCTGCAGATAAGACTGCTAGGGAGGATGGCGAGGATGGAGTACAAATTCAACTGTTCATGCTAAGATCTTTCCTCCCTTGTCTTCCACTGACGCCAATGTTATTGCCATCCAGGAGGCACAAGAGGCAGTGGAGAGGACAGAGGCTAAACATCGAGCCTCCAAAGCTTCCCCTGTTGCTAGGGAGCTAATTATTTCTGTTGCTTCTGTGTCAAACACTTTCAAATGTGTTTCAAGTGAAGTTGAGGGAACATGTAAGCCATTGCAGGGTTTCCAGATGACAATGGATTCTGATCCTTCTCCTACAACATCTTGTGGAGAGATTCACAAAGCTCTAGTCGAGAAAGGAAATTATCAATCCCTTTGCCAGGAAGAGCTCATGGATGAGGAAAACATCAAAGAGGAGGTTGACAAAGGAGTGGCAAATCCTTCTACCACAATCATCAATGATGAGGAACTCATAAAGTGGGACACTAAGATTCGTAGTTGCGCCAGGCGTAACTTTGCCGCACTTCGCCAGGCGTAGTTTCGCCAGCGCTTCGCAAATACACTAAAATCCGAAGTTGCACTCAGGGGTAGCGTAAGGTTGCGAAGTTGCGCTAGCGTTGATTCACTAAGTGAAGCTAAGTTACGCTAGCGATGGTTAATTTGCATACGGCACAAAATTCAAATTTCAATGGAGGAATACGTAGCAGCACTACAAATGCCTGGGAAACCTTCAAAACATCAAATAAAATTTTTATTTTGCCCTACACATGTGCCCACTGTATAGTTAAGTTGCCATGAGTTAGGAAATGTAGGGGGAAGGAGGGGAGCCCCAAAATTTTTTTCGATCTTTTTCAGCCTATCACATATAGAAAAAGGCCAGCGTTTTTTGGGACTTAGAAAAAATTTTAACTTTTTTTGAAGAAATCCCTATCTACTCTGTTGTGCTTCGCCTGGTCTGAGGTGGCGAAGGAAGTCTAGCGTAAAAGGTAGCGTTCAGAACAATGTGCCCGTTAATTTGCGTAGTTATGTCCGTTGCACAAATTCGCCAGGCGTAAGGGTGCAAAGTTACACTAGCGAAGTTACGCCAGTGTCCATTAGTGAATTTGCGAAGTAACGAAAATGGCCAACGCTAGCGAATTGACGCTAGCGTTAGGTGCTACGGTGCATAGTGAATTTGCCCCAAAGTTTCTTAAGAAAGAGATTGAGGCACTGAATGGGGAGGTGCTTGATCATGAGCAAAGGTTATTAGGCTCTGAAGACCAAGCCCTTCAGTGTGAATACCTAGAAAGGAAAGAAGTGCTGCGTAACATGGAACATCGACAGGCTTGTGGTGCCTTATTGTGAAGCCTGATGCAGTTACTCTGTGATATGGATCGTAGTTTGCGATTCTTCTATGCTACCATCTGTAGACGTGTGCTTACTGAGGGTGAAAGATCTCAGTAGGAAGCTCTTTACTCCAGTTTGGTGCCTAGACCCGCCAGAGACTTGGGGGCATGTTTACTAACATTGGAGATAAATATCTGGAGAGATTTCTGGAGATGTTGCCCATAGCAACCAATCAGATCTTTGCTTTTGTTTTCTAACTTGGCTGTGGCTGTTTAAATCTAATTGCTGATTGGTTGCCATGGGCAACATCTCCAGAAATCTCTCCAGATATTTATCTCCAATGTTAGTAAACATGCCCCTTGATTTGGAAAGTGCTCCATGTGCATTGAGTACGGGAGAGTATTTAGCTCATTTTACAGACTCCCCAGCTGCTTGTCCATTCTGCAGCAAAGGAGAGTATGTGTTCCATGCTTATTTTACATGTGCCAGACTGCAACCTCTATTGGCTCATTGAGGAAGCTTTACCTGCAGTTCTGGTTACACTTTTCCCCTCATGTTTATATTTTTGGATGCCCAGTATCCCGGGACAATCAAGAGAAAGACCTTTTCCCCAACTTGCTCCTGGCTTTAGCTAAATTATTTATAAAACTAGAAAGCAATGTTTGGAAGGTTGGAATCCTCTGCTAGCCCCCCCCAAAACCATGTATTTTTAGAAAGTACACATTATATCAAATCTAAAATGGGCACCCATGCCTTTCTGCTCCAAGCTACTAAGTCACAAGGCTTTCCCAAAAATTGTTGGTTTTGGTAAAATATCTGAAAATTGCCTCAAAGCTTCAACTTTCCAGCATTGTATAATCCATGTATTATTACCAGCATAAAGCATCCTAGATATGAGCACGGGGGTCTACTAAATTGTTTGATGCCCAATATGCTTAGATTTACCAAACTATGTAGCATACAAAGACCCCCCAAAAGACCCCCTCTGGCTACCAAAATATAAGCACCTGGTATGTGTATTATGTGCCATGAGACCCCCTAACAGTATGGAGATCCTAGAAAACCATATATTTTCCAAAAGTACACATTCTGACAAATCTAAAGCGTGTAATTGCATCTTTCTACTGCAAACTACCAAACTGCAAAGCTATGCTAAACATAATGGTTTTTATGAAATTTCTAAAAATCGTCACAAAGCTTGTATTTACCCCATTATATACCCAATAATTCATAGCCTACCAGCATAAAGCATCCTAAATATGAATGCCAGGGGTCTACTAAACAGTTTGATGCCTGATATGAAACAATTTATCAAACTAGGTAGCATACAGATAACCCCAAATGAAAATAGTACATATGAATTTTCATGTATGACACTTTGACTGCTACAATACCCATTATGTGTATTATGCACCATATGACCCCCCCCAACAGTGTGCAGACACTAGAAAACCATATATTTTCCGAAAGTACTGTACACATTCTGACGAATCTAAAGCAGGTAGTTACATCTTTCTACTGAAAACTACCAAACTGCAAAGCTATACTAAACATAACGGTTTTTATTAAATTTCGGAATATCGTCACAAATCTTGCATTTTACCCCATTATAGACCCACATTTTGTAGTCTACCAGCATAAAGCATCCTAAATGTGAACACCAGGGATCTACTAAACAAGTTGATGCCCAATATGCATAGATTTACAAAACTATGTGGCATACAAAGACCCCCAAATCCAAATAGTGCATATAAATTTTCACGTATGACACTCTGGCTACTACAGTATAAGCACCTGGTATGTGTATTAGGTGCCATGAGACCCCCTAACAGTATGGAGACCCTAGAAAACCATATATTTTCCAAAAGTACACATTCTGACAAATCTAAAAAGGGTTAATACATCTTTCTACTGTGAACTACAAAAATGCAAAGCTATGCTAAACATAACGTTTTTTCTGACATTTCTGAAAATCGCCACAAAGCTTACATTTTACTGCATTATATAGGGATGCACCAAATCCACTATTTTGGATTCAACCTTTGTGAAAGATTTGGCCAATAATTATAAAAAAGTTTATTCAGCACTTACTATACATCATTATGTTATTAATTTAAACATCAACAAAACAGAATTACTAACAATTGGAATTCACAAGGATCGACTCAAACGCAGCTTTACTGCTCCACCTTTAGTGTTTTATTGTTTAACACCGAATTGCTCACTAGGTAAACAATTAAAATAAACACATGCAGTGGAATAATGACAATCCATTTGTCTTTCACTCTTTAATTTAATTTTTATACATAAAGCTAACTGCTATTCTGTGTAATACAATTTAGGTTTCACAAGCTGAGCTGTTGATTTATTTGTCTTTCTATTTTCTGTTTTGTAACCATGAGTACATGTTTCTTATCCATCCTCTATCTGCAGTTATTTCTGTCAACTCATAAGCTAAGCTATCTCTCTAGGGCAATCATCCAGATTTTCTTTCCCCACAGCAATGTCACAGAGTAAGTGGAGTTTTGATTTGTTACCAAACAATTTCATTATACTTTATTATTTAAAAGATAGTTTCACCTTTGTTCAGTTTAACTAACAAAACAAAATATTTAAACACATGCATACATCTTACATATAGTAATACATGAGCTTATAGTAGGGTCACATTGTTAAAATATATTTTTATTATGAACACACATGTAGGGATCCATAGGGGTTAAATCGCCCCTATGCCTTTAAGCCCTACCCTTCTCCTTTACATCCCTAGTTACTAGGCAAAATCCTATGTATCTAATTTCTAGTTCTATTTGCATAACCAGTAGTTATTGGCCTAAGGGTGTAATGACCACTGCCTACCACACTTCAATATAGTGTGTGGAAAGGGGTGGATCTTCCTCTTTGGCTGCTGGTATGTGGATCGACTGGATGTGCCCATTGAGCCTGGATACACCATGGCCTAGTAAAGCCTAGCCCAAATTAGCATTACATTTTGGCGTCCAATGTGGGGCACCTAATACCAGGTTGTGCTACTGTCTTTTAAATTTTCATGACAGGCTGCGGAACCGATAGGCAAAAAGCAGTCCAGCACTACTTTTTCACGAATTTCTTCGGATCGTCCAAATTTTTTGTACAAACTATTTGGCCGTGGGCTCAGGCTTGGAGGTTCTTCCTGAATTGACGATATTTGCCTACACTACTGCTAATCCACGCTGTGGGCGAGGTTTCACGGGGCACCATTTTTTCTCCATCGCGAATTTGCAGACGACATTTTATCTCTGCGAAAGGACTGTTTGCCGCAGCTCCTGAGTTATGTCACCGCCATTTTGTGAAGGAGTTCATCCGAAATGGACGTGCATCATGATGCTCCGGCTCCTGAATTGGGCCCAACCCTTGGCAGCTTCTCCTGGGAAAGATGGATAGATAGAATGAATACAGTTGAGCCAAGGGGAATGAACGAAGCTATGAGCTATAAATGCTTTTTATAATGGTTATGTATAATTGAAATTCCATTTTTTCTTACAGATACACTTTGGAATAACATACACTGTAATACTGAAAATGGCTTGGCACTGGTAGGACAATACCTTGTTACTGTTTTAAACTTCTGCATATATTGTGTCAATATGTATCACCATCGCTACAAAACAATTGCAACTTTTGTTGGTGCTAATTACTAGTAGGCCACAAGATGGCAGTACTATTATTTCTAATATGTCTGTATTAACCTGGCCACACTGTGTAGCGGGTATGCAGTTGTTGGTGAGGTGAGGGGTCAAATAGCTTGCTGTGTCAGTTGATTTTATGCACCTGATGAAGGCCTGTGTAGCCGAAACATGTTGTGCAGTAAATGTCTGCAAATAAAGAGATGACCCTTTTAACTAAAGAAACAAGTGCTCTCCGGCTACCTCTTTTTGTATTAGCAACCTTTGGCACTCCAGCACGGGGATTGCAGTGCGTAGAGAAGCACACTCACACGGAGGAATACATAAAGGACTCTTTTATAGTTGGATAACATGTATACAGGTTTGGCCCTAGTTCGTGAATGTGCAGTAGGCTTGCCTGATTTGTCTATGAAATCATCCCAAACTGCGTTGAAATCTCCTCCTAGTATGATATGTGCAGCCTCCCAAGAAGTAATCTTTTGTAGTACATCTGTGAAAAAATATTTATTAGCATCAGGTGCATAGACATTTATTATAGTATATATGGTACCAGCGATATTTACGTCTACTATCAAGTATCGGCCATTTTTATCTTTAAAGGTCCGTGAGACAGTACAGTTTAGATTTTTACTAATTAATATCGCTACCCCTCTTGATTTAGATGTATTAGAAGCATCGAATGTTGTTGGTATCCATTTATCCTTTAAAACATTTTTATCTGATCATTTCCAATGAGTTTCCTGTAAAAGTACGATTTGAGCTTTCTCTCTGTGTATTTTATCTAATACCTTTCTCCTTTTAATTGGAGAGTTAAGACCTCCCACGTTCCAAGAAACTATCTTGAAGTGATCAATAGGTTTCTCTGATAGGTTTTTAGAACCTGTCGTATGTGTTGTGTGCATATTTTAACCTATTCCCATCAGGGCCGTTCATCGCCCCTGTCCCCTTCCTTTTTCCAGAACAATGAGGTTTGGTGCATGGGAAATTTAAAAAACTATTGTATCTCCTGCGCATCTCCAGTGTTTTTGAACCAATGTGGGTGTGGTTAGGCAGCATGCCCCCCCTAAAATCCTGCCGCCCCAGGTGGCCTTTCCACAAATCCAGGCCTGATTCCCATTCTTGAATGATCGATAGATAAGGTGTGGGTGTGTATCGAAATTGGTCCATCCCAGCGAGCAGACTAAGTTCCATGAATATAATCCGCATAAGATTTGGAGTTAAACCACATAGTGTACATTAGTTTTTTTATCCGAAATCATATTGAGCTGACATAAACAATAACTATTCAACCTGAAAAGTAACATGAGCATTAAAGAAGGTAAAAGAAATAGATATAAACATTTCACGGCTTGCCCTTCATGAAACTTTCTAAACTTTATACGTTACTCATAGTGAGGAGACAAGTGTCAGATATCGAGAAAATAGAAAAAAGAAAAAAAACGGAAAAATATATTCCTGTCAATGTTTTTCCTTGTAAGCCATTTATGTTTCAATCAGGAATATATGTGTTCCTTTATATGTGTTCCTTTATATGTGTTCCTTTATATGTGTAATTCCCCGAGTTGTGATAACCTGTCTTCATGTTAGGTTTGATCTTTGTCCTTCGTTTTTCCTTCATAGTATTCCTTGGCTTGGTGGGGGTTTTCAAAGAACAGAGGTTTTCCATTGTCTTTGTCTATGATTTAAAGCTTTGCTGGGAACAGCAAGGAAAAACGGTAACCGGAGTTGAAGAGGGTTGTGCAGATAGATGAGAATTCCTTCCTTTTTGTAGTGACAGAAGCAGAGAAGTCCTGAAATATCAATATTCGGTTGTTGTCATGTAGGATATTCTTCAATTAATAGTGATTTAACTTTTATATGGTGCTTCTTCTAAAGGATTTCCAAGATTGAAAATACACTGCTGTATACACTTCGAAGTTATTCTTGATGCTAGATGAGAATTTTTTATTTATTGAATATAAACACTCAACAAAGTTTATTTTCCTGCTTGTACCCTGTACTTGTATGTGTCAACAGTAGGGCCTTCTACCCAACTCATTTCATGTTACATGAGACAAATATCTCTCTTTGCATTTATTAAACCCCTATCCTGCTTATTGTCTTTTGTCACAGATTGATAATTCCCAGCTAAGAAGGATGCTAGTAGGGGGCGTGGCCTGCATGGCGTTCGAGTAGGCAGCACACTAAGAGAGCTCCGTGAGGGCCGTTTAAATCCTGCATTATACTGACCTGGGCTCAACCTGCAATTGCTGCCGGACCAGGACACCGTCTTTTGTGGACTGCTGCTGGAGTTGGATGGTGCGGAGAGGTCGAGCTAAGCGAACCGCCATGGTTAGAACGCAGCAACAACAGGCCGCGAACTCCCAAGATGGCGCCTGTGTGAGCGTACCACGAGCTGAACTGCCGGAGGCAGAAGGGAGAAGTGAAGGGGCTGCTCAAAAGTTGGCGCAATTTGCCCGGACTCCCTCACCTGCCACTAAACCTCCAGGTATGTCGTCTGGGGTGCACGTCCCTACACTGCAAGCTGGGGAAGGGAGAGATGGGGCCCCGTCACCCTCACCAGAACCCCTCGCAGTGTCCACTGAACCAACGCTGACTGATGTCCTCCACACTATTACAGCAAATCATGCAGCACTTGTTGGCAAGATGGACGAACTAAAAACTGACTTTGCTATACTTAAGCACGACGTGCAAAAGATCAGGGAAAGAACGGGTGAGGTGGAAAGGAGGGTTGGCGACCTAGAGGATGTTGCTGCGCCAATCCCGGCCCGCATTTCTGCTACCGAGAATCAAATTGCACAACTGGAACAAAAGGCGGATGATCTTGAAAATCGCCTGAGGCGCAATAACATACGCATTTTGGGCCTGCCTGAGAGAGTGGAGGGCACCAACACTGAGAAATTTGTGGAACAATGGCTGACTAACAAGTTTGGACAAGCGGCCTTCTCTGTGGCCTTTACTGTGGAACAGGCGCACCGGATCCCTGGGAAGCAGCCGCCTCCTGGAGCACCTCCCAGACCCTTAATCGCCCGTCTCCTTAATTACCGGGACAGGGATGCCGCACTGACTGAGGCGAGAAAGGCGGGCGAAATTATGCACGAAAATCACAGAATATCCATCTATCCTGATTTTTCTACGGAAGTGAGAGCCAAATTTACGGAGGTGAAGGCGAAACTGCGGCAAAGGCAGATCCCGTATGCCATGATCTTCCCTGCTCGCCTGAGGATCACTGACGACGGCAGAACACATTTTTTTTCTTCACCAGACGACGCTTTTTCTTGGCTGGAAGCACGGCAGCATAGAGCAAGGCAGCACGATTGATCTGAAGGAACTCAAAGTTGGGCCATGTTTACGCAGGGACAACACTGTCCTTCTTCGGCTTTTTGCCTGTTAGAGTAATGTCGGTCTGCGCTGTGTCACTCCAGTGAGGTCTTACACCTGGGACTGCCTTATACGAACTCCTTGTGACGACTCTCTGGACAGGTAACATTTGCAGTGTGAAGGAACAATACTTGTTGGGACTGGCAACCTGATAGCTTTATTGCCCTAAGTACTATTTTATCATCAGGCTCTCACGGTTTAGTCACTCAAACCTTTGTAACCCCTACATCAGTTTAATACAAGTTGTACTTTTTTGGGTATACAAACTCACCCTACTGAGAGTATGGAGTGGGTGGGGGGGAGAAATGGTTATGGGTGTTTGCTTATTTTTGTTATGGTGTCTTCTCTCACACGCCCTTGTCGGATTGCCGCATGGCTAGACTTCTGATGCTACACTGTTGCACACAATTTTTACTTGAAAGTTATGGCTACGGTTAAATTTTTATCGTGGAATGTCAGAGGTCTTGGGGATGCGATCAAGTGGAGACTAGTCCTCGACTTTGCTCGCAGAACCAAACCTCACTTTATTCTGTTGCAGGAAACCCATCTGGTAGGCAGCAAAATATTGGCACTCAAAAAACCATGGATTGGGTCAATGTATCACTCTCTCTACTCCAATTACTCGAGGGGGGTGGCCGTATTGGTCTGCAGATCTTGTCCCTTTGTGCTTGAAAAGGTGATTATGGATAGGTGCGGCAAATATGTGATCCTTCATGGTGCCTTAATGGGACGAAAATTTACATTGGTGAACGTATACATCCCGCCACCCTTTGCAGACGAGGTGTTATACGAGGTAATGGACAAAATTCTTACTCTCCCCCCATCTCCTATACTTTTGATGGGAGACTTTAACGCTATGACTAACCCCGAATTAGACAAGCTGCACCCTCCTAAAGTTGGTACTCCAACGTTTAATAAGTGGTGCTCGCTATTTAACCTGGTGGATCTGTGGAGAGTCCGTAACCCGCATGAGAAACAATATACATGTTACTCGTCTAGTCATAATAACCTTTCTAGAATAGATCTCGCTTTAGGTTGTGTAGAGACTAACAAAATGGTACAGAGTTTAGAAATCCTCACCAGAGGTATCTCGGATCATTCCCCTCTGCTTCTTGAGTTACGTGTCTCTAAGGAACCTGCGGACAGGTTATGGAGACTGAGTCCCTACTGGGTGAATCATGAGCAATTGACTGAACCCATCTGCACTAGTATAGAATCATTCCTGGCGCTCAATGGAGAGGAGGTTCCCTTGGATGTAACTTGGGACGCTTTCAAAGCTTTCATGAGAGGTGAATACATTAGCAATATTAAAGCATTAACAAACAGCTTTGCAGCAGACATTGAGGCCAAGACCAGGGAGGTGGTTGCAGCGGAGGCGGAATATGTACTGCATCCTACTGAAGCGAAACATAGGGACTGGCAAAACAGCCAAAGGTCTTTGTCACTAGCCCAACTGGAACTAGTCCAGAAGCGAGCCCTATATCAGAGAGCTAATATCTTTGAACATGGGGATAAAAATGGGAAACTTTTAGCACTGTTAGCCAGGGAAGAAAATGTGTCCATTGCCATCCCGGCAGTAAAGCTTGCTACAGGGGAAACAGTCTCTGCGCCAGGGGAAATTAATGCTAGGTTTGCACAGTACTATAAAGATCTGTATGCTACAAAACTAACCGTTTCCCAACAGGAAATTAGGGGTTACCTACAGGGTATTAATTTGCCCAGGCTGGACGAGCACATTTCTGTCTCTTTTGCACAGGACATAACGCAGGCAGAAGTGGAAAATGCTATTAATGCCTTTCCCGCTGGGAAGCCACCGGGGTTAGATGGTATACCAGTGGAGTGGTACAAGAAGCATATTAAACTGATCGCTCCACTTTTAGTACAATTGTTCAATGGGGTGCTGAAGGGGAACCATTTACCGCCATCTATGAGAGAAACGCTAGTGATTCTAATCCCAAAACCAGGGAAAGATCCCACTGAATGCTCGTCATACAGGCCAATTTCCCTCATTAATGCAGATGCTAAAATTCTGGCGAAAGTTTTGTCTCTTCGTCTGGTAGACCATCTCTCTGTAATTATCTCCTCAGATCAAGCGGGATTTATGCCGGGTAGGACCACGGATACTAACATTAGGCGTCTGTACACAAATCTGACCATAGAACATGATAATCCGGGGAATAGATTAGTGGCCTCTTTAGATAATGAAAAGGCCTTTGATTCCGTGGAGTGGGACTACCTTTGGGCTACTATGCTTCAAATGGGCATTCCTCCTAACTTTATAACATGAGTGCAGGAATTGTATTATCTTCCAGTGGCGAGGGTGCGGACCAATACCAAAGTATCTCCTCATTTTTCCATTACTAGAGGTACACGGCAGGGGTGCCCCTTGTCCCCACTCCTCTTTGCCATAGCCATGGAACCTATGGCTTGCCGCATTAAACAACAAGTAGCTATTGAGGGGCTGCGCATAGGTCCGCTGAGGGAGGTAGTGACCATGTATGCGGATGATACACTTCTGTATTTAGCTAATCTGGATCGCGCCTTACCACTAGCCCTAGAAATAATTGACAAGCACACTGCTTTTTCAGGCCTTAAAATTAATTGGGCGAAGTCAGTGCTCTTTGCCATTGATCTTCTCCTGCCAAATTCTCCTACACATTCCCATGGCCTACAATGGGTGGACTCCTTTAAGTAATTAGGAATTTGGATCCATAAGGATTTAAAGAAGTTCGTGGATCTTAATTTATACCCTATTCTCCGATACATAGAACAAAAAATAGATGCGTGGTCTCGCCTTCCACTGACCCTTATGGGCCGGATAAATCTGTTTAAAATGGTAATTTTACCAAAACTGACTTATGTTTTTCGACAGGCCCCAAATGGTATACCAAAAACTATTTTTGCGAAATTAAGGAGTTGCATGGTTTCGATGTTTTGGAATGGTGCCCCCCCGAGAATTGCCTTACGCACACTGCAATTGCCAGCACACCGAGGCGGACTGGCGGCACCGAACCTATATCTTTATTATCTTGCAACCCGGATTGCGGTGGCCCGTCAATGGGCAACCCCTAATCTAACAAATGCAGCTACCCTTCTGGAAGCTCAGATACTAGGTTCAGTGGAAGAGCTGAAAAACCTATTATACCGGGGAACGAAATATACGAAATCATGCTCTCCGTTAATGAGAGCAACTGTTAGGGCCTGGAAAACTGCTTCTCAATTTTTCCCGCAACTGCAACCGGGCTGCTCAGCTTATACCCCCCTGTGGTGTAATCCACAATTAAGACATCTCCGCAGTATACCGGACCCACAAGTGTGGATTAGATTTAACATCAAGTACTTAGCGGATATTGTGGAAGATAGTCAACGATTGCCATTTCAGTCGCTTAAACAACAGTTCTCGCTTCCCAATTATATGTTTTTTCGGTACAGCATGCAATGGAAGGCCAGTTTGGGAGACTGCCCATAGATACGACACCCACGCAACTGGAATTGGGTGTTCATTCTCCGGAATTTAAAAAGCCTTTGTCCCAATTTTATGCACAACTCATCCAGGCAGGTAGTACCCCACTTAATCGGCAATGTGAAAAATGGCAAAGGGATGTTCCGCAGATTACTGACGAAATTTGGGGGGATGTAATTGATACAACATTTGGTGGGGTCATCAGTAGTAGGGATAGGATGACTCAATTGAATTACTTGCACAGGATATATATTACCCCGCAGAGGCTCCCTAAACTTAAACCTGACCTAGTGCCGGATGCAAACATGACCCGGCAGACTTTATCCACATGGCGTGGGACTGTCCGCATATACAGGAATATTGGAGAAAGGTACTACAGATAATTAGCACAAGAACAGATATCTCACTGCCAATGGACCCTATTGTGTTGATTCTTAATTACACAGAGGATCTGCCCTTTGGAAGGGCGCATCGCACTCTCGTATCAATTCTCTGTATGTATGCTAAAAAGTTAATTGCTATGCACTGGAAGTCAGATAGAGGGCCTACTTCGCAAATGTGGGAATAATATGTTGAGAATGCAGTCCCACTTTACAAACTGACCTATATAAAAAGGGGGTGCCCGGAGAAATTCAATAAAGTCTGGGATCTTTGGATGGATGATGATACTGAGATTGAGAATCCTGGCTATACTAGGTACTTTTGTGGAATACTTAAGAGTATCAGCGGTTTAGAGTGGGTTGGTTTCCTCTTTCTGTGTATGTCACTGGCACCCAAGTTCAGTACCGGGGGGGAATGTGTGGGAAAGAATGACACCATGCTTATTATTTATGTTACTTTATTTTGCACAGTTTATTTTTTGTTTGTAGTACATGAATGCAGACCATGTATAAGCATCCTTTAGCATACTGTACACCTGCTCAGAAACTGTATGTCTGACACTGCCTTTGTATGCTTTTGTGTGCTCAATAAAAGAATTGTTAAAAAAAAAACAAGGGTGCTAGTAATCCTTAACAACCCTGCACGAATAACAAATGTGTATTTCTTGAAATGCACTTTTGTTGAAAATCATCTGTGGAAGTACTCTTACTGAGTACTCTTAGAGGAAAAGTGATATGTTCCAGGTTTACCAGGAACATTTCTCTATTCCTTTATAAATGAATACAAGCACTAAGCCCACAATTGAAAGATGCTTCTGCCTCCTCCACCCCCAGCACTCTACTACTCACCTGTGTCAATCCCAGCCAAGTTTCCAAGCAAAGTTATGATTGATGTGGGGCTTTAGAGGCAGGTCAAAATACCATTAAGCCAATGGACAAATGTAAATAGTCCCTCCAGCCACTTCTTCAATTTTTATAGAATTTATTTATGCTTCTTTCCTCAATATTAGAGGAGACAGGGTTTTTTAATCCACTTGATGGATGTGTATTGCTATTTAATATTTGAACTTGAGAAATCTAGGAGTTCGTTGAAGCTAACTGAGGCAGCAAAATTGGAATCCATGGAGCAGCTTTTGCTGTTTTTCATATTCTACTTGCCTGTTCTTCTGTTAGACCTAGACACATGTAGCCTTAACAAGGGTTTTTGTTTGTCTGTAACCCTTGTGGCTGCACACTACTGCTGTTTTTTATTTTGTTTCATTTTTAAATAATTTTCGATTTTTGTTTATTTTATTTTAGTACTAGTTAGAGACCTAACTAGTGCTAGTTACCCCACCTACACCCTCTTACCCCTTTCCAGTTCATATTATATAAATTGTTGATACTGGTCCAAGGGGCCGAGAAAGAGGGAGAAAGGTTGGACATGATTGTAGAAATGTCCATGGCCATAGTCCCCTGAACTGCCTAGTTGTAAGACTTATTGGCAGGAACCTGGCCAACAGGGGCCACAAACACTAGCATGGGCATCTAGGCACATGTGTGCAACAGGTTGCGGGTCAATGTGCATTCCAGAGTGGACATCAGCATACACAACTTCATTACGTCCAGCGTCATTACGTCCAGTGTCATTACAGTCATCGTCATTACATCCATCGTCATTACAGCCAGCTCCAATATGCATGCATTCGCTTGGCGCCAAAATCTCCCTTTATACAGACGCTCAAGCATTTCCTCAGTGCTTGGTTATATATCATAGCTGTGTGAACGTCTTCTTGTGATTTTTGATCTACTGTTTATGACCTGTGCTTGTTACTACTCTACTTGAACGCCACCTGAACCAACCTCGGCCTGTCTAATCACTCTGCTTGAACACCGCCTGCCCTGGACCTCAGCTTGTTTGCTCTTCTGCTTCCCCTCACAGTACTCAGCTCTGTTCCACTTCCAGGTGCTGCTGTGCTCGTGGTGTGGCACATGAGACACTCCTCACATCTTGAGCTTCTCCTACCAGGTAATCATTACACTATGTCAGGGAGCCGGGAGCTCCCTCCAGGGAGGTAGTCTGGATCAAGGAGGAAGCCCTCTTGAGGGAGCAAGGTCGCGGCATCCAAAGGGTTAAGCAGAATCAAGGTCAAAGTCCAGGCAAGAGTTCAAAGGCAGGCAGATCAGGATCAAATAACAAGAGTCCAGGCAGGGGGTCAAAACCAAGGCAGGAGCAGGAATCAGGATACAGGAAACACAAACAGGAACCCAGGATTAATGGCAGCAAATCCTATTCTTGGGCGCCGTCACAGTGTTTTGGGCGCCCTTTTATGATGAGATCCCGGCACCAGAGATGACATCATCATACAGCGACGCTGCAGCCATGTGTTCAGCATGGGCGCCGCCATCTTCGATCTTCACTGTGACCGCCGGGAATGTAAACAGCGCCGTCGGATACTTCTGAGTCGGGTACGTCTGGCAGTCCTGACAGTACCCCCTCCCCCACGGGGGGCCTCTGGACCACCAGGACAAGGCTTTTGGGGAAACCTGGTGTGGAAATCCCTCACAAGACGAGGAGCATGAACATCAGAGTGTCCTTCCCAGGAGCATTCTTCAGGGCCAAAGCCCTTCCACTTGATGAGGTACTGAAGAGAACCCCTGGAGATTCTGGAGTCAAGGATCTTTTCCACCTCATATTCTTGTTGACCATCCACAGAGATAGTAGGAGGGGGAGACTGGTCAATAGAAAAGCGGTTGGAGGTAGCGGGTTTCACCAAGGAGACATGAAACACGTTGGGGATTCGCATCTCAGGGGGAAGCTGAAGTCTGACAGCCACAGGATTGATAATCTCCAAGATGGGAAATGGACCCACAAACTTCGGACCCAACTTGGGAGATGGCACCTTCAGACGAATGTTTCGGGAAGAAAGCCAAACTTTATCACCAACCTTGAAGAGAGGAGAGGACCTATGTCTCCGATCCGCGAAGGTCTTGTGCACAAGAGCACTCTTCTCCAAATTGGTTGCAGCCCAAATAGCGGACATATGGGCCACATGGTCATCAGCGGCTGGGACATCAGTCAAAACAAAGTCTTGCGGAAAGGCTTGAGGATGTTGGCCATACACAGACATGAATGGAGATCTTCCAGTGGATGAATGACAGGCGTTGTTATGAGCAAATTCCGCCCATGGGAGAAGGTCAGACCAATCATCTTGGCAAAGGGAGACATGATTTCTCAGGAATTGTTCTAAGGCTTGATTCACTCGCTCCGCTGCCCCATTCGTTTGGGGATGATAGGCAGAGGAGAATTGAAGAGCAATACCCAAGACCTTGCATAAGGAACGCCAAAACTTCGCCGTGAACTGGGAACCTCTGTCAGAGACAATCTCCGCCGGGAAGCCATGCAGGCGGAAAATGAATTGAATGAACAACTGTGACAACTCCACTGCAGATGGAAGCTTCCGTAAAGGGATGAAGTGGGCCATCTTGCTAAAACGATCTATGACGACCCAGATCACGGTGTTCCCACTGGAGGGAGGAAGTTCGACTATGAAGTCCATTGCCAAATGCGTCCAAAGACGAGAGGGGACAGGCAAAGGCTGTAGTAACCCGCTAGGGCGAGAATGGCTAGGCTTGGAAGTGGCACAAACGGTACAAGCAGCAACAAAGTCTTTGACATCTTTACGAATAGTCGGCCACCAGACTAGACGCCGTAAAAGTTCTAGAGTCTTAGCAGGACCAGGGTGTCCCGCTTGCTTGGAGCTATGAGTCTGTTGCAGGATAGGCAGACGAAGTTCAGGAGGTACGAATGCCATTCCGATGGGAGTATCAGGAGGAGCAGAAGATTGACCAGCCAGAATTTGATCAGCAAATTGAGGGTATAAAGAAGAATAATTGGCTCTTGTCTTTCAGGAGTACGATCCACCGGAGTGAAACTTTGAGACAGAGCATCGGCTTTCCGATTCTTGGAGCCAGGGCGATAAGTCAAGACAAAGTTAAATCGAGAGAAGAAGAGAGCCCACCTTGCTTGTCTGGGATTCAGCCTCTTGAGAGATTGAATGAACTCAAGATTCTTATGATCTGTGTAGATCGTGACTGGGATCAAGGAACCTTCAAGGAGGTGACGCCACTCTTCTAAGGCAAGCTTGACAGCCAGGAGTTCTCGATTTCCTACATCATAATTATGTTCGGCAGGAGAGAACTTCTTAGAGAAATATGCACATGGGTGCAACTTTCCATCAGAGGGATGTCTTTGGGACAATATAGCTCCAGCTCCAACTTCAGAAGCATCCACCTCGATGAAGAAAGGTAACTCCGGATCAGGATGGCGGAGAACCAAAGCGGAAGTGAAGGCATCTTTCAGGGATTGAAAGGCTTCAATAGCAGATGGGGGCCACAAGCTGGGTTTACCCCCTTTTCGGATGAGGGCCAGGATAGGAGCAATGCGAGAAGAGAACCCCTTAATGAATTGCCGGTAGTAATTGGCAAAACCAATGAATCTCTGGATTGCCTTAGTGCTCAGCGGTAGGGGCCACTCTTGGATTGCAGACACTTTCACAGGATCCATCTCGAAACCCTCTGGGGAGATGATATAGCCCAGAAAAGGAATCTTGGACACTTCAAACACACATTTCTCCAGTTTGGCAAAGAGAGAGTTCTTCCTCAAACGAGAGAGTACTTCCTTCACCTGGGAGCGATGGCTTGCAAGGTCCTTGGAGAAAATCAGGATGTCATCTAGGTACACGACCACAAACTTTCCCAAGAGATCCCGGAAAATGTCATTCACGAATTCTTGAAAGACAGCGGGGGCATTGCAGAGACCAAAGGGCATTACGAGGTACTCATAGTGCCCATCACGAGTGTTGAATGCTGTCTTCCATTCGTCACCTTCACGGATGCGGATGAGGTTATACGCCCCACGGAGATCCAACTTAGTGAAGATTTTAGCCCCCTTCAGTTGGTCAAAAAGTTCTGCGATCAGAGGCAAGGGATACCGGTTCTTAACGGTGATTTTATTAAGACCCCGGTAGTCAATACAAGGACGTAGGCCTCCATCCTTCTTCTCCACGAAGAAGAATCCAGCCCCTGCAGGAGAAGTAGAAGGGCGAATAAACCCTCGCTGGAGATTTTCTTGGATATATTCCTTCATGGCAGCGGTCTCTGCTGGGGAGAGAGGATAAGTGCGACCTCTAGGAGGCATGGTTCCAGGCAGGAGATCAACTGGACAATCGTAGTGACGATGAGGAGGGAGAAATTCTGCAGACTTTTTACAGAAGACATCAGAGAATTCCTTGTAGAAGGAGGGAAGCGTCTTCAAATCTGACGTAGAAATATTCACCCTCTGGATGGGTTCAGCAGGAAGGCAATGCTGTTGGCAGTATGGACTCCAACGGGAAACCTGCCCCGAGGACCAATCAATGATAGGGTTATGCAGGCGTAACCAGGGAAGCCCCAAGACGACTGGAACAGAAGGACAGGAAATAATCAGGAACGATAACTTTTCTTTGTGTAAAGTCCCAACCTGCACAGGCAATTCCCCAGTCGTCATAGAGATAAACTCGGATTCAAGGGGTCGGTCATCAATGGCGGCTACTCGAAGTGGAGGAGTCAATGGAAACATTCATATGCTTGGCAAAGAGAGCGTCCATGAAATTTCCGGCAGCTCCAGAGTCAATAAAAGCTGAGCCAACAATGGTCTTAGTGGACAGACGGATCTGTAAAGGCAGAAGAAACCTGTGAGAGTTCTCTTGTGACTTGGGAGTAACGCCCCCTACATGCGTCTTTCCAAGGTTACCTTGAAGAGAGGAACTCTGAGGCTTCACAGGACAGGAGTTGGCAAAGTGAGATTGACCCCCACAGTAGAGACAAAGTCCAGCCGTACGTCTCTCGACGTACGAGTTTCTCCTGTTCAGAGAGACAAGCTCTTCCGACTTGCATAGGTTCCTCCGGAGGAATAACAGAAGGCTGCTGGGGGGTAGGCGGTAATAGAGGTCTTTGAAAGCGAGGAGCCAACATGGGTTGAAATTTCTTGACTCGGTCCCTATCAGCTTGATGTTCTCTCTGACGGGTGTCCACCTTGACAGACAAAGCAATGAGGTCTAACCCCTCCAAATGAATCACAATGTGTGTTTGTGCATATCTATCTATATATATATATATATATATATATATATATATATATATATATATATATATATATATATATATATATATATATATATATATATATACACACACACACATATATATATATATATATATATATATATATATATATATATATATATATATATATATATATATATATATATATATATATATATATATATTCATATATATATATATATATATATATATATATATATATATATTCTTATGAAGGATCAGCACACACTGTTCTGTAGTGAAGTAATAGTGTTTATTTTCAAACAAAAACACATTTTTATCCGACGTTTCGGTCCCACCTGGGGACCTTTTTCAAGGATATTGTAGTGTAACAAACCATGGTTTAAATACCCACCCCCTGAGTGAATTCTGGCGCCAACATGACGTCATACAGTGAGTACAAAGTGAAAAAAAAGCCTCATTGCACCCCCGCCTAATGGTTTTAAAAAATAGTGGTGAACACAACTTTCCCTTGTTTGTTATAGTTTATACAGGAGCAGTGACCAGCTCCATGTTGTAGCTCCCACCCTTCCCAGCTATAGTCAGGTGATCCCACTGGTGTCTAATAAAAGGGCAGCCAAGTATGGAGGTTTACTTTGAAAGCAGCAAGTAAGTTGCAGGTAAAACCTAGTCCCCTTGTAAAATGTATAATGAAGCAATAGAATTCTTAATGAATCAGATAAAATTGAGCATAGGACTGGCTATGGGATGACTTTAACGTAGTTGGCCAGCTTAAATATATTGCAATATATGGACAAACAATCCCTGTTTTGTTTAAAGGG
This sequence comes from Xenopus petersii, assembly GCA_038501925.1. Lineage (NCBI taxonomy): Eukaryota > Metazoa > Chordata > Amphibia > Anura > Pipidae > Xenopus > Xenopus petersii. The sequence goes on along the minus strand of CM076680.1, from coordinate 108,289,203 downwards.
TAAGGCATTTTTTAGTAGCAGTATGCACAAAATATTGCTGTCTTAAATATATTGATAATGGGTTGAGTGCAGAGGACTTTTGAATTTGACTGTATATATATATATATATATATATGCAGTGCCACAGTACCAGCACTCAGACAGATGTTGCCAGTGGTGCACGATCAATAAGTCGTATATAGTCTTATGAAGGATCAGCACACACTGTTCTGTAGTGAAGTAATATTGTTTATTTTCAAACAAAACACATTTTTATCCGACGTTTCAGTCCCACCTGGGGATCTTTTTTCAAGGATATTGTAGTGTAACAAACCATGGTTTAAATACCCACCCCCTGAGTGAATTCTGGCGCCAACATGACGTCATACAGTGAGTACAAAGTGAAAAAAAAGTATTTTTGTCCTTTTCAGTTCATTAGAGAACTGGGTGCAATAATTTGATTCACCACCGGGTGTCAGTGTATGCACTTCCCATGCCCGATAATATGAGAGAAATCTTAGCAACAATTGTGTCCATAAAAGGGTTACATAGCAACAAAAATGTTACATAGCAAAAAAAAGGTCAAAGTAACAAAAGAACTTCCTTGTACATATAAGCAGTTTAAAGAAAAGTTACTTACAGAGCGAGAGGTATTCAATTCAGACCCAGAAATACATAATATATCTGCGGAGAAACAGGGACTTTGTAAGAGGAATACTTGATATTAAGCCCTAAGTGGCAAAATTGTTAAAACACAATAATTTTATTCATGTCAAAAAAAACATGTATTTCTTGTCAGTAAAAATTTTTTATATCAAAAAGCAATTCAATTGAAGTTGTCCATTCAGACCCTTGGGGGTCACACAGTCTAATTCGTATATCCAAAATGCCTCCCTTTTCAGTAGTAACTTCTCAAGATCCCCTCCTCTGGGGGGCTTAAGCACCCGATCAATGGGCATACACCTGAATTGGGATGGATCATGTCCTGCTTCCCGCCAGTGTTTCGCCACTGGTTGCTGGGCAATATCCTGTTTGCCAGGGTCTATCTTGCGATTGGGATCCAATGCTGCCGTTATACTTGCCCTGTGCATGTTGATCCTGTCCTGTAATGGCCTAATGGTCTTGCTGCAATATATCAGACCACATGGGCATCTAATGATGTAAACTACCGTCGAGGAGGTACATGATAACCTATGTTTAATGTTATATTTTTTGCCAGTCCTTGGATGTCTGAATTCTGATCCCAATATTAGTGTGCCGCATACTACACATCCTGTGCATCTATACACACCAGGACGGGTATTTAGAAAATGTTGGGCTGGGTATATTTCCCCACGGGGTCTGATGGGCTGAGGTATTCCTTAAGATTAGTGTTCCTAGAGTAACTAAATCTTGGCGCCGGTCCTCACCAAAGACCCGGGCAGACCACTAATTTTTTTGACATGAATAAAATTATTGCGTTTTAACAATTTTGCCTCTTAGGGCTTAATATCAAGTATTCCTCTTACAAAGTCCCTGTTTCTCCACTTTGCAGATATATTATGTATTTCTAGGTCTGAATTGAATACCACTCGCTCTTTAAACTGCTTATATGTACAAGGAAGTTATTTTGTTACTTTGACCTTTTTTTGCTATGTAACATTTTTGTTGCTATGTAACCCTTTTATGGACACACTTGTTGCTAAGATTTCTCTCATATTATAGGGCATGGGAAGTGCATACACTGACACCCGGTGGTGAATCAAATTATTGCACCCAGTTCTCTAATGAACTGAAAAGGACAAAAATACTTTTTTTTCACTTTGTACTCACTGTATGACATCATGTTGGCGCCAGAATTCACTCAGGGGGTGGGTATTTAAACCATGGTTTGTTACACTACAATATCCTTGAAAAAAGATCCCCAGGTGGGACCGAAACGTTGGATAAAAATGTGTTTAGTTTGAAAATAAACACTATTACTTCACTGCAGAACAGTGTGTGCTGTTCCTTCATAAGACTATATATATATATATATATATATATATTTTGTAGGGATTAGCCCAGCAACGGAATACCGGTGACTCCCTGAATGAGTACATCAAATAAATCAGGCACAGTAGAACAGTGGGTCTGAGTGAAACACATGTGGATTTTTATTTAAACAGCACTATTTACACCATTTAGAGGTGGACAAAACAAAAAGAGGAAGAAAAAAAAACAAAACAGCAAAATAAACCCTTGCCAGCTGGGCAGCTATCTATACATTCAGGCTTCCCTGACTATCAGACTGGAAACAACCTTGCATTGCTCTAGTCTCTACGTTAGCAACAGCAGTCTTTACCACACACAAAAAAGGTTTGTATTTCACTCAAAACACCAAAAGTTTGCTTACCAGAAAAAGTCTTTCACCAAACTCCCCAGCCTGATATCTCACGTCAGAACTGGTTCCAGGGTAGAGCCAAACCCTAAGTAGGCTGGGAATTCTTTTAGCAACCTCGATCAGCAGATTAGATTCTGCTGAGCTTGTTAACTGGTCTGTGAGCTGACTGCATTACCAGAAACTAATAGCAAACTGCTCAAACAGACATACACACTATCCTGCACAAATCCACAAACCTTTACTGACCTGCTATCACAATATATATATATATATATATATATATATATATATATATATATATATATATATATATACACCCTGAATGTGGGTGTGTGAAAAGATTTGTATGCATGCAGTGTTGGACTGGCCCAGCGGGATACCGGGAAAAACCCCGGTGGGGTCCCTCTCCAGATCAGATTTTGGGAAAAAAAAGTTTCATCCATGCGCGCTCGGCACTTCACAGTATGGGGGCGGAGGCCCTGGACATTAGTCCCGGTGGGCCCTGGGCCCCCCAGTCCGACCCTGTATGCATGATACTAGAACATTGATTACATCTACCACATGGATACATGCCATTCCTTAAGGGCACCATTACCTACTGTGGATCAGACTTCAAATATCCAACTAGTTCTTACTAGTCTGTCTCTCAAATATCAAGGTCGTTTGAAAGACAATAATGAAGGTTCCTGAAATTCCTGGATATCCGGATACACTTTCCTTAAGAGTGGGCCAATGTTTATAGATAATTTGATGAACCTTACTGCCACTTGGATGATATGTGTGTATAAAGGGAATCCATGCTCTCTTTACAGTTCCCTGAATGTTTTCTTGTATCGTAAATACTCGATCGAGATCCCTCACTTTTGTAGTTTCCCTGTCAAGCATATCACTAGGATATCCTCTCTGTGCGAATTTGATGTCATCTCTTCCATTCAGGTAGACAATCGATCTTCCTCAGTCACTATTCTGTTAACACATAGTAACTGTGACATGGAAAGAGATGATATGCCCTTGGATGCACACTCTTGATCCGTGCGGGCCGTGGGTTTCACAAAAAGATCAGATTTATGCATTGTCCCTTACAGTACACCTTGGTATCTAGGAATGTAACAGATTCCTCACTATGCCTCAGAGTAAATGTAATGGTTGAGATATAGCTATCCAAATATACTTTAAATTCCAACAGGGATCCAACGTCACCCTACCATATTACCAACAAGTCATTGATATAGCACCACCATTTTAAACAATGTTTCTTAAAAAGGTCATTAGTATAAACGTACTGGTCCTCATAATGATTCATGAACAAGTTACCATATGTCAGGCGACGTTCAAACACATTGCGGTCCACTGTACCTGAAGGAAAATGGAGTCCTGAAACAAAAAGTAGTACCAATGTGAGCAGTGCCATATAGAAACTGCACTGTATATCGTTATATTGCAAATTTTCCAATACGGTCTGTACTGACTCCATGCCCAAATTATGGGTTATGAATGTATACAAACTGCAGACATCAATAGCTGCTAATAGTATATAATCACCTCCCAGCTGCAGATCTTGTATCAACCTTAAAAAATGAGATGTATCTTTAATGTAAGAACCTCCCAAACGTACAAACAGATCTAGGACCTTATCCAGAAAGGTTGCTATTGGAGCAAAAATGGAATTAACTCCTCACTGACCACCACTAGCAATTGGTAATGGGAAAGTATATCCAAGATCAAAACTTGCTATTTCATTAGTGGGGTCATACATCAAATGGTTAATGTCCCAGGAAATAAAGTTGATTACAGTCTCTACAGGGTGTGATCAAGTAATTTGCGACTTTTCTTATATAGCCCAAATTGTTTCAGTGTAAGGCACTTTGTCCCTAAAGCTTCCTCCATATCTTTGTCCTTAAACTGGACCGTCAATGTTAATAATCTATACAGTCGCTGTAAATCAATATCTAGTGAAAATCTAATTTAGTGGAAGGGCAAAATGATAAACCCTTCTGCAACATTCCCAAATCAAATTCAGAAATGTTAATCACTAATAATGTTTCTTGTTCTTTATCCAGTCGGCCGTCTGACTCCGTCTTGTCCTGATTGCAGCCACGATATTCACCTCAGTGCCATGTCCTTTGCAGTGGTAGTAAGGAGGAGCTACATACGGGCATCCCGGTATCCACCAAAAGACTGGTGCATTGACGTAGTCTTCAGCGTCTCTCAAGAACTTACACTTTTACATTCTTCCGTGTCCTCATGAAACCGAGGAATTATTTAATACAGGAATTTCCATGTATTCCGGTATTTTACACCTTGCCAAAGGTCCAAAAAAACGTGCAATTTCCCCCAGGGCGCCCCATAGTGGCAGGGGTTAATTAATTTAAATCTATCATAGGTTCTATCTTTTCTTTTTCATCAATATTTTTATTGTTTTACAAACAAATGCAATATATAGACGTATCAAAATTTTGACAGGTTATCATAGGCAGTTCAGACGGATGAAAGTGAACATAAGTAAGATTCAGTGCACATCGGTACAACGTATAATGTCAACATTGAATAGACAAAATAAAATCGTTACAGATTATCATGAGACAGTGTGAGTCTGTTATATTGCATTAGTTATCAAACTTTTATCTTTTACCAACTGTTAAACAGTGAGATCAAAGAGCCACCTTTATATTTGAATGCAAGTGAAAGACTCATGAATTGCAGAATAAGTCACACAATATACCTCAAAAGTAAGATAGAGTGGTAAAAGGAAAGTCAGATGGAAAGAAGCTGACAAACATTGGGATCACTGCGTCTATACTCCAACCAGGGTTGCCAAATCCTTAGAAATTTGTCATGGGTATTGTTGAGAAAACTAGCTAATTTTTCGTTCACCATAATCCAATCAATTTTATGTTTAAAGGCAAGTATAGGAATAGATCCAGCTTTCCATGCCTTAGCGATGGTTTGTTTTGCAGCCAGAAATATACACGTTAAGATTTTGTGATGTATCTTAGAGAAACCTTCACATTTTTCATTCAAAAGTGCTATTATTGGGTCTCTTCTCATATTAATGTTGAAAACAGAGAATATGATGGTGTGTATCCTAATCCAAAATCTAACCACCCTAGGGCACGTCCACCATATATGGTACATGGAACCAATTTGTTGGCAGCCTCTAAAGCAATTGGGATCAGCCGTAGGGATACCCTTTGCTATCTTATGGCGTGTCAAATACCATCTAAATAATCCTTATAGGAAGCCTCCAACAAAACAGTATTCATAGAGCTGGATTTAGTGATTTCCCAACACTTTCCCCAATGTTCCATATCATAAGAAAACGATACATCCTTTTCACATGCCCTAATATAAGTGTGATCTCTTGGGTTTGACATGTTATTTAAGGCAGAGTACAACAGTGAGATCGGGCTGGAGGGGTGGAGACACCACCGTTCAAAAAATGACATACTGTGTTGCGACCTTTCCCAGTGGTTTTTCAGTGAAGATGTGTAATGTAACACCTGTAATGCTCTAAAAAATTTTGATGGTGGAAGGTCACGCTGGGACTGGAGATTAGCTATAGTAAGTGGGCCCCTAACGGTATAACAGTCATAGATTCTAAGAATATTACTAGAACTCCACCACTGGAAAAGGGCTATATTTTGACCCGGGAGTAACTGGTGCCCATGGTGACATTAGTTTAGCAGAGTACCGAACACTATCCCAGACTTGCAAGGTGGTGCCTAAGCTTGGGCTCTGAACCAAGGAGCGTTTATGAGACATAGACCAAATTAATGCATCTGCTGAGTATGGGGCACAGATGTCGTTTTCCAGTTGGACCCATTGCTGACCTACCGAACCCATATGTATAAGTGGAATGGCAGTCAGTTGGGCAGCATAATAGTAGTGAAGAAGGTTTGGGAGGCCCAAACCTCCCTGCACTCTTACACATAGTAACATAGTAAGTAAGGTTGAAAAAAGACACATGTCCATCGAGTTCAACCTTTTTTTTTTTTTTTTTTTTTTTATTAACTACCTATCTGCCAGTTGATCCAGAGGAAGGCAAAAGAAGCGTACAAGGTTCTCTTGTTAACCCGGGGTGGTTTGTTGTCCCATATGTAGCGCAGTATCTTTCTCTGAAATTCCTTTAAATCAGTTAAACTAACAGAGATTGGCAGAGTATGGAAATAATACAAAATTTTAGGTAATATTGTCATCTTGATAGAATTTATTCATCCCACCCATGAAATATGGTATCTACGCCATTCTTCCAATGATTTTGTTAGGGAGGCATTCAGTTTAGGGTAATTGTGTTTATATAAATTCGAGTATAGCGCAGTGAGGTTGACCCCCAATATTGAGATACAAATGGGCTGCCACTTAAAAGCAAAATTAAGCTTTAGTAGTTTAACAGCTTTGGGGACGAGAGTCAGGTTGAGAGCCTCAGATTTCTCATGATTAATAGTTAGACCAGAGACATCCCCAAATTTCCATAACAAATCAAACAGATTAGGCAAGGAGGTTAGGGTTTGTGTCACAAGCATCGTTACATCATCCGCAAACGGATGAGATTTTATGATGGAAACCATTAACTCTAAGACCGTGTATATTAGAATCAGCTCTTATAAGAGCTGCCAATGGTTCGATGGCAAGATCAAATAATATGGGAGACAATGGGCACCCTTGTTTAGTGTCACGATGGATGCTGAATAATGAGGACTGTTATCCCATCACTGTTACATAAGCTGAGGGGGATTGATACAGCGATTATACCCAAGTTCAAAACTTCTGCCCAAAACCCCATAGATTAAGTGCATGGTGTAGATAAGACCAAGACAGTGTGTCAAAAGCTTTCCTAATATCTAACTTCAGTAGTAACACTTTAGCGGAGGTCGCCTGGGCCTTATGGATCAGCAGTAGAAGGCGTCTGATGGCATCACTAGCTTGTCTTCCTGGGATAAACCCAACCTGGTCCTTGTGTATCCATTGAGGAAGATACAAATTAAACCGGATTGACAAAACAGTTGACAAAATTTTAATATCGTTATTTAGAAGCGATATAGGCCTATAATTTTGACAAGTAGTATGATCCGTTGACGGTTTAGGGATAGTTATAATTTTCGCAGTTTGAGATAATTGGGAGAACTGAGAACCGTGGTGAAGCGAATTAAATAGCTGTGATAAGTAAGGGGCTAAAATTAAAGCAAATTTTTTATAATAGTGAACCGAAAACCCGTCAGGACCCGGGGCCTTCCCAGATTTTAAGTGTTTAATTGCTGCAGTGACTTCCTCAATGGTCACATCAGCTTCTATAGTTGCAAGCTGAGGATTGGTAAGTGTAGGGAGCTGAAGATTATAAAATAGTTTATTGTATTGGGCAGAGGTTGGGTTTCCTACGCTAGAATATAGCCTCTTATAATAGTCTGCAAATTCCTGCGCAATTTTTGCAGGGTTGTTAGTTATCCCTCCATTTTGTTGTTTAATGGGATGGACAAGTATTGTACGAGGGCTATTATTTATTGGATCAGCAGTAAAAGGCGTCTGATGGCATCACTAGCTTGTCTTCCTGGTATAAACCCAACCTGGTCCTTGTGTATCCATTGAGGAAGATACAAATTAAGCCGGATTGACAAAACAGTTGACAAAATTGTAATATCGTTATTTAGAAGCGATATAGGCCTATAATTTTGACAAGTAGTATGATCCATTGACGGTTTAGGGATAGTTATAATTTTCGCAGTTTGAGATAATTGGGAGAACCGAGAACCGTGGTGAAGTGACTTAAATAGCTGTGATAAGTAAGGGGCTAAAATTAAAGCAAATTTTTTATAATAGTGAACCGAAAACCAGTCAGGACCCGGGGCCTTCCCAGATTTTAAGTGTTTAATTGCTGCAGTGACTTCCTCAATGGTCACATCGGCTTCTATAGTTGCAAGCTGAGGATCGGTAAGTGTAGGGAGCTGAAGATTATACAATAGTTTATTGTATTGGGCAGAGGTTGGGTTTCCTACGCTAGAATATAGCCTCTTATAATAGTCTGCAAATTCCTGCGCAATTTTTGCAGGGTTGTTAGTTATCCCTCCATTTTGTTGTTTAATGGGGTGGACAAGTATTGTACGAGGGCTATTATTTAATTTTCTTGCAAACATCCTACTTGGTTTATTTGCGTTAGAGTAAAATTTTTGTTGTGACCGACGAAGGGCATTTTCGGCTTCATGAGCGATCTAGATCTAGATGGATTTGATGAATTTCCCCTCTTAGATCCAGTTCTGGTTTATCACTCTGTTTCTGCATCACCTCATCTAATTGCCGGGCAAGATTACCTATCACTAACCTACGTTGTTTTTTCCGTCTGGAACTTAATTGAATAAATTTACCCCACAAGACTGCTTTGTGGGCCCCCCACAGGGTAGTTATTTGTGAAACAGAGGTTTCGTTCTCCTTAAAGTAGTTTGTTAAGGTGGACTCAATTTCAGATACTATATAGGGTACCATGAGTAATGAATCGTTAAGTTTCCACTGGTACCCTCTGGCCATCCGATTATCTGTTGTAATCTGAAGGGAAACTGGGGAATGGTCTGACCATGGAACATTTAAGATCATTGCAGCACATATTTGGGGTGTGTAATCCTGCGAAATTAATATATGGTCAATGCGCGTGTAAACCTTGTGGGGATATGAGAAATGGGTATAGCTCTTACTATATGGATGTTTTTCCCGCCAAACATCAACTAATGAGTGACATTCCACTATTCGTCTAAATTGGCGGATGGAATAGATGTTAGAGATTTCAGATGTAGAGAGTGGAGTAGCCTGTCTATCCCATCCTGCATCTAAAATCAAATTTGAGTCTCCACATATAATAAGACCCCCTTCTTTACCCGCCTGACTGATAGTATGTAACAATAGTATACTTAGAGTCCTGAAGTAGTAGTTTTATTTGCAGGAATCTGCCCTCCGGATCTGCAACTACGTTTTCCACTACAACAGGTAGCCCGGCTCTAAAAAAAATAGCAACCCCTTTTGTTTTAGTAGGCCCCCTAGCCAAGTGGAATAGAGGGTATCTATGCTGAAAGTACTTAAGAAAGGAGGCAGCAGAAAAATGTTTCTCCTGTAAACATACAATATCTGCACTGCAGCAAGTGAATTGTAAAAAGAGAAAGCTTTAGCCCGTTTGGAGGGTGAATTAAACCCTTGCACGTTGTGTGAAATTATAGAAACTGTCATTTTAACTGTAGCCATAATTTGTATCTATCAAAACCAATATGCCAGGAGTATGCAACTGGAAATTCCTCATGACTATCAAGCATGGTGGCGCTCAGCGTAATAAAACAAACTTAAAAAATCAACTAAAAACCAATTAGTCCTAAATAGACTAAACACTAGGGCCTTAGCACAAACCCTACATTGGGGTCAAAACCCCATCTAAGGCTGGCAAGTTGGAGGGGCATAACACAGAGAACTCCACAGCATAGCATATGAGGCAACAATAAAGTAAACAAATAATGCAAGGTTATAAACAATAAAAGAGAAGGTAAATATAGAATAAGCATATGACATGATTCAGGGAGAACCATTGAGCGGGTGGTGGATACATCTCATTTTTTAAGGTTGATACAAGATCTGCAACTGGGAGGTGATTATATACTATTAGTGGCTTTTGATGTCTACAGTTGGTATACATCCATACCCCATGATTGGGGCATGGAGTCAGTGTGGACCGTATTGGAAAATTCGCAATATAACTATATACAGTGGAGTTTCTATATGGAATTGCTCACGTTGGTATTGCAGAGGAACTACTTTTTATTTCAGGACTGCCTTTTCCTTCAGGTACAGGGGGATGCGATGGGTTTGAATGTCACCCCGACATATTCTAACTTGTTTACGAATAATTATGAGAACCAGTACATTTATACTAGTGACCTTTTTAAGAAAACTGTTTAAAATGGTGGCACTATGATGATGATATGTTGGTAATATGGAAGGGTGATGTTGGATCCCTGTTGGAATTTAAAGTGATATTGACAGGGTTTGCTTTCATTGTGTTATCCCATCTCCCCTCCTGTTATCCCCTCTGATCTCTGTCCGTTTGTTCCACTTGTCCAGTAGTATATGCTAGGCTCCATTTTGAACTACATGTATGTTGCTAGAGTGGATCACATTATAGTCTTTTGACCTATTTGGATGTTCACTGCTGTCAAAATCCTCACAAGATCCTCACAGTATGAAATAAACTAATAAAGATAAAGTTTGTGCTACTGCCACAAGGAAAAAATATAGATAGTACCACTCAAAAAAATTAATAAACCAAAAAAATTCAGTTATTAAGTAAATAACAGGAGAATCCACTCACAGTTCACCTCAGCCCCAAGGTGCAAAATTCAAAACACTATATACAAAAGGAAGAATGTGAGGATCTCCAATAATAAACTATATTTTTAAAAAAGTAGAAAATTTATTAGGACATAAGACCTAAATAAACTCTGTCTGCTGAAATCCCTGAGGTTGTAAGTTATTGCTATCTCAAGACAACTTGATGCGTTAAAGAGATCACACTTTCAATGCTTAGGAAGGAGGCAGAACAGTCAAAAGACTAATCAAAAGATCCTTTGATAGCTCTATATATATAATGTAAAGTTTTTTAAGTGGACACTAGGGGGGCAAATTTACTAAAGGGCGAAGTGACTAACACTAGCAAAAAGTCGCCAGCGTGATGTCATTTTGGCACTTCACCGATTTACTAACCGGATGCTGGCATAAATTTGCTAGCAAAGTGGACCTACTCTAGTGCTACTTCGCACCCTTATGCCAGGCGAAGTTGCGATATGGCGAAGGGACATAACTTCGCTAATTCACCAACTTCAGATTTTTGTGAATGTTACCTCGTGCGCCAGACTTTACTTTGCCACCTCAGACCACGCGAAGTGCAATAGAGTAGATAGGGATGGTTCAAAAAAAGTTTACATTTTTTTCTAAATCCCCAAAAAAACGCTGGCGTCTTTTACTTTTTATAGGGTGAAAAAGAGCAACATTTTTTTAGGGTACCCTCCTTCCCCCCTACATTTGATGACATATGGCACCTAAACCTAAAAGCCCTGGCGAATCTACGCCTGGCGAACTGCGATGAAGGCAAAGGCCAACTTCGAAGGTAAGTAAATTTGCCCCTAGGAATATAGCAGCTTACAGACAGTGCAGCATCACAGTCATTGCCATACAGTCTGTATATGCCAGCAAACTAACAGCAGCTTTCATTTTTTCAACCCTGTTGTGACTGTTGGAGCTTCATCATTCAAATCAGCTTCTGTATCATACATGCATGGTATAGCTGTTTGCATTAGCATTTGGCATCCTGATTCCTGCTGCTATTCTGTAAATTAAGCTAACGAGAAACCTGTCTGAATTGCCATGCAAACACAGGTTCTGCAAACTTCCAGCTATATCAGAATTGATTAATTTCTCTGCTGCTGAAAGAGTTTCTCCTTTCCTGCTAGCCCAATGTCTCAGCACAGTGCTACACATTCTCGGGAAGCTGATCCACAGCAAGAATTAGAATTCATTCCAGATCAGGGAGTAAACCTTGAACCTAGTGCAAAATCAAAGCGCACAACCAAATTGACTTGGAAGGCTCAGCAAAGGTTTGAGACAGATAAAGAGAAATTGCTTTCTGTTATTAACCATTTGTGGTCTAAGACTGTTAACTGTATGTCTGCCGTTCCTCAACCTGCCTTAAATCCTCTTCAAATCGAGGGTACTCTTAAACAATTAACTGCTACCTGTGAGAGCTACCCACAGTTGTGTTTGGAATATACCGACTTCTTAAAGCAGCACAACACTGCAGAGACACAGAAGGAAGTAAAGGAATTTGATGAGCTGAATCTAAACAGAGACAGCTTGTTATTGCAAACAAAGACAAAGGCAGAAGTGAAAAATGCACAATTTCATGAATTCAGATCTCATCGTTCTGTATCTAGTAGACACTCTACAAGATCCTCCAAATCCCTACAATCAGGAGCTTCCATTTTCCATCAACAGCTTATTTAGGCACGCACAGATGCTGAAGTCACTAAGGTCCAGGCAGTCTTTGCGCAAAGAAAAGCAGAAATGGAAGCAGAGGCCGCACGCATGGAAGCAGAAGCTGCACAAAAGAAAGCAAAAGTTGCATGCAGGAAAGCAGAAATGGAGGCCTTGGAAAAGCAGTGTGAACATGCCACAGCTCTGGCAAAGCTAAGGGGCAGATTCACTTACGGTCGAATTTCGAAGTTAAAAATACTTCGAAATTCGACCCTCAAATTGAAATCCTTCGACTTCGAATATCGAAGTCGAAGGATTTAGCGCTAATCCTGCGATCGATCGATCGAAGGATTTTTCATTCGATCGAACGATTAAATCCTTCGAATCGAACGATGCGAAGGATTTTAATCAAACGATCGAAGGAAAATCCTTCGATCAAAAAAAGGTTAGCAAGCCTATGGGGACCTTCCCCATAGGCTAACATTGACTTCGGTAGGTTTTATCTGCCGAAGTAGGGGGTCGAAGTTTTTTTTAAAGGGCAAGTACTTCGACTATCGAATAGTCGAATAGTCGAACGATTTCTACTTCGAATCGTTCGAATCGAAGTCGAAGGTCGTAGTCAAAGGTCGAAGTAGCCCATTCGATGGTCGAAGTACCCAAAAAATACTTCGAAATTCGAAGTATTTTTCATTCGAACCCTTCACTCGAGCTGAGTGAATCGGCCCCTTGTCTTAGAACAAGAAGAGTGAAAGAAATTGTAGCAGTCCAACAGACATAAAGGGTTTTGAATGCATTAACAACTATTATCGCAAATGATAGCAGAAGCCATTCAGCTGCATCTAATGCAAGATGCCCCTTAGATGTTTCTCCAGAACTTCAGCTCCTGGTCAACATGACCAAGGTCTATACACTGCATGTACCAGTCCTAGAGACAATTTACCTACTTTTGCTCCAGTTCATCAGGCCACAGCATCATAGAAAGCTATGGGGACTGATATGGAAATATCAGACAATCTCCCCTACTATGGGAATAATTAGTTACCACGAAGCTACCACACTCCTCCCCAGCTGCAACCCAACACATCCATAAAATCTGAACCTGTGCCAAAGTTGAATGCTTATGCACCAGCCTTTGTTTCCAACTCTGTTTCACCTGCAGCCATAAATCCAAGGTTTGGAAATGCAGACTTGACACAGTTTGCTAAATACATGCTTCGCAAAGAAATTACTAAGACGGGCCTCACTAAGTTTGATAAGAAACCCGAAAAAAACAGAGGCTGGAAATCCCCCTTTAAAACCACAATTATTGCACTAGACCTCACAGCTTCAGAATAATTTGATTTGCTTATCAGGTCCCCAATCTGCTGAACATATCAAGAGACTCAAAGCAGTACATATATGTAATCCTGCTGCAGGACTTAATGCTGCTTGGAACAGACTTGAGCGTAGCTTTGGAAGCCCTGAAGCAATTGAGGAGGCTTTGTTCAGAAGGTTGCAAAGGTATCTGGCAAAGACAACCTTAAGTTTCAAGAGCTAAGATCTTCTTTTGGAGCTTCAACTGGCCAAGGCTGACATCCATCTTCCTGGCCTTAGTTACCTCGACACCACACATGGAGTCAACCCTATAGTTTCCAAGCTGCCATACAGTATCCAGGAAAGATGGGCATTGCTTGGGTCAAAGTACAAAGAAGAGAATCAAGTTGCATTTTCTCCCTTTTTCTACTTCTGTGAGTACATAAGAAGAATTGTAGACATTATGAATGACCAAAATTTCTTCTATAGTGAATTCAACCCTCTTGGACCAGATGTTCCAAGGTCCACAAGTCCACCCACTACACTCAGAAAACACCCACTTCAGTTCCTGGAAAGGCTTATCAAAACAACAAAATTGAGGACCCAAATCATCAGTGCCCTTTACATAACAAGCCACATCCGCTCAGGAAATGTATTGGCTTCAGGAAAAAACCCTGCAAGAGCACAAGGAACTTTTAAGGAAATTTGGGGTCTGCTTCAAATGCTGTGCATCCAGAGAACACCTTGCCAAAGACTGTAAGGTGACTATTAAGTGAATAGAATGCAACAGTGATGTTCTTGTACAAGCACTTCATCCACTTCAACACAGTTCCTCTGTATTGTCTGATAACTCTCCTGTGGCAAAGCAAGGTGGGGAGAGCACAGATCAGACAGCACATCCCATCCCAGTATCCTCTACATGTACTAAGGTTTGTGGAGAAGATCAATATTGGTCAAAAAAATCTGTGCACTTCCAGTTATTGTCTTTAAGATCTGACCCTAAGGGCAGATATATTTCTCTGAATTATAAGATTAACTCAGTAGAAACTGTTTAGGCCAATCTGTACATTCTGCCTCCATATACAGACGAGAGTATTGTTCAATTTGTGAAGTATGTAGTGGATTTCCCACATGCTCAAATTGTGTACGGAGGCAATTTTAACACAGTTTTAAATGAGCATTTGGACAGGGTAAGGAGCTCGGGAATACTCCAAATGCCAGGGCATCTAATTTAGCAGCCTTGATGGCGGATATTTCTCTGGTGGAGGTGTGGCATCATTATCATCCCTCACAGCCGGATTCTCATGCTTTTCCAGAACTCACATGTCTCTATCAAGGTTAGATATGGTATTTCTCTCCAGGCGCCTCCTTTCAAATATACACGGTGCTCATTATCAAAACAGAGGTATTTGTGACCATGCTCCACTTAAAATAACTTGGCATAACTTACCCAAGGTAATAGACAATGGTCTGGCTCAATATTATAAATAACGATGCAGCAATTGCCAACTCCATTAAGGAATATTTCTCCTTAGATCACACCCCAGTCAATACCCTGTTTGGGAGGCCTTTATGGACACTCTCAGGTCCTCCCTCCACACTGAGATTACAGTGGTCAAAAAAGCCTCACACCGACTCAAAATGCAGCTAAGTCATAAGGTGGATACCCTTTCTAACCATATGTATTCTGACCCCTTGCCACACAGATTAATTGTGCTGCGCCAAGCAAAACAGGCATATGCAGGGCATATGCATGTTAAAACTAAGAGGAAACTGTTTTCTCTAAGGCTAACTTCTATGAGCATGGTGAACGGGCCAAAAACTACTAGCGTATATGGCCAGGGTACAAGCCACCCCCCCGGTAATTACTGAACTTTATGACTCACAGGTGGTGCTACATAGTCAACCCAGGAAGGTACTAAGGATTTCACATGACTTTTATACCCATCTCTATACATCGAAAACAACAGCTTCCCCCGGGGAAATAGCAGCATATTTCACTGATATTCACCTGCCTACTCTAACAGTAGAGCCGGTCAATACCCTGGATGCTGATATCTCAGCACAAAAAATATCCGAAGCTATAGATACCTTCCCGAATGGTAAGGTATCTGGGCCAGATGGCCTACCAATTGAAATATATAAAAAATAAATTACCCCTAAGTTGTGTGAGACCCTTAAGTATGTGGTGCAGGGCTAGACACTGCCACCATCCATGTACAATGCCACAATTGTGCTACTCAACAAGCCTGGTAAAGACCCCAAACACTGTGACGCATACCGCCCAATCTCACTACTTACAACAGATGTTAAAATCTTAGCTAAGGTCTTGGCCATGAGATTGAGTGAAGTAATTCACCACCTGGTTTCCTGACCAGGCTGGTTTCCTGCCAGGCAAATACACAGCCCTAAATATCCATAGACTCTACACTAACCTCTCCAATGATAATCAAGGCCAGAGGACTATGGATGCCCTGGACATTGCCAAGGCATTCAACACCATTGAGTGGCCTTATCTATGGCAACTGTTAATAGAATTCGGATTTGGCACAAAGTTTATCAACATGGTTAAACTACTATATAATGCACCCTCCGCCTCTATAAAAACATGCAGTATGTCTACCCCTTCCTTCCATCTCCATCGAGGCACTAGGCAGGGCTGTCCGCTTTCCCCTCTATTATTTGCTTTGGCCATTGAGCCATTGCCCTACCTCATCAGATCTCATAACAACATGACGGGGTTTGTTCTAGGTAATAGAGAGGATCGTATTCAACTATATGTAGATGATACCCTCTTGTATCTGGGGGATAGAGGTGAAATGCTAACTAATGCCCTGAATGTCCTGGCAGACTTTGGTGCTGTTTCTGGGCTGGTAATAAATAAATCCAAATCCACGGCCCTTATGTTGGACCTGCTTACAGAGGAGGAAAGAGAGACTAAGTTTCCTCTTAAAGTAGTCTCGGAATTCAACTACCTAGGAGTTAGGGTCACAGCCTTCCCCCAACAATACTTAACTCTTAACCTTGACCCATTGTCCCAAAAGCTTAAGTCATGAGCTAACCTACCGGTAGGCCCCACAGGACGGGTGCATCTCATAAAAATCATTATTCTACCTAAGCTACTCTATATACTGCAACAAACCCCTGAATGGATACCAAAACTTTACTTTCTTAAAATGAATGCTGTATTTAGGCAACTGGCGTAGGCCCACTCTAGACCACGTCTGAAGCAAGAAACAGTAATGTCACTACCGGCACCCGATACCAGAACAAATGCCAAGCACCCTGGTCTCGGCTCGGCTTCACCGGTAGTGTGACCACCGTTGGGCTTCGGGAGGAGCCCTCAGCTTACTTGGGTGCCACCTGGACTTAACGAGGGGTGCAAGGCGAGGTGTTCTGGCTGGCAAAGGGGCACAGCTGTTAGCAGAGTCTTTTGGGCCGAAGGTCACGGTACAAATGGAGCAGGCAAGATAATCGTCAGACAGGCAGAGTCGAGGCAGGCGGATATCAGAATCGTCAGGCAGGCAAAGGTCAAACCGGGTTGTCAATCAAGGGGTTAAGCAGGAAGAGTTGTCGTAGGCAGGCAAAGGTCAGGATACAGAGTTCAGAATAGTCAGAATACAGGCAGGGTCAAACACGGATAAACAGGATACAGAATAACAGGAACAGATGCACTAGGCTCAGAAACCACTTAGAAACTAAGTTCTATCACCGGCACTGGCTGGGAGTATGAATGGGCCTTAAATACTTTCAAATTTCGTGCCAAAACGTGCGCCAATGCGCACTGGCGTAATCACGGCAGCACGCCTGTACCTTTAAGAGGCGCGCCGCACACGCGCCCTAAGAAACCAAGATGGGGCAGGTGCTAGAGACAAGAGAAGGAGTGCAGCGGCGTGGCGGCCGTCCACGCTGCCGCACCACTAGACCACCAGGTATTTTTATTACAATTAATGTGTGTTAAAAGCAGAGCTGGTTTGGCCCTTTCAGATATGTATCTATATTATCTGGCAGCACAACTGTGTCACCTAACCACGTGGGTGGATGGATTGCATCATAGAGTACTGCATTCACTTTGGGCTCAGTTGACTGGCTTTACGGATAATCCAGTAAGCTGGATCCTAGGGAAATCTGTCACTACATCTCAAGCACTACTCCCCCCTCCCGTCAGTTACTTACGTAAGGTGTGGAAAATGGCAAATACACTTATTAAATCCCCTGTCACTGACCCACTTACACCAATATGGAATAACCATGACTATCCCCTGTCGGTAAAGTTAGGCCCAATGAGTCTTTGGTCAGACCGTGGTGTGACTACTTTAGGGGATGTGTGGCACGATGGTAAACTAATCTCTTTTGCACAATTGAAGGACAATTCCAGATTCCACACAGTCAATGGCTGACCTTTTACATGCTCAGCCATGCTCTCAGTGTCACACACAAATGTCACAACATATCACTGTCCACACACTCCCTTTTGGTATACATCAAGAGGGGACATACAAAGGGTCTGGTCACAATGTTATATGCTAAGTTGCTACAAGAAGTGTACAGAAACAACCTAGATGGGCTACAAAGTAAATGGGATGAAAAATGGCAGGAAGTGCAGAGGCCCCTCAGTCAGTATCCCCCAATTATAGGTTACAGCTAATTCAGTTATATATTCTCCACAGTGCTTACTACACCCCTGTCAGACTCCATTACATTAATGCCAACAACTTAGATGTTTGTACTAGGTGTGCTTTGGACAGGGGAACGTTAATACACATGCTGTGGAGCTGCACTAAACTTACTTCATACTGGAGGGAAGTACTAGATACCTTAGAGGGGGTGCTACAGGTAACAATTTCCAGAACACCTAAAACGTGTGTCTTTGCCATAATACAAGACTTTAAAGGGATATTGTCATGGGAAAAAAAAATTTTTCAAAATGAATCAGTTAATAGTGCTGCTCCAGCAGAATTCTGCACTGAATTCCATTTCTCAAAAGAGCAAACAGATTTTTTTATATTCAATCTGACATGGAGCTAGACATTTTGTCAATTTCCCAGCTGCCCCAAGTCATGTAACTTGTGCTCTGATAAACTTCAATCACACTTTACTGCTGTACTGCAAGTTGGAGTGATATCACCCCCCTCCTTTTTTACCCCTAGCAGCCAAACAAAAGAACAATGGGAAGTTAACCAGATAGCAGCTCCCTAACACAAGATAACAGCTGCCTGGTAGATCTTTGAACAGCCCTCAATAGTAAAAACCCATGTCCCACTTAGTAGAGATGGCGCGAACTGTTCGCCGGCGAACTTGTTCGCGCGAACATCGGGTGTTCGCGCTCGCCGGAAGTTCGCGAACGTCGCGCGACGTTCGCCATTTTGGGTTCGCCATTGTTGGCGCTTTTTTTTGCCCTCTCACCCCAGACCAGCAGGTACATGGCAGCCAATCAGGAAGCTCTCCCCTGGACCACTCCCCTTCCCTATAAAAACCGAAGCCCTGCAGCGTTTTTTTCACTCTGCCTGTGTGTGCTGAAGAGATAGTGTAGGGAGAGAGCTGCTGCCTGTTAGTGATTTCAGGGACAGTTGAAAGTTTGCTGGCTAGTAATCGTGTTGATACTGCTCTGTTATTGGAGGGACAGAAGTCTGCAGGGGTTTGAGGGACATTTAAGCTTAGGTAGCTTTGCTGGCTAGTAATCTACCTTCTACTGCAGTGCTCTGTATGTAGCTGCAGTGGGCAGCTGTCCTGCTTCTGATCTCATCTGCTGACTGCTGCAATAACAGTAGTCCTTGTAAGGACTGCTTTTATTTATTTTTTTGTTGTTTTACTACTACTACTACTACTACTACTACTACTACTATAAGAGCCCAGTGCTATTAGTCTAGCAGTGTTGGGGAGTGGGACTGGTGTGCTAATCTGCTGCTCCTAGTAGTTCAGCAGCACCAACTGTAATTTTTTTTTTTTAATATTCATTTTTTTTTTATTTTACTTTTTTTTATTTTACTACCGCTGTAGTAGTGTATAAGTTGACCTTTTAGGCATTATTTGCCCTGTAGGCATTTTTTGCCCAGTGTGTTATTCAACCAACTGCCATCTAGCTGTGTGACCTTGTTCACATTCTGTCTAAATATCCATAATATTACCGTCTCCAGAAAAAACACCGGAGTGACTTTTTTCAAGCAGCCATAATATATTTTACGTAATCCGTATCCATCGCTGTAGTAGTGTATAAGTTGACCTTTTAGGCATTATTTGCCCTGTAGGCATTTTTTGCCCAGTGTGTTATTCAACCAACTGCCATCTAGCTGTGTGACCTTGTTCACATTCTGTCTAAATATCCATAATATTACCGTCTCCAGAAAAAACACCGGAGTGACTTTTTTCAAGCAGCCATAATAAATTTTACGTAATCCGTATCCATCGCTGTAGTAGTGTATAAGTTGACCTTTTAGGCATTATTTGCCCTGTAGGCATTTTTTGCCCAGTGTGTTATTCAACCAACTGCCATCTAGCTGTGTGACCTTGTTCACATTCTGTCTAAATATCCATAATATTACCGTCTCCAGAAAAAACACCGGAGTGACTTTTTTCAAGCAGCCATAATATATTTTACGTAATCCGTATCCATCGCTGTAGTAGTGTATAAGTTGACCTTTTAGGCATTATTTGCCCTGTAGGCATTTTTTGCCCAGTGTGTTATTCAACCAACTGCCATCTAGCTGTGTGACCTTGTTCACATTCTGTCTAAATATCCATAATATTACCGTCTCCAGAAAAAACACCGGAGTGACTTTTTTCAAGCAGCCATAATATATTTTACGTAATCCGTATCCATCGCTGTAGTAGTGTATAAGTTGACCTTTTAGGCATTATTTGCCCTGTAGGCATTTTTTGCCCAGTGTGTTATTCAACCAACTGCCATCTAGCTGTGTGACCTTGTTCACATTCTGTCTAAATATCCATAATATTACCGTCTCCAGAAAAAACACCGGAGTGACTTTTTTCAAGCAGCCATAATATATTTTACGTAATCCGTATCCACCGCTGTAGTAGTGTATACGTTGATCTTGTGGGCATTATTTGC
The DNA here is from genome assembly GCA_038501925.1 of Xenopus petersii. NCBI lineage: Eukaryota > Metazoa > Chordata > Amphibia > Anura > Pipidae > Xenopus > Xenopus petersii. The sequence continues at coordinate 108,268,507 of CM076680.1, read as the reverse complement.
ACAGTGTTTTCTTCAAACCGCCATCTAGCTGTGTGAGCTTGTTCACATTTTGTCTAAATATTGATAATATTATCATCTCTAGAAAAACCACTTGAGTTACTTTTTTTCAAGCAGCATTCTTATATTTTACGTAATCCGTATCCACCGCTGTGTATACGTTGACCTTGTAGGCATTATTTGCACAGTGTTTTCTTCAAACCGCCATCTAGCTGTGTGAGCTTGTTCACATTTTGTCTAAATATTGATAATATTATCGTCTCTAGAAAAACCACTTGAGTTACTTTTTTTCAAGCAGCATTCTTATATTTTACGTAATCCGTATCCACCGCTGTGTATACGTTGACCTTGTAGGCATTATTTGCACAGTGTTTTCTTCAAACCGCCATCTAGCTGTGTGAGCTTGTTCACATTTTGTCTAAATATTGATAATATTATCGTCTCTAGAAAAACCACTTGAGTTACTTTTTTTCAAGCAGCATTCTTATATTTTACGTAATCCGTATCCACCGCTGTGTATACGTTGACCTTGTAGGCATTATTTGCACAGTGTTTTCTTCAAACCTCCATCTAGCTGTGTGAGCTTGTTCACATTTTGTCTAAATATTGATAATATTATCGTCTCTAGAAAAACCACTTGAGTTACTTTTTTTCAAGCAGCATTCATATATTTTACGTAATCCGTATCCACCGCTGTGTATACGTTGACCTTGTAGGCATTATTTGCACACTGTTTTCTTCAAACTGCCATCTAGCTGTGTGTATTATCGTTTCCAGAAAAACCAACTGAGTTTTTGTTGTTGTTGTTTTTTTAAAAATAATGCCAGGCAAAGGCAGGCCGCCACGCAGAGGCCGTGCTAGGGGCCGTGCTGCTATGCAATCCTGTGGCCCTAGCAAATTGCCCAGTTTTAAAAAGCCAATGACCCTGAACTCCCAAAATGCTGAAGAGGTAGTTGACTGGCTTACACAGCACACCCCATCCTCTACCGTTTCTAACTTTACCACAACATCCTCCTCATCCTCCACTGCTATGGCCACCCCACGTAACACTTCCTCCACCACCGGTGCCCCTTCTTCACTGGAGTCAGAGGAGTTATTTTCCCATGAGTTTCTTGAACTGAGTAATGCGCAACCATTATTGGCAGAAGAAGATGAAGGAGATGAGGACGTTACACCAGATTTAATTCTGGCAGAGAACACGACAGAGATGGACATAATGATGAGTGATGAGGAGGAGGTCCCCGCTGCTGCTTCCTTCTGTGATGTGTCAGAAGAAATTGATGCATCTGAGGAGAATGATGATGAGGAGATTGATGTTTTGTGGGTGCCTAGTAGAAGAGAGCAAGAGGAGGGTAGTTCAGATGGAGAGACGGAGAGTCAGAGAGGCAGTAGGAGAATAAGACTTAGAAGAAGCAGGGAGGACAGCCCGCAGGGATCAGTAGGGCAACAACATGTATCGGCACCTGTGTTCAGCCGGCCAACGCACCCGCCATTGCCGCCAATGCCGCCAACTTCTACTGTTACCGCCAGATCGCACACTTCCAAAAAGTCAGCAGTGTGGGATTTTTTTAATGTGTGTGCCTCTGACAAAAGCATTGTAATTTGCAATGAGTGCAGTCAGAAACTGAGCCTTGGTAAGCCCAACAGCCACATAGGTACAACTTCTATGCGAAGGCACATGAGCGGCAAGCACAAAGCACTTTGGGAGCAACACCTCAAAGGCAACAGGCAAACTAAAAGCCACACTCCTTCTGGTCCAGCATCTTACTGCTCTACCTCTGCTCTCCTTGACCCATCTGAACCACCCTCCACTCCGCCTTCCACCTTGACCACCTGTTCCCATTCCCAGTCATCTGCCACCAGCCAAGTTTCTGTGAAGGCCATGTTTGAGCGTAAGAAGCCAATGTCTGACTGTCACCCCCTTGCCCGGCGTCTGACAGCTGGCTTGTCTGCACTCTTAGCCCGCCAGCTTTTACCATACCAGCTGGTGGACTCTGAGGCCTTCCGCAAATTTGTAGCAATTGGGACACCGCAGTGGAAGGTACCCAGCCGCAATTTTTTTTCTAAAAAGGGAATACCACACCTGTACCAACATGTGCAGAGCCAAGTTACCGCATCTCTGTCACTTAGTGTTGGGCCAAAGGTCCATATGACTACTGACGCATGGTCCTCCAAGCATGGTCAGGGCAGGTATGTCACCTACACTGCCCACTGGGTGAACTTGGTAATGGCTGGGAATGGGAAGCAGGGAATGGGTAGCTCAACAACAACAACAGTGGAGTTGGTGTCACCGCCACGGATTGCACGCGGTTGTGCCACCACCTCTACTCCTCCATCGCTCTCTACCTCGTCTTCTTCCTCTTCTTCTTCTTACTCTGCTGCTGGGTCCTCCTTCTCCTCCTCCACACCTGTGCACCCCCAGCTCCCCCTAGGCTATTCGACGTGCCAGGTACGCGGTTGTCACGCTGTCTTGGGGATGACGTGCCTGGAAAGCAAAAACCATACCGGATCTGTACTCCTGTCATCTCTGCAGTCACAGGCCGATCGGTGGCTGACCCCACACCAACTGCAGATCGGAAAAGTGGTGTGTGACAATGGAAGCAATCTGTTGGCAGCGTTGAGACTGGGAAATTTAACACATGTGCCCTGCATGGCACATGTGTTAAATTTAATAGTCCAACGTTTTGTCTCCAAGTACCCAGGATTCCAGGACGTTCTCACCCAGTCCAGAAAGGTGTCGGCCCATTTCAGACGTTCCTACACAGCCATGGCACGCCTTGCTGACATTCAGCAGCGCTACAACATGCCAGTCAGGCGTTTGATTTCTGACAGCCAGACTCGCTGGAATTCAACGCTCCTTATGTTGGAACGTCTGCTACAACAACAAAGGGCCGTCAACGAGTACCTTTTTGAACTGGGTGGTAGGACTGGATCTGCAGAGCTGGGGATTTTTTTCCCCCGTTACTGGGTGCTTATGCGCGATGCCTGCAGGCTCATGCGACCTTTTGAAGAGGTGACAAATATGGTCAGTCGCACCGAAGGCACCATCAGCGACCTAATACCCTTCGCTTTCTTCCTGGAGCGTGCCGTGCGACGAGTGACAGATGAGGCTGTAGACCAGCGTGACGAGGAGCTGGAAGCGCACGATTTATGGTCGGAATCACCAGAACGAACCCAGGCACCTGCTGCAATGCAGGGAGAGGTGCCAGAAGTGGAGTCAGAGGAGGAAGGTGGCTTTGTGGAGGAGGAGGAGGAGGACCAACAGGAGCAGGCTTCCCAGGGGGCTAGTGGTGACCTTTTGGGGACCCCTGGTCTTGTACGTGGCTGGGGGGAGGAGACCGTGGATGATGCAGTCCTTGATAATGAGGAAGCGGAGATGGATAGCTCTGCATCCAACCTTGTGAGAATGGGGTCTTTCATGCTGTCATGCCTGTTGAAGGACCCCCGTATCAAGAGGCTTAAGGAGAAGGACCTGTACTGGGTCGCAACGCTACTAGACCCTCGGTACAAGCATAAAGTGGCAGAAATGTTACCAACATACCACAAGTCCGAAAAGATGCGGCATTTACAAACCAGCCTGCAAAACATGTTGTACAATGCTTTTAAGGGTGATGTCACTTCAGGAACTCATCAACATTCCAGGGGCAGAGGTGCCAGTAATCCTGCCACGAGCACACCTGCAAGGACAAAGCCCTTTGGCCGGTCTGTAACGTCAGACATGCAAATGTTTTTCTGTCCAAGGCAGCGCCACAACCCTTCTGGATCCACCCTCAAAGAACGCCTCGACCGGCAGGTAGCGGACTACCTGGCATTAACTGCAGATATCGACACTCTGAGGAGCGATGAACCCCTGGACTACTGGGTGCGCAGGCTTGATCTGTGGCCAGAGCTGTCACAATTTGCCATGAACCTCTTGTCTTGCCCAGCCTCAAGTGTGCTCTCAGAAAGGACCTTCAGTGCAGCAGGAGGGATTGTAACTGAGAAGAGAACTCGCCTAGGTCACAAAAGTGTCGATTACCTGACCTTTATTAAAATGAATGAGGGGTGGATCTCGGAGGGTTACTGCACGCCGGAAGACTTGTTCTGACTTCTATGCAGCTGTCCTTCTCTTCAAGCCTCATGACTCCACACACAGCTGTCCTTTAGCGTCCTCCTCCCTCCGCCACCGTTACAAACTAGGGTGCAAACCCTACTGGTTTAATTTTTTCTGGCCTCTGTGCTTCAGTGGCTGCAACCAAAAAAACTGGGCAAACAATGTCTACAAGGTCAACGTATGGCGAAAAATGACTATTTTCAGCATTTATATGGCATATTTTTTCTGGCAACTGTGCTTCAGTGGCTGCGTCCAAAAAAATGCATATTTTCTGCATTTATATGGCATAATTTTTCTGGCCTCTGTGCTTCAGTGGCTGCAACCAAAAAAATTTATATTTTCAGCATTTATATGGCATAATTTTTCTGTCAACTGTGCTTCAGTGGCTGCGACCAAAAAAATGCATATTTTCTGCATTTATATGGCATAATTTTTCTGGCCTCTGTTCTTCAGTGGCTGCAACCAAAAAAAATTATATTTTCAGCATTTATATGGCATAATTTTTCTGTCAACTGTGCTTCAGTGGCTGCGACCAAAAAAATGCATATTTTCTGCATTTATATGGCATAATTTTTCTGGCCTCTGTGCTTCAGTGGCTGCAACCAAAAAAATTTATATTTTCAGCATTTATATGGCATAATTTTTCTGGCAACTGTGCTTCAGTGGCTGCGACCAAAAAAATGACTATTTTCAGCATTTATATGGCATATTTTTTCTGGCCTCTGTGCTTCAGTGGCTGCGGCCAAAAAAACTGGGCAAACAATGCCTACAAGGTCAACGTCGTTGACCTTGTAGGCATTGTTTGCCCAGTTTTTTTGGCCGCAGCCACTGAAGCACAGAGGCCAGAAAAAATATGCCATATAAATGCTGAAAATAGTCATTTTTTGCCATACGTTGACTCAACGTATATGGCAAAAAATGACTATTTTCAGCATTTTTATGGCATTTTTTTTCTGGCAACTGTGCTTCAGTGGCTGCGACCAAAAAAACTGGGCAAACAATGCCTACAAGGTCAACGTATGGCAAAAAATGACTATTTTCAGCATTTATATGGCATATTTTTTCTGGCAACTGTGCTTCAGTGGCTGCGTCCAAAAAAACTGGGCAAACAATGTCTACAAGGTCAACGTATGGCGAAAAATTACTATTTTCAGCATTTATATGGCATATTTTTTCTGGCAACTGTGCTTCAGTGGCTGCGTCCAAAAAAAACTGGGCAAACAATGTCTACAAGGTCAACGTATGGCGAAAAATTACTATTTTCAGCATTTATATGGCATATTTTTTCTGGCAACTGTGCTTCAGTGGCTGCGTCCAAAAAAACTGGGCAAACAATGCCTACAAGGTCAACGTATGGCAGTTGTTTAAAGAGAACAGTAGATTACTAGCCAGCAAAGCTACCTAAGCTAAAATGTCCCTCAAATCCCTGCAGACTTCTGTCCCTCCAATACAGAGCAGTATCAAGCAGATTACTAGCCAGCAAACTTACTATCATCTGTCCCTGAAATCACTAACAGCTCTCCCCCTACACTATCTCTTCCAAGCACACACAGGCAGATTTTTCAGATACATTTTTGCCCTTGATCCCCCTCTGGCATGCCACTGTCCAGGTCGTTGCACCCTTTAAACAACTTTAAAATCATTTTTCTGGCCAGAAATGTCTTTTTTAGATGTTAAAGTTCGCCTTCCCATTGAAGTCTATGGGGTTCGCGAACCGTTCGCGAACCGCTCGCATTTTTGCGCAAGTTCGCGAATATGTTCGCGAACTTTTTTTCCGACGTTCGCTACATCCCTACCACTTAGACACATTCAGTTACATTGAGAAAGAAAAACAGCAGCCTGCCAGAAAGCATTTCTCTCCTAAAGTGCAGGCACAAGTCTCATGACTGGGGCAGCTGGGAAATTGACAAAATGTCTAGCCCCATGTCAGATTTCCAAATTGAATATAAAAAAATCTGTTTGCTCTTTTGAGAAATGGATTTCAGTGCAGAATTCTACTGGAGCAGCACTATTAACTGATTAATTTTGAAAAAAAAAAATTCCCATGACAGTATCACTTTAAGTTAAATCAATACCAGTCACTCTTTCTCCTTGAGGCGTTATTACTAGCCAAAGGATTAATCACTCAGAATTGGAGAGCTGTGACTCCTCCTACCTTCTCTACTTGGAAAGCGATAATGCAGGATACCTGCAACACTGAGTATTAAATCTACCTAAAAAGTGGAGTCCCCACCAAATTTCATAGAATTTGGGGTCCCTGGGCTGACATTTACCCCCAGCACCCAAGACAACCTGTAGCAGTTTAAGTCAAAAGGGTTCAGGAAAGGTAAATGAGAAAAACATCACAAAACTTCATAAAAAATAGCTAGGACTGAACTCCTCATTGGCGGGAGACCCCAATGAGGTCATAAAACTCTGTATCTATTACGGAATGTCTGATGCATGCTAGGCCTTATTCTCTTTGTTATATTTTGACACTGTATCTTCCCTTGACTTGATTATTTGTTGTAAATTGCATGCTTTTATTCACTCAATAAACTACCCTAATTTACAAAAAAAAAAGTTTGTGGAGAAGGACTGCATGACAAGTCTTGTTCAAAAATATGTTTGGTTCATGTATACCCCAAGGGACAACCCGAAAGGGCTGTGAGATTGTATGCAATACTGGATTATCAGAGTAACCAATCTCTTGCAAGATCAAAGTTTTTTGACTGGTGGGGCCATTCCCTAAACCCTGGGCACCTGTGCTGGCACTATGGAAGCCTCAGAAGGCGAGCCAGTGGTCTTATAGTAGCTCCTCTGAATGGCAGTATAGAAATAGTATTGCCTACTCTCATTGAGTGCAACTGGATTCCAAAGAAGAGATCCCTACTCCTGCAGCTGCCTCTCACCACTCTCACTTGAAAGTTATAGCTGATTTGATGCCTGCCTTCGTCAAAAAATCAGACAACCTTCTATTACTTGGGGATATTCTAAGGGTACACAAGGTATGCCAACAAATCAACGGACCTCATGATGCCCCGTTTGCCCAACGCCTGGATCTAGGCTGGGTAATCATAGGCAATGTCTGCCTGGGAAAAAATAGAAAGCCTAGTATGGTTTCTTATTTTAAGACATATGTTTCGTCCAGTGGACACAGTATTTGTTTTGAACAGTGTCCATATCATTACTGTGTAAAGGAAAAACTATGCAGTAAAGGTAAGCAACATACAGTAAATGCTGCTGAAATCCCTGAGGTTGTAAGTTATTGCTATCTCAACACAACTTGATGAGTTAAAGAGATCACACTTTCAATGCCTAGGAAGAGAGGCAGTGTCGGTATCAGTGAAAAGAAGCTGCACACAAACTATAATCAGCTAAAATCTCCCCAATGCTGCCCCCAGTCTGGGGAACCTTAGTAACGGAGACTCTCCGGCACCATTAAATCATCTTGCTGAGTAGTTTCAGTCACAATGGGCTGGGGGCAGTGCAATCCCTCCATAGACTGGAGTCCTGTTTTCATTTGTAATTAGCCTATCAGGGATCATGTGGCACCCAGCCCAGCGTGACTGAAAGAACTCAGTTGGATCATTTAATGGTGTTGGAGGGTGTCATGCCAGGGCCACCTTGCACTGGCATTTTTAAAGTTTATACTGTAATTACTCAGTCTCAGGCTCACACAGAGACCCTTTATTGTATATCTCACCAGGGGGCTGTGGAAAGGTGACATCCATATCTGTCATCTGAGACGGTCTGGAGCCACACCATTTGGGCAAGGAAGCTGGGCCAGTCTGTTCTTTGATCGGCTGATCAAAGAACAGAGCTGTGGACCTAGAGCAGCAGGGGGGGATAGCTAGTAGAAAATTATGGATTATAGGAAAGTTTCCATATCTCCTGTGTCATAGGATTCACAACCTCATAACTTACATATTGGTTATGAGGAGGTCACATGCTTCCTAACAATACCAAACAGGGCTAGCCTATACCCACCTGTTAGGAGAGCTGGTTCCTGGGGGACTGGAAAGTGGGAACCTATTAGTGTTTGGTATTGTTCTTCTTGCCCACATATGAATCACAGCCTGCCCATGTTTTTATTATAGTATTGGGTACTGGCAAGTACCAATATTATATTAAGGGATATTGGGGAATATTGCCTGAGAGTAGCAAACCCCCTGCAGGGGGTCGTAAACGACATGTTCCTGGGCACTCCTACCTCATGCATAAGGTAATGAGGGGAGTGTCCCAGCAGGAAATAAAAAGGTGACATTCCCAATATCACATTGTCATACAAGGAGGCTCCATTTTTTCAGTGGATTGTATGTCCAGCTTCCAACTCGTGCCTCAGAGGAAATACACTGACAACTTCAAAACTTGGTAAAGTAAGGGTTTTCTTTGTGTTTTTAGTCCCTTTTATTTTATTTACTGTTTTTGCAACTATGTCATCTTTGTAATATCATTTATATATATATATACATATGCACTGTTTCTTTTAAATATTAAATATCATTTAATACGTTAGTCCTTGTGCTCTAAACAAACTCATTGCCCTATGAATGCTTGTGCCTACGTGTATGAACTCTTCGTATGTGTGGAAAGGGAAAGTTGCCTATTTGTATGTTGGATAACTAGTACGGCTAGCAGGAAAGTGTGTTTGAAGGTAGATTAACCCTTTGGCTGCTGGAGTGCTTGTTAGACTAGTAGGATCTTACCCTGTGTAAGTACCATAGGAGAGAGTGTTTGATATATTGTGTAGTGTGAGTTATTACCTGTTATAGAGGGCAGGGGAATAGTCACATTAGGTTTCTATCACCTGTTAATGATAGATGGTGGCAGCGAATGAACTTTGTGGGTGTTGGTGTGTTTTTGGGGTGTCTGTTGTTAGTCTAACCTGTGTGTAAGGTGATTGAGAGACTGATTGTAACCTCTTGTAGCCAAACCCAAGAGTTAAGTGTGGTTGAGTGAGCCGGTTTTGTGACAGAGGGTCACCGTTACTAAGGTTCGCCAGGCTGGGAGCGGCTTTGGAGAGCTTTTATTCATGTGCAGCTTCTATTTACTGATACTGACACATTCTTATTAAAAAATGTGTCAGTATCACTTTAAGGTATATTTGGATATCTGTATCCCAACCATTAAATTTTCATTGCCGCATAGTGAGGAATTTGTTACATTCGTAGATACCAAGGTGTACCGTAAGGGACAATGCATATACATTGATCTTTTTGTGAAACCCATGGACCTCAATAACTTATTGCTGTTTGAGAGTGTGCATCCCAGGGCTAATATATCATCTCTTGCCAGGTCACAGTTACTACGTGTTAAAAGAATAGTGACGGAGGAAGATAGATTGTCTACCCAATTGGAAGAGATGACATCTAAATTTGCACAGAGAGGATATCCTAGTGCTATGCTTGACAGGGAAACTGCAAGAGTGAGGGATCTTGATCGAGTATTTATGATACAAGAAAAAGTTCAGGGAACTGTAAAGAGAGCACTGATTCCCTTTGTACACACATATCATCCATGTGCCATCCATGTGTACAAACAACCTCGAAATTTGAGAGACAGACTAGTAAGAACTGATGGGGGATCTTTGAAGTCAGATCCACAGAGGGTTTTGGTGCCATTAAGAAATGGCATGTATCCATGTGGTAGATTTAATCAATGTTCTAGTGTCATTTTGTATAAATCTTTTCACGGACCCGCATTCAGGGAAGAAATTGGAGAAATTTGAGAAATTCCAAGTATGTAATATATATGCTGTAATATATATGTGTCCGTGTGGCCTCGTCTATATAGGCGAAACTATAAAACCCATACGTGACCGTATCAGCCAGCATAAATCTACAGTGAGAAAGGAGGTTCTTAAACTACCGGTTCCAGCATATTTTCATACTGCCAGACACGGCAGCATCACTCAGATTTCTGGTGATTGAGTCTGTTGCCTCCCCCACAACAGTCTAAATCATTGTGGTCTAATAGTCTGATAATGTTGTTCAGATTTAAGTGACAGAATTTAAGATAATTTCTGCATCTGTGTGGTTGATTGAAAGATCATGTTATTGACTGTGAGTGAAACCTGAGGCACAAGGGAAGATGCTAGAAGAAATGTAATGAATTCTGTTGTAGAGAAAAGTCCTTTCAGATGGCTCTTTGGCATTCAGGAGTAGATAGCAGAAACTGTGGTACTGGATTCCAAATGACTGAATACATTTTCCTAGAGAAGTAGTACAGAGTATGAATAACATAGAGCCTAAGACAGAGCCTTGCAAAACTCAGTAACAACCATGAAAGAGCAGAGGCATAAATGCCAGCAGAGTACAAAATGCCTAGGAGGAGTGGGTGGTTAATTGTGTCTATGGCTGCAGAGAGATCTTATTCACCTTTAGGCGCAAATTCACTAAGCGCCGAAGCGCCGAACGCTAGCATTAATTCGCTAGCGTTTGGCATTTTTCGTTACTGCGCAAATTCACTAACGAATGCTGGCGTAATTTTGCTAGTGTTACTTCGCACCCTTACGCCAGGCGAATTTTCGCTAGAGACGTAACTACGCAAATTCACTAACTTGCGCAGTGTACTGAACGCTACCTTTTACGCTAGACTTCCTTCGCCACCTCAGACCTGGCGAAGCGCAATAGAGTAGATTCGGATTGTTTCAAAAAAAGTCAAAATTTTTTCTAAGTCCCAAAAAACGCTGGCGTGTTTTCTACATGATGGGTGATAGGCTGACTCATGGCAACTTACCTAGACAGTGGGCACATGTGTAGGGCAAAATAAAATTTTTATTTGCTGATTTGAAGGTTTTCTAGGCATTTGAAGTGGTGATACGTGTTCCTCCATTGAGATTTGAATTTTGCGCCGTATGCAAATGAACCATCGCTAGCGAAACTTCGCTTCGCTTGGCGAATTAACGCTAGCGCAACTTCGAAAACTTACTCTGCCCCTGTGCGCAACTTCGGATTTTGTGAATTTGCGGAGTGCTGGCGAAAATACGCCTGGCGAAGTGTGGCGAAGTGCGGCGAAGTTCGGCGAAGTTGCGCCTGGCGCAACTTTGCATCTTAGTGAATTTGCCCCTTAGACTTTACCAGGAGAAGATCACTGGTTACTTTTGTTAGAGCATTTCTGTTGTGTGTTTCGCAGAAGCCAGATTTCAATTCGGAAAACTTGTATGATTTGCATTGATGCACAATTATTTTTGCAGTGTTTTTTTAGCACAACTTTTTTGAGAAGAATTATTGATAAATAAGTTTAATTCAAGAATAGGAGTTTGTTTTAATAAAAAAAATAGTTAAACTCAAGTTTAAGTATATAACTCCCTAAATGTCTAGGATCTAGGATTATATGAGGAACCCTCAGTGAATGATTACTATTTAATTATGTTATTATGTGTGCAAATATATTAAAATTGGTTTGCTTATACTACATCTGCTGCATTTACAATGCCCACAGATGTTTTTAACTCTACACAGAACCACACTGTATTATATTCTTCTTTCACCCGAGGGATATGATTCAACTCTTGTGAGTTTATTATACACCATGACTTTAACACTTTGATGTATATTTTATACTTATGCAGTTCAACCCTTGGCGCCAATTTTGAGAGGGTTCAAATAGATATGTTTGTTATGCACAATTTTCTAGTCCTGAAGACGGCTCAAGTGGAGCCGAAACGTTGAATAAAAAATCTTTTCACTTTTTCATCAAGACCTGTTGGTGCAGTTTCCTTATTGTGTACACCCTCCCGAGGAATACTAACCCACATACAACATGTATGCCTGCGTGAAGTTTGTCTCCACATCTTCTTTGATCCGTGCTGGGTTCATAGCTCTGTACAGACCAATTTCTGCATATGTATTGTCTTGGCCAGAAGTTAGAACTGGAGAGGGAAATGCTACACTCCTCAGTAGGGCTCCAAACCCCTTCACACAGTTGGCACTGAGGGAATTCCAGACCTCTGCAATCAGCAGGAAACTGAAACTGCTGCAAAGTTTATTGGTGCTGGTGTTGCCATAGTCACAGTGGCTGGCTGTGGTGCTGGTATTTGAACAGTTTTTGGCAGTCTCTTTATTGGTTATGCCAGAAATCCATCACTGAACCAGCAGTTGTTCTCTTATGCCATCCTGGGATTTGCCCTATCTGGAGCTATGGGTCTCTTCTCTTTTGTTTGCCATGTGAATGAAGAACATGTTGGCATTTGAGAAATCAACTGTAATAAATATTTTACTGTGGCTCCCAAGGAATGTTGTTGTTGTGGAAATGTACAATATTCCCAAAGTCCTTTCATTAAAAATAGTAAACTTAAATTATACAAAAATAATTATAGAATGTGTTACTGTGGCTTGTACAAATATGCAAATGCAAGGACGCTCCCTACCCCCTGATGGAGAATGCGGACAGGCTCAAGTTACTATGCAGGCAGCCTGACATAGGAATGCACCATTTTCCTGCTTTTTGCAGCAGTGACAATTTTTTTTACTTTAATCAAATTCCTTTTAAAGTTTGTGCTTTCTCTGATGAGCCTATGATTGATTGCTTCAAAAAGCCCTGAAACTATCAAGGACATTGAACACAGTTAATGAAAACAGATCTGTGTTTCAAGGTTGTTATTAGTCTGAAATTTGTTTAGTTTGTTTTCATTTCTTTTAGGCACTGAGATAATGTCTGTATAAAAACACAAATGAGAAAGAGGCAATAATTGAATATGTGATATACTAACCTATGAAATTGAATCAAATATGTTATGTAATCAAAAATGTTGATGATGTTTTGATCTTGGCCACTGTCTGGACCTGTGTAATTGATTTTTTGCTAATCTGCAGTTTGGTGCACCTTTCAATAAATCTTATGTTCTGAGTTTGAGCATTATCCGTGTGTCCAGATGTGGTAATTAACTGGGAGTTTAACTACTGAACTCTTCACAAAAGTGATGTCTGAGACTTTTGGTGGGAGAGTAGAACAGCTTCAGTACACTTCAGTACAGTAATTTGAAAAATAAGTGGCCTGAGAAACTAGAAGAAAGGATAGCTAGAATATTGAAGGAGAAGTCAGAGGACATTGCCAATATGGGAACCATTTTATTATCTGAAGAACAGTAGTATCATAGTGGATCAGAACTTCTTTAACAATGTATTCCAATAGTGTTGATTCCAATTAATGTTGGCAAAATTTCATTGTTGTACATATTTTTACATGCACAGAAATACTGAAGATTGTCTTATCACTAGTGAGAATGATAAAAAAAATAGTTTTTGAAAAAAGATATAAGGATTTACCTTTACATGTACAGAAATATTGAAGATTTGCTTATCACTAGTGAGAATGATAACAAAAAAAGTTTTTTAAAAAGATATAAGGATTTACCAGAGAATTATAATGATAACTAGAGGGTGTCGTTTCTGAAGAAACCACGGGATGTTGGCTATGAAACGCTATAGGTGTCTTGCCCAGTCGCCCCCGGTGCCTAGAGAGTACACAAAGTCGGTAGAATCCGGATTAAAACGGTGAAATTTAAAGCCAATCCAATTTTACCATTGAAATCCATTCAAACAAACTGGCTATTTTTGGCTCCGCCCACTTTTAAAAATTTGCATCCCAGTCACCCCTTCACCAAATGGACCAAGTTTGAGCACTCTTACATTAACAGTGTAAGATTGACAGGAATTTAAATATTCCCATTGAATAGCGTTTGGTAAAATGTGATTGGCTGTCTTAAGCTCCGCCCAGTTTTCTGAATTTTAACCCCAGTTACCTAGTCATGGTCAGTGCCAAGTTTGGGGCCTCCGGTTTTAAAACTGTGAGAACGGCGGTAATACAAAATTTTACATTAAAGTCAAGAGGTGAAAACTGATTGGCTGTTTTTGGCTCCACCCACTTTTCCTAAATTTTGACCGCAGTCACCCAGTGAGTAATTGAGTCAAGTTTGGTACACCTAGCATTTAAACTGTGATAATAGCAGCAGTTTATCATTTTTCTTTAAGGTCAATGGCTGAAATCTGATTGGTTGTTGTTGCCCCGCCCCTTTTTTTCCTAATTATGAACCACAGTCACTCAGTGACTAACATTTCAAAGTTTGTGAATGCTGTCATTGAATGTGTAAAAATGGCAGCATTTTTATTTTTTTCTAGTGAAAATCAATGAATGAAATTCGATTGGTTGTTTGTGGCTCCGCCCACTTTTTCTAAACTTGAAGTGGAAACCCCCAGCGGCCACATTTGTGATATTCAAGGTCCCTGACATCAATACTGTGAGAATGGCAGCCTTCTTAATTGTTCCCATTAAAATCAATCAAAGAAATCTGATTGGCTGTCTTAAGCTCCGCCCAGTTTTCTGAATTTTAACCCCAGTTACCTAGTCATGGTCAGTGCCAAGTTTGGGACCTCTGGTTTTAAAACTGTGAGAACGGCAGTAATCAAAAATTTTACATTGAAGTCAATAGGTGAAAACTGATGGGCCGTTTTTGGCTCCACCCACTGTTCCTAAATTTTGACCGCAGTCACCCAGTGAGTAATTGAGCCAAGTTTGGTACACCTAGCATTTAAACCGTGATAATAGCAGCAGTTTATCATTTTTAATTAAGGTCAATGGCTGAAATCTGATTGGCTGTTGTTGCCCCGCCCCTTTTTTTTCCTAATTGTGAACCACAGTCACTCAGTGACTAACATTCCAAAGTTTGGGAATGCTGTCATTTCTTGTGTAAAAATGGCAGCATTTTTATTTTTTTCTATTGAAAATCAATGAATGAAATTCGATTGGTTGTTGGTGGCTCCGCCCACTTTTTCTAAACTTGAAGTGGAAACCCCCAGCGGCCACATTTGTGATATTCAAGGTCCCTGACATCAATACTGTGAGAATGGCAGCCTTCTTAATTGTTCCCATTAAAATCAATCAAAGAAATCTGATTGGCTGTCTTAAGCTCCGCCCAGTTTTCTGAATTTTAACCCCAGTTACCTAGTCATGGTCAGTGCCAAGTTTGGGACCTCTGGTTTTAAAACTGTGAGAACGGCAGTAATCAAAAATTTTACATTGAAGTCAATAGGTGAAAACTGATTGGCCGTTTTTGGCTCCACCCACTGTTCCTAAATTTTGACCGCAGTCACCCAGTGAGTAATTGAGCCAAGTTTGGTACACCTAGCATTTAAACCGTGATAATAGCAGCAGTTTATCATTTTTAATTAAGGTCAATGGCTGAAATCTGATTGGCTGTTGTTGCCCCGCCCCTTTTTTTTCCTAATTGTGAACCACAGTCACTCAGTGACTAACATTCCAAAGTTTGGGAATGCTGTCATTTCTTGTGTAAAAATGGCAGCATTTTTATTTTTTTCTATTGAAAATCAATGAATGAAATTCGATTGGTTGTTGGTGGCTCCGCCCACTTTTTCTAAACTTGAAGTGGAAACCCCCAGCGACCACATTTGTGATATTCAAGGTCCCTGACATCAATACTGAGAGAATGGCGGCCTTCTTAATTGTTCTCATTAAAATCAATCAAAGAAATCTGATTGGTTGGTTTTGGCTCCACCCACTTTTCTTAATTTTAATCCCAGTCCCCCAGTGACCAACTGTGCCAAGTTTGAGGACCCTGCCATTAACCGTCTAAGAGCGGCAGCAGTTTAACATTTTCCTATTTATTTGAATGGCTGAAATTTGATTGGCTGTTGTAGACTCCGCCCACTTTAGGTACATTTTAGCCGAGTCACCCAGTGACCCACGGTGCCAAGTTTGGGAGAGCTCTAGCTTTAATACTGTGAGAATTACAGCTGTTTACATTTTCTCATTGAAGTCAATAGGGAAAATCTGATTGGTTGTTTGCGGCTCCGCCCACTTTTTTGGGTCCCCAAAATAGGACAGAATTTTTCAGTTTCACCCCATGACTAAATGAGCCAAGTTTGGTGAGTGTAACTTCAAAGCTGTACAAGTGGCAAAAGTTTCAAGTTTTCCAATGAAAGTCTATGGGGAAAAAAGGGGTCGTCGGGGGGTCGCCACAGGGGCATGGAGGTTGGGATCGCTTAACAAAGCACAAGCAACCTATTCGAGTATGAGTCGAACAAGTGTGCAAAGTTTCATAATTGTACTCCTAAAACTCTGGAGGAGTAGCGTTTAGAAAATTGCTCAATTTTCATTGGGCGTTGGTAGCTCCGCCCACTTTGGGGTGCCCCCCAAAATACTTATTTTTATTCGGGGTGACATCAACTATATGTGGTCCGAGTTTGGGGACTGTATCTTCAAAACTGTACAAGTGGCAGCGATTTGAAATTTTTCCCTGTCAATCTCAATGGGAAAAAAGGGGTCGTCGGGGGGTCGCCACAGGGGCGGGGTGGGTCCCCAAAATAGGACAGAATTTTTCAGCTTCACCTCATGACTAAATGACCCAAGTTTGGTGAGTGTAACTTCAAAGCTGTACAAGTGGCAAAAGTTTCAAGTTTTCCAATGAAAGTCTATGGGGAAAAATGGGGTCGTCGGGGGGTCGCCACAGGGGCACGGAGGGTGGGATCGCTTAACAAAGCACAAGCAACCTATTCGGGTATGAGCCGAACAAGTGTGCAAAGTATCATAATTGTAATCCTAAACCTCTGGGAGGAGTAGCGTATAGAAAATTGCTAAATTTTCATTGGGCGTTGGTAGCTCCGCCCACTTTGGGGTGCCCCCCCAAAATACTTATTTTTATTCGGGGTGACATCAACAATATGTGGTCCGAGTTTGGGGACTGTATCTTCAAAACTGTACGAGTGGCGGCGATTTGAAATTTTTCCCTGTCAAAGTCAATGGGAAAAAAGGGGTTGTCGGGGGGTCGCCACAGGGGCGGGGTGGGTGGGATCGCTTATTAAAGCACAAGCAACGTACTTTGCTATAAGAGGAATAAGTGTGGAAAGTTTGGCGCTTGCACCCCTAAAACTGTAGGAGGAGTAGCGTTTAGAAAATGGGGTTCGCCAATAATAATAATAATAAGAAGAAGAAGAACGAGCTGAACTCGAAGAACAGTATGTTGGCTATTTCATAGCCAACATAATAAGAAGAACGAGCTGAACTCGAAGAACAGTATGTTGGCTATTTCATAGCCAACATAATAATAACTAGAGGGTGTCGTTTCTGAAGAAACCACGGGATGTTGGCTATGAAACGCTATAGGTGTCTTGCCCAGTCGCCCCCGGTGCCTAGAGAGTACACAAAGTCGGTAGAATCCGGATTAAAACGGTGAAATTTAAAGCCAATCCAATTTTACCATTGAAATCCATTCAAACAAACTGGCTATTTTTGGCTCCGCCCACTTTTAAAAATTTGCATCCCAGTCACCCCTTCACCAAATGGACCAAGTTTGAGCACTCTTACATTAACAGTGTAAGATTGACAGGAATTTAAATATTCCCATTGAATAGCGTTTGGTAAAATGTGATTGGCTGTCTTAAGCTCCGCCCAGTTTTCTGAATTTTAACCCCAGTTACCTAGTCATGGTCAGTGCCAAGTTTGGGGCCTCCGGTTTTAAAACTGTGAGAACGGCGGTTATACAAAATTTTACATTAAAGTCAAGAGGTGAAAACTGATTGGCTGTTTTTGGCTCCACCCACTTTTCCTAAATTTTGACCGCAGTCACCCAGTGAGTAATTGAGTCAAGTTTGGTACGCCTAGCATTTAAACTGTGATAATAGCAGCAGTTTATCATTTTTCTTTAAGGTCAATGGCTGAAATCTGATTGGTTGTTGTTGCCCCGCCCCTTTTTTTCCTAATTATGAACCACAGTCACTCAGTGACTAACATTTCAAAGTTTGTGAATGCTGTCATTTAATGTGTAAAAATGGCAGCATTTTTATTTTTTTCTAGTGAAAATCAATGAATGAAATTCGATTGGTTGTTGGTGGCTCCGCCCACTTTTTCTAAACTTGAAGTGGAAACCCCCAGCGGCCACATTTGTGATATTCAAGGTCCCTGACATCAATACTGTGAGAATGGCAGCCTTCTTAATTGTTCCCATTAAAATCAATCAAAGAAATCTGATTGGCTGTCTTAAGCTCCGCCCAGTTTTCTGAATTTTAACCCCAGTTACCTAGTCATGGTCAGTGCCAAGTTTGGGACCTCTGGTTTTAAAACTGTGAGAACGGCAGTAATCAAAAATTTTACATTGAAGTCAATAGGTGAAAACTGATTGGCCGTTTTTGGCTCCACCCACTTTTCCTAAATTTTGACCGCAGTCACCCAGTGAGTAATTGAGCCAAGTTTGGTACACCTAGCATTTAAACCGTGATAATAGCAGCAGTTTATCATTTTTAATTAAGGTCAATGGCTGAAATCTGATTGGCTGTTGTTGCCCCGCCCCTTTTTTTTCCTAATTGTGAACCACAGTCACTCAGTGACTAACATTCCAAAGTTTGGGAATGCTGTCATTTCTTGTGTAAAAATGGCAGCATTTTTATTTTTTTCTATTGAAAATCAATGAATGAAATTCGATTGGTTGTTGGTGGCTCCGCCCACTTTTTCTAAACTTGAAGTGGAAACCCCCAGCGACCACATTTGTGATATTCAAGGTCCCTGACATCAATACTGAGAGAATGGCAGCCTTCTTAATTGTTCTCATTAAAATCAATCAAAGAAATCTGATTGGTTGGTTTTGGCTCCACCCACTTTTCTTAATTTTAATCCCAGTCCCCCAGTGACCAACTGTGCCAAGTTTGAGGACCCTGCCATTAACCGTCTAAGAGCGGCAGCAGTTTAACATTTTCCTATTTATTTGAATGGCTGAAATTTGATTGGCTGTTGTAGACTCCGCCCACTTTAGGTAAATTTTAGCCGAGTCACCCAGTGACCCACGCTGCCAAGTTTGGGAGAGCTCTAGCTTTAATACTGTGAGAATTACAGCTGTTTACATTTTCTCATTGAAGTCATTAGGGAAAATCTGATTGGTTGTTTGCGGCTCCGCCCACTTTTTTGGATCCCCAAAATAGGACAGAATTTTTCAGTTTCACCCCATGACTAAATGAGCCAAGTTTGGTGAGTGTAACTTCAAAGCTGTACAAGTGGCAAAAGTTTCAAGTTTTCCAATGAAAGTCTATGGGGGAAAAAAGGGGTCGTCGGGGGGTCGCCAAAGGGGCACGGAGGTTGGGATCGCTTAACAAAGCACAAGCAACCTATTCGAGTATGAGTCGAACAAGTGTGCAAAGTTTCATAATTGTACTCCTAAAACTCTGGGAGGAGTAGCGTTTAGAAAATTGCTCAATTTTCATTGGACGTTGGTAGCTCCGCCCACTTTGGGGTGCCCCCCAAAATACTTATTTTTATTCGGGGTGACATCAACAATATGTGGTCGGAGTTTGGGGACTGTATCTTCAAAACTGTACGAGTGGCGGCGATTTGAAATTTTTCCCTGTCAAAGTCAATGGGAAAAAAGGGGTCGTCGGGGGGTCGCCACAGGGGCGGGGTGGGTGGGATCGCTTATTAAAGCACAAGCAACGTACTTTGCTATAAGAGGAATAAGTGTGGAAAGTTTGGCGCTTGCACCCCTAAAACTGTAGGAGGAGTAGCGTTTAGAAAATGGGGTTCGCCAATAATAATAATAATAATAATAACTAGAGGGTGTCGTTTCTGAAGAAACCACGGGATGTTGGCTATGAAACGCTATAGGTGTCTTACCCAGTCGCCCCCGGTGCCTAGAGAGTACACAAAGTCGGTAGAATCCGGATTAAAACGGTGAAATTTAAAGCCAATCCAATTTCCCATTGAAATACATTCAAACAAACTGGCTATTTTTGGCTCCGCCCACTTTTAAAAATTTGCATCCCAGTCACCCCTTCACCAAATGGACCAAGTTTGAGCACTCTTACATTAACAGTGTAAGATTGACAGGAATTTAAATATTCCCATTGAATAGCGTTTGGTAAAATGTGATTGGCTGTCTTAAGCTCCGCCCAGTTTTCTGAATTTTAACCCCAGTTACCTAGTCATGGTCAGTGCCAAGTTTGGGGCCTCCGGTTTTAAAACTGTGAGAACGGCGGT
This sequence comes from Xenopus petersii, assembly GCA_038501925.1. NCBI lineage: Eukaryota > Metazoa > Chordata > Amphibia > Anura > Pipidae > Xenopus > Xenopus petersii. The sequence continues at coordinate 108,248,457 of CM076680.1, read as the reverse complement.
AATACAAAATTTTACATTAAAGTCAAGAGGTGAAAACTGATTGGCTGTTTTTGGCTCCACCCACTTTTCCTAAATTTTGACCGCAGTCACCCAGTGAGTAATTGAGTCAAGTTTGGTACACCTAGCATTTAAACTGTGATAATAGCAGCAGTTTATCATTTTTCTTTAAGGTCAATGGCTGAAATCTGATTGGTTGTTGTTGCCCCGCCCCTGTTTTTTATCTAATTATGAACCACAGTCACTCAGTGACTAACATTTCAATGTTTGTGAATGCTGTCATTTAATGTGTAAAAATGGCAGCATTTTAATTTTTTTCTAGTGAAAATCAATGAATGAAATTCGATTGGTTGTTGGTGGCTCCGCCCACTTTTTCTAAACTTGAAGTGGAAACCCCCAGCGGCCACATTTGTGATATTCAAGGTCCCTGACATCAATACTGTGAGAATGGCAGCCTTCTTAATTGCTCCCATTAAAATCAATCAAAGAAATCTGATTGGCTGTCTTAAGCTCCGCCCAGTTTTCTGAATTTTAACCCCAGTTACCTAGTCATGGTCAGTGCCAAGTTTGGGACCTCTGGTTTTAAAACTGTGAGAACGGCAGTAATCAAAAATTTTACATTGAAGTCAATAGGTGAAAACTGATTGGCCGTTTTTGGCTCCACCCACTTTTCCTAAATTTTGACCGCAGTCACCCAGTGAGTAATTGAGCCAAGTTTGGTACACCTAGCATTTAAACCGTGATAATAGCAGCAGTTTATCATTTTTAATTAAGGTCAATGCCTGAAATCTGATTGGCTGTTGTTGCCCCGCCCCTTTTTTTTCCTAATTGTGAACCACAGTCACTCAGTGACTAACATTCCAAAGTTTGGGAATGCTGTCATTTATTGTGTAAAAATGGCAGCATTTTTATTTTTTTCTATTGAAAATCAATGAATGAAATTCGATTGGTTGTTGGTGGCTCCGCCCACTTTTTCTAAACTTGAAGTGGAAACCCCCAGCGACCACATTTGTGATATTCAAGGTCCCTGACGTCAATACTGAGAGAATGGCAGCCTTCTTAATTGTTCTCATTAAAATCAATCAAAGAAATCTGATTGGTTGGTTTTGGCTCCACCCATTTTTCTTAATTTTAATCCCAGTCCCCCAGTGACCAACTGTGCCAAGTTTGAGGACCCTGCCATTAACCGTCTAAGAGCGGCAGCAGTTTAACATTTTCCTATTTATTTGAATGGCTGAAATTTGATTGGCTGTTGTAGACTCCGCCCACTTTAGGTAAATTTTAGCCGAGTCACCCAGTGACCCACGGTGCCAAGTTTGGGAGAGCTCTAGCTTTAATAATGTGAGAATTACAGCTGTTTACATTTTCTCATTGAAGTCAATAGGGAAAATCTGATTATTTTGTTTGCGGCTCCGCCCACTTTTTTGGGTCCCCAAAATAGGACAGAATTTTTCAGTTTCACCCCATGACTAAATGAGCCAAGTTTGGTGAGTGTAACTTCAAAGCTGTACAAGTGGCAAAAGTTTCAAGTTTTCCAATGAAAGTCTATGGGGAAAAAAGGGGTCGTCGGGGGGTCGCCACAGGGGCACGGAGGTTGGGATCGCTTAACAAAGCACAAGCAACCTATTCGAGTATGAGCCGAACAAGTTTGCAAAGTATCATAATTGTACTCCTAAACCTCTGGGAGGAGTAGCGTATAGAAAATTGCTAAATTTTCATTGGGCGTTGGTAGCTCTGCCCACTTTGGGGTGCCCCCCCAAAATACTTATTTTTATTCGGGGTGACATCAACAATATGTGGTCCGAGTTTGGGGACTGTATCTTTAAAACTGTACGAGTGGCGGCGATTTGAAATTTTTCCCTGTCAAAGTCAATGGGAAAAAAGGGGTCGTCGGGGGGTCGCCACAGGGGCGGGGTGGGTGGGATCGCTTATTAAAGCACAAGCAACGTACTTTGCTATAAGAGGAATAAGTGTGGAAAGTTTGGCGCTTGCACCCCTAAAACTGTAGGAGGAGTAGCGTTTAGAAAATGGGGTTCGCCAATAATAATAATAATAATAATAAGAAGAACGAGCTGAACTCGAAGAACAGTATGTTGGCTATTTCATAGCCAACATAATAACTAGAGGGTGTCGTTTCTGAAGAAACCACGGGATGTTGGCTATGAAACGCTATAAGTGTCTTGCCCAGTCGCCCCCGGTGCCTAGAGAGTACACAAAGTTGGTAGAATCCGGATTAAAACAGTGAAATTTAAAGCCAATCCAATTTTACCATTGAAATCCATTCAAACAAACTGGCTATTTTTGGCTCCGCCCACTTTTAAAAATTTGCATCCCAGTCACCCCTTCACCAAATGGACCAAGTTTGAGCACTCTTACATTAACAGTGTAAGATTGACAGGAATTTAAATATTCCCATTGAATAGCGTTTGGTAAAATGTGATTGGCTGTCTTAAGCTCCGCCCAGTTTTCTGAATTTTAACCCCAGTTACCTAGTCATGGTCAGTGCCAAGTTTGGGGCCTCCGGTTTTAAAACTGTGAGAACGGCGGTAATACAAAATTTTACATTAAAATCAAGAGGTGAAAACTGATTGGCTGTTTTTGGCTCCACCCACTTTTCCTAAATTTTGACCGCAGTCACCCAGTGAGCAATTGAGTCAAGTTTGGTACACCTAGCATTTAAACCGTGATAATAGCAGCAGTTTATCATTTTTCTTTAAGGTCAATGGCTGAAATCTGATTGGTTGTTGTTGCCCCGCCCCTTTTTTTCCTAATTATGAACCACAGTCACTCAGTGACTAACATTTCAAAGTTTGTGAATGCTGTCATTGAATGTGTAAAAATGGCAGCATTTTTATTTTTTTCTAGTGAAAATCAATGAATGAAATTCGATTGGTTGTTGGTGGCTCCACCCACTTTTTCGAAACTTGAAGTGGAAACCCCCAGCGGCCACATTTGTGATATTCAAGGTCCCTGACATCAATACTGTGAGAATGGCAGCCTTCTTAATTGTTCCCATTGAAATCAATCAAAGAAATCTGATTGGCTGTCTTAAGCTCCGCCCAGTTTTCTGAAGTTTAACCCCAGTTACCTAGTCATGGTCAGTGCCAAGTTTGGGACCTCTGGTTTTAAAACTGTGAGAACGGCAGTAATCAAAAATTTTACATTGAAGTCAATAGGTGAAAACTGATTGGCCGTTTTTGGCTCCACCCACTTTTCCTAAATTTTGACCGCAGTCACCCAGTGAGTAATTGAGCCAAGTTTGGTACACCTAGCATTTAAACCGTGATAATAGCAGCAGTTTATCATTTTTAATTAAGGTCAATGGCTGAAATCTGATTGGCTGTTGTTGCCCCGCCCCTTTTTTTTCCTAATTGTGAACCACAGTCACTCAGTGACTAACATTCCAAAGTTTGGGAATGCTGTCATTTCTTGTGTAAAAATGGCAGCATTTTTATTTTTTTCTATTGAAAATCAATGAATGAAATTCGATTGGTTGTTGGTGGCTCCGCCCACTTTTTCTAAACTTGAAGTGGAAACCCCCAGCGACCACATTTGTGATATTCAAGGTCCCTGACATCAATACTGAGAGAATGGCAGCCTTCTTAATTGTTCTCATTAAAATCAATCAAAGAAATCTGATTGGTTGGTTTTGGCTCCACCCACTTTTCTTAATTTTAATCCCAGTCCCCCAGTGACCAACTGTGCCAAGTTTGAGGACCCTGCCATTAACCGTCTAAGAGCGGCAGCAGTTTAACATTTTCCTATTTATTTGAATGGCTGAAATTTGATTGGCTGTTGTAGACTCCGCCCACTTTAGGTAAATTTTAGCCGAGTCACCCAGTGACCCACGCTGCCAAGTTTGGGAGAGCTCTAGCTTTAATACTGTGAGAATTACAGCTGTTTACATTTTCTCATTGAAGTCATTAGGGAAAATCTGATTGGTTGTTTGCGGCTCCGCCCACTTTTTTGGATCCCCAAAATAGGACAGAATTTTTCAGTTTCACCCCATGACTAAATGAGCCAAGTTTGGTGAGTGTAACTTCAAAGCTGTACAAGTGGCAAAAGTTTCAAGTTTTCCAATGAAAGTCTATGGGGGAAAAAAGGGGTCGTCGGGGGGTCGCCAAAGGGGCACGGAGGTTGGGATCGCTTAACAAAGCACAAGCAACCTATTCGAGTATGAGTCGAACAAGTGTGCAAAGTTTCATAATTGTACTCCTAAAACTCTGGGAGGAGTAGCGTTTAGAAAATTGCTCAATTTTCATTGGACGTTGGTAGCTCCGCCCACTTTGGGGTGCCCCCCAAAATACTTATTTTTATTCGGGGTGACATCAACAATATGTGGTCGGAGTTTGGGGACTGTATCTTCAAAACTGTACGAGTGGCGGCGATTTGAAATTTTTCCCTGTCAAAGTCAATGGGAAAAAAGGGGTCGTCGGGGGGTCGCCACAGGGGCGGGGTGGGTGGGATCGCTTATTAAAGCACAAGCAACGTACTTTGCTATAAGAGGAATAAGTGTGGAAAGTTTGGCGCTTGCACCCCTAAAACTGTAGGAGGAGTAGCGTTTAGAAAATGGGGTTCGCCAATAATAATAATAATAATAATAACTAGAGGGTGTCGTTTCTGAAGAAACCACGGGATGTTGGCTATGAAACGCTATAGGTGTCTTACCCAGTCGCCCCCGGTGCCTAGAGAGTACACAAAGTCGGTAGAATCCGGATTAAAACGGTGAAATTTAAAGCCAATCCAATTTCCCATTGAAATCCATTCAAACAAACTGGCTATTTTTGGCTCCGCCCACTTTTAAAAATTTGCATCCCAGTCACCCCTTCACCAAATGGACCAAGTTTGAGCACTCTTACATTAACAGTGTAAGATTGACAGGAATTTAAATATTCCCATTGAATAGCGTTTGGTAAAATGTGATTGGCTGTCTTAAGCTCCGCCCAGTTTTCTGAATTTTAACCCCAGTTACCTAGTCATGGTCAGTGCCAAGTTTGGGGCCTCCGGTTTTAAAACTGTGAGAACGGCGGTAATACAAAATTTGACATTAAAGTCAAGAGGTGAAAACTGATTGGCTGTTTTTGGCTCCACCCACTTTTCCTAAATTTTGACCGCAGTCACCCAGTGAGTAATTGAGTCAAGTTTGGTACACCTAGCATTTAAACTGTGATAATAGCAGCAGTTTATCATTTTTCTTTAAGGTCAATGGCTGAAATCTGATTGGTTGTTGTTGCCCCGCCCCTTTTTTTCCTAATTATGAACCACAGTCACTCAGTGACTAACATTTCAAAGTTTGTGAATGCTGTCATTGAATGTGTAAAAATGGCAGCATTTTTATTTTTTTCTAGTGAAAATCAATGAATGAAATTCGATTGGTTGTTGGTGGCTCCGCCCACTTTTTCTAAACTTGAAGTGGAAACCCCCAGCGGCCACATTTGTGATATTCAAGGTCCCTGACATCAATACTGTGAGAATGGCAGCCTTCTTAATTGTTCCCATTAAAATCAATCAAAGAAATCTGATTGGCTGTCTTAAGCTCCGCCCAGTTTTCTGAATTTTAAACCCAGTTACCTAGTCATGGTCAGTGCCAAGTTTGGGACCTCTGGTTTTAAAACTGTGAGAACGGCAGTAATCAAAAATTTTACATTGAAGTCAATAGGTGAAAACTGATTGGCCGTTTTTGGCTCCACCCACTGTTCCTAAATTTTGACCGCAGTCACCCAGTGAGTAATTGAGCCAAGTTTGGTACACCTAGCATTTAAACCGTGATAATAGCAGCAGTTTATCATTTTTAATTAAGGTCAATGGCTGAAATCTGATTGGCTGTTGTTGCCCCGCCCCTTTTTTTTCCTAATTGTGAACCACAGTCACTCAGTGACTAACATTCCAAAGTTTGGGAATGCTGTCATTTCTTGTGTAAAAATGGCAGTATTTTTATTTTTTTCTATTGAAAATCAATGAATGAAATTCGATTGGTTGTTGGTGGCTCCGCCCACTTTTTCTAAACTTGAAGTGGAAACCCCCAGCGACCACATTTGTGATATTCAAGGTCCCTGACATCAATACTGAGAGAATGGCGGCCTTCTTAATTGTTCTCATTAAAATCAATCAAAGAAATCTGATTGGTTGGTTTTGGCTCCACCCACTTTTCTTAATTTTAATCCCAGTCCCCCAGTGACCAACTGTGCCAAGTTTGAGGACCCTGCCATTAACCGTCTAAGAGCGGCAGCAGTTTAACATTTTCCTATTTATTTGAATGGCTGAAATTTGATTGGCTGTTGTAGACTCCGCCCACTTTAGGTACATTTTAGCCGAGTCACCCAGTGACCCACGGTGCCAAGTTTGGGAGAGCTCTAGCTTTAATACTGTGAGAATTACAGCCGTTTACATTTTCTCATTGAAGTCAATAGGGAAAATCTGATTGGTTGTTTGCGGCTCCGCCCACTTTTTTGGGTCCCCAAAATAGGACAGAATTTTTCAGTTTCACCCCATGACTAAATGAGCCAAGTTTGGTGAGTGTAACTTCAAAGCTGTACAAGTGGCAAAAGTTTCAAGTTTTCCAATGAAAGTCTATGGGGAAAAAAGGGGTCGTCGGGGGGTCGCCACAGGGGCACGGAGGTTGGGATCGCTTAACAAAGCACAAGCAACCTATTCGAGTATGAGTCGAACAAGTGTGCAAAGTTTCATAATTGTACTCCTAAAACTCTGGGAGGAGTAGCGTTTAGAAAATTGCTCAATTTTCATTGGGCGTTGGTAGCTCCGCCCACTTTGGGGTGCCCCCCCAAAATACTTATTTTTATTCGGGGTGACATCAACTATATGTGGTCCGAGTTTGGGGACTGTATCTTCAAAACTGTACAAGTGGCAGCGATTTGAAATTTTTCCCTGTCAATCTCAATGGGAAAAAAGGGGTCGTCGGGGGGTCGCCACAGGGGCGGGGTGGGTCCCCAAAATAGGACAGAATTTTTCAGCTTCACCTCATGACTAAATGACCCAAGTTTGGTGAGTGTAACTTCAAAGCTGTACAAGTGGCAAAAGTTTCAAGTTTTCCAATGAAAGTCTATGGGGGAAAATGGGGTCGTCGGGGGGTCGCCACAGGGGCACGGAGGGTGGGATCGCTTAACAAAGCACAAGCAACCTATTCGGGTATGAGCCGAACAAGTGTGCAAAGTATCATAATTGTACTCCTAAACCTCTGGGAGGAGTAGCGTATAGAAAATTGCTAAATTTTCATTGGGCGTTGGTAGCTCCGCCCACTTTGGGGTGCCCCCCCAAAATACTTATTTTTATTCGGGGTGACATCAACAATATGTGGTCCGAGTTTGGGGACTGTATCTTCAAAACTGTACGAGTGGCGGCGATTTGAAATTTTTCCCTGTCAAAGTCAATGGGAAAAAAGGGGTCGTCGGGGGGTCGCCACAGGGGCGGGGTGGGTGGGATCGCTTATTAAAGCACAAGCAACGTACTTTGCTATAAGAGGAATAAGTGTGGAAAGTTTGGCGCTTGCACCCCTAAAACTGTAGGAGGAGTAGCGTTTAGAAAATGGGGTTCGCCAATAATAATAATAATAATAATAAGAACGAGCTGAACTCGAAGAACAGTATGTTGGCTATTTCATAGCCAACATAATAAGAAGAAGAACGAGCTGAACTCGAAGAACAGTATGTTGGCTATTTCATAGCCAACATAATAAGAAGAACGAGCTGAACTCGAAGAACAGTATGTTGGCTATTTCATAGCCAACATAATAATAATAAGAAGAAGAACGAGCTGAACTCGAAGAACAGTATGTTGGCTATTTCATAGCCAACATAACTAGAGGGTGTCGTTTCTGAAGAAACCACGGGATGTTGGCTATGAAACGCTATAGGTGTCTTGCCCAGTCGCCCCCGGTGCCTAGAGAGTACACAAAGTCGGTAGAATCCGGATTAAAACGGTGAAATTTAAAGCCAATCCAATTTTACCATTGAAATCCATTCAAACAAACTGGCTATTTTTGGCTCCGCCCACTTTTAAAAATTTGCATCCCAGTCACCCCTTCACCAAATGGACCAAGTTTGAGCACTCTTACATTAACAGTGTAAGATTGACAGGAATTTAAATATTCCCATTGAATAGCGTTTGGTAAAATGTGATTGGCTGTCTTAAGCTCCGCCCAGTTTTCTGAATTTTAACCCCAGTTACCTAGTCATGGTCAGTGCCAAGTTTGGGGCCTCCGGTTTTAAAACTGTGAGAACGGCGGTAATACAAAATTTTACATTAAAGTCAAGAGGTGAAAACTGATTGGCTGTTTTTGGCTCCACCCACTTTTCCTAAATTTTGACCGCAGTCACCCAGTGAGTAATTGAGTCAAGTTTGGTACACCTAGCATTTAAACTGTGATAATAGCAGCAGTTTATCATTTTTCTTTAAGGTCAATGGCTGAAATCTGATTGGTTGTTGTTGCCCCGCCCCTTTTTTTCCTAATTATGAACCACAGTCACTCAGTGACTAACATTTCAAAGTTTGTGAATGCTGTCATTGAATGTGTAAAAATGGCAGCATTTTTATTTTTTTCTAGTGAAAATCAATGAATGAAATTCGATTGGTTGTTGGTGGCTCCGCCCACTTTTTCTAAACTTGAAGTGGAAACCCCCAGCGGCCACATTTGTGATATTCAAGGTCCCTGACATCAATACTGTGAGAATGGCAGCCTTCTTAATTGTTCCCATTAAAATCAATCAAAGAAATCTGATTGGCTGTCTTAAGCTCCGCCCAGTTTTCTGAATTTTAACCCCAGTTACCTAGTCATGGTCAGTGCCAAGTTTGGGACCTCTGGTTTTAAAACTGTGAGAACGGCAGTAATTAAAAATTTTACATTGAAGTCAATAGGTGAAAACTGATTGGCCGTTTTTGGCTCCACCCACTGTTCCTAAATTTTGACCGCAGTCACCCAGTGAGTAATTGAGCCAAGTTTGGTACACCTAGCATTTAAACCGTGATAATAGCAGCAGTTTATCATTTTTAATTAAGGTCAATGGCTGAAATCTGATTGGCTGTTGTTGCCCCGCCCCTTTTTTTTCCTAATTGTGAACCACAGTCACTCAGTGACTAACATTCCAAAGTTTGGGAATGCTGTCATTTCTTGTGTAAAAATGGCAGCATTTTTATTTTTTTCTAGTGAAAATCAATGAATGAAATTCGATTGGTTGTTGGTGGCTCCGCCCACTTTTTCTAAACTTGAAGTGGAAACCCCCAGCGACCACATTTGTGATATTCAAGGTCCCTGACATCAATACTGAGAGAATGGCGGCCTTCTTAATTGTTCTCATTAAAATCAATCAAAGAAATCTGATTGGTTGGTTTTGGCTCCACCCACTTTTCTTAATTTTAATCCCAGTCCCCCAGTGACCAACTGTGCCAAGTTTGAGGACCCTGCCATTAACCGTCTAAGAGCGGCAGCAGTTTAACATTTTCCTATTTATTTGAATGGCTGAAATTTGATTGGCTGTTGTAGACTCCGCCCACTTTAGGTACATTTTAGCCGAGTCACCCAGTGACCCACGGTGCCAAGTTTGGGAGAGCTCTAGCTTTAATACTGTGAGAATTACAGCTGTTTACATTTTCTCATTGAAGTCAATAGGGAAAATCTGATTGGTTGTTTGCGGCTCCGCCCACTTTTTTGGGTCCCCAAAATAGGACAGAATTTTTCAGTTTCACCCCATGACTAAATGAGCCAAGTTTGGTGAGTGTAACTTCAAAGCTGTACAAGTGGCAAAAGTTTCAAGTTTTCCAATGAAAGTCTATGGGGAAAAAAGGGGTCGTCGGGGGGTCGCCACAGGGGCATGGAGGTTGGGATCGCTTAACAAAGCACAAGCAACCTATTCGAGTATGAGTCGAACAAGTGTGCAAAGTTTCATAATTGTACTCCTAAAACTCTGGGAGGAGTAGCGTTTAGAAAATTGCCCAATTTTCATTGGGCGTTGGTAGCTCCGCCCACTTTGGGGTGCCCCCCCAAAATACTTATTTTTATTCGGGGTGACATCAACTATATGTGGTCCGAGTTTGGGGACTGTATCTTCAAAACTGTACGAGTGGCGGCGATTTGAAATTTTTCCCTGTCAAAGTCAATGGGAAAAAAGGGGTCGTCGGGGGGTCGCCACAGGGGCGGGGTGGGTGGGATCGCTTATTAAAGCACAAGCAACGTACTTTGCTATAAGAGGAATAAGTGTGGAAAGTTTGGCGCTTGCACCCCTAAAACTGTAGGAGGAGTAGCGTTTAGAAAATGGGGTTCGCCAATAATAATAATAATAAGAAGAAGAAGAACGAGCTGAACTCGAAGAACAGTATGTTGGCTATTTCATAGCCAACATAATAACTAGAGGGTGTCGTTTCTGAAGAAACCACGGGATGTTGGCTATGAAACGCTATAAGTGTCTTGCCCAGTCGCCCCCGGTGCCTAGAGAGTACACAAAGTCGGTAGAATCCGGATTAAAACGGTGAAATTTAAAGCCAATCCAATTTTACCATTGAAATCCATTCAAACAAACTGGCTATTTTTGGCTCCGCCCACTTTTAAAAATTTGCATCCCAGTCACCCCTTCACCAAATGGACCAAGTTTGAGCACTCTTACATTAACAGTGTAAGATTGACAGGAATTTAAATATTCCCATTGAATAGCGTTTGGCAAAATGTGATTGGCTGTCTTAAGCTCCGCCCAGTTTTCTGAATTTTAACCCCAGTTACCTAGTCATGGTCAGTGCCAAGTTTGGGGCCTCCGGTTTTAAAACTGTGAGAACGGCGGTAATACAAAATTTTACATTAAAATCAAGAGGTGAAAACTGATTGGCTGTTTTTGGCTCCACCCACTTTTCCTAAATTTTGACCGCAGTCACCCAGTGAGCAATTGAGTCAAGTTTGGTACACCTAGCATTTAAACCGTGATAATAGCAGCAGTTTATCATTTTTCTTTAAGGTCAATGGCTGAAATCTGATTGGTTGTTGTTGCCCCGCCCCTTTTTTTCCTAATTATGAACCACAGTCACTCAGTGACTAACATTTCAAAGTTTGTGAATGCTGTCATTGAATGTGTAAAAATGGCAGCATTTTTATTTTTTTCTAGTGAAAATCAATGAATGAAATTCGATTGGTTGTTGGTGGCTCCACCCACTTTTTCAAAACTTGAAGTGGAAACCCCCAGCGGCCACATTTGTGATATTCAAGGTCCCTGACATCAATACTGTGAGAATGGCAGCCTTCTTAATTGTTCCCATTAAAATCAATCAAAGAAATCTGATTGGCTGTCTTAAGCTCCGCCCAGTTTTCTGAATTTTAACCCCAGTTACCTAGTCATGGTCAGTGCCAAGTTTGGGACCTCTGGTTTTAAAACTGTGAGAACGGCAGTAATCAAAAATTTTACATTGAAGTCAATAGGTGAAAACTGATTGGCCGTTTTTGGCTCCACCCACTTTTCCTAAATTTTGACCGCAGTCACCCAGTGAGTAATTGAGCCAAGTTTGGTACACCTAGCATTTAAACCGTGATAATAGCAGCAGTTTATCATTTTTAATTAAGGTCAATGGCTGAAATCTGATTGGCTGTTGTTGCCCCGCCCCTTTTTTTTCCTAATTGTGAACCACAGTCACTCAGTGACTAACATTCCAAAGTTTGGGAATGCTGTCATTTATTGTGTAAAAATGGCAGCATTTTTATTTTTTTCTATTGAAAATCAATGAATGAAATTCGATTGGTTGTTGGTGGCTCCGCCCACTTTTTCTAAACTTGAAGTGGAAACCCCCAGCGACCACATTTGTGATATTCAAGGTCCCTGACATCAATACTGTGAGAATGGCAGCCTTCTTAATTGTTCTCATTAAAATCAATCAAAGAAATCTGATTGGTTGGTTTTGGCTCCACCCACTTTTCTTAATTTTAATCCCAGTCCCCCAGTGACCAACTGTGCCAAGTTTGAGGACCCTGCCATTAACCGTCTAAGAGCGGCAGCAGTTTAACATTTTCCTATTTATTTGAATGGCTGAAATTTGATTGGCTGTTGTAGACTCCGCCCACTTTATGTAAATTTTAGCCGAGTCACCCAGTGACCCACGGCGCCAAGTTTGGGAGAGCTCTAGCTTTAATACTGTGAGAATTACAGCTGTTTACATTTTCTCATTGAAGTCAATAGGGAAAATCTGATTGGTTGTTTGCGGCTCCGCCCACTTTTTTGGGTCCCCAAAATAGGACAGAATTTTTCAGTTTCACCCCATGACTAAATGAGCCAAGTTTGGTGAGTGTAACTTCAAAGCTGTACAAGTGGCAAAAGTTTCAAGTTTTCCAATGAAAGTCTATGGGGAAAAAAGGGGTCGTCGGGGGGTCGCCACAGGGGCACGGAGGTTGGGATCGCTTAACAAAGCACAAGCAACCTATTCGAGTATGAGTCGAACAAGTGTGCAAAGTTTCATAATTGTACTCCTAAACCTCTGGGAGGAGTAGCGTTTAGAAAATTGCTCAATTTTCATTGGGCGTTGGTAGCTCCGCCCACTTTGGGTGCCCCCCCCAAATACTTATTTTTATTCGGGGTGACATCAACTATATGTGGTCCGAGTTTGGGGAGTGTATCTTCAAAACTGTACAAGTGGCAGCGATTTGAAATTTTTCCCTGTCAATCTCAATGGGAAAAAAGGGGTCGTCGGGGGGTCGCCACAGTGGCGGGGTGGGTCCCCAAAATAGGACAGAATTTTTCAGCTTCACCCCATGACTAAATGAGCCAAGTTTGGTGAGTGTAACTTCAAAGCTGTACAAGTGGCAAAAGTTTCAAGTTTTCCAATGAAAGTCTATGGGGAAAAATGGGGTCGTCGGGGGGTCGCCACAGGGGCACGGAGGGTGGGATCGCTTAACAAAGCACAAGCAACCTATTCGGGTATGAGCCGAACAAGTGTGCAAAGTATCATAATTGTACTCCTAAACCTCTGGGAGGAGTAGCGTATAGAAAATTGCTAAATTTTCATTGGGCGTTGGTAGCTCCGCCCACTTTGGGGTGCCCCCCCAAAATACTTATTTTTATTCGGGGTGACATCAACAATATGTGGTCCGAGTTTGGGGACTGTATCTTCAAAACTGTACGAGTGGCGGCGATTTGAAATTTTTCCCTGTCAAAGTCAATGGGAAAAAAGGGGTCGTCGGGGGGTCGCCACAGGGGCGGGGTGGGTGGGATCGCTTATTAAAGCACAAGCAACGTACTTTGCTATAAGAGGAATAAGTGTGGAAAGTTTGGCGCTTGCACCCCTAAAACTGTAGGAGGAGTAGCGTTTAGAAAATGGGGTTCGCCAATAATAATAATAATAAGAAGAAGAACGAGCTGAACTCGAAGAACAGTATGTTGGCTATTTCATAGCCAACATAATAACTAGAGGGTGTCGTTTCTGAAGAAACCACGGGATGTTGGCTATGAAACGCTATAGGTGTCTTGTCCAGTCGCCCCCGGTGCCTAGAGACTACACAAAGTCGGTAGAATCCGGATTAAAACGGTGAAATTTAAAGCCAATCCAATTTTACCATTGAAATCCATTCAAACAAACTGTCTATTTTTGGCTCCGCCCACTTTTAAAAATTTGCATCCCAGTCACCCCTTCACCAAATGGACCAAGTTTGAGCGCTCTTACTTTAACAGTGTAAGATTGACAGGAATTTAAATATTCCCATTGAATAGCGTTTGGTAAAATGTGATTGGCTGTCTTAAGCTCCGCCCAGTTTTCTGAATTTTAACCCCAGTTACCTAGTCATGGTCAGTGCCAAGTTTGGGGCCTCCGGTTTTAAAACTGTGAGAACGGCGGTAATACAAAATTTTACATTAAAATCAAGAGGTGAAAACTGATTGGCTGTTTTTGGCTCCACCCACTTTTCCTAAATTTTGACCGCAGTCACCCAGTGAGTAATTGAGTCAAGTTTGGTACACCTAGCATTTAAACCGTGATAATAGCAGCAGTTTATCATTTTTAATTAAGGTCAATGGCTGAAATCTGATTGGCTGTTGTTGCCCCGCCCCTTTTTTTTCCTAATTGTGAACCACAGTCACTCAGTGACTAACATTCCAAAGTTTGGGAATGCTGTCATTTATTGTGTAAAAATGGCAGCATTTTTATTTTTTTCTATTGAAAATCAATGAATGAAATTCGATTGGTTGTTGGTGGCTCCGCCCACTTTTTCTAAACTTAAAGTGGAAACCCCCAGCGACCACATTTGTGATATTCAAGGTCCCTGACATCAATACTGAGAGAATGGCAGCCTTCTTAATTGTTCTCATTAAAATCAATCAAAGAAATCTGATTGGTTGGTTTTGGCTCCACCCACTTTTCTTAATTTTAATCCCAGTCCCCCAGTGACCAACTGTGCCAAGTTTGAGGACCCTGCCATTAACCGTCTAAGAGTGGCAGCAGTTTAACATTTTCCTATTTATTTGAATGGCTGAAATTTGATTGGCTGTTGTAGACTCCGCCCACTTTAGGTAAATTTTAGCCGAGTCACCCAGTGACCCACGGTGCCAAGTTTGGGAGAGCTCTAGCTTTAATACTGTGAGAATTACAGCCGTTTACATTTTCTCATTGAAGTCAATAGGGAGAATCTGATTGGTTGTTTGCGGCTCCGCCCACTTTTTTGGGTCCCCAAAATAGGACAGAATTTTTCAGTTTCACCCCATGACTAAATGAGCCAAGTTTGCTGAGTGTAACTTCAAAGCTGTACAAGTGGCAAAAGTTTCAAGTTTTCCAATGAAAGTCTATGGGGAAAAAAGGGGTCGTCGGGGGGTCGCCACAGGGGCACGGAGGTTGGGATCGCTTAACAAAGCACAAGCAACCTATTCGAGTATGAGTCGAACAAGTGTGCAATGTTTCATAATTGTACTCCTAAACCTCTGGGAGGAGTAGCGTTTAGAAAATTGCTCAATTTTCATTGGGCGTTGGTAGCTCCGCCCACTTTGGTGTGCCCCCCAAAATACTTATTTTTATTCGGGGTGACATCAACTATATGTGGTCCGAGTTTGGGGACTTTATCTTCAAAACTGTACAAGTGGCAGCGATTTGAAATTTTTCCCTGTCAATCTCAATGGGAAAAAAGGGGTCGTCGGGGGGTCGCCACAGGGGCGGGGTGGGTCCCCAAAATAGGACAGAATTTTTCAGCTTCACCCCATGACTAAATGAGCCAAGTTTGGTGAGTGTAACTTCAAAGCTGTACAAGTGGCAAAAGTTTCAAGTTTTCCAATGAAAGTCTATGGGGAAAAATGGGGTCGTCGGGGGGTCGCCACAGGGGCACAGAGGGTGGGATCGCTTAACAAAGCACAAGCAACCTATTCGGGTATGAGCCGAACAAGTGTGCAAAGTATCATAATTGTACTCCTAAACCTCTGGGAGGAGTAGCGTATAGAAAATTGCTAAATTTTCATTGGGCGTTGGTAGCTCCGCCCACTTTGGGGTGCCCCCCCCAAATACTTATTTTTATTCGGGGTGACATCAACAATATGTGGTCCGAGTTTGGGGACTGTATCTTCAAAACTGTACGAGTGGCGGCGATTTGAAATTTTTCCCTGTAAAAGTCAATGGGAAAAAAGGGGTCGTTGGGGGGTCGCCACAGGGGCGGGGTGGGTGGGATCGCTTATTAAAGCACAAGCAACGTACTTTGCTATAAGAGGAATAAGTGTGGAAAGTTTGGCGCTTGCACCCCTAAAACTGTAGGAGGAGTAGCGTTTAGAAAATGGGGTTCGCCAATAATAATAATAACTAGAGGGTGTCGTTTCTGAAGAAACCACGGGATGTTGGCTATGAAACGCTATAGGTGTCTTGCCCAGTCGCCCCCGGTGCCTAGAGAGTACAGAAAGTCGGTAGAATCCGGATTAAAACGGTGAAATTTAAAGCCAATCCAATTTTACCATTGAAATCCATTCAAACAAACTGGCTATTTTTGGCTCCGCCCACTTTTAAAAATTTGCATCCCAGTCACCCCTTCACCAAATGGACCAAGTTTCAGCACTCTTACATTAACAGTGTAAGATTGACAGGAATTTAAATATTCCCATTGAATAGCGTTTGGTAAAATGTGATTGGCTGTCTTAAGCTCCGCCCAGTTTTCTGAATTTTAACCCCAGTTACCTAGTCATGGTCAGTGCCAAGTTTGGGGCCTCCGGTTTTAAAACTGTGAGAACGGCGGTAATACAAAATTTTACATTAAAGTCAAGAGGTGAAAACTGATTGGCTGTTTTTGGCTCCACCCACTTTTCCTAAATTTTGACCGCAGTCACCCAGTGAGTAATTGAGTCAAGTTTGGTACACCTAGCATTTAAACTGTGATAATAGCAGCAGTTTATCATTTTTCTTTAAGGTCAATGGCTGAAATCTGATTGGTTGTTGTTGCCCCGCCCCTTTTTTTCCTAATTGTGAACCACAGTCACTCAGTGACTAACATTCCAAAGTTTGGGAATGCTGTCATTTATTGTGTAAAAATGGCAGCATTTTTATTTTTTTCTAGTGAAAATCAATGAATGAAATTCGATTGGTTGTTGGTGGCTCCGCCCACTTTTTCTAAACTTGAAGTGGAAACCCACAGCGGCCACATTTGTGATATTCAAGGTCCCTGACATCAATACTGTGAGAATGGCAGCCTTCTTAATTGTTCCCATTAAAATCAATCAAAGAAATCTGATTGGCTGTCTTAAGCTCCGCCCAGTTTTCTGAATTTTAACCCCAGTTACCTAGTCATGGTCAGTGCCAAGTTTGGGACCTCTGGTTTTAAAACTGTGAGAACGGCAGTAATCAAAAATATTACATTGAAGTCAATAGGTGAAAACTGATTGGCCGTTTTTGGCTCCACCCACTTTTCCTAAATTTTGACCGCAGTCACCCAGTGAGTAATTGAGCCAAGTTTGGTACACCTAGCATTTAAACCGTGATAATAGCAGCAGTTTATCATTTTTAATTAAGGTCAATGGCTGAAATCTGATTGGCTGTTGTTGCCCCGCCCCTTTTTTTTCCTAATTGTGAACCACAGTCACTCAGTGACTAACATTCCAAAGTTTGGGAATGCTGTCATTTATTGTGTAAAAATGGCAGCATTTTAATTTTTTTCTATTGAAAATCAATGAATGAAATTCGATTGGTTGTTGGTGGCTCCACCCACTTTTTCTAAACTTGAAGTGGAAACCCCCAGCGACCACATTTGTGATATTCAAGGTCCCTGACATCAATACTGAGAGAATGGCAGCCTTCTTAATTGTTCTCATTAAAATCAATCAAAGAAATCTGATTGGTTGGTTTTGGCTCCACCCACTTTTCTTAATTTTGATCCCAGTCCCCCAGTGACCAACTGTGCCAAGTTTGAGGACCCTGCCATTAACCGTCTAAGAGCGGCAGCAGTTTAACATTTTCCTGTTTATTTGAATGGCTGAAATTTGATTGGCTGTTGTAGACTCCGCCCACTTTAGGTAAATTTTAGCCGAGTCACCCAGTGACCCACGGTGCCAAGTTTGGGAGAGCTCTAGCTTTAATACTGTGAGAATTACAGCTGTTTACATTTTCTCATTGAAGTCAATAGGGAAAATCTGATTGGTTGTTTGCGGCTCCGCCCACTTTTTTGGGTCCCCAAAATAGGACAGAATTTTTCAGTTTCACCCCATGACTTAATGAGCCAAGTTTGGTGAGTGTAACTTCAAAGCTGTACAAGTGGCAAAAGTTTCAAGTTTTCCAATGAAAGTCTATGGGGAAAAAAGGGGTCGTCGGGGGGTCGCCACAGGGGCACGGAGGTTGGGATCGCTTAACAAAGCACAAGCAACCTATTCGAGTATGAGTCGAACAAGTGTGCAAAGTTTCATAATTGTACTCCTAAAACTCTGGGAGGAGTAGCGTTTAGAAAATTGCTCAATTTTCATTGGGCGTTGGTAGCTCCGCCCACTTTGGGGTGCCCCCCCAAAATACTTATTTTTATTCGGGGTGACATCAACTATATGTGGTCCGAGTTTGGGGACTGTATCTTCAAAACTGTACGAGTGGCGGCGATTTGAAATTTTTCCCTGTCAAAGTCAATGGGAAAAAAGGGGTCGTCGGGGGGTCGCCACAGGGGCGGGGTGGGTGGGATCGCTTATTAAAGCACAAGCAACGTACTTTGCTATAAGAGGAATAAGTGTGGAAAGTTTGGCGCTTGCACCCCTAAAACTGTAGGAGGAGTAGCGTTTAGAAAATGGGGTTCGCCAATAATAATAATAATAATAATAACTAGAGGGTGTCGTTTCTGAAGAAACCACGGGATGTTGGCTATGAAACGCTATAGGTGTCTTGCCCAGTCGCCCCCGGTGCCTAGAGAGTACACAAAGTCGGTAGAATCCGGATTAAAACGGTGAAATTTAAAGCCAATCCAATTTTACCATTGAAATCCATTCAAACAAACTGGCTATTTTTGGCTCCGCCCACTTTTAAAAATTTGCATCCCAGTCACCCCTTCACCAAATGGACCAAGTTTGAGCACTCTTACATTAACAGTGTAAGATTGACAGGAATTTAAATATTCCCATTGAATAGCGTTTGGTAAAATGTGATTGGCTGTCTTAAGCTCCGCCCAGTTTTCTGAATTTTAACCCCAGTTACCTAGTCATGGTCAGTGCCAAGTTTGGGGCCTCCGGTTTTAAAACTGTGAGAACGGCGGTAAAACAAAATTTTACATTAAAGTCAAGAGGTGAAAACTGATTGGCTGTTTTTGGCTCCACCCACTTTTCCTAAATTTTGACCGCAGTCACCCAGTGAGTAATTGAGTCAAGTTTGGTACGCCTAGCATTTAAACTGTGATAATAGCAGCAGTTTATCATTTTTCTTTAAGGTCAATGGCTGAAATCTGATTGGTTGTCGTTGCCCCGCCCCTTTTTTTCCTAATTATGAACCACAGTCACTCAGTGACTAACATTTCAAAGTTTGTGAATGCTGTCATTTAATGTGTAAAAATGGCAGCATTTTTATTTTTTTCTAGTGAAAATCAATGAATGAAATTCGATTGGTTGTTGGTGGCTCCGCCCACTTTTTCTAAACTTGAAGTGGAAACCCCCAGCGGCCACATTTGTGATATTCAAGGTCCCTGACATCAATACTGTGAGAATGGCAGCCTTCTTAATTGTTCCCATTAAAATCAATCAAAGAAATCTGATTGGCTGTCTTAAGCTCCGCCCAGTTTTCTGAATTTTAACCCCAGTTACCTAGTCATGGTCAGTGCCAAGTTTGGGGCCTCCGGTTTTAAAACTGTGAGAACGGCGGTAATACAAAATTTTACATTAAAGTCAAGAGGTGAAAACTGATTGGCTGTTTTTGGCTCCACCCACTTTTCCTAAATTTTGACCGCAGTCACCCAGTGAGTAATTGAGTCAAGTTTGGTACACCTAGCATTTAAACCGTGATAATAGCAGCAGTTTATCATTTTTCTTTAAGGTCAATGGCTGAAATCTGATTGGCTGTTGTTGCCCCGCCCCTTTTTTTTCCTAATTGTGAACCACAGTCACTCAGTGACTAACATTCCAAAGTTTGGGAATGCTGTCATTTATTGTGTAAAAATGGCAGCATTTTTATTTTTTTCTATTGAAAATCAATGAATGAAATTCGATTGGTTGTTGGTGGCTCCGCCCACTTTTTCTAAACTTGAAGTGGAAACCCCCAGCGACCACATTTGTGATATTCAAGGTCCCTGACATCAATACTGAGAGAATGGCAGCCTTCTTAATTGTTCTCATTAAAATCAATCAAAGAAATCTGATTGGTTGGTTTTGGCTCCACCCACTTTTCTTAATTTTAATCCCAGTCCCCCAGTGACCAACTGTGCCAAGTTTGAGGACCCTGCCATTAACCGTCTAAGAGCGGCAGCAGTTTAACATTTTCCTATTTATTTGAATGGCTGAAATTTGATTGGCTGTTGTAGACTCCGCCCACTTTAGGTAAATTTTAGCCGAGTCACCCAGTGACCCACGCTGCCAAGTTTGGGAGAGCTCTAGCTTTAATACTGTGAGAATTACAGCTGTTTACATTTTCTCATTGAAGTCATTAGGGAAAATCTGATTGGTTGTTTGCGGCTCCGCCCACTTTTTTGGGTCCCCAAAATAGGACAGAATTTTTCAGTTTCACCCCATGACTAAATGAGCCAAGTTTGGTGAGTGTAACTTCAAAGCTGTACAAGTGGCAAAAGTTTCAAGTTTTCCAATGAAAGTCTATGGGGGAAAAAAGGGGTCGTCGGGGGGTCGCCACAGGGGCACGGAGGTTGGGATCGCTTAACAAAGCACAAGCAACCTATTCGAGTATGAGTCGAACAAGTGTGCAAAGTTTCATAATTGTACTCCTAAAACTCTGGGAGGAGTAGCGTTTAGAAAATTGCTCAATTTTCATTGGGCGTTGGTAGCTCCGCCCACTTTGGGGTGCCCCCCCAAAATACTTATTTTTATTCGGGGTGACATCAACAATATGTGGTCGGAGTTTGGGGACTGTATCTTCAAAACTGTACGAGTGGCGGCGATTTGAAATTTTTCCCTGTCAAAGTCAATGGGAAAAAAGGGGTCGTCGGGGGGTCGCCACAGGGGCGGGGTGGGTGGGATCGCTTATTAAAGCACAAGCAACGTACTTTGCTATAATAGGAATAAGTGTGGAAAGTTTGGCGCTTGCACCCCTAAAACTGTAGGAGGAGTAGCGTTTAGAAAATGGGGTTCGCCAATAATAATAATAATAATAATAATAATAAGAAGAAGAAGAAGAAGAAGAACGAGCTGAACTCGAAGAACAGTATGTTGGCTATTTCTTAGCCAACATAATAATATTAATAATAAGAAGAAGAACGAGCTGAACTCGAAGAACAGTATGTTGGCTATTTCATAGCCAACATAATAATAATAACTAGAGGGTGTCGTTTCTGAAGAAACCACGGGATGTTGGCTATGAAACGCTATAGGTGTCTTGCCCAGTCGCCCCCGGTGCCTAGAGAGTACACAAAGTCGGTAGAATCCGGATTAAAACGGTGAAATTTAAAGCCAATCCAATTTTACCATTGAAATCCATTCAAACAAACTGGCTATTTTTGGCTCCGCCCACTTTTAAAAATTTGCATCCCAGTCACCCCTTCACCAAATGGACCAAGTTTGAGCACTCTTACATTAACAGTGTAAGATTGACAGGAATTTAAATATTCCCATTGAATAGCGTTTGGTAAAATGTGATTGGCTGTCTTAAGCTCCGCCCAGTTTTCTGAATTTTAACCCCAGTTACCTAGTCATGGTCAGTGCCAAGTTTGGGGCCTCCGGTTTTAAAACTGAGAACGGCGGTAATACAAAATTTTACATTAAAGTCAAGAGGTGAAAACTGATTGGCTGTTTTTGGCTCCACCCACTTTTCCTAAATTTTGACCGCAGTCACCCAGTGAGTAATTGAGTCAAGTTTGGTACGCCTAGCATTTAAACTGTGATAATAGCAGCAGTTTATCATTTTTCTTTAAGGTCAATGGCTGAAATCTGATTGGTTGTTGTTGCCCCGCCCCTTTTTTTTCCTAATTATGAACCACAGTCACTCAGTGACTAACATTCCAAAGTTTGGGAATGCTGTCATTTATTGTGTAAAAATGGCAGCATTTTTATTTTTTTCTATTGAAAATCAATGAATGAAATTCGATTGGTTGTTGGTGGCTCCGCCCACTTTTTCTAAACTTGAAGTGGAAACCCCCAGCGGCCACATTTGTGATATTCAAGGTCCCTGACGTCAATACTGTGAGAATGGCAGCCTTCTTAATTGTTCCCATTAAAATCAATCAAAGAAATCTGATTGGCTGTCTTAAGCTCCGCCCAGTTTTCTGAATTTTAACCCCAGTTACCTAGTCATGGTCAGTGCCAAGTTTGGGACCTCTGGTTTTAAAACTGT
Organism: Xenopus petersii; assembly: GCA_038501925.1. NCBI lineage: Eukaryota > Metazoa > Chordata > Amphibia > Anura > Pipidae > Xenopus > Xenopus petersii. Next base: position 108,226,569 of record CM076680.1, on the reverse strand, counting down.
GAGAACGGCAGTAATCAAAAATTTTACATTGAAGTCAATAGGTGAAAACTGATTGGCCGTTTTTGGCTCCACCCACTTTTCCTAAATTTTGACCGCAGTCACCCAGTGAGTAATTGAGCCAAGTTTGGTACACCTAGCATTTAAACCGTGATAATAGCAGCAGTTTATCATTTTTAATTAAGGTCAATGGCTGAAATCTGATTGGCTGTTGTTGCCCCGCCCCTTTTTTTCCCTAATTGTGAACCACAGTCACTCAGTGACTAACATTCCAAAGTTTGGGAATGCTGTCATTTATTGTGTAAAAATGGCAGCATTTTTATTTTTTTCTATTGAAAATCAATGAATGAAATTCGATTGGTTGTTGGTGGCTCCGCCCACTTTTTCTAAACTTGAAGTGGAAACCCCCAGCGACCACATTTGTGATATTCAAGGTCCCTGACGTCAATACTGAGAGAATGGCAGCCTTCTTAATTGTTCTCATTAAAATCAATCAAAGAAATCTGATTGGTTGGTTTTGGCTCCACCCACTTTTCTTAATTTTAATCCCAGTCCCCCAGTGACCAACTGTGCCAACTTTGAGGACCCTGCCATTAACCGTCTAAGAGCGGCAGCAGTTTAACATTTTCCAATTTATTTGAATGGCTGAAATTTGATTGGCTGTTGTAGACTCCCCCCACTTTAGGTAAATTTTAGCCGAGTCACCCAGTGACCCACGGTGCCAAGTTTGGGAGAGCTCTAGCTTTAATACTGTGAGAATTACAGCTGTTTACATTTTCTCATTGAAGTCAATAGGGAAAAACTGATTGGTTGTTTGCGGCTCCGCCCACTTTTTTGGATCCCCAAAATAGGACAGAATTTTTCAGTTTCACCCCATGACTAAATGAGCCAAGTTTGGTGAGTGTAACTTCAAAGCTGTACAAGTGGCAAAAGTTTCAAGTTTTCCAATGAAAGTCTATGGGGAAAAAAGGGGTCGTCGGGCGGTCGCCACAGGGGCACGGAGGTTGGGATCGCTTAACAAAGCACAAGCAACCTATTCGAGTATGAGTCGAACAAGTGTGCAAAGTTTCATAATTGTGCTCCTAAAACTCTGGGAGGAGTAGCGTATAGAAAATTGCTAAATTTTCATTGGGCGTTGGTAGCTCCGCCCACTTTGGGGTGCCCCCCCAAAATACTTATTTTTATTCGGGGTGACATCAACAATATGTGGTCCGAGTTTGGGGACTGTATCTTCAAAACTGTACAAGTGGCAGCGATTTGAAATTTTTCCCTGTCAAAGTCAATGGGAAAAAAGGGGTCGTCGGGGGGTCGCCACAGGGGCGGGGTGGGTGGGATCGCTTATTAAAGCACAAGCAACGTACTTTGCTATAAGAGGAATAAGTGTGGAAAGTTTGGCGCTTGCACCCCTAAAACTGTAGGAGGAGTAGCGTTTAGAAAATGGGGTTCGCCAATAATAATAATAATAATAAGAAGAAGAACGAGCTGAACTCGAAGAACAGTATGTTGGCTATGAAATAGCCAACATAATAATAATAAGAAGAAGAACGAGCTGAACTCGAAGAACAGTATGTTGGCTATTTCATAGCCAACATAATAATAAGAAGAACGAGCTGAACTCGAAGAACAGTATGTTGGCTATTTCATAGCCAACATAATAATAATAATAAGAAGAAGAACGAGCTGAACTCGAAGAACAGTATGTTGGCTATGAAATAGCCAACATAATAATAATAAGAAGAAGAAGAACGAGCTGAACTCGAAGAACAGTATGTTGGCTATTTCATAGCCAACATAATAAGAAGAAGAAGAAGAACGAGCTGAACTCGAAGAACAGTATGTTGGCTATTTCATAGCCAACATAATAAGAAGAAGAACGAGCTGAACTCAAAGAACAGTATGTTGGCTATTTCATAGCCAACATAATAATAAGAAGAACGAGCTGAACTCGAAGAACAGTATGTTGGCTATTTCATAGCCAACATAATGATTTACATTTTTCATTAGGCTTAAATAAAAAACTCAAATAGTAAAATAGTAAAACATCCATGGATTTATTACAGTATCTTAAAATAGTTACAAGTTCCATTAATTTAAATATTTATATATATATATATATATATAACTTTTTTCTAAATGTCATATAAAATATTGATTTGAAAGTGCCGACAGCAAGTTTTGTTTATTTGAAATGGTTTGGCGATGTCTGCTTTTAGTCATAAGCAAACACATTAAATATATTATTACATTTCAAACTATGCATTCTATAATTTCATGCTTGAAAGGACTACAGCTAATATGCATAAATATGTTAACTCTCACAGTAGGAGCATTGCTTGATTATACATAATGATCTCTATTAGTATTTTTATGTCTGTGTAATGTATAAGATAAATGTTTCTTTCTGCCAAACTGCTTTAAATGAAAATACTTCACATTATATAAAAAAAAAATTAAATATTAAAAAACAATGGGTAAATAATGATGTCTCTGACTGCTAGGGGTAGTTTAGCCATATATTATAGAAAGTAACATTTCAGTATAATTTTAAAAGACACTGTGGTTTATGGGTTCTTAATTCTTTCATCAATAGATTTTATTAGTCAACAATCAAGTCTAACCCACTTGGAAAGAGCGTACAGTTAGGCCCATAAATTTGGTTCTGTATATTACCACAATAAATTTTAAATGAAACAACTCAGATGTAGTTGAACTACAGACGTTTAGCTTTAATTCAGTGGACTGAACAAAAAGATTGCACAAAAATGTGAGGAACTAAAGCCTTTTTTTAACACAGTTACTTAATTTCAGGGGCTCAAAAGTAATTGATCCAGGGGGTCAAAAGTAATTGGACACTGACTCAAATGCTATTTCATGGGAAGGTGTGGTCAATTCCTTCATTATATCTTTATCAATGAATCAGATAAAAGCCCTGGAGTTGATTTGAGGGGGGGGGCTTGTATGTGCAAGATTTTGCTGTGAACACACAACATACAGTCAAAGGAGCTCTCCATACAGGTGAAACAAGCCATCCTTAAGCTGCAAAAACAGAAAAAACCCATCCGAGAAATTGGTACAATATTAGGAGTGGCAAAGTCTACAGTTTAGAACATCCTGAGAAAGAAAGAAAGCACTGGTGAACTCAGCAACACAAAAGACCTGGAAGTCCACGGAAGACAACAGTGGTGAATGATCGATCATTTCCATGGTGAAGAGAAACCCCTTCACAACAGACAAACAAGTGAACAACACTCCAGGAAGTAGACTTATCGATATCCAAGTCTACCATAAAAAGAAGAATGCATGAAAGTAAATACAGAGGGTGCACTGCAAGGTGCAAGCCACTCATAAGCATCAAGAATAGAAAGGTAGATTGGACTTTGCTAAAAAAACATATAAAAAAGCCAGCACAGTTCTGGAAAAACATTCTTTGGACAGATGAAACCAAGATCAACCTCTACCAGAATCATGGCAAGAAAAAAGTATGGAGAAGGTGTGGAACAGCTCATGATCCAAAGCACACCACATCATCTGTAAAACGGCAGAGGCAGTGTGATGGCTTTGGCGTGCATGGCTGCCAGTGGCACTGGGACACTAGTGTTTATCCATGATATGACACAAGACAGAAGCAGTCGAATGAATTCTGAGGTGTTCAGACACACTGTCTGCTCAAATCCAGCTAAATGCAGTCAAACTGATTGGGAGGTGTTTCATAATACAGATAAACAATGACCCAAAACATATAGCCAAAGCAACCCATGAGTTTATTAAAGCAAAGAAGTGTAATATTCTTGAATGGCCAGTCACCTGATCTAACCCCAATTGAGCATGCATTTAGCTTGTTGAAGACTAAACTTCGGACAGAAAGGCCCACAAACAAACAGCAACTCAAAGCCGCTGCAGTAAAGGCCTGGCAGAGCATTAAAAAGGAGGAAACCTAGAATCTGGTGATGTCAATGAGTTCAAGACTTCAGGCTGTTATTGCCAGCAAAGGGTTTTCAACCAAGTATTAGAAATGAACATTCTATTTTCAGTTTTTTTTAATTTGTCCAATTACTTTTGAGCCCCTGAAATGTATGAACATTCTATTTTCAGTTTTTTTTAATTTGTCCAATTACTTTTGAGCCCCTGAAATGTAGTGATTGTGTTAAAAAAAAGGCTTTAGTACCTCACATTTTCATGCAATATTTTTGTTAAACCCACTGAATTAAAGCTGAAAGTCTGTAGTTCAACTGCATCTGAGTTGTTTCATTTAAAATTCATTGTGGTAATGTACAGAACCAAAATTAGAAAAAAAAATTGTCTGTCCAAATATTTATGGACCTAAATGTACATTTATTTACATGAAGTGAAGCATGACACCATATCACATCAACAAAAGTTTTGTTGTGGTATGTAACTTAATCCCTTGTACACTGTTATATGTCCTTGCCACTTAATGGGCTTCTAAATAACATGGGTCAGCTTTCCTAGCTATTCAGGAACATTCAGGAAAAACCAAAATCCCAAACCTTGTGGTGATTTCAATCCTCTCAGTAAGCTCACACAGGCAGCTTTTCTGTGTCTTTTCCAAGACTGGAGCTCAACACTCTGGCTTGAGCTGCCTTTTTAATTATCCACCAGAGATGCCTCAGGAAAACACAAAACAACCGGGCTGGACTTGATCCAAACTAAGATATAATTAACCCTTATTGGAAGCAAAATCAGCCTATTGGGTTTATTTAATATTTACATGATTTTCTATTAGACTTAAGGTATGAAGATCCAAATTATGGAAAAAAACATTATCTGAAAAACCCCAGGTCCCCGAGCATTCTGGATAACAGATCCCATACCTGTAAAAAAAAGTGATATCTCCTAAAGTCCATGTAGGAAATCTTTAGAATACTTTACTGATGCAAACTGTAAAATTCACAGTCTTTCTTCCACTGCTGCATGGGCTCACTAAATACAGGGTTTGAAAATATATGTTAAATTCACACTTGTAAAATTGTAAAATCAATCACACATTGTAATACACTTTTTTGCATTGTGTGTATTTTTCTGTTAATAACGTCTATTACATCTTTCATTAAAGTTTGATTCTGATATTAAGAGGCACATTTACTAAAGGGCAAATTGTGGATGTATAGAGAAAAATCACCAAAAAGAGAATTTGCCACGACATCCCCTATTTAATAAATGCGAAGAGGATAATTGACAAGTAAAAAACCTCAGTGAACTTCATTTATCAATGTGCGAATGCTACCCTTTTCTCTAAAGTGTTATTCTCCAGGTTCAGGCTGATGAAGTTCCATTATAAAGACAGAGCAGCCACTTTTAAAGTGATACTGACACTAAAAATTTTCTTTTAAAATATCAATCTACATTAAAAGTTACATATAGGTCACATTTTTAAAGATAGTTCTGCTTTTGTAAGTAATTATTACTTGAAGTTCCTAAACCTGACTGTTTTGCCAAGCTGACTGTCCCATCTCAGTATATAAGTTAAAATTTCTAATGCTAATGGGCTACTGCTGCAAAAATATGGCAGGTAAGCAGGCACGTTTCAGGGGCTGCTGCCGCCTGAGGCAGCAGCCCCAATGCCGCCCCTCCTCCTGCTCCGCTCTTCTAACTAACAGCGTCGGAGCGGGTGGAGGAGGGGCCGCATCGCTAGTGCAGTGAGCGCTATTGCGCTCGCTGCGCTAGAAGAGCCGAATTTCCGTTTTAAAAAACGGAAATTCGGCTCTTAAAGTTACCAGAGGCGGCTTTTTGCCGCCCCTGGTAACTGGCCGCTCCGTGCCGCCTGAGGCAAGATTCTCACCTTGCCTCATGGCCGGAGCGGCCCTGCAGGTAAGGTATTGTAAAAGCATCAGGCAAATACTTTTAAAGCAAAATTATAAATAGCATTCATAGATAATGTTATGATGGATATAAAAAAAGGTTATTTTCTGCTGTCAGTATCTCTCTAAATCACAATCAACATTGCCCTTTCCATGCTACTTTTCTCCATGAAGAAAAATTCTTTGGAGTAAATTCTCTGTTGTGTTGTGAAAATACTGGAAAGGTGAAGAGAACTGTGGTAAAGTTAGGTGAAGAGAAGATTCACACTTTAGTAAATGAGCCCCTAAAAGTCCACTACATGCATAAGAATTATTTGTTCCAACCAATATGATATGAAGCAAACTTTCTTGTAGTTTACAAATTTAAAGAGATAGAGGCCAACAATATATTTACATTTGCTATAATTCATTGTCTGTTTGACACAGACTGGAACTTTCTGTGTCCTTTTTCATATTATATATTTCACATGTTAAAAGAGAAGATATAGCCAGTAACAGTTCACACTATTTTTCACAGGAAGCATTTAAATTTGGTATAATCATGTCCCTTATCAACAGTGTTTCATCATCCCATAAAAGAACCATGAGTGAAAAGAACTAAAAGGAACTAAAGAGCCCTTCACAAATTCAAGACATGCACCAGAGGTCTGCTAATAACAGAAGGTATTCTTATGTCTCATGTTATACTTATACACATAGCGCCACTGGCTTATAAAATTATAGAGCATGTTTCTGCCTATAATTCTCTCGTTTTTGGTTTTAAGGTACTGCTATATGCTGCTATGTGTTGCATAAGGTAAATTTATAAAATTATCAGTTTTTGTAAATAGTGCCACAGGACAGTAGTCGTTGAGGCAATACACTGATGGCTTCTTCGGCAAGGGGACAATGGTGGTGGTGGTTTTGAACCACTTCAGGACAGTGGAGGTGATCAGGAAGATGTTAAAGATGTCAGTGAAAACATTTGGCAGCTGATCTGCATATTCTCTTAGTACTCTGCAAGGGATATTGTCTGGTCTTGCAGCCTTCCGTGGGTTTACTCTTTCCAGAGTCATCCTCACATCAGCCACAGTCAGACGCAGTGCCTGGTCACTAGGCAGAGTGTTGGTCTTTCTCATTCCTGTGTTGTTCTGTGCTTCAAATCGTGCATAGAAGTCCTTCAGTGCATCTGCAATGGAGGTGTCACTGTCATAGGCAGATGGCGTTGACCTGTAGTTTGTGATAGCTTGGATGCCCTGCCACATGCACCGTGTGTCACCATTCTCCTGGAAGAAGCTGTGTATTCTCAGAGTCTATGTGCGCTTAGCTACTCTGATGGCACGGGAAAGTTTAGCTCTCACTGTTCTCAGAGCACCTTCATCACCTTCCCTAAAAGCAGAGTCTCGGGCTCTCAGTAACACACGTACCTCTTCAGTGAACCAAGGCTTCTAGTTGAGGCGTGTAGGGATGCACTTGGAGACAGTGACATCATCAATGCACTTTGTGATGTAGCTGATTACATATGACGTATACTCATCCAAGTTGATGTTGTCGATGTAGGTTGCAGCCTCCCTAAACATGTTCCAGTCAGTGCACTCAAACCAGTCCTGAAGAGCAGTCATGGCTCCTGCTAGCCATGTTTCACCTGCTTCAGAACCGGTTTAGAGTGCCTGACGAGTGGTCTGTATGCTGGAATTAGCATAACAGAGATGTGGTCTGAGTATCCGAAGTGTGGGCAGGGCTCTGCTTGGTACGCACTGGAAATGTTTGTGTAGACCTGATCCAGCGTGTTTGGCCCTCTCGTAGCAAATTCCACATGCTGATTTAATTAAGGGAGCACTGACCTGAGATTCGCATGGTTAAAATCTCCAGTGATGATAACCAGTCCATCTGGGTGTTTTTTTTATGTCCGTGATAGCGCTGTACAGCTTCCAGAGAGCATCTTTGGTGTACGCGCTGGGAGGAATGTAAACTCCAATAATATTAATGGAAGCAATCTCACAGGGTAAATAAAAGGGTCTGCACTTCACAACAACAAACTCCACCAGCGGTGAGCAGTGGCTGGACACAAGCACAGAGTTCCTGCACCATTTCATGTTGATGTAAACACACAAACCACCCATCGAACAGGAATCACTGGCACTCAAAGGCAGGTGCAAGCAGGGCCAAGCCCCTGCATGTTTATTCAGCAGAGAAAATGCAGCATTTTGGGTTAAACCCCTTTGTCAAACATAAAGGTTTTTAGCGAGAGAAGGCAATATAACACCCCCTATGTAGTGTAATCAACACGTCACTAGGGATGTAGCGAACGTCGGAAAAAAAGTTCGCGAACATATTCGCGAACTTGCGCAAAAATGCGAGCGGTTCGCGAACCCCATAGACTTCAATGGGAAGGCGAACTTTAACATCTAAAAAAGACATTTCTGGCCAGAAAAATGATTTTAAAGTTGTTTAAAGGGTGCAACGACCTGGACAGTGGCATGCCAGAGGGGGATCAAGGGCAAAAATTTATCTGAAAAATCTGCCTGTGTGTGCTTGGAAGAGATAGTGTAGGGGGAGAGCTGTTAGTGATTTCAGGGACAGATGATAGTAAGTTTGCTGGCTAGTAATCTGCTTGATACTGCTCTGTATTGGAGGGACAGAAGTCTGCAGGGATTTGAGGGACATTTTAGCTTAGGTAGCTTTGCTGGCTAGTAATCTACTGTTCTCTTTAAACAACTGCCATACATTGACCTTGTAGGCATTGTTTGCCCAGTTTTTTTGGACGCAGCCACTGAAGCACAGTTGCCAGAAAAAATATGCCATATAAATGCTGAAAATAGTCATTTTTCGCCATACGTTGACCTTGTAGACATTGTTTGCCCAGTTTTTTTGGTTGCAGCCACTGAAGCACAGTTGCCAGAAAAAATATGCCATATAAATGCTGAAAATAGTAATTTTTTGCCATATACGTTGAGTCAACGTATGGCAAAAAATGACTATTTTCAGCATTTATGTGGCATATTTTTTCTGGCCTCTGTGCTTCATTGGCTGCGGCCAAAAAAACTGGGCAAACAATGCCTACAAGGTCAACGTCGTTGACCTTGTAGGCATTGTTTGCCCAGTTTTTTTGGCCGCAGCCACTGAAGCACAGAGGCCAGAAAAAATATGCCATATAAATGCTGAAAATAGTCATTTTTTTGGTCGCAGCCACTGAAGCACAGTTGCCAGAAAAATTATGCCATATAAATGCTGAAAATATAAATTTTTTTGGTTGCAGCCACTGAAGCACAGAGGCCAGAAAAATTATGCCATATAAATGCAGAAAATATGCATTTTTTTGGTCGCAGCCACTGAAGCACAGTTGACAGAAAAATTATGCCATATAAATGCTGAAAATATAAATTTTTTTGGTTGCAGCCACTGAAGCACAGAGGCCAGAAAAATTATGCCATATAAATGGAGAAAATATGCATTTTTTTGGTTGCAGCCACTGAAGCACAGAGGCTAGAAAAATTATGCCATATAAATGGACAAAATATGCATTTTTTTGGTTGCAGCCACTGAAGCACAGAGGCCAGAAAAATTATGCCATATAAATGCAGAAAATATGCATTTTTTTGGTTGCAGCCACTGAAGCACAGAGGCCAGAAAAATTATGCCATATAAATGCAGAAAATATGCATTTTTTTGGTTGCAGCCACTGAAGCACAGAGGCCAGAAAAATTATGCCATATAAATGCAGAAAATATGCATTTTTTTGGACGCAGCCACTGCAGCACAGTTGCCAGAAAAAATATGCCATATAAATGCTGAAAATAGTCATTTTTCGCCATACGTTGACCTTGTAGACATTGTTTGCCCAGTTTTTTTGGTTGCAGCCACTGAAGCACAGAGGCCAGAAAAAATTAAACCAGTAGGGTTTGCACCCTAGTTTGTAACGGTGGCGGAGGGAGGAGGACGCTAAAGGACAGCTGTGTGTGGAGTCATGAGGCTTGAAGAGAAGGACAGCTGCATAGAAGTCAGAACAAGTCTTCCGGCGTGCAGTAACCCTCCGAGATCCACCCCTCATTCATTTTAATAAAGGTCAGGTAATCGACACTTTTGTGACCTAGGCGAGTTCTCTTCTCAGTTACAATCCCTCCTGCTGCACTGAAGGTCCTTTCTGAGAGCACACTTGAGGCTGGGCAAGACAAGAGGTTCATGGCAAATTGTGACAGCTCTGGCCACAGATCAAGCCTGCGCACCCAGTAGTCCAGGGGTTCATCGCTCCTCAGAGAGTCGATATCTGCAGTTAATGCCAGGTAGTCCGCTACCTGCCGGTCGAGGCGTTCTTTGAGGGTGGATCCAGAAGGGTTGTGGCGCTGCCTTGGACAGAAAAACATTTGCATGTCTGATGTTACAGACCGGCCAAAGGGCTTTGTCCTTGCAGGTGTGCTCGTGGCAGGATTACTGGCACCTCTGCCCCTGGAATGTTGATGAGTTCCTGAAGTGACATCACCCTTAAAAGCATTGTACAACATGTTTTGCAGGCTGGTTTGTAAATGCCGCATCTTTTCGGACTTGTGGTATGTTGGTAACATTTCTGCCACTTTATGCTTGTACCGAGGGTCTAGTAGCGTTGCGACCCAGTACAGGTCCTTCTCCTTAAGCCTCTTGATACGGGGGTCCTTCAACAGGCATGACAGCATGAAAGACCCCATTCTCACAAGGTTGGATGCAGAGCTATCCATCTCCGCTTCCTCATTATCAAGGACTGCATCATCCACGGTCTCCTCCCCCCAGCCACGTACAAGACCAGGGGTCCCCAAAAGGTCACCACTAGCCCCCTGGGAAGCCTGCTCCTGTTGGTCCTCCTCCTCCACAAAGCCACCTTCCTCCTCTGACTCCACTTCTGGCACCTCTCCCTGCGTTGCAGCAGGTGCCTGGGTTCGTTCTGGTGATTCCGACCATAAATCGTGCGCTTCCAGCTCCTCGTCACGCTGGTCTACAGCCTCATCTGTCACTCGTCGCACGGCACGCTCCAGGAAGAAAGCGAAGGGTATTAGGTCGCTGATGGTGCCTTCGGTGCGACTGACCATATTTGTCACCTCTTCAAAAGGTCGCATGAGCCTGCAGGCATCGCGCATAAGCACCCAGTAACGGGGGAAAAAAATCCCCAGCTCTGCAGATCCAGTCCTACCACCCAGTTCAAAAAGGTACTCGTTGACGGCCCTTTGTTGTTGCAGCAGACGTTCCAACATAAGGAGCGTTGAATTCCAGCGAGTCTGGCTGTCAGAAATCAAACGCCTGACTGGCATGTTGTAGCGCTGCTGAATGTCAGCAAGGCGTGCCATGGCTGTGTAGGAACGTCTGAAATGGGCCGACACCTTTCTGGACTGGGTGAGAACGTCCTGGAATCCTGGGTACTTGGAGACAAAACGTTGGACTATTAAATTTAACACATGTGCCATGCAGGGCACATGTGTTAAATTTCCCAGTCTCAACGCTGCCAACAGATTGCTTCCATTGTCACACACCACTTTTCCGATCTGCAGTTGGTGTGGGGTCAGCCACCGATCGGCCTGTGACTGCAGAGATGACAGATCCGGTATGGTTTTTGCTTTCCAGGCACGTCATCCCCAAGACAGCGTGACAACGGCGTACCTGGCACGTCGAATAGCCTAGGGGGAGCTGGGGGTGCACAGGTGTGGAGGAGGAGAAGGAGGACCCAGCAGCAGAGTAAGAAGAAGAAGAGGAAGAAGACGAGGTAGAGAGCGATGGAGGAGTAGAGGTGGTGGCAGAACCGCGTGCAATCCGTGGCGGTGACACCAACTCCACTGTTGTTGTTGTTGTTGAGCTACCCATTCCCTGCTTCCCATTCCCAGCCATTACCAAGTTCACCCAGTGGGCAGTGTAGGTGACATACCTGCCCTGACCATGCTTGGAGGACCATGCGTCAGTAGTCATATGGACCTTTGGCCCAACACTAAGTGACAGAGATGCGGTAACTTGGCTCTGCACATGTTGGTACAGGTGTGGTATTCCCTTTTTAGAAAAAAAATTGCGGCTGGGTACCTTCCACTGCGGTGTCCCAATTGCTACAAATTTGCGGAAGGCCTCAGAGTCCACCAGCTGGTATGGTAAAAGCTGGCGGGCTAAGAGTGCAGACAAGCCAGCTGTCAGACGCCGGGCAAGGGGGTGACAGTCAGACATTGGCTTCTTACGCTCAAACATGGCCTTCACAGAAACTTGGCTGGTGGCAGATGACTGGGAATGGGAACAGGTGGTCAAGGTGGAAGGCGGAGTGGAGGGTGGTTCAGATGGGTCAAGGAGAGCAGAGGTAGAGCAGTAAGATGCTGGACCAGAAGGAGTGTGGCTTTTAGTTTGCCTGTTGCCTTTGAGGTGTTGCTCCCAAAGTGCTTTGTGCTTGCCGCTCATGTGCCTTCGCATAGAAGTTGTACCTATGTGGCTGTTGGGCTTACCAAGGCTCAGTTTCTGACTGCACTCATTGCAAATTACAATGCTTTTGTCAGAGGCACACACATTAAAAAAATCCCACATTGCTGACTTTTTGGAAGTGTGCGATCTGGCGGTAACAGTAGAAGTTGGCGGCATTGGCGGCAATGGCGGGTGCGTTGGCCGGCTGAACACAGGTGCCGATACATGTTGTTGCCCTACTGATCCCTGCGGGCTGTCCTCCCTGCTTCTTCTAAGTCTTATTCTCCTACTGCCTCTCTGACTCTCCGTCTCTCCATCTGAACTACCCTCCTCTTGCTCTCTTCTACTAGGCACCCACAAAATATCAATCTCCTCATCATCATTCTCCTCAGATGCATCAATTTCTTCTGACACATCACAGAAGGAAGCAGCAGCGGGGACCTCCTCCTCATCACTCATCATTATGTCCATCTCTGTCGTGTTCTCTGCCAGAATTAAATCTGGTGTAACGTCCTCATCTCCTTCATCTTCTTCTGCCAATAATGGTTGCGCATTACTCAGTTCAAGAAACTCATGGGAAAATAACTCCTCTGACTCCAGTGAAGAAGGGGCACCGGTGGTGGAGGAAGTGTTACGTGGGGTGGCCATAGCAGTGGAGGATGAGGAGGATGTTGTGGTAAAGTTAGAAACGGTAGAGGATGGGGTGTGCTGTGTAAGCCAGTCAACTACCTCTTCAGCATTTTGGGAGTTCAGGGTCATTGGCTTTTTAAAACTGGGCAATTTGCTAGGGCCACAGGATTGCATAGCAGCACGGCCCCTAGCACGGCCTCTGCGTGGCGGCCTGCCTTTGCCTGGCATTATTTTTAAAAAAACAACAACAACAAAAACTCAGTTGGTTTTTCTGGAAACGATAATACACACAGCTAGATGGCGGTTTGAAGAAAACACTGTGCAAATAATGCCTACAAGGTCAACGTATACACAGCGGTGGATACGGATTACGTAAAATATAAGAATGCTGCTTGAAAAAAAGTAACTCAAGTGGTTTTTCTAGAGACGATAATATTATCAATATTTAGACAAAATGTGAACAAGCTCACACAGCTAGATGGCGGTTTGAAGAAAACACTGTGCAAATAATGCCTACAAGGTCAACGTATACACAGCGGTGGATACGGATTACGTAAAATATAAGAATGCTGCTTGAAAAAAAGTAATTCAAGTGGTTTTTCTAGAGACGATAATATTATCAATATTTAGACAAAATGTGAACAAGCTCACACAGCTAGATGGCGGTTTGAAGAAAACACTGTGCAAATAATGCCTACAAGGTCAACGTATACACAGCGGTGGATACGGATTACGTAAAATATAAGAATGCTGCTTGAAAAAAAGTAACTCAAGTGGTTTTTCTAGAGACGATAATATTATCAATATTTAGACAAAATGTGAACAAGCTCACACAGCTAGATGGCGGTTTGAAGAAAACACTGTGCAAATAATGCCCACAAGATCAACGTATACACTACTACAGCGGTGGATACGGATTACGTAAAATATATTATGGCTGCTTGAAAAAAGTCACTCCGGTGTTTTTTCTGGAGACGGTAATATTATGGATATTTAGACAGAATGTGAACAAGGTCACACAGCTAGATGGCTGTTGGTTGAATAACACACTGGGCAAAAAATGCCTACAGGGCAAATAATGCCTAAAAGGTCAACTTATACACTACTACAGCGATGGATATGGATTACGTAAAATTTATTATGGCTGCTTGAAAAAAGTCACTCCGGTGTTTTTTCTGGAGACGGTAATATTATGGATATTTAGACAGAATGTGAACAAGGTCACACAGCTAGATGGCTGTTGGTTGAATAACACACTGGGCAAAAAATGCCTACAGGGCAAATAATGCCTAAAAGGTCAACTTATACACTACTACAGCGATGGATACGGATTACGTAAAATTTATTATGGCTGCTTGAAAAAAGTCACTCCGGTGTTTTTTCTGGAGACGGTAATATTATGGATATTTAGACAGAATGTGAACAAGGTCACACAGCTAGATGGCTGTTGGTTGAATAACACACTGGGCAAAAAATGCCTACAGGGCAAATAATGCCTAAAAGGTCAACTTATACACTACTACAGCGGTAGTAAAATAAAAAAAAGTAAAATAAAAAAAAAATGAATATTAAAAAAAAAAAATTACAGTTGGTGCTGCTGAACTACTAGGAGCAGCAGATTAGCACACCAGTCCCACTCCCCAACACTGCTAGACTAATAGCACTGGGCTCTTATAGTAGTAGTAGTAGTAGTAGTAGTAGTAGTAGTAGTAGTAGTAAAAGAACAAAAAAATAAATAAAAGCAGTCCTTACAAGGACTACTGTTATTGCAGCAGTCAGCAGATGAGATCAGAAGCAGGACAGCTGCCCACTGCAGCTACATACAGAGCACTGCAGTAGAAGGTAGATTACTAGCCAGCAAAGCTACCTAAGCTTAAATGTCCCTCAAACCCCTGCAGACTTCTGTCCCTCCAATAACAGAGCAGTATCAAAACGATTACTAGCCAGCAAACTTTCAACTGTCCCTGAAATCACTAACAGGCAGCAGCTCTCTCCCTACACTATCTCTTCAGCACACACAGGCAGAGTGAAAAAAACGCTGCAGGGCTTCGGTTTTTATAGGGAAGGGGAGTGGTCCAGGGGAGAGCTTCCTGATTGGCTGCCATGTACCTGCTGGTCTGGGGTGAGAGGGCAAAAAAAAGCGCCAACAATGGCGAACCCAAAATGGCGAACGTCGCGCGACGTTCGCGAACTTCCGGCGAGCGCGAACACCCGATGTTCGCGCGAACAAGTTCGCCGGCGAACAGTTCGCGCCATCTCTACACGTCACTCAATTAACACAATTGTGCATCATTAACAACACAAGTGCAAAACTGGTTTACAAAACTATTTCACATTAAAAAGTAATAGATCCTTGCAGAGTCCATTTTATATAGTTAATTTGTAAATTCACTGGCTCTTCGGTGAGAAAATTAATTTCAAAGGAAATCCGTTAGTCAAACAGTCCAGGTTTGAATGGAAGTACATAAACATTTAAGCACTTTGCTTTAGTATCAGCAACTTTGTATCATACCTCTGTAACAATTCAGCATTCTGTGTGGAAGGACAAAACCTATTTATCACTATTTAAAGTGTAGCAATTTGTAATAGTTCAACGCCTGATTAGACATAAGTAAGTTTTCATATCGTGGAGCGGAGGGAGAGAGGTTTAACATTTTATATCCCTGTCGAAAATTCATGCGGCCTTATCTGAAAAAAGTGGATAGAAATGATTAAATAGCCAACATCACAGATAGCATGCCATATTAAAATCCTCATTTAGCCCTTTTGGATGCCTAGGTTGAAGCAACCAGATCCAGAAGCATTTGCGCTCCTCTGCAATTACCTCCGACATATCACCGACATGCATGACCGATTTAAAACAGTCCTCACCACTTTCTTCACAGAGCTCTGCTGGGTCTTCTTTTTCACAGCCAGGCCGCACAAGAAGAAACGAAAGACAAGAAGGGGACAGGGCTGTAGCGCTACACCATCCACTGATCAAACTTAGGGGCACATGGCCTTACCGCAGGTAAACACTGTGTGGTTTAACTTATGGGGATAAAAGTGTGATGATGGTTTTATGCGACAATTGAAGTGTAAATTAGTTACTAAGAGTTCTTTTGTTCCTCCTGGGAATTTTCACTCAATCGATACTTTTGAAGCAATGGTGATATTGACACTGCTAGATTTAATCATTCAAATGGGTTACAGAATATTTCACGGGCAGAAAAGGCCGCTTTAAAATCCTTAAAACAAAACCCCTCTGTGATTTACAAAAGCTGACAAGGGAGGGGGCACGGTTGTTCTTAATACAACTGATTATAATAATGAAGCAACACGCCAACTAATGAATGATTTATATTACAAAAAATTGGACATTGAACTTGCAAACAAATATAAAAATTAATTGAATATTTATCTGAATGCATCTGTAATGGAAGGAGTAATAACCAATGAGATCTAACAACTCCTTTATCAACAATTTCCCAAAATTCCCTATGTGTACTTTCTGCCAAAAATACATAAAAGTTTGGAAAACCCTCCTGGGAGGCCTATAGTCTCTAATGTTGGTTCCCTGTGGCAACCATTGGCCATATATATAGATATGTTTTTACAGGATATCTTGCCTACACTTAAGCCATGCCTATTGGATACCACTGATTTTTTAACTAGACTAGCAAGTGTACCTATACCAATGGGCAAGTACTTTTTATGCTCATTGGATGTGAAAGATTTGTTTACGTCCATACCACACAATGAAGGCATTGAGTGTGTGCGATTCTATTTGTCTGCAACCAATCTCCCTGTCTTTAAGGTTAATTTCATTTGTGAATTACTGGAAATGGTGTTAATGAAAAAATTACTTTCCTTTTCCAATGAATTTTTTTTACAACTACAGGGCTGTGCCATAGAGGCTAATATGGGTCCAGCATATGCTAATATATTTATGGACCACTTCAAACAAACACACGTCTTTCTAAACACTGATTTTAGTCCATTTATGAAGTCCTATATGAGGTATGTGGATGACGCCTTTTTTATTTGGGCAGGCACATTTGAAAAATTGCAGTAATTCAAATCCTATTTAAATAATGTATATTCTACCATCAAATTTACACTCAATTTACCCCAATGGGTCTTTTTTTGTTACCTCTTATTATAGCAAACCCACAGCCAGAAACAATCTTTTGAGAGCCACAAGTTTTCACCCACAAAGTCTCCTAAAGGGTTTACCTTAAAGCCAGTTAATGTGGGTGAAACATATTACCTCTTCTGACTCTCTATATGAACAAGAATCACTCAAGATGGTCAATAAATTTGCAGAAAGGGGTTATAATTTACCTGAACTTATGGCTGCACTGGAGGAAGTAGGAGAGCTGACAAGGGAGAGAACCCTAAAGAAAAATTTCAAAAATACACCAAAAACCCAACGTGTCTCGTTTATAACTTCATTTGATACTAACCATAAAATACTGGGGAATTGTGCAATCAGATCCCAAATATGGTCAGCTTTTCAAACAACCTCCTATGTTTTCATATAAAAGAGGTAAAAGTATATGTGAGCTTATAAAACCTAAAGCTAGTAATACCCAGAAACCATACATGAATGTTTCTGAACGAAATATGGGCACACATCCTTGCAGAAGCTGCAGTCACTGCAGTGGCATAATCCCAGGTAATAATGTGTTACATCCACAACAGGGTTCGAAACATGGGATTAAAAGATATTTCACCTGTGACAGCATAGATGTGGTTTATTCTATTAAATGCCCTTGTGGGCTAGTTTATGTGGGACAAACCAGCAGAACCATAAAAGTATGAATAAACGAACATAAATCCACTATATGGAATTACCAACCTGCAGTTGTGGATACACAAAAAGAACAAAAGGGTACTGCAAAGAGAAATTCAAAAAAGAGACACTGTTGGCAAAGCATTTTTTAAATCAGGGTCATCAAGTTTCGCAGTTAAGATGGCAAATACTTGAAAAAGTTACACATAAACATGGCTATGAGATTAAAAAGTTACTTTTGCAGTGCGAATGCTTCTGGATCTGGTTGCTTCAATCTAGGCATCCAAAAGGGTTAAATGAGAATTTTAATATGGCATGCTATTTTTGATGTTGGCTATTTAATAATTTCTATCCACTTTTTTCAGATAAAGCCACATGAATTTTCGACAGGGATAGAAAATGCTTTTCCTCTCTCCCTCCCCTCCAAGTAAGGTAAGATATGAATACTTACTTATGTCTAATCAGGCGTTGAACTGTTACAAATTGCTACAATTTAAATAGTGATAAAAAGGTTTTGTCCTTCCATAGAGAATGCTGAATTGTTACAGAGGTATGATACAAAGTTGCTGATGCTGAAGCAAATGTTTATGTAACACATTAAAGGTTTCTTACGGGACTTTTGAAACTTCCGTTCAAACCTGAACTGTTTGACAAACAGATTTCCTTTGAAATTAATTTTCTCACTGAAGAGCCAGTGAATTTTCAAAGGAACTATATAAAATGGACTCTGCAAGGATCGATTACTTTCTTAATGTGAAATAGTTTTGTAAACAAGTTTTGCACTGTTAATGATGCCCAATTACTGTATGTTAATTGAGTGACGTGTTGATTACGCTACGTAGGGGGTGTTATATTGCCTTCTCTCACTAAAAACCTTTATGTTTGACAAAGGGGTTTACCCCGAAATGTTGCATTTTTTCTGCTGAATAAACACGCAAGGGCTTGGCCCTGTTTGCACCTGCCTTTGAGTGCCAGTGATTCCTGTTCAATTGTACATTTCGGAGGGTGCCGACCCCTCCATCACCGAGCACCAGGCATCGAGTTGTAGGTCAGGGTGTGCGAGCGGAACCTTTGTTTGTAACACACAGCCCACCACCATTCTTATCGCTCAGAGCAGCGACTCTGTCAGCTCGAACTGCGACTAGCCCATCCAGCTGAATGGTGCTAAGCCACGTCTCCATGAATACAAACATGCAGCAGTCTTTGAATTCACACTGGGTAGCTCTCTGGAGACGAATGTAGTCCATTTTATTTCCTATGGAGCAGACTTTAGGTAGTAGTATGGACAGGAGAGTGGGTAGGCTGGGGTTAGTTCTTAGCCTAGCACGGACTCCTGCTCACCTTCCGCGATTCCACCTCCTCGTAAACCATGCCAACTGACCAACTGCTTCTCCTCCTGCCATTGGCCCCAGGCAAGACCGCGGTCAGAAGAAGTAGGCTGAGATCCCATAGTGTGTGCAATAAGCCATCCTTTATCGTAAGATATGCATGATTGCTGTACCAAAGGAGTGTCTGGTGATTATAGACCTAGCCGCAAATTCACTAAAGTGTGAATCGCCTAACGCTAGCGTAAATTCCCCAGCGTGACATCATTTCGTTACTTTGCCGATTTACTAATGGGTGCTGGTCCCTTACGCAAGGCAAAGTGCGCTATGACGAAGGGACGTAACTATGCTAATTCACTAACTTGCGCATTTTACTGTATGTTACCTCTTGTGCCAGACTTGCCTTCGCCACCTCAGACCAGGCGAAGTGCAATAGAGTAGATAGGGATTGCTTCAAAAAATGTTTACATTTTTTCTAAGTCACAAAAAACGCTGGAGTCTTTTCCTTTTTTAAGGGTGATAGGCTGAAAAGGATCGTACATTTTTTGGGGTACCCTTCTTCCCCCCTACATTTCCTAACATATGGCATCTAAACTATACAGTGGCCATATGTGTACGGCAATATAACACCTCTACTTTATTTTATGAAGCTTTCGCAGGCGTGTGTAGTGTAATGTATTTGCTGCTACATATACGTCCATTGTACTTTAACTTGGTGCCCTATGCAAATTTCCTTGACGAATTAACGTGAGCGCAACTTCGCTACCTTTTGCCTCCCTGAGCGCAACTTCGGATTTTAGTGAATTAGCGGCGCCCTGGCGAAACTTCATCTGGCAAAGTGTGGCGAAGCCTGTGCTAGCACAACTCTGCAGGTTAGTGAATTTGTCCCCTAGACCTTAGTTGTTCCGACTTCCATAGCTTCACAAAAACAAAGCAAAAAAGCCCAAAAAAAAGTAAGCATCTTGCGATCCGGAGAGGCCGCTGCAATCTACTGTCGCGTCGCCATCTTGTCCGCCGCAAAGCCCACAGTCTCCCCCGAGGTGCTCCACATCACCAGGCCAGCAGTTTGCCCTGCAGTTCAGGCCCCAGCTCGGCCCCGGTACCTCTACTACTTGAGTACCCGGCTTCTGTCGAGGAGGTAAGCCAAGTTTTGTTCTCCAACTCTGTGTGTGCTAGCGAGCCAGTTTTTCCACCTTTTGGCAGCGGATGTCCCTTTTATGCTGCTGGTGTGGGAGATGTTGGCAGAAGGGGACTTGTAAAGCACGGATGGGTACAGATTTTAACCTGGGAACCCTTGCAGATGGTTTCTATGATGTCATTAAATTACACTGTTTAGACTGCAAATAATTCACTCCATGTAAAAATTATTTCCTGAACCATTTAGTTGTAATATTGGTGTGTAGGGAGCCATCTCATTTTTTTGACTGGTCATGTGCTTTCAGAAAGAGCCAGTGCTCCACTGTGGAACTTCTTTCTGACAGGCTATTGTTTCTCCTAGTCAATGTAACTGAATGCTGAAAACTATTCAGTGCTGTTCTTCTATCTACCACTGAGCTGTTATCTGGTTACCTTCCCATTGTTCTTCAGGAGGGGGTGATATCACTCCAACTTGCAGCATAGGAGTAAAGAGTGACTAAAGTTGATCAGAGGGCACCCTGTAAACTGACAATATGTCTAGCCCAATGTCAGATTTCAAAATAAAATATTAAAACAATCTGTTTGCTCTTTTGAAAGACGAATTTCAGTGCAGATGTCTGCTGGAGAAGCACTATAAACTGATGCATAATGACAGTATCTCTTTAACATTAACAAGCCTACGACAAATAGGGTTATACTATATACTAAAAATAAAATTTATCTCATATTTTTATTAAACCAAACTCGACCAAACTCCCATCCACAATTTTATCTTTATCAATAAAATAATTTAAAAAAAGTCTGCACAGGAAAAAACAATAAAATTGCCCGAAAACCCAGTGCAGATTATAATATCTTCAAATTGTAAAAGGAACAATCTGCCATTGACTTCTACATGACCTTGATAGGTTTGAGATGGTGATTTTTCGGATTCTTTTTGCAGCTTTGAGTTATAATAAATCTTGAAAAAGTTGTGTTTTTTTTCCTCCAAAAAGCTGAGTGTTTGCCCAAAAAAACCTTTAGTAAATAACCCCTAAGTGTCAACACACAAAATGCGTAAGGCTTTTCATTTTTACCATAATAGAAAATAAATGTTGAACCCTTTTAAACATTAACTTTTGGCTCCTGGTTTTTAACTATATTGGTCTGTTATGTGCCAGCCTGCTATGTGTTCCGTTACACCCACAGAAGCCAGGTTCCAATATCTTGCACTGATGAGATCTCTTAACAGGAACTCTTAACAGGTTGTCTGCAGGTTTGTACATATAGATTTGACTTATTAAACTGTATCTGTGCTATTAAAGGAACAGTTCAGTGTGAAAATAAAAACTGGATAAATAGATAGGCTGTGCAAAATAAAAAATGTTTCTAATATAGCTAGTAAGCCAAAAATGTAATATATAAAGACTGGAGTGAACAGATGTCTAATAAAACAGCCAGAATCCAACTTCCTGCTTTTCAGCTCTATAGGGTAAATTTATCAAAGAGTGAAGTTCAGCCACTAGAGTGAAATTCCATAGCTCTCAATTCATTTCTATGGGATTTTGAAAGGCTTATTTATCAATGGGTGAAAATGAAAGTTCACCCTTTGATAAATACGCCTATAAAAATCCCATAGAAATGAATGGAGAGTGGCGGAATTTCACTCTAGTGGCGGAACTTCACTATTAACTTCACTCTTTGATAAATATACCCCTATAACTCTGAGTTAGTCAGCGACTTGAAGGGTTCTTTCTGTTCAATGAGTTTGTAATTGATCCTTTTGAAATAGATTTTGAATCTGAGCATTCAGCTCAGATTCAAAAGCAACAGATATGACCCATGTGGCCCCCCTTCAAGTCTCTGATTGGTTACTGCCTGGTAGCCAGTCAGTGTAAACCAAGAGAGCTGAAAAGTAGTGTTCTGACTGACATGTTATACATGTTATACATCAAATCACTCCAGTCTTTAAACATTACATTTTTGGCTAACTATCTATATTATCATTTTTTTTAATTTTGAAATTAAGTTGTCCAGGGAGGCAAAGGGTGAGTGACTTGGAAGACGCGACCGGACTGCTCCCTACCTAGATGCGTGATATCCAGATGGCGGTTCAAACCTGGCAAAGTAAGGCTGACGATCTGGAAAATCGCCTGCGCCGCAATAACATTAGGCTGCTGGGCTTTCCGGAGCGCTCGGAGGGTGAGTCATCCAAACTATTTGTTCAGCAATGGCTTCTTAAAATGTTTGAGAGTGAAGCGTTTACTTCTACCTTCTCTGTCGAACGTGCTCACCGTGTCCCCATGCGCCAGCCTCCGCCGGGTCCCCTGGCCAGGCCCTTGATTGCCAGATTGCTTAATGCCAGAGATAGAGATAAGGCCTTGTCTATGGCCCGAAGCAAAGGGCAACTTCCATTTGAGAACTCACACATCGCAATCTATCCTGACTATTCGCAGGAAGTTAAAAAACAACGGGCTAAATTTTTGAATGTTAAAAAGGCTCTTCGTGAGTTGAATGTTTCTCCTAAGATGATTTACCTTTTGTATACTGATCCTGCTGTTCAGGCTGTGTTTAACAAATGGGGGTCTCTATACTAAGTTGGAACGTAAGGGGAATGAATGACCCTATCAAAAGAAGATTGGTTTTGGATTACGTTAAAAAGCAACATTCTGATGTGGTGTTTCTTCAGGAAACACATTTAGTGGGGGGGGGACTACTTTCTCTTCGTAAACCTTGGGTGGGTCGGAGTTTACACTCAACATTCAGGTACTTCCATACTAGTCAGGAAATCCGCTACTTTCCAACCTCTGTCCAGTAAGTCCGATCCCAATGGCAGATTTGTTTTTGTACATTGCCTATTAAATGCGGCTGAGACAATTTTGGCTAATATTTATTTCCCCCCTCTATACTCAGATCACTGCATTAAAAAGTTGCTAGAATTCATTCTCCTTCACCCCCAAGCACCCCCATGTGCTGGTGATTTCAACTCCACACTTAATCCAAATTTCGATAGGGTCAGCAAAGGCCATAGTAGCTCTGTTTCTCCCCTTACTAACTCGCTGGCCTTGACAACCGAAATAGGCCTTACTGAAGGTTGGAGACATTTACATCCCCTAGAGTTACAGTACTCATGCTTCTCTACTTCTCATCTCTCCCTTTCCCGTATTGATTTTATTTTTGTATCCAATTCTCTCCTGGTCGGCCTAACCTCCTCTGAATACCTACCAAAGGATATTTCCGATCACGCTCCTTTACTCTCTAAATGGGACAGCCCAGACTCCCCTAAGCTTACTCACTGGTCCTTGAATCCGGCTTGGTTGGAAATTTTGAACATAGATGACTTGATAGCTACTACGGTGTCTGAATTTTTCTCTAATAACGATGGCACCACCAGTCCCTTGGTGATTTGGGATGCCTTTAAGGCTTTTATACGTGGCATCCTTAATTCAGAAATTATAGCAGTAAAACGCAACTCGGCCCGGGAGGAAAGGGATCTGGCTAAAAAGGAGCAGGAAGCCGCATTTCTAGCCACACTAGTCCCAAGCCACTCGAACTTGAGCAAACTTCAAGAGGCGCAGCAAAATTATGCTAAGTATCAACACACTAAGGGGCAGATTCATTAAGGGTCGAATTTCGAAGTTAAAATTACTTCGAAATTCGACCCTCAAATTGAAATCCTTCGACTTCGAATATCGAAGTGGAAGGATTTAGCGCTAATCGTTCGATCGTTCGATCGAAGGATTTTTCGTTCGATCGAACGATTAAATCGTTCGAATCGAACGATTCGAACGATTATAATCAAACGATCGAAGGAAAATCCTTCGATCAAAAAAGACCTTCCCCATAGGCTAACATTGACTTCGGTAGGTTTTATCTGCCGAAGTAGGAGGTCGAAGTTTTTTTTAAAGGGCAAGTACTTCGACTATCGAATGGTCGAATAGTCGAACGATTTTTACTTCGAATCGTTCGATTTCGTTCGAATTCGAACGAATTTAACCAATTCGATGGTCGAAGTACCCAAAAAATACTTCGAAATTCGAATTTTTTTCATTCGAATTCTTCACCCGAATTTTGTGAATCGGCCCCTAAAGCTAGTAGAAAATTGCTTTTTTCCAGAGCTGTGTAAATTGAACATGGAGAGCGTGCAGGGAAACTTCTAGCTTACATTGCCAGGTCTCTCTCTTCCCCTCCTGTGATCTCAGTAATCATTGATCCAGCAGGGACTTGTCACACGAATCCTAAAAACATTACAGCCAGTTTGACAGATTATTATACCCAAATTTATCAATCAAACCTTACGGCCTCTGATGAGGAGATAGCTGGGTTCCTAGGGTCTTTGAATCTACCAACCCTCCCACAAGACTACAAGTCACCGTTAGACACTGATATCACCTTACAAGAGGTCCT
Organism: Xenopus petersii; assembly: GCA_038501925.1. Classification (NCBI taxonomy): domain Eukaryota; kingdom Metazoa; phylum Chordata; class Amphibia; order Anura; family Pipidae; genus Xenopus; species Xenopus petersii. Next base: position 108,202,123 of record CM076680.1, on the reverse strand, counting down.
GGAAGCCATTGATTCCTTCCCCACTAAAAAAACACCTGGTCCCGATGGTCTCCCAATTGATTTTTATAAGCGTTTTAAAGTGGTAGCTCCTCATTTCCTTAAGACTTTACGACAAGCGCAGAAAGAGGGGATTCTCCCAGCCATCTATAATTCTGCTTCATAAACCAGGAAAGAACCGGTTACTGATGGATGCTTAACACCCCATCTCACTGCTGTCTGCAGATCTAAAAATTTTAGCTAAAATTCTTGCAACCAGAATGAGTAAAATCCTAAGTGTCCTTATTGCTGATGATCAAACGGGTTTTATTTCCGGCAAATCCACTGCTTTAAACCTTAGGCGGCTGTTCCTAAACTTGGCTACTTCTCACGATAATAAAGGGCAGAGGTCAGTTGCCGCTCTTGACATACCTAAAGCGTTTGACACAGTAGAATGGCCATATATCTGGGCTGTTCTTAAACAATTTAACTTTGGTGAAGCATTCACAAACTGGATCAAGCTGCTATAAATTGCTCCTAGGGCGTCCCTAATAGTGAACGGAGCCCAGGTCCGCCCCCTTCTTTTTGAAACGTGGCACACACCAAGGATGCCCTCTATACCCGCTCCTCTTTGCCCTGGCTATGGAGCCTTTTGCCCAGGTTATTAGGTCAAGTCTTTTGATTCAGGGGTGGCGAATTGGGCAACGGGAAGAGCGTATACAGCTCAATGCTGATGACACTCTAATATACTTAAACGACTGGGTTCTCTCTCCACAAACCATGTTCACCCTGACTACCAACTTTGCCCGAGTCTCAGGTCTGGTTACAAGCCCAGCTAAATCAGTGATTTTCCCAGTGGACCCGCTCCCCTCTCAGGGTTGCCCCACTGCTTTCCCTTTTCCTGTAGTTCCTCAATTCACATATCTCAGGGTGATAATTAAATTGCCTTTGACTTCTGTAACGAACTTACCTGGTGGTCTGGGGGGGACGACAGGGACGCCTGTCGCCCCCTCGGAGGGTACGCCCGCCTCGACAAGCTTCTTCCAGTAGGCCGCAGGCGCCGGCGTCTTAGGGCGCACGCGGCACGCTCCGGGTTTTCTTAAAGGCGTGCTGACGTTGTGACGTCAGCGCAAGGGCGCGCAATTCAAAAACTATTTAAAGCCCATTAGGGCTGTGGGACTTTGCCCGTGATAGGATTTGTTCCTGGTGCTTTGAGCTTGTGTTAATTCTGAAACCTGTTTGATTCCTGTTTTGACCCTGCCTGGCTATTTGACTACTCTGACTTCTGGATTCTGACCCTTGCCTGATTACTGATTACCGCTTCTGATTAACCCTCTGATTTGATTCCCTGGTTTGACCTTTGCCTGTCTGATTACGTTTACTCTCTCTCGACCCGGCCTGTCTGACCACGAATCTGTCTTACGTTATTGTACCACGACCTTCGGCCTAACTGACTTTAACAACAGTCGTGCCCCTTTGCTTGCCAGAACTCCTCACCTTGCTCCTTTCGAAAAGTCCAGGTGGCATCTGAGTACGTTGAGGGCTCCTCCCGAAGCCAAAGGCGGTCACACTACTGGTGAAGCCGAGTCGAGACCAGGGAGCTTGGCATTAGTTCTGGTTTAGGGTGCCGACCGTGACATTATCACGGGCCAAGATGGACGAAGAAGGTCGAGCTGCCGCTGCTACTTCCACCACTGAAGCGATACTTACCACGTTGTTACAGCGCCTGGAAGAACATGAGCAGAGGCAAGATTACCTGATGCAAGGTTTCCACAATTTGCCCCATCGACTGGATGCTTCTGTTCAGTCTCCAGCTCCAGTAGTCACCCCTCCTGTGGCCACTCCTGTGGGTTCTTCTGCTCTGTTGGGTAATGTATCCAAAACCCATGAAACCAAAATTGTGTTGCCCGATAAATTCAATGGGGACAGGTCAAAATTTTTCGTGTTCCAAGAGGCATGTAAATTATACCTCAGCTTTTTCCCCCATTCATTCACTACTGGCAAGGAAAAAGTGAGGTTCGTAATAACCCTATTACAGGGTGATCCCCAAGTTTGGGCTCTCAGATTGCCCCTCTCAGATCCTGCCCGTTTTTCCCTTGATTCATTTTTTAAAACCATGGCTGTACTTTATGATGACCCGGATCGTGCACCTTCTGCCGACTCCGCAATTCGTAAATTGCGCCAGGGGAAACGGGATGCGGAGGTGTATTGCACCGAGTTCCGCCGGTGGGCAGTGGAGACTGGGTGGAACGACATGGCGCTTCATAGCCAGTTCCGTATTAGGCTGTCTGATTCTGTCAAAGATAGCTTGGTAAATTACCCTTTACCCTCCAACCTGGATGATCTCATGTCACTTGCCATCCAGGCAGATAGGAGGCAGAGGGAAGAAGGGGTGAAAGGGGTTCTCCTATGCATTCTGGGTTTACCAATGTGAAGTATAACTTTTCTAATATGGTGTCCAATGTTAAGTTCCCTAACCCTTCCATGGTTCAACCTCTGGAGGAACCCATGCAATTGGGTATATCCCATCTAACCTCTGAGGAAAAAAGCCGCAGGCGTTCCCTTGGTCTTTGCATTTACTGTGGGGGAAAAGGGTCATTTCCTGAATTTATGTCCTAAGAGGCCGGGAAACTTCCAAGCCTAAATGGAGAAGGGGAGCTCCATTTGGGTGCAGAAGTTTCCTCTCCCCAGTCTACCTCTAGGATTTTGATACCTGTTAAACTCACCTGGCCTACGGGTTCTGTCACGGTATCCGCTTTTGTGGATTCAGGGGTGGAGGGGAATTTTCTGGATGCTACCTTTGAGGAAAAATTTGGTATTCCCTTAATCCTCCTGATTCCTCCTATGAGGATTTTGGCAGTTGATAAAAAACCTTTAGGTTCAGGCCTGGTAACTAAAAAATCTGTGTCTCTTTCCATGTGCTCTGATAACCATCACAGTGAGAGGTTAGCCCTTTTTATCATTGAGGGTGCGTCTTCTCCTCTTATTTTGGGGTTGCCTTGGCTCCAGACCCATAATCCTCATATTGACTGGGTATCAGGGAAGATTCTGCAATGGGGTCTTAAGTGTGGTGGTTCATGTATTCCTCAGATGGTGGCAACCACTTCTTTAGAAGGTTTACCTGCAGCATATGCTGAATATGCTGACGTGTTTTCTAAGAAAGCTGCAGAAACCCTACCTCCACATAGGCAATATGATTGCCCTATAGATCTAATTCCTGGGTCTATTCCCCCTCGGGGTAGAACATACCCTCTTTCATTGCCGAAGGCCCAGGCAATGAAAGAATATATTAAGGACAACCTTGAGAGAGGGTTCATTAGGCCTTCTAGTTCCCCTGCGGGGGCGGGTTTTTTCTTTGTTGGGAAGAAGGATGGTGGTCTACGCCCCTGTATAGATTATAGGGGTCTCAATAAGATCACCATAAAAAAACGCTATCCCCTCCCGTTAATTTCTGAATTGTTTGACCAGGTTAAGGGTGCCAAGATCTATTCTAAGCTAGATCTTAGGGGCGCCTATAATCTCATACGCATTAGGGAGGGGGATGAGTGGAAAACTGCATTTAACACCAGAGACGGCCACTACGAATATCTTGTAATGCCCTTTGGTCTCTGTAATGCACCCGCCGTGTTCCAAGAATTTGTCAACGACATCTTTCGGGACCTGCTGGGGATATTCGTAGTGGTCTATCTTGACGATATCTTGATTTTCTCCTCTAATTTGGGTGAACATAGAAATCATGTTCAACAAGTCTTGTACAGACTCAGGGAGAATAATCTTTATGCAAAACTGGAAAAATGTACCTTTGAGGTTACTTCCGTTCAATTTCTAGGGTTTAATATTTCCAGCAAGGGTCTTAAAATGGATCCAGGCAAGGTGAGAGCTGTACTGGATTGGACCCAACCCCAATTATTAAGTGCTACCCAAAGGTTCCTGGGGTTTGCAAATTACTATCGTCAATTTATTAAGAATTTTTCCATTATTGTGGCTCCCATCACTGAGTTAACTACAAAAGGCGCTGACCCCAGCATTTAGCCTCCTGAAGCTGTACAAGCTTTTGAATTCCTCAAAAAGGAATTCAGTTCTGCCCCAATCCTTCGTCACCCCCGACACTGCGCTTCCCTTTATTGTGGAGGTTGACGCCTCTGAGGTAGGAGCTGGGGCAGTCCTTTCTCAAAGGCACCCCACTACCAACAAGTTACATCCCTGTGCTTTCTTCTTCAGGAAGTTTCACCCGCAGAAGTGAATTATGATATAGGTAACAGGGAATTGTTGGCAGTCAAATGGGCCTTTGAGGAATGGCGGCATCTTCTAGAAGGTGCTAAACATTTGGTGACGGTCTATACTGACCATAAAAACTTACTGTATATTGAATCAGCTAAGTGCCTAAATCCTAGGCAAGCCCGGTGGGCTTTATTCTTTTCTAGATTCAATTTCTTGTTAACTTTTCGGCCTGGTTCCTAAAATACCAAGGCGGATGCACTCTCTAGGAGTTTTGAATCCTTTTCCTCTGACTCTAGTGAGTGTACTCCCATCATTCCCAGGGAAATAATTGTTGCGACCTTGGAGACTGACCTCTCTTCCTTGTTGTCCCCTTTACAGTCATCTGCTCCCGCTGATACCCCATCTGGTAAATGGTTCGTTCCTGAGGATCTTAGGGAACAAGTGTTAAGAGAGGTTCATGATTCTAAAGTGGCAGGTCATCCAGGTATTGCAAAAAACATTTTTCTTTTATCCCGTCATGTCTGGTGGTCTTCCTTCAAACAGGATACTAGAACATTTGTCAATTCCTGTCCAGTCTGCCAAAGGTCTAAGTCATCTAATCTTCTGTCCCAGGGTCTATTAAACCCTTTACCCATCCCAGAGAAACCATGGTCTCACATTTCCATGGATTTTATTGTGGAATTGCCTCCTTCTCAGGGTAAGACAGTGATTTGGGTGGTGGTCGATAGGTTCAGTAAAATGGCTCATTTTATTCCTCTTCCACATCTCCCTTCTGCTAAAACCCTGGCTGACTTATTCATTACTAGGGATGTAGCGAACGTCGGAAAAAAAGTTCGCGAACATATTCGCGAACTTGCGCAAAAATGCGAGCGGTTCGCGAACGGTTCGCGAACCCCATAGACTTCAATGGGAAGGCGAACTTTAACATCTAAAAAAGACATTTCTGGCCAGAAAAATGATTTTAAAGTTGTTTAAAGGGTGCAACGACCTGGACAGTGGCATGCCAGAGGGGGATCAAGGGCAAAAATGTATCTGAAAAATCTGCCTGTGTGTGCTTGGAAGAGATAGTGTAGGGGGAGAGCTGTTAGTGATTTCAGGGACAGATGATAGTAAGTTTGCTGGCTAGTAATCTGCTTGATACTGCTCTGTATTGGAGGGACAGAAGTCTGCAGGGATTTGAGGGACATTTTAGCTTAGGTAGCTTTGCTGGCTAGTAATCTACTGTTCTCTTTAAACAACTGCCATACGTTGCCCTTGTAGGCATTGTTTGCCCAGTTTTTTTGGACGCAGCCACTGAAGCACAGTTGCCAGAAAAAATATGCCATATAAATGCTGAAAATAGTCATTTTTCGCCATACGTTGACCTTGTAGACATTGTTTGCCCAGTTTTTTTTGGACGCAGCCACTGAAGCACAGTTGCCAGAAAAAATATGCCATATAAATGCTGAAAATAGTAATTTTTCGCCATAACGTTGACCTTGTAGACATTGTTTGCCCAGTTTTTTTGGACGCAGCCACTGAAGCACAGTTGCCAGAAAAAATATGCCATATAAATGCTGAAAATAGTCATTTTTTGCCATATACGTTGAGTCAACGTATGGCAAAAAATGACTATTTTCAGCATTTATGTGGCATATTTTTTCTGGCCTCTGTGCTTCAGTGGCTGCGGCCAAAAAAAACTGGGCAAACAATGCCTACAAGGTCAACGTCGTTGACCTTGTAGGCATTGTTTGCCCAGTTTTTTTGGCCGCAGCCACTGAAGCACAGAGGCCAGAAAAAATATGCCATATAAATGCTGAAAATAGTCATTTTTTTGGTCGCAGCCACTGAAGCACAGTTGCCAGAAAAATTATGCCATATAAATGCTGAAAATATAAATTTTTTGGTTGCAGCCACTGAAGCACAGAGGCCAGAAAAATTATGCCATATAAATGCAGAAAATATGCATTTTTTTGGTCGCAGCCACTGAAGCACAGTTGACAGAAAAATTATGCCATATAAATGCTGAAAAATATAAATTTTTTTGGTTGCAGCCACTGAAGCACAGAGGCCAGAAAAATTATGCCATATAAATGGAGAAAATATGCATTTTTTTGGTTGCAGCCACTGAAGCACAGAGGCTAGAAAAATTATGCCATATAAATGGAGAAAATATGCATTTTTTTGGTTGCAGCCACTGAAGCACAGAGGCTAGAAAAATTATGCCATATAAATGGAGAAAATATGCATTTTTTTTGGTTGCAGCCACTGAAGCACAGAGGCCAGAAAAATTATGCCATATAAATGCAGAAAATATGCATTTTTTTGGTTGCAGCCCACTGAAGCACAGAGGCTAGAAAAATTATGCCATATAAATGGACCAAAATATGCATTTTTTTGGTTGCAGCCACTGAAGCACAGAGGCCAGAAAAATTATGCAATATAAAAGCAGAAAATATGCATTTTTTTGGTTGCAGCCACTGAAGCACAGAGGCTAGAAAAATTATGCCATATAAATGGACAAAATATGCATATTTTTGGTTGCAGCCACTGAAGCACAGAGGCCAGAAAAATTATGCCATATAAATGCAGAAAATATGCATTTTTTTGGTTGCAGCCACTGACGCACAGAGGCCAGAAAAATTATGCCATATAAATGCAGAAAATATGCATTTTTTTTGGACGCAGCCACTGAAGCACAGTTGCCAGAAAAAATATGCCATATAAATGCTGAAAATAGTAATTTTTCGCCATACGTTGACCTTGTAGACATTGTTTGCCCCGTTTTTTTGGACGCAGCCACTGAAGCACAGAGGCCAGAAAAAATTAAACCAGTAGGGTTTGCACCCTAGTTTGTAACGGTGGCGGAGGGAGGAGGACGCTAAAGGACAGCTGTGTGTGGAGTCATGAGGCTTGAAGAGAAGGACAGCTGCATAGAAGTCAGAACAAGTCTTCCGGCGTGCAGTAACCCTCCGAGATCCACCCCTCATTCATTTTAATAAAGGTCAGGTAATCGACACTTTTGTGACCTAGGCGAGTTCTCTTCTCAGTTACAATCCCTCCTGCTGCACTGAAGGTCCTTTCTGAGAGCACACTTGAGGCTGGGCAAGACAAGAGGTTCATGGCAAATTGTGACAAGCTCTGGCCACAGATCAAGCCTGCGCACCCAGTAGTCCAGGGGTTCATCGCTCCTCAGAGTGTCGATATCTGCAGTAATGCCAGGTAGTCCGCTACCTGCCGGTCGAGGCGAGAGGGTGGATCCAGAAGGGTTGTGGCGCTGCCTTGGACAGAAAAACATTTGCATGTCTGATGTTACAGACCGGCCAAAGGGCTTTGTCCTTGCAGGTGTGCTCGTGGCAGGATTACTGGCACCTCTGCCCCTGGAATGTTGATGAGTTCCTGAAGTGACATCACCCTTAAAAGCATTGTACAACATGTTTTGCAGGCTGGTTTGTAAATGCCGCATCTTTTCGGACTTGTGGTATGTTGGTAACATTTCTGCCACTTTATGCTTGTACCGAGGGTCTAGTAGCGTTGCGACCCAGTACAGGTCCTTCTCCTTAAGCCTCTTGATACGGGGGTCCTTCAACAGACATGCCAGCATGAAAGACCCCATTCTCACAAGGTTGGATGCAGAGCTATCCATCTCCGCTTCCTCATTATCAAGGACTGCATCATCCACGGTCTCCTCCCCCCAGCCACGTACAAGACCAGGGGTCCCCAAAAGGTCACCACTAGCCCCCTGGGAAGCCTGCTCCTGTTGGTCCTCCTCCTCCTCCTCCACAAAGCCACCTTCCTCCTCTGACTCCACTTCTGGCACCTCTCCCTGCGTTGCAGCAGGTGCCTGGGTTCGTTCTGGTGATTGCGACCATAAATCGTGCGCTTCCAGCTCCTCATCATGCTGGTCTACAGCCTCATCTGTCACTCGTCGCACGGCACGCTCCAGGAAGAAAGCGAAGGGTATTAGGTCGCTGATGGTGCCTTCGGTGCGACTGACCATATTTGTCACCTCTTCAAAAGGTCGCATGAGCCTGCAGGCATCGCGCATAAGCACCCAGTAACGGGGGAAAAAAATCCCCAGCTCTGCAGATCCAGTCCTACCACCCAGTTCAAAAAGGTACTCGTTGACGGCCCTTTGTTGTTGCAGCAGACGTTCCAACATAAGGAGCATTGAATTCCAGCGAGTCTGGCTGTCAGAAATCAAACGCCTGACTGGCATGTTGTAGCGCTGCTGAATGTCAGCAAGGCGTGCCATGGCTGTGTAGGAACGTCTGAAATGGGCCGACACCTTTCTGGACTGGGTGAGAACGTCCTGGAATCCTGGGTACTTGGAGACAAAACGTTGGACTATTAAATTTAACACATGTGCCATGCAGGGCACATGTGTTAAATTTCCCAGTCTCAACGCTGCCAACAGATTGCTTCCATTGTCACACACCACTTTTCCGATCTGCAGTTGGTGTGGGGTCAGCCACCGATCGGCCTGTGACTGCAGAGATGACAGGAGTACAGATCCGGTATGGTTTTTGCTTTCCAGGCACGTCATCCCCAAGACAGCGTGACAACGGCGTACCTGGCACGTCGAATAGCCTAGGGGGAGCTGGGGGTGCACAGGTGTGGAGGAGGAGAAGGAGGACCCAGCAGCAGAGTAAGAAGAAGAAGAGGAAGAAGACGAGGTAGAGAGCGATGGAGGAGTAGAGGTGGTGGCAGAACCGCGTGCAATCCGTGGCGGTGACACCAACTCCACTGTTGTTGTTGTTGTTGAGCTACCCATTCCCTGCTTCCCATTCCCAGCCATTACCAAGTTCACCCAGTGGGCAGTGTAGGTGACATACCTGCCCTGACCATGCTTGGAGGACCATGCGTCAGTAGTCATATGGACCTTTGGCCCAACACTAAGTGACAGAGATGCGGTAACTTGGCTCTGCACATGTTGGTACAGGTGTGGTATTCCCTTTTTAGAAAAAAAATTGCGGCTGGGTACCTTCCACTGCGGTGTCCCAATTGCTACAAATTTGCGGAAGGCCTCAGAGTCCACCAGCTGGTATGGTAAAAGCTGGCGGGCTAAGAGTGCAGACAAGCCAGCTGTCAGACGCCGGGCAAGGGGGTGACAGTCAGACATTGGCTTCTTACGCTCAAACATGGCCTTCACAGAAACTTGGCTGGTGGCAGATGACTGGGAATGGAAACAGGTGGTCAAGGTGGAAGGCGGAGTGGAGGGTGGTTCAGATGGGTCAAGGAGAGCAGAGGTAGAGCAGTAAGATGCTGGACCAGAAGGAGTGTGGCTTTTAGTTTGCCTGTTGCCTTTGAGGTGTTGCTCCCAAAGTGCTTTGTGCTTGCCGCTCATGTGCCTTCGCATAGAAGTTGTACCTATGTGGCTGTTGGGCTTACCAAGGCTCAGTTTCTGACTGCACTCATTGCAAATTACAATGCTTTTGTCAGAGGCACACACATTAAAAAAATGCCACACTGCTGACTTTTTGGAAGTCTGCGATCTGGCGGTAACAGTAGAAGTTGGCGGCATTGGCGGCAATGGCGGGTGCGTTGGCCGGCTGAACACAGGTGCCGATACATGTTGTTGCCCTACTGATCCCTGCGGGCTGGCCTCCCTGCTTCTTCTAAGTCTTATTCTCCTACTGCCTCTCTGACTCTCCGTCTCTCCATCTGAACTACCCTCCTCTTGCTCTCTTCTACTAGGCACCCACAAAACATCAATCTCCTCATCATCATTCTCCTCAGATGCATCAATTTCTTCTGACACATCACAGAAGGAAGCAGCAGCTGGGACCTCCTCCTCCTCCTCATCACTCATCATTATGTCCATCTCTGTCGTGTTCTCTGCCAGAATTAAATCTGGTGTAACGTCCTCATCTCCTTCATCTTCTTCTGCCAATAATGGTTGCGCATTACTCAGTTCAAGAAACTCATGGGAAAATAACTCCTCTGACTCCAGTGAAGAAGGGGCACCGGTGGTGGAGGAAGTGTTACGTGGGGTGGCCATAGCAGTGGAGGATGAGGAGGATGTTGTGGTAAAGTTAGAAACGGTAGAGGATGGGGTGTGCTGTGTAAGCCAGTCAACTACCTCTTCAGCATTTTGGGAGTTCAGGGTCATTGGCTTTTTAAAACTGGGCAATTTGCTAGGGCCACAGGATTGCATAGCAGCACGGCCCCTAGCACGGCCTCTGCGTGGCGGCCTGCCTTTGCCTGGCATTATTTTTAAAAAAACAACAACAACAAAAACTCAGTTGGTTTTTCTGGAAACGATAATACACACAGCTAGATGGCAGTTTGAAGAAAACAGTGTGCAAATAATGCCTACAAGATCAACGTATACACTACTACAGCGGTGGATACGGATTACGTAAAATATATGAATGCTGCTTGAAAAAAAGTAACTCAAGTGGTTTTTCTAGAGACGATAATATTATCAATATTTAGACAAAATGTGAACAAGCTCACACAGCTAGATGGCGGTTTGAAGAAAACACTGTGCAAATAATGCCTACAAGGTCAACGTATACACAGCGGTGGATACGGATTACGTAAAATATAAGAATGCTGCTTGAAAAAAAGTCACTCCGGTGTTTTTTCTGGAGACGGTAATATTATGGATATTTAGACAGAATGTGAACACGGTCACACAGCTAGATAGCAGTTGGTTGAATAACACACTGGGCAAAAAATGCCTACAGGGCAAATAATGCCTACAAGGTCAACGTATACACAGCGGTGGATACGGATTACGTAAAATATAAGAATGCTGCTTGAAAAAAAGTCACTCCGGTGTTTTTTCTGGAGACGGTAATATTACGGATATTTAGACAGAATGTGAACACGGGCACACAGCTAGATAGCAGTTGGTTGAATAACACACTGGGCAAAAAATGCCTACAGGGCAAATAATGCCTACAAGGTCAACGTATACACAGCGGTGGATACGGATTACGTAAAATATAAGAATGCTGCTTGAAAAAAAGTCACTCCGGTGTTTTTTCTGGAGACGGTAATATTATGGATATTTAGACAGAATGTGAACACGGGCACACAGCTAGATAGCAGTTGGTTGAATAACACACTGGGCAAAAAATGCCTACAGGGCAAATAATGCCTAAAAGGTCAACTTATACACTACTACAGCGATGGATACGGATTACGTAAAATTTATTATGGCTGCTTGAAAAAAGTCACTCCGGTGTTTTTTCTGGAGACGGTAATATTATGGATATTTAGACAGAATGTGAACACGGTCACACAGCTAGATAGCAGTTGGTTGAATAACACACTGGGCAAAAAATGCCTACAGGGCAAATAATGCCTAAAAGGTCAACTTATACACTACTACAGCGGTAGTAAAATAAAAAAAAGTTAAATAAAAAAAGAATGAATATTAAAAAAAAAAAAATTAAAGTTGGTGCTGCTGAACTACTAGGAGCAGCAGATTAGCACACCAGTCCCACTCCCCAACACTGCTAGACTAATAGCACTGGGCTCTTATAGTAGTAGTAGTAGTAGTAGTAGTAGTAGTAAAACAACAAAAAAATAAATAAAAGCAGTCCTTACAAGGACTATTGCTATTGCAGCAGTCAGCAGATGAGATCAGAAGCAGGACAGCTGCCCACTGCAGCTACATACAGAGCACTGCAGTAGAAGGTAGATTACTAGCCAGCAAAGCTACCTAAGCTTAAATGTCCCTCAAACCCCTGCAGACTTCTGTCCCTCCAATAACAGAGCAGTATCAAAACGATTACTAGCCAGCAAACTTTCAACTGTCCCTGAAATCACTAACAGGCAGCAGCTCTCTCCCTACACTATCTCTTCAGCACACACAGGCAGAGTGAAAAAAACGCTGCAGGGCTTCGGTTTTTATAGGGAAGGGGAGTGGTCCAGGGGAGAGCTTCCTGATTGGCTGCCATGTACCTGCTGGTCTGGGGTGAGAGGGCAAAAAAAAGCGCCAACAATGGCGAACCCAAAATGGCGAACGTCGCGCGACGTTCGCGAACTTCCGGCGAGCGCGAACACCCGATGTTCGCGCGAACAAGTTCGCCGGCGAACAGTTCGCGCCATCTCTATTCATTACTCATATTTTTAAATTCCATGGTTTTCCTGAAAATATTGTTTCTGACAGGGGGGTTCAGTTTGTTTCAAGATTCTGGCGTGCTTTTTGTTCCTTGGTGGGTACCAAATTGTCTTTTTCCTCTGCCTATCAACCACAAACTAACGGTCAAACCGAAAGGGTGAACCAGTCCCTTGAGCAGTATCTCAGATGCTATGTGTCCGATAACCAGTCCACATGGTCTGAATTGCTACCCTGGGCAGAATTTGCATACAATAATGCTACCCATTCCGCCTCAGGAGAGTCTCCTTTCTTTGTTGTCTATGGTTTGCACCCCAAAGCGTTTTCTTTTTCTGACTCTAATTCCCCTGTACCCTCTGCCAATTCTTCTGTCCTGAAATTTTCCAAAATTTGGTCTCAAATCCATAATTCGTTATCCGCAGCTTCCCTGCTGCTGACAAATCCCGTAGGGAAGCACCCCAGTACAAGGTGGGAGATTTGGTATGGTTATCGACTAAGAATATCAAGTTAAAGGTTCCCTCTCCTAAACAGGGTCCTACGTTCATTGGTCCATACCCCATCATTGCAATAATTAATCCATCTTCTGTCCGTCATCAGTTACCTCCTAATTTCTAAATTTCTAATTCCTTCCATGTCTCTCTTTTGAAGCCTGCCAATAATTCTCGTCATCTGTCTGTTCCTCCCCCAGTGTTGGTTGAATGTATGAGTATGAGATCCATGAGTTCCTCGACTCCCGCCTTGTGAGGGGTAAGTTGCAATATCTTACCAGGTGGAAGGGCTTCGGGCCTGAGGAGAACTCTTGGGTCTCAGTTGATGACATCAAGGCTGACCGCCTCAGGAGACAATACCATGCTAGGTTTCCCGGTAAGCCTGGGGGTCCAGTGGCCCCCCCTAGAGAGGGGGGTAATGTAACGAACTTACCTGGTGGTCTAGGGGGGGGGACAGGGACGCCTGTCGCCCCCTCGGCGGGGACGCCCGCCTCGACGAGCGGCTTCCAGTAGGCCACGGCGTCTTAGCGCGCTCCGGGTTTTCTTAAAGGCGCAGGCGCGCTGACGTTGTGACGTCAGAGCGCTAGGGCACGCAATTCAAAAACTATTTAAAGCCCATTAGGGCTGTGGGACTTTGCCCGTGATAGGATTTGTTCCTGGTGCTTTGAGCTTGTGTTAATTCTGAAACCTGTTTGATTCCTGTTTTGACCCTGCCTGGCTATTTGACTACTCTGACTTCTGGATTCTGACCCTTGCCTGATTACTGATTACCGCTTCTGATTAACCCTCTGATTTGACTCCCTGGTTTGACCTTTGCCTGTCTGATTACGTTTACTCTCTGCCTGCCTCGACCCGGCCTGTCTGACCACGAATATGTCTTACGTTATTGTACCACGACCTTCGGCCTAACTGACTTTAACAACAGTCGTGCCCCTTTGCTTGCCAGAACTCCTCACCTTGCTCCTCTCGAAAAGTCCAGGTGGCATCTGAGTACGCTGAGGGCTCCTTCCGAAGCCAAAGGCGGTCACACTACTGGTGAAGCCGAGCCGAGACCAGGGAGCTTGGCATTAGTTCTGGTTTAGGGTGCCGACCGTGACAACTTCTTTATGACCAGTGTATTTCCCTTGCTGCTGGGCCCCATTCAACTGTTGAAGACGATTCTCCCCCCCAAATTGCTAAACATACTCCTCCAGGCTCCCCTGATGATTCCTCAGAGCTTTTTCAATAGAATGGACTCCCTTATTAGGCAGCTGATCTGGGCCTCCTCCAGACCGAGAGTTAGCCTTTCAAACCTAACTAGGAGTAAAGACAAAGCAGGTGTTGCTCTGAGCCATTTGGCCACCTGGGTGGAGGCTGTGCATCACCAAACTCTGTTTACATTGCAATTACTGGGTACTTCCCTCACCCCCCTACAATGGCTACTGGTTAAGAAACCCCCTAAACTGCCATACCATAACATTGTTCTTCAACATACCCGCCAAATATGGCTTAAGGCAACCCAGATTTTTCAATTTACTGGCTACCCTCCTCAGACCCCACTCGGGAACAATTACTGGTTTCCGGGCATAGTACAATTGGGAAGGAATCTGGTTTGGGAACATTGTAATATTCTCACGATTGGGGACATTTGGCCACAAGGTGAAATGGCTAGCTTTCCCTATCTCAAACGTGAATTCTCTATTCCCAATAGTCAATGGCTTCATCACATGCAGATATGTAGATCCCTCCCTGTCTATATAACACAACAAATCTGCTATTCGCCTGTCACAGCACTCAATGTTAGATGACATAATGCTCGGCTCCTCTAAGGGCCTAATTACCAATTTATACTCTGCACTGCATGACAAGATTTTTAATAAACCTCTGGACAAGCTGAGGGACAAATGGGATGAGGAGCTTGGGCCCTTAGAGGAGGATGACTGGGATGAACTTCTAGAATCCCCCTCTTACGTTTCCCTCAATTATAGGGATAGGATGTTACAGTTATTTTTTGTACACATGGCCTACTATACACCTGCCAAGCTACACAGAATTTTTCCGGGGTCCTCATCTGATGCCATGTCATGTTGGTGATGCCTCCCTACTGCACATGGTATGGGATTGCCCCGCTTTAGCATTGTATTGGACTAAAATTCTTGACAAATTAGATTCTGTCCTGGAGGGTGATATTCCCCGTACACCTCGAGCTTGTCTGTTATTTGTTGGTCTAAAAGAGAAATATACGCATTGTCAACGTATTCTTGTAATCAAATTAACGGTGCGCAGCGGGAAAGTCCTGAGGCGCCACATCCCTTTCTTTTCCTAATTGTGCTTCAACCACGCTTTCCATCCCTGCTGCAATGCACAGAGCCTGAGAGAGAGTATTTCCTAAACTTCAGCTCACCACAAGCCAGAGGCACAAGGGGTCAGGATAAAAATGTAAAGGCCATAGACTGAGCAGCTTTCTCTGTAATCCCTTTGGCAATTTGCTAACCCAGTCTCCTCTTCCCCCTGCGCACCGTTAATACGCAGCAATAAAGGTACTGTGCGGCTGTGAAGTGACAAGCGGGCCGATCATTCATCATTCTGTTCAGGGGATCTGGCTGGGGGGAGCAGCGAGGAGGAGGGAAGCCATGCACAGTGAAGGAGAGGAGAGCCGAGGAGAGGCGATGCCTGTCAGTGAATAGTTGCTCCTTCACACGCTGTCAGCAGAGTAGCCAGGAGGAGAAATCGAGCCCAGCAGGATGGATGGTCGCCTTTTCACCGTTTCTGTACAGGACAGGAAGTGCAGTTTCTGTACGTTATTTCTTAATAAAAGCTTTGTGATTTTAAAGTATAATTTGTGTTGGTGTTTTTGTTTTGATGTGTACTAACGAATTTTTTAAAAAAAAAATTTTTATGTTACTGGTCCTTTAAGTGAAGAAAGTGTCTGCTGTTGATCTCAAAAGCTTACAACATATAAAGGACTTTTACCCGAGTAAAAAGAAGAAATGTACCCTCATCACTGCAATTCAAAATTAGGACTAGCACCTGTAGTGTATTAATAAAACATAATCCCACAAAGATTTGGGTGCCCTTCATAAGGTATATTATGTACTCAACCAGAATCCTGTCAGAGTGGGTTGAGGTCACTGCATCACTACAGCAGAGAGTGATATCACTCTCTGAACTAGAATAGCTCTTAGGGTAAGGCCACACTGTCAGTTTTGGGGAGATTTGGTCGCCTGGCGACTAATAGCCTCGTTTTTGCAGCGACCAATCTCCTGAAATGTCTTCCCTCACTCTGCGCCGGCTAAAATGAAAAAACACCTGTTCCCACCATGCCTTAGAGATGGTGTTACAATGTTATCTTTAATAATGCTTTTACAATGCCCCATTATGGCAAATATGTGTCCCAGGCAAGGTATGAGAAAGTGTAACCTTTACTGGTTTATTGTCATGTTTATTTCTGTTATAATGACCCCAACGTTTTTCTCCATTTATAAGAAAAAAATGGGGATATGGCAAAAAGATTACCAAACTCAGAGTCACTTCTTAATACTCTCCAGTATTTCAATATAGTACTTTTGATGTATTTTGAATTGGTATCATAAGGTCCTATTTATTATGCTGTGTTAAATAAAATTCGCCAAAAATGGTATAACAAACTTTGTTAAATAAATGGTAAATTTATGCAGGTGTGTTTTATTTTACACCATGCAAATGCCAATTTACACCACTTCAGTCCTTTGTAAGTAAGTTTCATGGTTCAAGGGACCTCTGTCATTGACTCAACAGGTGACCTCAACAGGTTTTAGACAGGGTGTATTTTTGGTTTCAAACTATTTCCAGGGTTGGGGTATAATATATCTTGAAATTAGGGATGCACCGAATCCACTATTCTGGATTCGGCCGACCCCCTGAATCCTTTGTGAAAGATTCGGCCGAATACCGAACTGAATCCTAATTTGCATATGCAAATTAGGGGTGGGAAGGGAAAACATATTTTACTTCTTTGTTTTGTGACAAAAAGTCATCAGACTTCCCTCCCCGCCCCTAATTTGTATATGCAAATTAGGATTTGGATTCGGTTTGGCCGAATCCTGGCCTAATCCTGGTCGAATCCCGAACTGAATCCTGGATTCGGTGCATCCCTACTTGAAATATTTTCGTTTTGTTTTTTAACCTGAAAATTAGATTTTTGACCAAAAACATAACCTTGAACACTCAAATTTTTGTGGAAAAAACAGCTTGAACCTTAATAAATAACCCCATTAAACGAAACATGTTTTTTCTTTATGATTTTGATTTTGTTTTACCTGCTTTTGATTGTTAATTATAAGACTGTAAGCTCCATTTTTAGGATACAGAAACAAAATATTTGTTAATAGTTTCAACCGGTTGTAGTTAAGGCATTTAAAACCAATGGCTGCTGGGAAAGGCAGACCCACATATTTAAGTAGCTTTATAAATGCAAAGAACCTTGGAGAAAGACCTTGGGATCCTTGTAGATAATAGCAAGCAATGCCAGTCAGGAGCTTCAAACCTTCAAACAAGGTCTTGAGCTGTATTAAAAGGAGCATAGATTAACAGGAGGAAGGGGTTGTTCTTCCACTGTGCATAGGGCTGGTAAGGCCCCATCCAGAATACACCATACAGTTTTGGTCTCCAGCGCTCAAAAAAGACGATATGAAATATATAAGGGTATAATATAATAATCTCTCTAATGCTTTATTCACCACTAGGTCCTTCCAACTGACACAAGAGCATCCATTCTGATTAGAAGAAATGAGGTTACGTCTAAATATTTGGAAGGGGTTTTTTACAGTAAGAGCTGTGAAGATGTGGAATTCCCTCCATGACTCTGTTGTGCTGGCTGATACATTTGATCACTTTAAGAAGGGGTTGGATGGCTTTTTAGCAAGTGAGGGAATACAGGGCTATGAAAGATAGTTCATAGTACAAGTTCATTCAGGGACTGGTCCGATTGCCATCTTGCAGTCAGTAAAGAATATTATTAGGGATGTAGCGAACGGCGAAAAAAATGTTTGCGAACATATTCGCGAACTTGAGTCCAAAAATGCGAACGGTTCGCGAACGTCGCGAACCCCATAGACTTCAATGGGAAGGCGAATTTTAAAAGCTAGAAAAGACATTTCTGGGCAGAAAAATTATTTTAAAGTTGTTTAAAGGGTGCAACGACCTGGACAGTGGCATGCCAGAGGGGGATCAAGGGCAAAAATGTATCTGAAAAATACATTGTTGACACAGCGCTGCGTTTTGTGCTGTAAAGGGCAGAAATCACACTACGTCACTCAGGTGATGTTTCTGGACACGGAATGTGAAAAAGTTCACACAGCTAGGTGGCACTTGGTTAACGACTGGGCAATCAATGCCTGCAAGGGCAACGTATACAGTAGTGGATACGGAATATATTATTGCTGCTGTAAAAACATCACTCAGGTGATGTTTACGGACACAGAATTATTATTGTTATTTAGACAGAATGTGAAAAAGCTCACACAGCTAGGTGGCAGTTGTTTGAAGAACACACTGGGCAAACAATGCCTGCAAGGTCAACGTATACACTACAGCAGTGGATACGGAATATATTATTGCTGCTTGGAAAACGTCACTCAGGTGGTGTTTCTGGAGACGGTATTATTATTGATATTTAGACAGAATGTGAAAAAGCTCACACAGCTAGGTGGCAGTTGTTTGAAGAACACACTGGGCAAACAATGCCTGCAAGGTCAACGTATACACTACAGCAGTGGATACGGAATATATTATTGCTGCTTGGAAAACGTCACTCAGGTGGTGTTTCTGGAGACGGTATTATTATTGATATTTAGACAGAATGTGAAAAAGCTCACACAGCTAGGTGGCAGTTGTTTGAAGAACACACTGGGCAAACAATGCCTGCAAGGTCAACGTATACACTACAGCAGTGGATACGGAATATATTATTGCTGCTTGGAAAACGTCACTCAGGTGGTGTTTCTGGAGACGGTATTATTATTGATATTTAGACAGAATGTGAAAAAGCACACACAGCTAGGTGGCAGTTGTTTGAAGAACACACTGGGCAAACAATGCCTGCAAGGTCAACGTATACACTACAGCAGTGGATACGGAATATATTATTGCTGCTTGAAAAACGTCACTCAGGTGGTGTTTCTGGAGACGGTATTATTATTGATATTTAGACTTAGAATGTGAAAAAGCTCACACAGCTAGGTGGCAGTTGTTTGAAGAACACACTGGGCAAACAATGCCTGCAAGTGCACTACTATTGGTGCACTACTATGAAGAACAGCAAACAGCACTGGACACGTTAAAGAACAGTAGGATAAGTAAAATAAAAATATATATATATATTAAAAAAAAAATTACTCTGGTTGGTGCTGAACTACTAGGAGCAGCACACCAGTCCCACTCCCCAACACAGCTAGACTAATAGCACTGGGCTCTTATAGTAGCAAAGTAAAAAAACAAAAAAGAAAATAAAAGCAGTCCTTACAAGGACTATTGGGTTATTACAGCAGTCAGCAGATGAGATCAGAAGCAGTGCCCACAGCAGCTACATACAGAGCACTGCAGTAGAAGGTAGATTACTAGTCCTAAACCTAAACTCACTGTCCCTCAAATCCCTGCAGTTCTGTCCCTACAATAAAGAGCAGTATAAAGTAGATTACTAGCCAGCAAAGTTACTATCAACTGTCCCTCAAATCACTAAACAGCTCTCTCCCTACACTAGCTCTTCCAAGCACACACAGGCAGAATGAAAAAACGCTGCAGGGCTTCAGTTTATATATGGAAGGGGAGTGGTCCAGGGGAGGTGGGGGTGGTCCAGGAGGGAGAGCTTCCTGATTGGCTGCCATGTATCTGCTGGTCTGGGGTGAGAGGTAAAAAATAAGCGCCAGCTAAGGCGAACCCAAATTGGCGAACGCCACGCGATGTTCGCGAACATTCGGCGGACGCGAACAGCCGATGTTCGCGCAAATTAGTTTGCGGGCGAACAGTCCGCGACATCCCTAAATATTATTCCCCTCTGAGGCAAATTGGAGAGGCTTCAAATGTTTTTTTTGTCTTCCTCTGGATCAACTAGCATTTAGCAGCTTAAATACAGACTTGAGGTTGAACTTGATGGATGTGTGTCTTTTTTCAACCTAACTTACTATGTACTATGTTAGTGGGGTTCATTTATATACATTGGGCACATTTTTATCTGGACAGTAAACCATGGCAACCAATCAAATGTTTACTTTCATTGTTCCACCTGCAGCTGGCTGAAAAAGACAGTGGCTAATTGGTTGCTATGAGTTACTGCTGTCTGAAATTAAATACTAATTGTATAGTAGTAGTGCAGACCAGCGGCGATCCTTGCCTCTTCGCCGCCTGAGGTGGTCTTCCTTTGCTGCCCCCACCCCTCTTCATGGCGCTCACCTTTTCAGCACTGGAGGGGGTCAGGGCGGTGCACGTCGCTAGTGCAGAGAGCGCAAGTGCGCTCGCTGCACTAGAAGAGCCGAATTTCCGAGTTGAAAACTGGAAATTCTGCTCTTAGTTACCAGGAGCGGCATTTTTGCCGCCCCTGGCAAATAGGGGGGCGCTGCCGCCTGAGGCGAGTGGCTCAACTCGCCTCATTGGTGTAGCGCCCCTGGTGCAGACACTCAAACAGTAATCCCAGACAGAAGTGCAAAAAGATATGTAGTTTATTAGGTACACAAGGACATAGCCTTATGCATTTCATATTTTACAGAAACTTAATTATAAGCTGAACAATTCAAAATCACACGGCATATTTAAAGGAAAAAGAACCAATAGGCATTAGGAACACTACAGCCTATCACAATAGATATTGTGAGCTACCTATAGTAGTAGCCATAAGACTGACCTAATAAGGGTAAGCACCATATTGGTGCTTTCAATGTTGGAGGCAAGTCAAGACAACAAAAACTTTATAAACAATGTACAAACTTGATATACAAACACCATATTAGTGCTCTCAATGTTAGAGACAAGCCAAGACAAGCCAAGACAACAAAAACTTTATACAAACTTTGTACAAACTAAATATACAAATTTAATATATCATTATAGAACTGTTGAGAAGAAATATAACTGATAAGAACTTGAAATAATGTTGGGCTCTATGTAATATTAGAAATTACAAGTTAAATCATACTCATTATTCATGCCTAAAGAGAATCTGGTAGCCAAAGTGAAAATCAATTTGGTGGAGTAACCTATTTATTAAGTCTCCAACTCTCTGGTCAAGAAACACCCTCTCTATGCCGTATATGGAAAGGTTTTCTATACTATTAGAACACCACATGTAGAAATGTTTAGCCACATTAGTCTCAGTGTTCTGTCCTATGTTATTAATGTGTTCACAGGCTTGTGACTTGTCTGGCTCACATATTGTAACCACAGTTAAGACACAGAATTAGCACTTCTTTCTAATATTTGCCATAATCCCGACATCCAAGGTGTAAATTATATGCAACATAAGATCTGAGTTTACACAGATAATTTACTTTTTACACTTATCCAGCCAGTAACTACTCTACCCAATCTCTTACAAGAAATACATTCCTACAGCTCTTTGAGAGATTTTAAGATAAACTACAATAAATCTAACACATTCAACATAGGTTTTCCTCCCTCATTAGTAATTGGCCATGATATAGATATGAGTTTTGTTTAAGATGTTATCTC